>CM038680.1:132254967-132854967 GCA_021605205.1 Aegilops longissima | reverse complement strand
ACTGATGGGTGGCATGAGGAAGCTCTGGATCAAGCATGAGAAGGAGGTGGAGGAATCCGTGGCTACATTCAAGCAAAGTCGTGAGGAATTGAAGAAGGAGCTGGAGGATTTTACCGCCCGGCGATCCATCGACGAGTAGAGAGAGTAGCGACCCAGATCACTGTCTGCAATTTCCTTCTTCTCTTGCCCCCGTGTCTTCCAGGCTTTGCCGCGTGTGGCATTTTAAATTATCCGGAATATGTAAGACAATTATTATCTGCACCATTGTAAATATGTCGTCGTATTATCCGTCACCATTTTATTTGTGGTCATATTATCCATTGCCCTATGTGGCAATTTAAATTAGGGCAGAATACGAGTTCAAAACATGAACAAAGAAAATGGTGCCATGGGATCACAAGCAAACACCATCCGTCCAGGTGCTTTAATTAACCCATTAATGGAGAAGTTTTGAACGAGGCGGGCGGCGGCTGGTGCATGGAGGTCAAAGAGCTCGCTTCTCGGTGAGCATGGGCGACCTTGCTGCTCGCACGTGTCCCGTCGAGCATGCGAGGTGGACAGGATGCATGCGTCCCGTCGAGCCTATGCGGCGGACTGCTCGCATGCGTCCCGTCGAGCCTGCACGGCGGACTTCTCACGCTCGTCCCGTCTAATCAAACAGCGGCACGCACGCCACCGAGTATGGTTAAATTTTGACACGGTTAATATAATACAACTGTTTGCAATATTAACGTGTCAGCTTTTCGTTTCAAAAAGGACTTCGTTGGCTACTAATGTGTGCGCCTCTTCTCAAACAGGACAATTTTTTTTACCACGGCATATATGTGCCATGTCATGAAACCATGCCATGTTTCATGTTTTTTTGGGTGACTTTTTGATTTACTGTGATTTAAAAACCAAGATTCTCATTGTTTCAGGACGAGGACAAGTTTGTAATCCATTCTCATTCCTTAAACGAGACCTAAACATGCACCCAATGACACATGTACAATTTCCCACCCATTTTGCTTCACTAGAGCATGTGGTTGTAGTTCAAACTTGAATTATGGACTACATTAAACGCATAGAAAACTTAGTAATTAGTAATATATGTATATATATATATATATATATATATATATATATATATATATATATATATATATACACACACACACACAAACACACACAATGGCCTAACGAACCCTGAACAGTTTCAAATTTCAGCCCGACACTCCTGTTATTCTATGTTGCCTGTAGAAAACAAAGTTCAAGGCGAGAAGAGGCAGCGATTATCGTTTCGCCCACAAGAGGGGATGTTTCCCTACCGGAACCACGAGGGTTGCGACAGGCTCCGGTTCGTAAAAGTCTTGTAATATAGCTTCGCCCAAATTGGACAATTATATGTACCATGTAGTGACACCATGCCAAGTTTCATGATTTCCTGGTGAGTTTTACAGACATTCCATGGGACATTTCATGGATTTACAGACATTTAAAAACTGAGATTCGCAATGTTTGTGGCCAAGCTAGGACGGCGAGACGGTTGAATTCGTTCACATTCATTCCATGGGACCTAAACATGCACCCCAAGGAAACATGTACATTTTTTCTAGCCATTTTGGTGCACTGGAGCATGTATTTGTAGTTCGGATTTGAATGATGGACATTAAATGCCTAGAAAACTAAATTAATGAATAAAAAAGGTCAAACGAACCCTGAATAATTTCAATGTTTAGCGCGAATCTCGAGTTGTTCTGTGTCACGTGTAGAAGAAAATACGAGGCTAGAAGAGGGAGTGATTATCGTTTGGCCCACAAGGGGACAAGTTTCCCTATCGAAACCACGAGGGTTCTTGCGACAGGCTCCGGTTTGTAAGAGGTTTGTAATAAAGCTTGGCCCAAAATTGTAATGTTTTTACCACGACATATATGTGCCATGACGTGACACCTTTCCACCTTTGATGACTTTCTGGTGAGTTTAGGATTTATGGGGACTTAAAAACCGAGATTCGAAATGTTTGAGGACGAGCCAGGACACTGGTACGGTTGTAATTCGTTCCCATTCTTGGCATGAGACCTAAACATGCACCCAAGGACACATGTATAATTTTCTAGCCATTTTGGTGAACTTGAGCATGTATTTGTAGTTCAGATTTGAATTATGGACATTAAATGCCAAGGAAACTCAATTAGTGTATAAAAAGGCCAAACGAACCCTGAATAAGTTTAGTTTTAGCATGGATATCCTGTCGTTCCATGTTGCCCGTGGAAGAAAATACAAGGCGAAAAGAGGCAGTGATTATGTTTCGCCCACAAGGGGAACACGTTTCCCTATCAGAACCATGAGGCTTCTTTGAGAGAAGCTCCAGTTTTTGTAAGAGGTTTGTAATAAATCTTGGCCCAAGTTGGACAATGTTTTTACCACGACAGATATGTGCCATGATGTGACACCATGCCACCTTTGATGACTTTCTGGTGAGTTTAGGATTTATGGGGACTTAAAAACCGAGATTCGAAATGTTTGAAGACGAGCCATGACACCGGTACGGTTGTAATTTGTTCCCATTCCTGGCATGGGACCTAAATATGCACCCAAGGACACATGTATAATTTTTCTATCCATTTTGGTGTACTAGAGCATGTATTTGTATTTCAAATTTGAATTATGGACATTAAATGCCTAGGAAACTCAATTAGTGTATAAAAAGGCCAAATGGACCCTGAATAAGTTTAAATTTCAGCACGGATATCTTGTCGTTCCATGTTGCCCGTAGAAGAAAACACAAGGCGAAAAGAGGCAGTGATTACGTTTGGCCCACAAGGGGGACATGTTTCCCTATCGGAACCACGAGGCTTCTTTGAGAGAAGCTCCGGTTTGTAAGAGGCTTGTAATAAAACTTGCTCCACAATGGACGAAAAAAATTCCTCGACATATAAGTGCCATGTCGTGACACCATGGCAGGTTTCACAATTTTCAGCTTAGTTTTCGATTTACGGGGATTTAAAAACTGCGATTCTTCTCATGAAATGTTTTCAAATAGCACACGGTTCACTCACGAAAGCCGATATTCGATGAAAACTTCGTGGAAACCATATTTTAAAGTTTCATAAAAATCTGAAAAAAAATGTGGGATGTTAAGAAGGTGATGTTTTATTGCGACACAAAATTTCAAGTTGAAAAACATTACGAGATGTGAGCTATGAAAAAAGACAAATTCCGCCCTGAATAGTGACATTACTATTCGGCACTATTCAACACCGATTTTGTCTTTTTCATAGCTCACATCTCGTAATGTGTTTCAAGTTGAAATTTCGTGTGGCAATAAAACATCATCCTCTTAACATCCCGCATTTTTTTGAAACTTCAAAACATCTTTTTCTCGTGGTTTTCACCGGTTTCCACCCAATGTTGTTTTTCGTATGATACCCCCCCCTCCCCCGCTGTGCACGCGATCTAAGTCGTGCGTTCTGACTAGCCAGAACCCAAACCCCATGGATCGTACGTGTGCACCGTAGGATGCACCCAGATCGAACGGCAACCCTGAGCCCTTTTGACAGCACATGCAGTACATGGGTAAGCACTGTGCGCATGCTTCATGTACCTCACACTTCCTTCTCTACTAGGTTTTCATTCAATACAGGCTACCGTTTCTCGCCACTCCGCTCATCGGTTTCCCGCCTCTTCTCCCAGATATGCATGATGTAGATGTTCGTTTAATTATTATAGTTCATCTCATCCAAAATCAATTAGTTTTATAAAAAAACTATTTTAATATTCATGGAATTGTGCATTGTAAAGGTAAAAACAAAAAGTGACAATTAATTTAGAAAAAAAGGTTTGGGCAATTAAGATATGGAAGATTCTAGAGAACAAAGGAGAGGTGCTTGTGTCTTGAGGTTTGTGCATTATGCCTAAGTTCAACCATGGAGTCTTCTAGATTGTACATGTGGAAGAATCTGGTGGAATGTAGATGATATCCAACGGCCAGTAGTGCTCGGATTTGCCATCTCTGTACTGTCAGATTGGCTTCATCCAATGAGCAACTTTCAAAGTTATTCGCACACTATGTAGGTGTATACATGTATAAATATATATAGATGTGTCCCTTGCTAGACAAAATAAAGTTTCAGCGCATGCGTGGGGACGACCCCCCACCGCCGCCTCGAAGTTGGGAAACTGACATCATAGGTATTGAACCAGGCTTGGAGTAGGGTATGGTGTTTAGTTTGTAATGTAGTTCGCGGTGCCCATCAAAGTTGTGCATTTGGGATTTAAACACATCATACACCATCGTACCCATACATATTTTTGGGCCGCATGCAGTGTATATGGGGTCTTCTTATCGACCACGTCTCCCTTGTGCGGTTTTTTGCAACAACACAGATATCTGTGGGCTCCCGAGTGTATATATATCATCCCTTTGACTGATAATGAGGGGTATGTGTTGGCCATGAATGGATTCCTCCTAGTTCGTGTTAGGGCCGGTCACCGTCAAATGTTGGTCAACCAAAGCTCGAGCTCATGCATTGTCAGGATTCCCTCCCAGATGCTCGGATTGCTGGGTTCGACCTACATCAAACCCTGCGTACGTATCTCGTCCTTAAATACCTTGCCTCCATGGTTGTTGTTTGTATCGAGAGGTAGGCACCACATCTAAATTATACATTATTCTATATTGAAAACACACATCCCCCCTTCCCAATGTACATCATTTTGGGCTGCATGCAAAGAGGTGCTGGTTTTATGGTCCCTCTCGTGCGATTTTTATGATGGTTCAACAATCTATTGGCCCAAACGGTTTATCGACAACAAGAAATGTCATTTGGCCAAACGAAAGATTCATTGGTCCATCTTATGGCAGGTCATGGCGACATGCATGTATGACCAAAGTATCGATCATTACGTGCATCCACCCCGCTGACACGAAGTTGCAGGTGGTGGGCCAAGCATCCTAGCTAGGTACGACATTATGTCATTATATATATATCCTAGCTAGGTGATTTTTAGGGTGCTTTCGGGTTTGCGAGGCAGGTGCCACCAAAGTTATTCATTGTGTATTTAAAGTTTTAAACATCCCCAATATTCGTACATATATTTGGCCACTTCCAGGTGGTTCTTGACTTCCGGCCCCTCTCATCGATCTTCAATGACGCGCCCAACTGTGGGCCCACGGGGTCAAAGTTGTGCATTGGAATTTTGAACATCACATAGCACCCTTTTTACTCATATATATTTGGGCCACATGCTGGTGTGGCTATCTTTTGACCCTCTCTAACGTTATTTTTTGCTGCAAAGACTCTGATGACCCTCAATGGACACGGGGTATAATATCTTAACCGTGTGCGATATAAGTGCGATGTGAATCACCACGACCGCGCAAGCGCGAGCGAATTAAGGTGGAGGTACTGGATCAACCATGTGCGATGCAAGTGTGCTGAAATCACCATGATCGTGCAAGCGCGAGCAAATTAAGGTGGAGGTACTGGCTCAACCGTGTGCGATGCAAGTGCGCTGAAATCAGCACGGTCGCGCAAGAGCGAGCAAAGGGTGGAGGTACTGGCTGAACCTTGTGTGATGCAAGTGCGCTGAAATCACCACGACCGTGCAAGCGCGAGCAAAGGGTGGAGGTACTGGCTTAACCGTGTGCGATGCAAGTGCGCTGTAAAACCACCACCTGTGCAAGCTAAAGGCGGGTAAGTTTATTTGGAAATTAGGAAAAACCGGGTGCGATAGACCAGCTAGCTAGAAATATAAAAAAACAAACTACCCGCATGGGGCGTTGCAAAAACCGGCGAATCCGTGCCACCTTTCCTTATTATCATACACGCATATTGTTATTGGACCGTTCGTGATCCTGGGCACTCTCGCCCCGCATCAATTCCTTTATCCAAATTTTAGTAGCCGCCGTACTTCAACCGTCGCCCACACTCCTCCAGCACCGACCTTATAGTAAAATTGTAGTAGCCGAGGCATTTGAACCGTCGCCCTCCCTCGTCCACCACAATCTCCACCCACCATTACTAAAATTTTCAGTAGTCGCGGCATATCCTCAAACACCACCCCCATCCATAGTCCCCCACCCGCCCCCTCCCCCCTCAAACCCTAGCACGCGGCCGCCACCGGCGCCACCGCCAACCCTGCCGGTCTGCCCATTCATCCTAGCTTAGATAATAAAGTTCAGGTTACCCAGTGATTCCCATACCGTCGCCCCACTCCCCAGAGTTTTTAGATGAGGCCTGCGGTGTTCCTCCCCGCCAGATCCACATCCCCTGCTCCAGAATGTCGCAACCTAAGCTCAACCACGTATCCCGGGTAGCCCGACGAGCGCTCGGCCAAGAAGAGGTTTATCATGGCCTCTCCGGCGGACGTTGGCGAGGTGGCCGCCGTTCAACCCGACTTGTCGATCCCGGAGCAACACGTCGCCGTGGAAGCCGGCGAAGACGTTGACTACGTTGCCATGCCGAAGGCTTCACGTCAGCGGGCTAGCGTATTACTGTATCTCGGGAAAGCTGGCTACGACATCAAGCTCGTCCACACCAACGGCTTTTTGCGGGCCATGTCACAGGTTAAGTGGTCCATCCCCAACCCCTCTGGTTCAACCACCGTCAATCTCTTTGATGGCCCTGCCGCTGATCTCCTCCGCCAAGCAGTCAAGTATTTGCGAGCTTTATACGCCATCGAGCCCATTTTGTCACTTTTGAAGGAAACGTTCTACGGCGGCAGCTTGGGATCCTCAATTGCCAAGTCAGATCTCATCGACCACGACCACGACCACGGGGAGGGCACCCACGAAGGTTCTTCCAATGTGAAACAGCCCATCTGTGACATCAGAGAGCGCACCATGGGTCTGTGCTCTTCCAACTGGAAGGATCCCGTCCATGAAATGTGAGGCAACATTCTATCAGCAAATCTTACCTTTTCTAGCTTGCCAACCCGTACCCTTTGTTGTAGTAGCATTTGTTGTGCGGTGCTTTAACTGTGCCGTGTTTAATTATTTTAGTTATGCAAAAATGTATTGTTCAATAGGTCTATGTGATGTTTAAGTATGAATTGTCCACTTTAGTTTCATGAATGGCTATATTTGGTTGTTTATAGTGAGTAGATGCCTTGTTTATCTGTATTTGGTTGTTAGGTTGGTTGGAGTGAACATTTGTGCAGTTATCGAGCACTTGCCTAGTTTATCTATATTTGGTTCTTAGTTTGGTTGCAGTGATTATTTTCCAGTTATCAAGCAGATGCCTTGTTTATCTGTATTTGGTTGTTAGGTTGTTTTTTTAGCATTTGTCCAGTTATCAAGCAGATGACTTGTTTATCTGTATTTGGTTGTTAGGTTGCTTTTTTTAGCATTTGTCCAGTTATCAAGCAGATGCCTTGTTTATCTGTATTTGGTTCTTAGGTTGCTTTTTTTAGCATTTGTCCAGTTATCAAGCAGATGCCTTGATTATCTTTATCTGCTTGTTAGGTTGGTTGCAATGAGCATTTGTCCAGTTTTCAAGCATATGCCATGTTTATCTGTATTTGCTTGTTAGGTTGGTTGCAGTGAGACTCTGTCCAGTTTTCAATGGCTATGTTTAGTTGTTATACTGGTCATTTTATGCCTTGTTTATTTCAGTCATTCACAATGTGTTGTACATTATGTCAAGTCGGAACTGTGCCGCTCGACTACATCAATACCAGTTTGAACGGTTATACTTGGCTCCAGTTATTCCTGGTGTAGTTAACACATGCCCTTTATTTCAGTTTTACACATTTATCTAGTGTGATGTTTAAGCATTACCTACGTTCTATTCATTTTCAACAATACCAGTTTGAATTGCAATATTTGATGGTTGTTAAGCCTGCTGTCGGTAACATTGCCTTCCATTTTATATCTGCTTTAACAACATGCTGAAACCAACACATTCAAGCTATCATTTGGAGATGATGTTGTTTACCTTTGCTATATTTGTTTGATGTTAAGATTGATGTAGTTATCATGCCTATCCACTACTTATGCAGGACAACCACGGGAGTGGCCACCATTTTCCGACGAGGTTAACTTCATCCCTCGGCATACTCCCGTCGTTCCATAATGTAGTGCATATAGATCCAGGCCTGGACACTAGTTCGCTTCTAATACTGACTTGTTGCTTGTAGGTACATATTCCCTTGGCAAGGATCCACGCATCGACCCTTTTTGCGTATGGGGCAATGAGATATTGATGAACAAGCATCAAGTGAGGAAACTGATAAGGATTATTAGCAAAAAGATACGAACGGTGGCAAGCAAATTATTTGTTTATGTTCTATCCAACACAACAGTGAGCTATAGGATGGTAACTACAAACTCTGCAGCCTTGTCTTTTTACTGCCCATAATGAGTTGTTAGACAACAATGTTTGAATCTTTTTCGTTCCCAGTGGTTCCCTAAGCAGTTCACTCAAGATTACCTCACAAAGTACATGATTGGTGGACACACAATGAAGGTTAAAGTATTTCATCCAGACTACAATGAGCATTGAGAAGTCCTAATGAAGATAGTGAAGGATGGACGGGCAGCCATCACAAGGGGTTGGCCTAGAGTCGTGCATGCATTACGCATGGAGGAGGGCACAATATGGGCATTCCGCTTCACCTTCTCCAGCAACCGGAATGTCTTTCGCCTCTCTCTTCTGATCTTTAGTACAACTGTGGTTCATCATTCTTTACTTGGTGCTTCAGTAGTTCTTGGTATATGTACCTGTGCATTGAATTATGGATTCGTGGTTGAACCTATATTTGTAATAAACATGGTTGGATATGAAATAAGTGATTGCCTACTTTCAAATTCAAAACATGTGATTTTAAATTTAGGGATTAATTGGATTAATTAGGGATTACACTGCACACGGTTTGCGCAAGCGAAACGTCTGCGATATACGTGGAGATCGGAAATGTTTCTAGGATCCACTACGTGTGCGATCAATCTCCACTACACACACGACTTTCTCTTGAAAACTGTTTGCGTTAGGCCACCTTGCGCAAACGTTTACCACATAAAAAGTGTGTGTGATGGACAGCCTTTGCCACATAGTTTCTTCTATGCACCGTGTGTGATGCATTCAATAACGCAAACGATAAATTTATTAATATCGTGTGCAATGGCAACGCTATCACAAACAATTTAACGAGAAAAATTGTGTGTGATGTACCTGTGAACGGAAACGTTTTCCTTGGAGCGACTGCGTGGGATGTACATACGAACGAAAATGTTTAGCGGCGACGGACTGTGTGGGATGTACTTGTGACCAGAAACAATTTTGCCATATAATTGTATTTTTTAGCTCTACTGTATGTATTTCCGTATTTGGCGCGCTTGATGCTTTACGACCTCATTTTGCCGAGCGTGTGTGCCAGGAGGGCATATCCCCGATGGTTTCTGGGTCGTGTGGGATGGACCCCCCTATCGCCCACACTCACTTGGCGATGGTTCCAAATGCCATTGTGGAAAGGGGTTTTAAACCGTTTGTTTAGGACCGACACGTACCAGTGGGAGGAAACGCCAAGTTGGAGCTGGTTTCTCACCCAACTGAAGTATGCTCTGGGAGGCATAGAAGATGGCAAGTTTTGCAAATACACTATCATGTCAGATAGGCAGAAGGTCAATGATCTATGTTCTCTTTGCTGTAGTTTAATATTGTGTACATAACAATGTCAAATGACTACTTACTGTGTTGCTTTGCTCTGGTAGAAAGATAGTTACTTTGATGTGTGTTGTAGTTTAATACTGTGTACATAACTAAATGTTGTAGTTTAATACCAGGTAGTACCAATGTCATATGAGTACTTATTGCTATGTATGGTACAAACCTAGTTTCTTTGTGGTGTGTTGCTTTGCTATATGATATCAAAAGTAGTAACATTTAGGTTTACTGTGCAAGCAGGGCCTGCTTAATGCTATCAATGTTATATCTCCAAACTACCCACAAAGATTTTGTTTAAGGCAAATTTACGCAAATTTCCAAAAAGATGGATTTATAGGTGAAGATCTCAAAAAATGCATGGACAATGCTAGTTATTCCTACACAAAACATGGTTTTGATGTTGCCATGGACAATTTGAGGAATGAGTGTGAGGATGCCTGGAGGTGGTTATCTGGTATTCCAGTACACACATGGGCTAGGCTGATACGTCTCCGTCGTATCTATAATTTTTGATTGTTCCATGCTAATATTCTACAACTTTTACATACTTTTGGCAACTTTTTATACTATTTTTGGGACTAACATATTCATCTAGTGCCCAGTGCCAGTTCATGTTTGTTGCATGTTTTTTGTTTCACAAAAAATCCATATCAAACGGAATAAAAACTGACGGAGATTTTTTTTGGAATATATCTGATTTTTGGGAAGTGGAATCATCGCGAGATGATGCCCGAAGGGGCCACGAGGCAGGGGGCAGGCGCGCCCCTGACCCTCGTTGACATCCCGTAAGGCAGTTGTTGCCCTTCTTTCTCCGCAAGAAAGCTAATATCCGGATAAAAATCGTGTTCAAATTTCAATCCAATCGGAGTTACGGGTCTCCGGTTATAAAAGAAACGGTGAAAGGGCAGAATCTAGAGCGCATAAACAGAGAGACAGATCCAATCTTAGAGGGGCTCTCGCCCCTCCCACGTCATGGAGACCATGGACCAGAGGGGAAACCCTTCTCCCATCTAGGGAGAAGTTCCAGTAAGAAGAAGAAGGAGGGGGGCTCTCTCCCCCTCGCTTCTAGTGGCGCCGGAACGCCGCCGGGGCCATCATCGTCACCGCAATCTACACCAACACCTCTGTCATCTTCACCAACATCTCCATCACCTTCCCCATCTATCTACAGCGGTCCACTCTCCCGCAACCTGTTGTACCCTCTACTTGAACATGGTGCTTTATGCTTCATATTATTATCCAATGATGTGTTGCCATCCTATGATGTCTGAGTAGATTTTCGTTGTCCTATCGGTAATTGGTGAATTGCTATGATTGGTTTAATTTGCTTGTGGTTATGTTGTTGTCCTTTGGTGCCCATCATTATGAGTCTGTGGCGTGGATCACACCATAGGGTTAGTTGTATGTTGATAGGACTTTGTATTGGAGGGCAAGAGTGGCGAAGCTTCAACCTAGCATAGAAATTGATGCATACTGGGATTGAAGGGGATCAATATATCTTAATGCTATGGTTGGGTTTTACCTTAATGAACGTTAGTAGTTGCGGATGCTTGCTAATAGTTCCAATCATAAGTGCATAGAATTCCAAGTCAGGGATGACATGCTAGCAGTGACCTCTCCCACATAAAACTTGCTATCAGTCTAGTAAGGTAGTCAATTGCTTAGGGACAATTTCGCAACTCCTACCACCACTTTTCCACACTCGCTATACTAACTTTTTTGCTTCTTTACCTAAAATGCCCCTAGTTTCTATTTACGTGCTCTTTTAATTCTTGCAAACCTATCCAACAACACCTACAAAGTACTTCTAGTTTTATACTTGTTCTAGGTAAAGCGAACGTCAAGCATGCATAGAGTTGTTTCAGTGGTCGATAGAACTTGAGGGAATATTTGTTCTACCTTTAGCTCCTCGTTGGGTTCGACACTCTTACTTATCGAAAGAGGCTACAATTGATCCCCTATACTTATGGGTTATCAAGACCTTTTTATGGCGGTGTTGCCGGGGAGTTATAGCGTGGGGTGAATATTCTCGTGTGTGTGTAACATCCCAAAATTCTAAATTTTGGAATGTTATAATAAATAGATAGATTTGTTTGTTTGTTTGAATTGTTGTGTGATTGATTGAGTGAAATTTGAAACTTTTGAAAGTTAAATGAGAGGAATAAAGGACTTTCCCAAACTTTCATTTTTGCTTTTATGCTTTTCGTGAATTCAAATACTCTTCATCACAAAACCACGGAGAGAAGATGACATGACTTCTTCCATTTATTTAAATGACAAGGGTGTTGAAAATATTTGAATTTCATTTGGAAAATATTTCCAATTCTGAAACTTTATGCAACTCAATGATTTTCACGGCGAAGATAAAATGACTTCTTCAAAACATATGAAATATGAGTAGGAGTTTCAAAGAAATAAATTCAAAGTTCTTTTGAATTTATTTTCAATTGGAGTTATTTGAGTTTTATTCAAATTATTTTTCTCCAAAAATAAAATACATGGAAAATAGGGTAACATGATTCCCTACAACAGAAAATTGGAGAGGAATAAATTTGAATTCATTTTGGTATTTTTAAAATGATTTTTATTGGATTTTATTAGAGCTGAAGCACTCTTTGCTTTATTTAAATTTGTGTGAATTTTATTTAATGCTATAGAAGTGTTCATGTTGTAGAAAATCTTTTTCTGAAAATTTTGATATATTATATGCCTATATAAAATTTTTATTTGGTTTTATTATTTTTGTTTTGTCGTCTCTGTCTTAAAAAAAATCGCTGCGCCCTTCGTTCAAGGCCAAGGCCCAAGGCCAAGGTTGCCGGCGGCCGCCACAAGGCCATCGCCAAGACGCACCAAGGGAGCCAGGGAGCCTCCTTTTTCCTTTTCCTAGTAGGAATCTTTTCCTACTTCCGTTTATTCCGATTTGTTTCTAGATCTTTTCCCTCTTTGTTTCCTAATCCTAGTCTATTTCTTGTCCCCTACCCCAAGCAAAGCCCTGCCCTCCCCAATATAAATACCCAAGCACCCCCCCTCCAACACATCAAACCAACACCTCTCCTCTCCTCTCCTCTCCTCTTCGCAGCAGCAGCAGTGCAGCACCACCGCCGCCGTCAAGTGCCGCCGCCGCGCCCTCGACCTCTCCTGAGGTTTATATGATCTCCTCTCCACCGTCCCGTGATCTCCTTTCCTCTAGGAGCAACCGCAACATCGGATCCGATCTTCTTCCCCAACTCCGACGACTACTCCGGTGAGATCCACGAAATCCCGTAATTCATTTTTTCAGAAAATAGCAATCTTAGAAAATTCATATCTTTTAGAGTTTTTAGTATTTTTGAGTGATTCCAGTTGCTATGTGTCACAAATTTTCTGAAGTTTCTGTTAGTTCAATTTTATTTCACATTTGAGCAGTTTAAATTTGTGTTTGTATGAATTTTCTCAAATCACTAGATTTGAGCTATTTTGAGTTAGGAATATTATTTTTGACCGATTCTTTTTGCTCCTGGTCTCTAGGACCTTTGTTTATCCAGTAGTATTTAGTATTTTATTTCTAGGTTAATTTAAATTAGGTTTTTAGCAAAACAGTACTGTTTTAGTATTAGTTCTGTTTTAGCTTCTTCTTTATTGTTTTTATTAGTTTTAAAGTATTTCTTTTTGTCACTTTTGACAAAATTAGTTGTGTTCTGTTAGACACCAGGAGAAAATTTATTTTATTTTAAAAATTTATTTTCCTTAGTTTTGTATGAAACCTTCTATAGGTCATAGTTAGAGTTTTATAAAAGCTTTTTATTTGTTTCTTTTTGCAAATAAAATTTTATGGAAAAAATACTTTCTGTTAAATTAGTTATTTTACATTTTATTTTCTGTTAATTTATTAGTTTAGTATTTTAATTGTTGTTAAGTTTTTACTTACGGCAAAACTATATTAGATGTTTGTAGCAAAGCCATAGATCTTCGTTAGTAGTTTTTATTTGTAGTTTTATTTGAAGTTTCTTTTGATTTTGTTTGAGTTTTATTATCGATTTTCCTTGCTGTTTTGATTGTTATTTGAGTGCTAAAATTGTTTGCTAGGATGTTTGCTTATGTGAATGCTATGTTTGACTATATAGATTTTCAACGGAGTGTGAATAGTTCTACCAAGTCTTTATTCGAGGCGTTATTATCTTCATCAAGTATTACCAGGCAAGTTCACTTTGAACATGTTTTTCATACCTATGTGTTTATTTGCATCTAGTGTCATCTTCGCAACAATCCCTCCAGTAGTGATATTGAATCCTTGTAGTTGAGTAGTATGCATGAGGTAGGAACCCATCACCCTGTTACCAAGCCGGGGCGTTATTTATTTTAATACTACGCTATAGTAGGCGGGGTTGGTATGAGTGCTCGGGAGTGGTGTGAGAATGGAGGATCTCGTCAATGGCGACAACTCCATGATGGAATCTGCAAGGACTGCATCTTCAAGGCCTCAAGACTTCAAGACTCGAGACAAGAATTCAATACACACTCTTTGGGTGAAGGATGGTTGTGGGCACCACGATGGAGAAGGCCTCAACAGATTTTACTCCAATGCACGCTATTCATGTGGAGAAGAAGGACATTTTTCGCAGTATTGCACCAAGGAAAGAAAAGAGTATCTGGGATATTTCCGACAGCGAAGTGAAGTTTGACCCTCGGAAATAGAAGCTCGATCATTCTGAGAGAAATCCGGGAAGAGAAAAGAAGGCAACCCCGAGAACAACACAATTTTCGCAGAGAAGGACCTGAGTCTTATCACTTGTTACAGGTGCAAGGATTTAGGTCATTACGCTAGTAAATGTCCGAAAAGAAGCCAAGAATCCAAGGAGCCTACATAATCACAAAGAAGCCCGAGACATGTCGGAAGTCATTTGTTTTCGCTGCAAGCAAGCAGGACATTATGCTACTAAATGTCACAACAAGATGAAAGCTGGAGTTGAGTAGTTGGAATTTTAATATTGGAAACATGAGTAGTAGAAAGCAATTTCATTTTCATGAGTTCAATGAGTTGAGTTATGTCTTGGGTGCTCGAGTTTGTAATGGATTCATGAAATCAATAAAGTTAAGGTGGCGTGTTTTCATATGTTTAATTGTATGAGTTGTTACTCTGTGAACAAAGATTTTGACCATTTTCGAGGATATGAGAAATATGGTCTATGGATGATTGTGAATTTCATTTTAGGGTGGTAGTACCTGTGAAGAAGACTAGACTAATGGATAAGAAAATATATATTCCACGGACTGTAGTTGAAGGAAAAAAAAGTTGGAATTTTGCTTTTGATATGATGGTATGAAGAAGCAGTACTCTGGATTTAAAAGATGTGTAATATGGAACAAGAGAGTTACCCCAAGGATGAGTTAAAGCTGCACTAGTGTTGAAGTGGGCCATAACCCACAGGCCCAAGAATTAATAAGGATCAAGTACCCTTTGGAGAAAGAAATTTTGGGAATAGACTACGATTTGATCAACCGGCGATTCTATAGGAGTTTACATAAAACACGAGAGTTGTTAAGGAACAATAGATGTTTGTTTGGCCTGCAGAATCAATGGATTTTTCCGAACTTGGTTCGCCGACAAGAGAAATTCTGCAATGCTTGTGAGGATGACCGAGTGTTAGAATGCGAGATTCGCTAAACCATGTACAAGGTAATGATTTGGGTGCGGGATGGATTGATCACCATACCGACTTACTCTTATTATTCGCTTTGCTATATGGGATGGTAAAATCTGAGTGACTTACCTATAGTAGAGAGCGACGATCAAAAGCTTGTTTAAACCTTAGAAAGGTATAGGTATTTTTTCCCTTGTACACGGCAGTTGTTGCCAACCGTAGGTTATACGGTGAGGTTCAACCCAGACCCGTTTTCTGCAGGGGAAACCATAAATCGTTGACCACCATGAGATACCGATATTTGTTTAGAATTGGCGCCAGACCCGTCAGCTATGAAGACCAGTCTCGGAATAACCTTACCAAGAGTAAAGGACAAAAGAATTGAGGAAAAGGTTATGCCACTACGGAAGAGCCAGAGAAGAAATTATCCTTAATATCTGAGAAGACCGACACTTTGTCGACAATAAGGATGGAGTATCTGAGTTTTGATGGAACCGTAACAATGCTTCTAAGGGTGGTAGCACCGAGACCGGAGACGATCGATGGATTTTGAGAAGACCCCAAACCCTAACCTATTTCTTGCTAGCCTCTCCGAATCTAGAGGACGAGATTCATTTTAAGGTGGTAGATTTGTAACATCCCAAAATTCTAAATTTTGGAATGTTATAATAAATAGATAGATTTGTTTGTTTGTTTGAATTGTTGTGTGATTTATTGAGTGAAATTTGAAACTTTTGAAAGTTAAATGAGAGGGAATAAAGGACTTTCCCAAACTTTCATTTTGCTTTTATGCTTTTCGTGAATTCAAATACTCTTCATCACAAAACCCGGAGAGAAGATGACATGACTTCTTCCATTTATTTAAATGACAAGGGTGTTGAAAATATTTGAATTTCATTTGGAAAATATTTCCAATTCTGAAACTTTATGCAACTCAATGATTTTCACGGCGAAGATAAAATGACTTCTTCAAAACATATGAAATATGAGTAGGGAGTTTCAAAGAAATAAATTCAAAGTTCTTTTGAATTTATTTTCAATTGGAGTTATTTGAGTTTTATTCAAATTATTTTTCTCCAAAAATAAAATACATGGAAAATAGGGTAACATGATTCCTACAACAGAAAATTGGAGAGGAATAAATTTGAATTCATTTTGGTATTTTTAAAATGATTTTATTGGATTTTATTAGAGCTGAAGCACTCTTTGCTTTATTTAAATTTGTGTGAATTTTATTTAATGCTATAGAAGTGTTCATGTTGTAGAAAATCTTTTTCTGAAAATTTTGATATATTATATGCCTATATAAAATTTTTATTTGGTTTTATTATTTTTGTTTTGTCGTCTCTGTCTTAAAAAAAAATCGCTGCGCCCTTGGGGCCAGGGCCAAGGCCCAAGGCCAAGCCAGCGGCCGGCCGGCCACAAGGCCATCGCCGCACGCACCAAGGGAGCCAGGGAGCCTCCTTTTTCCTTTTCCTAGTAGGAATCTTTTCCTACTTCCGTTTATTCCGATTTGTTTCTAGATCTTTTCCCTCTTTGTTTCCTAATCCTAGTCTATTTCTTGTCCCCTACCCCAAGCAAAGCCCTCCCTCCCCAATATAAATACCCAAGCACCCCCTCCAACACATCAAACCAACACCTCTCCTCTCCTCTCCTCTCCTCTTCGCAGCAGCAGCAGTGCAGCACCACCGCCGCCGTCAAGTGCTGCCGCCGCGCCCTCGACCTCTCCTGAGGTTTATATGATCTCCTCTCCACCGTCCCGTGATCTCCTTTCCTCTAGGAGCAACCGCAACATCGGATCCGATCTTCTTCCCCAACTCCGACGACTACTCCGGTGAGATCCACGAAATCCCGTAATTCATTTTTTTTTCAGAAAATAGCAATCTTAGAAAATTCATATCTTTTAGAGTTTTTAGTATTTTTGAGTGATTCCAGTTGCTATGTGTCACAAATTTGCTGAAGTTTCTGTTAGTTCAATTTTATTTCACATTTGAGCAGTTTAAATTTGTGTTTGTATGAATTTTCTCAAATCACTAGATTTGAGCTATTTTGAGTTAGGAATATTATTTTTGACCGATTCTTTTTGCTCCTGGTCTCTAGGACCTTTGTTTATCCAGTAGTATTTAGTATTTTATTTCTAGGTTAATTTAAATTAGGTTTTTAGCAAAACAGTACTGTTTTAGTATTAGTTCTGTTTTAGCTTCTTCTTTATTGTTTTTATTAGTTTTAAAGTATTTCTTTTTGTCACTTTTGACAAAATTAGTTGTGTTTCTGTTAGACAACAGGAGAAAATTTATTTTATTTTAAAAATTTATTTTCCTTAGTTTTGTATGAAACCTTCTATAGGTCATAGTTAGAGTTTTATAAAAGCTTTTTATTTGTTTCTTTTTGCAAATAAAATTTTATGGAAAAAAATATTTTCTGTTAAATTAGTTATTTTACATTTTATTTTCTGTTAATTTATTAGTTTAGTATTTTAATTGTTGTTAAGTTTTTACTTACGGCAAAACTATATTAGATGTTTGTAGCAAAGTCATAGATCTTCGTTAGTAGTTTTTCTTTGTAGTTTTATTTGAAGTTTCTTTTGATTTTGTTTGAGTTTTATTATCGATTTTCCTTGCTGTTTTGATTGTTATTTGAGTGCTAAAATTGTTTGCTAGGATGTTTGCTTATGTGAATGCTATGTTTGACTATATAGATTTTCAGCGGAGTGACGAATAGTTCTACCAAGTCTTTATTCGAGGCGTTATTATCTTCATCAAGTATTACCGAGCAAGTTCACTTTGAACATGTTTTCATACCTATGTGTTTATTTGCATCTAGTGTCATCTTCGCAACAATCCCTCCAGTAGTGATATTGAATCCTTGTAGTTGAGTAGTATGCATGAGGTAGGAACCCATCACCTGTTACCAAGCCCGGGCGTTATTTATTTTAATGCTACGCTATAGTAGGCGGGGTTGGTATGAGTGCTTCGGAGTGGTGTGAGAATGGAGGATCTCGTCAATGGCGACAACTCCATGATGGAATCTGCAAGGACTGCATCTTCAAGGCCTCAAGACTTCAAGACTCGAGACAAGAATTCAATACACACTCTTTGGGTGAAGGATGGTTGACGGGCACCTGGAGAAACCAGTGGTTGGCGGGATGCATGGAGAAGCGCCATGACATCTTGCGGAAAGCTTCACCCAGACTCAAAGAGGCGGAAGAATACTTCATGCCGGAAGCTTACGTGTGCAACCGCAAGTCACTATGGGCTCTGGATTGAATGACCTTAGTTGTGACTCTGGCTGGGAAGGTGCTAGCAGATGTAGAACTACGGTAGGATTGGATGAGCACCGGACAGTGGTCAGGGGAACTCTTTGGAAGACCATGTTTGGGTCATCTTGTTCTCAAACACCCTGAAGTGCGAGAAGCGTAAAAGAGGATCGAATCTTGCGGGTAAAGTGTACAAACCTCTGCAGAGGGTTAAAACCTAATCGATTAGCCGTGTCCCGATTACGGACAATTTGAGCATCTGGACTTGGATCTATCTGGAACTCTCAACACGGATTGATAACTTAATTGTGGGCAACATATGATGATTTTGGGCTATGAGACATCGGTTGGCGGAACCATGTCATGATAGAAAACTCCATAGTACAGACTTCATTTATTCCTTTGATGTAGGGAAAATAAAATCAGCTTTTACATAAACAAAACTCGAATCTGAGCCACAAAGCCAAATTGCATATAGTATAGTTTTACCATCTGTTTATTCATGTTGTGATCTTGCGGTACATTCAATGTACTGACCTACGGCTGCAACGTATCATGTTGCAGGATTTTCTTCGACGAGTAAGAGTTACGTACAGGGTTACGGTCTACACTCAACCTGCCGATGGCGTTGATGGGACTCCACACCCGTTTGATTGTTTCCGCTGAGTATTATGAGGTATATATCATTTTACGTTATTTATACATGTGATTGCACTTTGATATATACATTGATGTACTGTGTGTGCCAGCATACTGATCTAGGGATGGCACAGAAACACAGAGGCTTGACCGTCTGAGGTCGGGTCGCTACAGTGTGCTTTTTTGCTTTATCACTAAGTAGTTTTTATTTGTTGTTCTAAGTTGTTCTCTATGTTTAGTTATGGATATGGAACACGAAATTCCAAAAAAGTTAGGTGTACTTGCTACTCATGGAAATGGGGAACCTCCTAAAACCCTCGATGCTGGTTATGTGAAAAATATTATGTACTACTTTGATAATCCTGAGAAAACCCCATTCAATTATGTAATGGGAGACACGTTGGATCAACATGAATACTTTAGGGATTATCGCTTGACTCAAAAAGGGAAACTATTATGGGATCAAATTCATATTTTGCATTGGTATGGTCGGGAACTATGCTTGAGATATGATTATACTTGTTGCTCTTGGATGAAGGTTCCACACCTTCCCTTTTCATGCAAATTTAATGATGATAAAACCTTGGCTTTTATGCTAATGGTATATATGATTACTATGATGTGGAACAAATAGAAGAATTCGTTGCTTTTATGGGTGCTTATGAAATTGAATCTTTGTTTAAAGAGTGTGAAAATCTTGATGATGTTGTTTATAGACCTGAAAATTTTGTTATACTTAAATATTGCTATGAGAATTATGAATTCAATTCTGATATTGATGATTTTATTGAGAGATTCTCCCTTGTCCAAGAAGAGACTAATATTTTGCAGGAGTCTATGGAAGAAGAAATTGATGAAACTGTGAGCTCATTGGATGAAAAAGATGATGAGGAGGGCGAAGAACAAAAGGAGTAAGATCGGATTGATCACCCATTCCCACCTTCTAATGAGAGTAACTCTTCAACTCATACATACCCTTCGTGCTTACCGAAGGATGAATGCTATGATGATTGTTATGATCCCGTTGATTCTTTTGAAATATCCTTTTTTGATGATGCTTGCTATGCTTGTGGCCAAGGTGCCAATATGAATTATTCTTATGGAGATGAACTTGCTATAGTTCCTTATGTTAAACATGAATTTTTTTTCTAGTTCACCCACACATGATAGTCCTATTATCTTTTTGAATTCTCCCGACTACACTATATCGGAGAAGTTTGCCCTTATTAAGGATTATATTGATGGGTTGCCTTTTATCGTTGCACCTGATGATTTTGATGAATATAATATGCATGTGCTTGCTGCTCCTACTTGCAATTATTATCAGAGAGGAACTATATCTCCACCTCTCTATGTTTCCCACATGATAAAATTGCAAGAAACTGTTTATACTATGCATTGGCCTTTACTATGTGTGCATGAATTTTTCTTCTATGACATGCCGATGCATAGGAAGAGAGTTAGACTTCGTCATTACATGATATATGTAACTTTGTGCTCACTACTAAATTACAAATCATTGTTAATTAAAATTGGCTTTGATATACCTTGGGATCCGGGTGGATCCATTACTCGAGCACTATATGCCTAGCTTAATGGCTTTAAAGAAAGCGCTGCCAGGGAGACAACCCAGAAGTTTTAGAGAGTCATTTATTTCTGTTGTGTGCTTTTATAAAGTTTAAAAATAAAAATAATGTGCCGAGGTTTGCCTTTAGGATGTTTTAGACTACTTGTTGGTTTGTGCGGTGCAGAACAGAAACTTTGGCTGTAATGCGCGTTTTTACATTTTTTACTGGAACATCAAATGGTTCTGAAACTTTTTGCACTGTCTTTCTATATAATTTTTTTATTTTTCCTAATTTTGGAGGAATTTTTGGATTATCAGAAGTATGGTGAATGTTCAGATTATTACAGTCTGTCCTGTTTAAGACAGATTCTGTTTTTGATGCATAGTTTACTTGTTTTGATGAAACTATCGATTTATATCAGTGGATTAAGCCATGGAAAAGTTATATTATAGTAGCTACAATGCAAAAACAAAATATGAATTGGTTTGCAACAGTACTTAGAGTAGTGATTTGCTTTACTATACTGACGGATGTTACCGAGTTTTCTGTTGAGTTTTGTGTGGATGAAGTGTTCGAAGATCGAGGAGGTCTCGATGTGAGGAGAAGGAGGAGAGGAAAGAGCTCAAGCTTGGGGATGCCCAAGGCACCCCAAGTAAATATTTAAGGAGACTCAAGCGTCTAAGCTTGGGGATGCCCCGGAAGGCATCCCATCTTTCTTCAACAAGTATCGGTATGTTTTCAGATTCGTTTCGTTCAGGCGATATGTGCAAATCTTGGAGCGTCTTTTGCATTTCTGTCATATTTTTTATCTCCTATTTTTCTATTTTTATTTTGAAAATAGGAAGGGCGAGATAGAATTCGAGCACTATAGGCGGGGCGATTACCATATATAACATAAGACTTCTCCCCCAATTCTGTTTTCACTTTTCTTTTATGCACCATGCTGGTATGATATAGTCCTTGGTTGATTTATAGAATGCTCATTGCACTTCACTTACATTTTTTGAGTATGTTATAGAATGCTTCATGTGCTTCACTTATATCATTTGAAGTTTGGATTGCCTGTTTCTCTTCACATAGAAAACCGCCATTTGTAGAATGCTCTTTTGCTTCACTTATATTTGTTAGAGCGTGGGCATATATTTTGTAGAAAGAATTAAACTCTCTTGCTTCACTTATATCTATTTAGAGAGATGACAGGAATTGTTCATTCACATGGTTAGTCATAAAATCCTACATAAAACTTGTAGATCATTGAATATGATATGTTTGATTCCTTGCAATAGTTTTGCGATATAAAGATGGTGATATTAGAGTCATGCTAGTGGGTAGTTGTGGATTGTAGAAATACTTGTGTTGAAGTTTGTGATTCCCGTAGCATGCACGTATGGTGAACCGTTATGTAACGAAGTTGGAGAATGAGGTATTTATTGATTATCTTCCTTATGAGTGGTGGTCGGGGACGAGCGATGGTCTTTTCCTACCAATCTATCCCCCTAGGAGCATGCGCGTAGTACTTTGTTTCGATGACTAATAGATTTTTGCAATAAGTATGTGAGTTCTTTATGACTAATGTTGAGTCCATGGATTATACACACTCTCACCCTTCCATCATTGCCAGCCTCTTCGGTACCGTGCATTGCCCTTTCTCGCCTCGAGAGTTGGTGCAAACTTCGCCGGTGCATCCAAACCCCATGATACGATACGCTCTATCACACATAAGCCTCCTTATATCTTCCTCAAAACAGCCACCATACCTACCTATCATGGCATTTCCATAGCCATTCCGAGATATATTGCCATGCAACTTCCATCATCATCATATTGAGCATTCATTGTCATATTGCTTTGCATGATCGTAAGATAGCTAGCATGATATTTTCATGGCTTGTCCCTTTTGATGTCATTGCTACGCTAGATCATTGCACATCCCAGTACACCGCCGGAGGCATTCATATAGAGTCATATCTTTGTTCTAGTATCGAGTTGTAATGTTGAGTTGTAAGTAAATAAAAGTGTGATGATCATTATTATTAGAACATTGTCCCGTGTGAGGTTATAAAAATAAAAGTGGCCAAAGAAGCCCCCAAAAAACGAGAGGGAGGCCAAAGAAGCCTACAAAAAAAGAAAAAAGGGGAAAAAACAAAAAATGAGAGAAAAATAGAGAAGGGACAATGTTACTATCCTTTTACCACACTTGTGCTTCAGAGTAGCACCATGTTCTTCATATAGAGAGTCTCTTGAGTTATCACTTTCATATACTAGTGGGAATTTTCATTATAGAACTTGGCTTGTATATTCTGATGATGGGCTTCCTCAAATGCCCGAGGTCTTCATGAGCAAGCAAGTTGGATGCACACCCACTTAGTTTCCAGTTTGAGCTTTCATACACTTATAGATCTTAGTGCATCCGTTGCATGCCAAACCCTACTCCTCACATTGACATCAATAGATGGGCATCTCCATAGCCCGTTGATTAGCCGCATCGATGTGAGACTTTCTCCTTTTTGCCTTCTCCACACAACCTCTACCATCATATTCTATTCCACCTATAGTGCTATGTCATGGCTCACGCTCATGTATTACGTGAAAGTTGAAAAGGTTTGAGAATGTCAAAAGTATGAAACAATTGCTTGGCTTGTCATCGGGGTTGTGCATGGTGTGAATATTTTGTGTGGTGAAGATGGAGCATAGCCAGACTATATGATTTTGTAGGGATAACTTTCTTTGGCCATGTTATTTTGAAAAGACATGATTGCTTTATTAGTATGCTTGAAGTATTATTGTCTTAATGTCAAATGATAGACTATTGCTTTGAATCACTCGTGTCTTAATATTCATGCCATGATTAGATTACATGATCAAGATTATGCTAGGTAGCATTCCACATCAAAAATTATCTTTTTTGTCATTTACCTACTCGAGGACGAGTAGGAATTAATCTTGGGGATGCTGATACGTCTCCGTCGTATCTATAATTTTTGATTGTTCGATGCCAATATTCTACAACTTTTACATACTTTTGGCAACTTTTTATACTATTTTTGGGACTAACATATTGATCCAGTGCCCAGTGTCAGTTCCTGTTTGTTGCATGTTTTTTTTTCCGCAGAAAATCCATACCAAACGGAGTCCATACTGAATAAAAACTGATGGAGATTTTTTTGGAATATATCTGATTTTTGGGAAGTGGAATCATCGCGATACGATGCCCGAGGGGGCCAAGAGGCAGGGGGCGCCCCTGACCCTCGTGGACACCCTATAAGGTGGTTGTTGCCCTTATTTCGCCGCAAGAAAGCTAATATCCGGATAAAAATCGTGTTCAAATTTCAATCCAATCGGAGTTACAGATCTTTGGTTATAAAAGAAATGGTGAAAGGGCATAATCCAGAGCGCAGAAACAGAGAGAGACAGAGAGACAGATCCAATCTCGGAGGGGCTCTCGCCCCTCCCACGCCATGGAGACCATGGACCAGAGGGGAAACCCTTCTCCCATCTAGGGAGAAGGTCAAGGAAGAAGAAGAAGGAGGGGGGCTCTCTCCCCCTCGCTTCCGGTGGCGCCGGAACGCCGCCGGGGCCATCATCGTCACCGCAATCTACACCAACACCTCTTTCATATTCACCAACAACTCCATCACCTTCCCCATCTATCTACAGCGGTTCACTCTCCCGCAACCCGCTGTACCCTGTACTTGAACATGGTGCTTTATGCTTCATATTATTATCCAATGATGTGTTGCCATCCTATGATGTCTGAGTAGATTTTCGTTGTCCTATCGGTAGTTGGTGAATTGCTATGATTGGTTTAATTTGCTTGTGGTTATTTTTTTGTCCTTTGGTGCCCATCATATGAGCGCGCGCGTGGATCACACCATAGGGTTAGTTGTATGTTGATAGGACTATGTATTGGAGGGCAAGAGTGACAGAAGCTTCAACCTAGCATAGAAATTGATGCATACGGGATTGAAGGGGGACCAATATATCTTAATGCTATGGTTGGTTTTACCTTAATGAACGTTAGTAGTTGTGGATGCTTGCTAATAGTTCCAATCATAAGTGCATAGAATTCCAAGTCAGGGATGACATGCTAGCAGTGGCCTCTCCCACATAAAACTTGCTATCGGTCTAGTAAGGTAGTCAATTGCTTAGGGACAATTTCGCAACTCCTACCACCACTTTTCCACACTCGCTATAGTAACTTTATTGTGTCTTTATCTAAACAGCCCCTAGTTTTTATTTACGTGCTCTTTATATTCTTGCAAAACTATCCAACAACACCTACCAAGTACTTCTAGTTTTATACTTGTTCTAGGTAAAGCGAACATTAAGCGTGCATAGAGTTGTATCGGTGGTCGATAGAACTTGAGGGAATATTTGTTCTACCTTTAGCTCCTCGTTGGGTTTGATACTCTTACTTATCAAAAGAGGCTACAATTGATCCCCTATACTTGTGGGTTATCATAGGCATGAAATCGACACAAACTGCAAAACAGACCTAATGGTTAACAACATAAGTGAGGTCTTGAATAAATTTATCCTAGATGTTAGAAACAAACCAGTTGTGATAATGATAAATGGAATCAAAGACAAGTTGTTGGTCAGGTTTGATGGAAACAGATAAGGTGGAGAAACTGGCAGATGGGAAATAGCTCCAACTTATGCAGAAAAGTTGGAGCTCATCAAGAAATTTACTAGAGATTGTAAAGCAATTAGGGAAGGACCTAACTTGTGGCAACTAAGCAGTGGCCCAAAGACATATGCTGTCAACCTTCTGGAGCACACTTGCGGATGCAAGAAGCTGGAGATGTCGTGGTTGCCATGCAACCATGGTCGCAGTGCTATTTAAAAAGCCAAGCTGCAACCTGAGGATTTTGTCAGTCCATTCTTCAAGAAAGAAATGTACTTGGAGACATACAAACCTATAGTTATCCAGTTATAGGAGAAGATGCTTGGGTAAAGACACAAAAACCTGATAGTGAGCCTCCTATTTTCCACAAAGAGGGCCGGAGTGGAAGAAAATAAGAAAAAAAAAGGAAGAAGGGCAGGTTTGAAGTGCCTAAACCAAAAGATTCTTCTAGGATGGCTACAATAGATGTGGCAATTGTAAGTTAATGGGCTATAGGCTTACTAACCGTGGACAACCTTTGAGGCCTAATCTCCAGTTGAGGGAGAGTGGAAACATGGTAACATATTGAGCTTTGTCATTATTTTATCTGAATTTTACTATGTAGGTTTTAATGCGTCTTTGTTTCTTAAACTACTGGAAAAGACAAGGAAAAAGGCATATGCCTACATTCCTCCTGATGCTACTTCAGCAGATGCTGCTCCTAGGGCACCAACTGCTGCTCCTAGGTCAGCTAGGGCTGCTTTCTTAGCACCAAGGCCTCCAGGTGGAGAAGGGAGTTCTTCTACTGCTAGTACGTCTATATCTACATCTACTTCTGCTGTTGCTACAAAAATGAGATCACTGAGAGGTGGAAGAGTTGGTGGAGGAGAAATTGCTGGAACAGGTACAAGGAAGAAAGCTCAGAATATGCAATACTGAAGAGTTACTTAAGAGCAAGTGGAAATGTGTGAAATTTGATGTCTGGAAATGGTTGAAACTTTTGGGATTGCCACCAATGTATCTCTCTTGAGAACCTGTATTTGATTTGAGTATTGTGAACCTGTGTTTGATTTCAGTCCTGCGAAAGTATGTATAATTTGAGTCCCGTCAACCTATGTAGAATTTAAGTCATGTGAACCTATGCTTAATTTAAGTCATGTGAACCAATGTTGGCTCAGTTTTGTCATTTATGATGAAGCCTAAGTGCTTCTCACCCTAGCCCAATTATTGTGTATATGTTGCCATATGCTGGATCAGTGTTTGTCATTTGTGATCAAGCCTAGAAGCTGAAAAATAGGGGTCATTAACCTACCCTACCCTAAAATAGGGGTCATCGACCCTTCGGCAACAACCCAACCTACCCTGCCCCAACATAGGGGTCATCAACGCCTCGACAACAACCTAACCTACCAAACCAAAAATAGGGATCGTTGACCCTTCGACAACAACCCAACCTACCCTACCCCAACATAGGGGTCATCGACCCCTTGATATGTCTCCAACGTATCTATAATTTTTTATTGTTCCATGCTATTTTATTATCTGTTTTGGGTGTTTTATATCATTAATATGTTATTTTTGGGACTAACTTATAAACCCATAGCCCAGTGACAGTTTCTATTTTTTTCCTTGTTTTTGAGTTTTATAGAAAAGGAATATCAAACGGAGTCCAAACGGAATAAAACTTTACGATGATTTTTCTTGGACTAGAAGACATCCACGGAGCTTGTAGAGGGTGTCATACGATGGTCGAGGAGGCCACAAGCCTGCCAGGATGTCCTCCAACCCTAATTCTTGCTCCATAAATACCCAAATATTCCCAAACCATTAGAGGCATCCACCAAAATACTTTTCCGCCGCCGCAAGCCTCTGTTCCCATGAGATCCCATCTTGTGGCCTTTTTCGGCACCCTACTAGAGGGGGATTCGATCATGGAGGGCATCTACATCAACCTTATTGCCCTTCCGATGAAACGTGAGTAGTTTACCACGGACTTAAGGGTCCATAGCTAGTAGCTAGCTAGATGGCTTCTTCTCTCTCTATGATCTTCAATGCCATGTTCTCCTCGATGTTCTTGGAGTTATGTCCGATGTAATATTGTTTTGCGGTGTGTTTGTCGAGATCCGATGAATTATGGATTTATGATCAGATTATCTATTAATATTTGAGTCTTTTCTGAACTCTTTTATGCATGATCAAATATCTTTGTATTTCTCTTTGAATTATCGGTTTGGTTTGGCCAACTAGATTGGCTCTTCTTGCAATGGAAGAGGTGCTTAGTTTTGGGTTCAATCTTGCGGTGTCCTCACCCAGTGACATAGTAGGGGTAGTGAGGCATGTATTGTATTATTGCCATCAAGGGTAAAAAGATGGGGTTTTCATCATATTACTTGAGTTTATCCCTCTATATCATGTCATCTTACTTAAGGCGTTACTCCGTTCTTAGGAACTTAATACTCTATATGCATGCTGGATAGCGGTCGATGTGTGGAGTAATAGTAGTAGATGCGGGCAGTGTCGGTCTACTTGACATAGATGTGATACCTATATTCATGATCATTGCCTTGGATATCATCATAACTTTGCGCTTTTCTATCAATTGCTCGACGAGAATTTGTTTACCCACTGTATGTTTTCTTTCAAGAAAGAAGCCTCTAGTGAAACCTATGGCCCCCGGGTCTATTTTCCGTCATATATTTTCAGATCTATAAATCAGAAAACCCCAAAATACCTTGCTGCAATTTATTTAGATTTATTTTAGTTTGTCTTTTTATTTATGTGTTATACCTATCTCTATTAGATCTCACTCTTGTTCGAGACCGTGAAGGGATTGACAACCCCTTTTTCGCGTTGAGTGCAAGTGTTTATTAGTTTGTGCAGGTGCATAGATTGGAGACTTTCTTGTGACTCCTACTAGATTGATACCTTGGTTCTCAATTGAGGGAAATACTTATCTCTACTTTGCTTCATCACCCTTTCCTCTTCAAGGGAAAAATCAACGCAAGCTCAAGAAGTAGCAGGAAGAATTTCTGGCGTCGTCGCCGGGGACGTTCTACATCAAGCGTACCAAGTACCCATCATACACTCTCATCTCTTGCATTACATTATTTGCCATTTGCCTCTCGTTTTCCTCTCCCCCACTTCTAAAACATTTTCAGAAAAATACAAAATATTTGCCTTTTTATTCGCCCTTCTTTCGTTTGTCGGTGTACTAAAGTAGGGGTACCTTAGTACCCCGAACCTGTGCACGGGCACTCACAGCGTCCCCGTGGCAAGCCTTGCCGGGCGTCTGCCAAGACCCTCCGCGGCTCCTTTGGAACCATTCAAGAACAAAGTAATCAAGGCCCCGACAAGAGGAGCTTGCCGGGAGGGCCACTCAGGGCGCAAAGGAAACAAGGCCCCGGCAAGAGGATCTTGCCGGGAAGGCTTGGTGGGCGCCGAGCCCCCAAGCGCGTCAAGGTTCCTGCCGGGGCGGGCAACCTCTCTTCATCTCCGCTCCAGCTCATCCGCCAACGTTTCGCCACGGGGCTTCTCCAGAAACGCGTGTCGACGGGCTGTGTAGCCAGCGGGGAGTAGCGATGAGCGGCGTTGACAAGCTACCATCGTGGCAAACGGAGGCGCACTTGCGGTCCTGTTACCTTTGTTGAGGCGATCGAGGCGGGCATTGATGACTCTTGTCCCTTGCCGTCGAGTTAGGTATAGATTACTGTACCTTTGCATAAAGCGGTGTACCAACCTATGTTTTTACCATCTTACCTTTGTCTACTTGCCACATGTGGTGACCCCTTGTGCCTATAAAAGGAGGCCCGAGTGCAACGTAGAAAGGGTTCGGCCCAGCTCCGGCTCTGTTCATCATACTCATACGAAACCACACTCAGGCTAGGTCTTGTAGCTCCCATTGCTCCCTAGCAAGAACACAAGATAATCCACAAAGCAGCAGTAGGAGTATTATCTCTCCGGAGAGCTCCGAAGCTGGGTAAATCTGCTCGTGTGCATCGCCTCGATCCGCTCTTCGTGCAATCTCCGCCCCCCTCCGAACCACAAGGGACCCAGGTCCCGTAGGTGTTCGTGGGACACGGTCAGCTCTCCCCGACATCTCTGGCGCGCCAGGTAGGGGGCGTCGAGGCTGTGTGAACCCGATCCGGCGATCACACGAGCAACTTCATCAACATTTTCGTCGGCATGGCGCCGAAGAAGAAGTCTTGGCAGTAAGCGGAGCCGTCGCGTCGAATCCACCACCACGGAGTTGTCGGTGGTGGGGAACGCTATAGCGGAGGAACGGCGTCGTCGAAGAGCCCACAATGCCGCCAGGTCAAGGACAAGGCAGCACAGGCGTCGGCGTCCGAGTCCACACGCGCCCTTCGCGGGAGGCGCGGGACCGACAGCGTCATGATGCTCGCGGCACCATCGCTCGTTGGATCAAAGCCAAGCTGGAGGATCCCGAGGCCCTCGAGACCGCATGCACCTCGGCATGCAGTTTAGTGGAGTATCTGTCGCTTAGGCGGGATGCTGCTCCTCTAACTTGGTTGGGAGTCGAGCACCTCCGTTCCTCGCGCACGCCGTTACCACCCACCACACCAGCGAAGCCTTGGCAAGAGCACAGCTACTTCTAGATTACCCTCCAAGCGGCCGACAAGGTCGACGAATGGAGGGCCACAATTCAGAGTCTCATCGGCTTCGCCAACGGCGACGTCCCGCGGCAACCGAGTGCCTCGCAGCCGCGGAAAGGCGACAAGGCGCGAGCTGATGGCAACGAGACTTGCGGGGGTGCAGCCACCGTGCACTCCCCTTCCCGAAGACCAAGATCGCCGACTCGCCGGATCCACCTCGACAGCGACTCCACAGCGTCGTCGGATCCGCGAGCTCGTCGCGACCAGCGCCAAGTTCTCCGAGAACGGCAAGAAGAAGACGCTCGAACTCGTATCGAGCGCCGAAGACAAGCGCGCCGTCAATCGACCACGCGCGGCCCTCTGTCGATATGCATGCGCCAGGAACCAGCGACTTACCATACGTGTAGGTTGCCCTGCGTTCACTCGTGAGCTGCGGCAAGTCCGTGGCCCGACAAGAAAAACTTCAAACCAGATGTGCGGAGAAATATGATGGCAGGACACACCCATCGGAGTTCCTCGGCATCTACACCATCGCGGTGCAGGCCGCGGGGACGAGACGACAAGATCCTCGCCAACTACTTTCCCCGGTGCTCAAGCCAAGCGTCGATCTTGGCTCATGCACTTGCCGGATGGCTCTATTTCTTCTTGGGCAGATTTGTGCCACCAGTTTGTTGGCGCCTTCACAGTGACCACAAGCCTCATGGCAGGAGAGTGACCTTCACCTACTGCGCCCGAAGGAAGGAGAGTCCCCGCATAAATTCATCCAGAGATTCAGCGGTGCATTACAACATCCGGGACGTCCACCTGCTGCAGTGATCGGTGCATTTCATCGAATGTACGAAACCGCAGGATGAGGGAGGACATGGCGATGTGCAAAGTCAAAGACGTCAGCGAGCTCTCCCTGGCCGACAAGTGTGCACGCTACTGAAGAAGGAAGAAGACTCCGGGAGAGAATGTGGGAGCAGAGTCGGCGGTGAGGAGATCGCCCGGCAAGAAAGAGTCGTGGCGGAACAACAGGAGGAAGAAAAACCAAGAAGTACTAGTTGTCGAACAGTCCGGCAAGGACGGTGCCGCCAACAAAACCAAGGCTAGTGGCTCCGGCAAGGAGGTTGCCGTTGATGCCGACCATCAAGCTGTGGCGGCCGCCGACAAGCCCGATAGTTCAACAAGCGATCTTGTAAAATCCACCGCACCAAGGGCCACGATCTCGAGCTGCAAGAAAGTCGAGCAGCTTGTTGAGCTCTGAGAACTGAATCGAGAGGCGAGACAAGGAGAAGGCCCAAGAAGGTGCGGTACAGCAAATAAGAAGAGACCGGTCGGGAGGACGCCTTGGCAAGGCCAAGCAGCGGCAAGGTAGCCAGACCTCCCAGCGGCGCGACAAGGAAGAAGACGAAGATGAAGATGACGAAGACATGGAAGACGATGAAGCAGACGAGCAAGAGTTTCAAAAGGCAACAGAGGTCCTTTGCGTTGACGGTGGCGCTTCTCTGCATACCTCACACCGCCAACTCAAGCAATGGATGCGTGAGGTGAATGCAGCAGAACCCTCCATAGAGTCACGCAAACCCCTGAAGTGGTCCAGCACGCCCATCATCTTTGACATTGAGGACCACCCAGATCGCATCACTGCGATCGGGTGCTTGCCGATGTTGGTCTCACCAACCATCCGCAACCTCAAGGTCACGAAGATGTTGGTTGACGGCGGGGCTGGCCTGAACTTAATCTCTTCTGCAGTGCTCCATAAGCTTCAAATCTCTGACAGCGAGCTCGAAGAAACTGGTACTTTCCAAGGAATCAACCCAGGAAGGAGCAAGCCCAAAGGGAAGATCACGTTGCCGGTAACGTTTGGCAGCGAGCTCAATTTCAGAACTGAGAGGGTCACGTTTGACGTTGCCGATTTCCCATTGCCCTACAATGGCATACTTGGTCGTCCAGCACTCGCCAAGTTCATAGCCGCCTCTCATTATGCTTACAACCTACTCAAGATGCCCGGCCCGATATGCGTCATTTCTGTCCATGGCGATAAGAAGGATGCACTTATCTGCGCCGACAAGATTTACCGGGATGCAGCAGCCGCCACAGATAACAAACCACTTGCCGCTGAAGCTCCCGGGGGGAAGAAGAAAACCACCAAGTCCGGCAAGAGATCTGATGCCCACTCCGGCAAGCGCACCTCTTCGAAGTGCTGCGCTACCGTCGAGGACGCACCATCGAGCTCCACCGGCAAGTGCAAGAAGACGATGGCGGCTCCGCCAAAGACCAAGAGGGTGCCCGCCAAGGAGGACGGCACTGGTGGTACCTTCACCATTAGTGCCACGCTCGATCCTAAATAGGAAGGCGAGCTCGTTGCTTTCCTGCAGGCGAATGTCGATGTGTTTGCATGGCAACCATCTGACATCCCCGGTGTTCCCAGGAAAGTAATTGGGCACCACCTAGTTGTCTGTCCTCACGCGTGGCCCGTCAAGCAAAAAGTTAGGAAAGAGGCAGTGGAGCGCCAAGAGTTCATAGCAGAAGAAATCAAGAAGTTAGAAGCAGCAGGGCTTGTCAGAGGAGTCCTCCACCCCGTGGTTGGCCAATCCGGTAGTTATGCAAGAGGCTAATGGGAAATGGAGACTTTGTATTGACTTCACTGATGTTAATAAAGCTTGTCCCAAAGACCCATTTCCCTTGCCGCGTATCGACCAGATTGTTGACTCCACGGCTGGATGTGATCTGCTTTCATTTCTTGATGCATATTCAGGATACCATCAGATCTTCATGGCAGAAGAAGATGAAGAGAAAACCGCATTCATTACACCATGTGGCACGTACTGCTTCATACGGATGCCTTTTGGTTTGAAGAATGCCGGTTCAACCTTTGCAAGGGTAGTCCATGATGCCTTTGAACCACAGATACACAGAAATGTAGAAGCCTACATGGATGACATAGTGGTCAAGAGCAAGGACAAGGCGACTCTGACTCGGGATTTGGATGAGACATTTGCAAATCTGCGCAAGATCAACCTCAAGCTCAACCCCGAGAAGTGCGTGTTTGGAGTCCCTTCCGGCAAGCTTCTCGGGTTGTTTGTGTCTCAGCGGGGAATTGAAGCCAATCCCGACAAGATCAAGGCCATTGAGCAGATCGAAGCACCAAAGCGCGTCAAGGATGTCAGAAGACTTGCCGGTTGCGTGGCTGCTCTCAGCAGGTTCATCTCTAAGTCTGCTGAACGCGCCCTGCCGTTTTTCAAGATTTTGAAAAAGGCAGGTCCAATGAAATGGACTCCCGAAGCGGAGGCTGCGCTGCATGACCTGAAGAGATACCTGTCCTCCGCTCCAATACTTGTCGCACCTAGGCCACAAGAGAAGTTGCTGCTGTATATAGCGGCAACCAATCAAGTGGTTAGTGCTGCGTTAGTAGCAGAGAGGGAGGCAGACGATGAGCCGGCAACCGAGGCAGACGCATCCAGCGACAAGCAAGGGGCTTCACCGTCAAGCTCTGGTCCCGACAAGGACAGATTAAGCGCAGGTTGCGACAAGACCACGAAAAGGATGGTGCAGCGCCCGGTTTATTTTGTCGGTTCCCTTCGCAGGGGCTAGGTCAAGGTACTCGGTGTGCGAAGTTGCTTTTCGGCCTCCTCATGGCCTCGAGAAAGCTGCGCCATTACTTCCAAGCACACGAGATAACAGTTGTCACTCGCTTTCGCTGAAGAGGATATTGCAAAATCCGAAGCAACAGGCGGGATTGTCGAGTGGGCTTTGGGCTATCAAGCTTTGGTCTCAAGTTTGAAAGCACTTCAACTATCCAAAGCGAGCATTGGCAGAATTCATAGCTGAGTGGGCCTTGACGCAAGATGAAGAGATTCGGAGACAAGCATCCCGTCAAGGAGGCAAATAAAGAGTGGCTGATGTACTTCGATGGTGCCTTCTCGCTGCAAGGCGCCCGGTGCGGCGTCTTGCTTATCGCACCACGGAGAGCACCTCAAGTACATAGTTCAGATGCACTTTCGCAAGGAACAAGCAACAAATAATACTGCTGAGTCTGAAGGCTTGCTTGCCGGTCTCGTGGATTACGGTGGACCTTGGGATCAAGAAGCTCATTGTCAGGGGGGACTCGCAACTTGTCGTCCGCCAGGTAAATAAAGATTATCAAAGTCCGTTGATGGAAGCCTACGTCGATGAAGTGAGGAAGCTGGAAGAGCACTTTGAAGGCACTGCAAATGGAACACGTTCAAGAGTTCGAATGATATAGCTGATGGCCTCTCCAAATGTGTCGACTTAAGTTGCACTGTGGAACCAGGAATTTTGTGCTCAAGCTAACTCAGCCAACCGTAACACCATCAACAGGATGAGCAAGAAAAGAAAATTGGTTCCGGCGACTACTTTCCCGGCAGAGCTCCCGAGCCGCCGCCAAGAAGGTCCCTAAAATCAACATAAATATCACCGAGGAGCAGCCTGCTCCGACAAACCATCAGTTTGTACCGTTGAAGCAAACGCTCCCGACAAGTTTCGCCCGGCAAGCTTGCCGGGATCATCAAGCTCGGCGGACCCACAGTGCTCTTGCCGAGAAGCTGATGTTCCCAGTGATAGATGAGCCTTTAGTCCTTGTTGTCGAGCCACAGGCTCCAGCATGGGCACAGCAAATCGTCCATTTCCTTCAAACAGGAGAACTTCCCGAAGAGCAAGAAGAAGCGGAAAAAGTAGCCCGGCAGTCAAGTATGTACCAGTTTGTTGACAACATCCTGTACAGAATAAGACTCAACGGTGTGAAATTGAAGTGTATTTGCCGGGAAGATGGACAGAAGCTGTTGGCAGAGATACATGGGGGCATATGTGGTCACCACATCGGCGCAAGAGCACTTGCCGGCAAAGCGTTCTGGCAAGGTTTCTTCTGGCCAGAAGCCCTCCAGGATGCAACTGCACAAGTAACAAAGTGTGAAGCGTGCCAGTTCCATTCCAAACAGATACACCAACCAGCTCAAGCTCTCCAGACGATCCCTTTATCCTCGGCCCTTCCCCTCGAGCTGTCGGAGGCTTTGCGTACTGGTGCGTAGCAGTGACCTAATTTCGCCTTGCCGGGAAGTGAACGACAAAAAAGCTAAGTTGCCAAAGTTTGAGCATTCGATTTTTTTTAAAGGTTATTTTCCTTGAACGACGGCGCTTTGTATGGAAAACCTGTGCGTGAAGGAACCAAATCGTGATCGGGCGCCCTTACTTTGTTTCGAGTCCGCTCAACAACTTAAGTGAGCTGCGGCTAGTCGCGACAAGGTTGCTTGTCGGTAGCGACCCTTGCCACAGAAGCTGCTGAAGTTCCGCTTTTCGGCGCTTCGCGGCAAGGGTGCCTGCACCGGCAAGTTTCCCTGAAAAGCGTAGGGCAGCAACATACAAAGCCAAGAGTCGAGTAAAGGAAGTAACATAGCAAATATTGCCCAGAATAAAGTTATATTACAAAAATAACTTATTGCGGCACCGGCTAAATCATTCTCAGAACTGAAATAACAGCGAAGAGGAGAAGAAGGGCGCGCCGGCACCCAAGCCCCGGCAAGCCAGAGTTGCCGGGGGCTGCGGCAAGCCAGAGTTGCCGGGGGCTGCGGTATCAGATAAGCTTTTCGTCCCTTTTCAAGCATCCCTTTTTCATTAAAAACATCCTACTCGGATGCAGTCCATGGATAATGAAAAACATGAAAGAGAGGATTACAAGTTTTAAATGCGGATAAGGCCCGAAGGCTTACAAATTAAAAAGATAAGATGCCCGTAATCCTTTTCCTGTCCCTCTCTTGAGGAGGTAGGTCAAGGAGGCGAGAAGGGAAAAGGGCGCCTAGGCGAGCTACAGGTGCCAGAAGGCACCAAGGGAACATCCCGGGGGCTCTCCGAGGGCTTAACGGAGACGGGCGGCGCCGGAAGCGGGGCTCAAGAGGCGGCGGGGCGTCGGACGCTGTCGAGGCACTCGCCCTCGTACTCCGACTTGACGGCCTTGTCGCCATCCCTCTTCCCCTTCCGCAGCCTCCCACGCCGATCGCCCAAGGAGGCGACCACAGGGAGTTCAAGGAGCCGGAGCGCGGATGATGGGGTCGCCGGTGGCGCTGGCGGCGCCCGACAACTAATCGGGCCCGCTACCCTCGTCGTCGCTGTCGCTCTCCTCTTCGTCACTCTCGCTCGAGGGGGAATCTTCTCTGTCGGAGGAGCTATCCACGCAGCACTTCGCCCGAGTGCGAGATCCCTCAAGACCTTGGCGGAGAGGAGATCACCCTCCATTAACTTAAAATGGAGGGTAAACCCCGCCATCGAGCTGTGGATGCGGGTGAACGTCTTCCACCCATGATCAAGATACATCACATTAGGGGCTGGGAATACAGCGGAGTCGCGTGCCGCTGATCCCACAGCCCCTCATGTGCGATCTCGATGTCTCGGGCGGATCCGACTCCATCGCGCTCATGAACGGAGCTGGAAGCGGAGGCGGCGATGAGGCGCCCAGCGCAGCTGACGAAGAACTTCGCAAGGGTGCGTCCCTGTGTGGACCACCGCGAGGAGGAACCGCCCGGCGGAGGCGGAGGCGCGCGCCGCCCGTCCGCTTCTTCCCGGCGCCTCGACCTGCGTCACGACCTCGCCCCTCCCTCTTCCCCTTGTGGCTGGCTCTGCCACCCCGGGCGTGGGGTTGGGAGGGGTGCGCTGTCTAGCGGCGACCCTCGTCGCCGCCACCGATGAAGAAGCAAGGTTCCCTTTATCCATGGCGAATGAGAGAAAGGGGAGCAGAAGCTGAGGAAAGGAAGAGATGGGAGAGTGCGGGCTTCTGCGCTCCCCTTCCGCTCTTCTTAAAAGAAGCAAGGTGGGGGCTCGGCCGCCCCGCTCAGCGAATCAAGGCATAGGAAGAGCAGGGAATCGGGGTCGACCTGCTGCCTCTCCTCGCAACGGCCCAGCTTCCCACTTCCACCGTCCACGACCCCAAGAGCATGGGCACCACGTGGCGGGGATGCAGAACCGAGGCGATAGATGAGGCGACCTCGCACGCCGCCTAGTTCCCTCACGACACCGCAATTGACGCGTGCGTTCTGAGGGAACGGCGGATCGGAGTGGATTTGGTTTGGACCCAGGCAAGCGTGCCGTGCCTGTTTTGGGCCTGGCCCAACAGCGCTTCGGCGCCGTGTACGACCCAGACCGGGGCTCTGTCGGTGTACTAAAGTAGGGGTACCTTAGTACCCCGAACACATCTTGTGAGCAGTCGCGGCGTCCCGTGGCAAGCCTTGCGCAGGCGTCTGCCAAGACCCTCGCGGCTCCTTTGGAACCATTCAAGAACAAAGTAATCAAGGCCCGGCAAGAGGAGCTTGCCGGGAGGAATACTCGAGCGCAAAAACAAGGCCCGGCAAGAGGATCTTGCGGGAAGGCTGGTGGGCGCTGAGCCCTAAGCGTCAAGGTTCCTGCAGCGGCAAGGCGCTTGCCGAGGCGGGCAACCTCTCTTCATCTCGCTCCAGCTCATCCGCCAGCGTGTCGCCACTGGGCTTCTAAAGCAGCGTGTCGACGGGCTGTGCAGCCAGCGGGAGTAGCGATGAGTGGCGTGACAAGCTACCATTGTGGCAAGCGGAGGCGCGCCAGCGGTCCTGTTACCTGTTGAGGCGATCGAGGCGGGCATTGATGACTCTTGTCCCTTGCCGTCGAGTTAGGTATAGATTATTGTACCTTTGTATAAAGCGGTGTACCAACCTATGTTTTACCATCTTACCCTTGTCTACTTTCCACATGTGGTGACCCCTTGTGCCTATAAAAGGAGGCCCGAGTGCAGCGTGAAAGGGTTCGGCCCAGCTCGGCTCTGTTCATCATACTCATCTGAAACCACACTCAGGCTAGGTCTTGTAGCTCCCATTGCTCCCTAGCAAGAACACAAGATAATCCACAAAGCAGCAGTAGGAGTATTATCTCTCCGGAGAGCTCCGAAGCTGGGTAAATCTGCTCGTGTGCATCGCCTCGATCCGCTCTTCGTGCAATCTCCGCCCCCCTCCGAACCACAAGGGACCCAGGTCCCGTAGGTGTTCGTGGGACACGGTCAGCTCTCCCCGACATCGTTCGTCTTTTCGTTTGCTCGTGTGTTAGATTGCTTGTTTGCCCGTATGGCTCAACCCAAGAGCTTTGATACTTACTATAGGAAGTTGGAAGAGATTGAAAATAATGCTAAAAGTTTCATGTCCTTACAATTTGAGCATAATTTTTTCTTTAGGAACGAACTTAAAGAACCAAAAAACTATGACAGAGTGTATTAATAAAGAGTTTGATGATGTTACTAAGGAAATATATGGTCTTAATCTCAATTTTCTCATATTGAAAATTTAGTAGGCAAAATTTCCAATAAGCAAACCACTTTGGTAAATAAGATGGCCGCTAAACCAGAGTCCCTTGAAAATAATGATGAAGATCTTAAAGTGATTGATGTGACTCCTATTGAATCTTTGTTTTCTAATATAAATCTTGATAAAGATGGGACTAGAGATGAGTCAACTTTAGCTAGAAGGCATCCCAATAATTTGGAGTTTAAAGATCTTAGTGAAAAAATTGTTAAAAGTGGGATTGGAGAGGTCAAAACTTTAAGTAGCAATGAACCCACTCTTTTGGATTTCAAGTACTTTAATTATGATAATTGTTCTTTGATAGATTGTATTTCCTTGTTGCAATCCATGTTGAATTCACCTCATGATTATAATCAAAATAATGCTTTTACTAAACATATTGTTGATGGTGTGATGAAATATTTTCAAGAAAATCTTGAGTTGGAAGTTTCTATCCCTAGAAAGCTTTATGATGAGTGGGAACCTACAATTAAGATTAAATTTAACTATTATGAGTGCAATCCTTTGTGTGATTTGGGTGCTAGTATTTCCACAATTCCAAAAACCTTATGTGATGTGCTAGGTTTCCACAAAATTGATGATTGTTCTTTGAATTTGCATCTAGCAGATTCCACTATTAAGAAACCTATGGGAAGGATTAATGATTTTCTTATTGTTGAAAATAGGAATTATGTGCCCGTAGATTTCATTGTTCTTGTGTCGGTGTACAAAAGTGGGGGCCCCTTTTTGTACCCCTTTACTTGTGCACGGGCAGTCTGGGCCGCACCTGCGGCCACACTAAGCAGGGTAGAGGAGGGAAGCATAAATGCAAGACTACCTGAGCAGCACTCCAACCAGGGGTGCAAAAGACGGAGCAACAAGATGGGATTTCCCCTGGCAAGGCTCTTGCCGGGGCGGCCTAGCAGCCCCGACGAGAGCCTTGCCGGGGCAGCTCATCCAACGCTAGCATAGCAGCCACCCTTGGGCCTAAGAGTTCCGACACCATAGACAATGTTGGGACCAAGGCTCGGGAAGCGCCTTCATGGTTGCATGCAGATCTTTGTGTAGACAAAGAGCCTACAAAGCCTAGATGAGAACCAGAAGACAAGACTACAACGAGGCTCCTTGTCGTGGATGCCCACGAGGCCCCGGCAGGGCTCCTTGCCGAAGACACCCGCAAGGCCCCGGCAAGACTCTTGCCGAGGGCGCTCACAAGGCCCTGGCAAGACCCTTGCCGGGGATATGCGCAAGACCGCGGCAAGGTCTTGCCGCCTCATTGCCGCCCCAGCTGAGCGGCCGACCCGCCAACTAAGGCGAGTACCCACGTGGCAGTACGTGGCTCCTAATCCAACTAGTCAAGCACCTACGTGGTGGCATGCAGATCTTTGTGAAGACCCTACCACCACGCTAGCTTAGCAGCCTGCCAGCCTACATGGTGCTGCATGCCTCGTTGGCCTGGACGCGTGTCGGAGTAAGGCGGAGCGGCGACGGCCGGGACGGGCCTCGTTACCACCCCCGATAAAGCAAGTGGACACCTAAGTAGTGCATTCAATGCTCCTTGTCCTGTAATGACAGGCGATAAGATTGTACACTGTGCGTACCTTTCCACCTCCTGTGTCCCATTGTGGCGACCCCTTTGACTATAAAAGGAGGCCCGAGGCGTACTGAGGAAGGATTCAGATCTTTTGGACTAGACACACACCATAGCTAGTTCAAGAACTCAAGAACACCTAGATATACACAAAATAAGGACTAGGGTATTACGCATCCTCGCGGCCCGAACCTGGGTAAATTTTGTTGTGCTAGCTACTAGACCCGCTCTTTGCACAATCTCGCGCCCGCCAACCATAGAAGGGATTCTTGTGATCCCATAGGTGTCGTTTCCCACCGACATCTTGATATAGATTGCAATCCTACATGTCCTATTATTCTTGGTAGAGATTTCCTTAGAACGATTGGTGCGATTATTGATATGAAAGAAGGAAACATTAGATTTCAATTTCCGTTAAGGAAGGGCATGGAACACTTTCCTAGAAATAAAATTAAGTTGCCATATGAATCTATTATGAGGGCTACTTATGGATTTAATACCAAAGATGACAATACCTAGATCTATGTTTTATGCCTAGCTAGGGGCATTAAATAGTAGCGCTTGTTGGGAGGCAACCCAATTTCATTTTTATGTTTTTTTGCTACTATTCTTGAATAAATACACATTATTAATTCTATAGTAATTGTGTTTTGGTGTTTTAATTAGTGTTTGAGCCAAGTAAGACCTTTGGGACGGTCTATGGTGATAGTTGACTTGATCTTGCTGAAAAACATAAACTTTTGCGATCATTGCCAGAATTTCAAAAATCATAGAAGCATGATAAAATCCTGAGTTTTCTACACAAGATTTATATACAAATTTCCTAGGATTTCCTAATTTGTAAGAATTTTGGAGTTACAGAAGTATACGGTGTTTTCAGATTGCTACAGACTGTTCTATGTTTGGAAGATTCTGTTTTCTATGTGTTGTTTGCTTATTTTGATGAATCTATGGGTAGTATCTACTATATTACACCATGGAGAAGTTGGAATACAGTAGATATTACACCAATATAAATTTAGAATGAGTTCACAACAGTACCTAAAGTGGTGATTTATTTTATTATACTAACGGATCTCATGAGTTTTCTGTTGAGTTTTGTGTTGTGAAGTATTCAAGTTTTGGGTAAGGATTTGATGGACTATGGAATAAGGAGTGGCAAGAGCCTAAGCTTGGGGATGCCCAAGGCACCCCAAGGTAATATTCAAGGACAACCAATAATATAAGCTTGGGGATGCCCGGATGGCATCCCCTCTTTCGTCTTCTTTCCATCGGTAAATTTACTTGAGGCTATATTTTTATTCACCACATGATATGTGTTTTGCTTGGAGTGTCTTGTATGATATGAGTCTTTGCTTTTCAGTTTGCCGCAATCATACTTGTTGTACACACCTTTTGAGAGGGACACACATTAATCGTGAATTTATTAGAATACTCTGTGTGCTTCACTTATATCTTTTGAGCTAGGTAGTTTGCTCTAGTGCTTCACCTATATCTTTTTAGAGCACGGTGGTGGATTTATTTTATAGAAATTGTTGAACTCTCATGCTTCACTTATATTATTTTGAGAGTCTTTAAACAGCATGGTAATTTTCTTAGGTTATGAATTTAGTCCTAATATGATGGGCATCCAAGAGGGATATAATACAAACTTCCATATAAAGAGAGCATTGAATACTATGAGGAAGTTTGATTCGATGCATATTGTTTTGAGATATAAAGATGGTGATATTAGGGTCATGCTAGTGAGTAATTGTGGATTGGTAGAAATACTTGTGTTAAAGTTTGTGATTCCTGTAGCATGCATGTATGGAGAACCGTTATGTGATGAAGTCAGAGCATGATTTATTTTTTGATGTCTTCCTTATGAGTCGCGGTCGGGGACGAGCGATGGTCTTTTCTGACCAATCTATCCCCTTAGGAGCATGTGTGTAGTACTTTGTTTCGATGACCAATAATTTTTTGCAATAAGTATGTGATTTCTTTATGACTAATGTTGAGTCCAGGGATTATATGCACTCTCACCCTTCCACCATTGCTAGCCTCTCTAGTACTGCACAACTTCCACCGGTGCATTAAGCCCACCATATACCCTTCCTCAAAACAGCCACCATACCTACCTATTATGGCATGCAACTTCCACCGTTCCGTTTTATTATGAACCATACCATCATTGTCATATTGCTTTGCAAGAACATGTAGTTGGCATAGTATTTGTGGCAACGCTACCATTCATATTTTTATACATGTCACTCTTGATCATAGCACATCCCGTTAGACCGCCGGAGGCATTCATATAGAGTCATATTTTGTTCTACTATTGTTGGGGATATAACTACTGGGTATGACCCGCCCAGGAGGGGCCGGGTCATACCGCTGGCGACTTAAGGATGAAGATGGCGGGTTATAAAGCAAGCCTATTGAAGGCACAAGACCCAGAGGCGACTTGAGGCCCAAGAGGATAAACCGCCATATGTGTAACTTGTATTGTAATGCAAGCTTAGTTAGTCACCGAGCCGGACACGTTGTGTATGAGCCGGCCGGGAATCTGTAAGCCGCCGGGCATCAACCTGTGTATATAAAGGGGTGACCCGGTGGCGAGTTAAGACAAGAAACAAGAGATCGAGAACTAGGTCAAGCGTATTCGCTCCCTGGGAATCGAACCCAAGTAATACAACCCCAAACTGGAGTAAGCCTTTACCTCAGTGCGAGGGGCCGAACCAGTATAAACTCTCTGTGTCCTTTGTCTCGATTAACCCCTTCAAACTAACCTAGTTGCGATGGTTCCACACTTAAGTCCTTTCGCTAGGGCATCTGCCGTGTTAAGTCCACGACAGTTGGCGCCCACCATGGGGCCAGCGCACGGTGGTTTCGAGTTCTTGAAGGGCAACTTCGCAGGGATCAAGCGATATGCCATGGGCCGGATGACCAAGAGTCATCGCCGCAAGCTCTACATCGACAACGCTGACTGGGGCACCGAGGCCGGCTCAATTGAGTACGGGTACCGGGTCCCCTTCGGCGGAATCCATGTCTTCATCGGCAAAATCGCCGAGTCGGGCCCTGAGTCGGACACCTCCACCGACATCATCGAGACGGCTCAGCGCGCACGACCCTCCAAGGTTAAAACTGTCATGAAGCACGCCTTTGTCGGTTCCATCCATGGGGCGGAATTTGAGGAAGGATATGTGTCTGGTGGTGAGACGGCCATCTAGTCTGATGGTGAATCGTCAACCGGTGAGACCAATTCAATGTATCAACTACAAGACGGCCGGCTTGGGGGCTGTTCCGGTGGCGACAATATTCTATGAGCCGCCAAACAGGGTTGCAATCTTCATGGCTGGTACACAACCGGTGCTCGGTTCGACGACCTCCGCGGCTATGACCTCCAGCTCAGCGTCTGCAGCGACGGCTGGTGCTAGCGGCTCTGCGCGCTCGCCGGCTTAGGTTCTAATCGAGCTGTTGGATGCTTTGGCAACTTTAATGGGGGCGGAGGTAACCCCAGTGACTCAAGAAAGGCATAAGGTGGATGTCGCGAAGCTACAAGATGAGATAACTCAAGCCAAGGAAGAACTGGCGGCTGAGAACGCTAGGACGGCCACGGAACGAGATGCATTGGACGATCAGGCACAACAGATTCATGCAGAGTCTTTCTGGCTTACCTTCGATCAAAATGCTTCAGACGCCATCATGAGTAGAAGGCATCAGACCCGTCTGCCCATAGAGTTTGAGGCTAGGAACCTTTTTAACACGCCTGGGGCAAGGACCAGTGACCCGCCCGTGGTGAACCGGGCTGTTGAGACACCCGTGACCGGAGCCAGTTCAGCCGCGTGATGTGGATCCGCTTTGTTTGAATATGACTCCACCTTAGCATGTTCCGACACCGCTGGGTCATTATTCTAACCCTCTGGATAATATGATTGCTGCGGCAACACGATTGGCGGCTCTTCCCATTGAAGGTGAGTCTCCAGCCATGATGGAGATACGGAGGGCCGGTGAGCTTCTTCAGACAGTGGTGGCTCAACAGGCGGCTTATTCATACAGCCGTGAAAGGATTCACTCAACCCCTCATCCAAGTCGGTGTTATAGCAGGCACATTGACTCACCAGCAGTTTCAAGCAGTGAGCGGCACCATAATCAGCCTCGTAGGCATGACCCGCCGCGTGGTGGTAACGATGCTCAGACTTTGGTGGACCAGGGCAGGGCATGTCGAGTGTCAGAGCTGGTGGCTAAGTTGGTGGCTCAGCAGCAATCTCCGGCTTACCCATCAGCGTCCGTGGAGGCAGGAGTGACCTCTAGAACCATTGGTGTGCCATGTTTGGTGTCGGCTCTACGTAATGAGCGCCTGCCCAAGGATTTCAAAGGCCCCCGTAAGGTGCCTAACTACACGGCGGGTCAACCCCCAGAGGCCTGGATTGAGAGCTATGAGATGGCCATGGAGATGTTGGATGTTAGTGATGCTGCATGTGCTAAGTACTTCACCATGATGTTAGATGGGCCGGCTCGTACTTGGTTGAAAGGATTGCTAGCTAATTCTGTTAGGTCATGGGCGGAGTTGAAGACGCGGTTTATCCAAAAAATTAAAGACACGTGCAAGCAGCCTATGTCGATTCTGGATTTGGACTCTTGCGTCCAAGGTGAGGGCGAGTCAACAACCAATTGGGTGCGCCAGATTTCAGCCATTATACACTCATCGGACAGATCAATGCCAGGTCAGCAGTCCTGATGTTGGAGAAGAATTGTCGATTCCTTCCCCTTAAGCAGAAGTTGGGGTGGCTTAAGCGCCACTGCAATGATATGGGGGAGCTCATGGCGGCTCTTGTCAAATATGCAGACTCTGATAGTACGAAGGACCCTGGGTCTGATGAGGAGAAGGCTGGTAAGGGGAAGAAGAACGACAATGCCAAGGGGCAGCACCATACGGCGGGTCAAGGTAGCAACGGTAAGCGCAAGGCCCATAATAATCCAGACTTTGTGGCTAATACCAATGCGCAGAATAGCAATCAGCGTCGTAAGGGGAACGCGTCAACTCCCCGGTTTGGAGGGCCAAAGTTTAATATTGAGGTGATGATGAATCAGCCTTGCCTAAAGCACGGTATGCAAGAGAAGCCGGCCAGCCATCTATGGAAGGATTGCTTCATCATGAGGGAGTATAGAAATTCCAATTTCTTCCAGAATAATCATGGCCCGAATGGCGGCTCGGGATCCGACTCTCACGGACCTGGCTTTGGTGGTGGCGGCTCAAACTCCGGTTTTCAGGGCCAAGGCAATCAGGGAGGTTTTAATCAGCAATCTGGTCAAGGGAATCAGCAGCAGCAGCACTCTGGTTATTAGAGTAATCCAAAGCAGCTCAATAGTGGTCAGTACCATGTGTTTACCATGAGTTTATGCAAACGGGACCAAAAGGTTCATAAAAGGGCGGTGAACGCATTTGAGCCCACGGTCCCTTGCTACTTGCGGTGGTCTGAACATCCTATTGTATGGAGCCGTGAGGATCACCCGCCCTAGGTTGATAATCCGAGTTAGTTGGCTTTGGTGGTTGCACCTCAGGTTGGAGGGTACAAGTTCTCTAAAGTACTGATGGATGGAGGCAGCAGAATCAATATCCTTTACTATGACACTTTCCGTCGTATGAATTTGACTGATAAGGATCTTATGCCGTCTAATACTGTCTTTCATGGCGTGGTACCTGGTAAGTCGGTGTATCCGGTGGGCAAGATAGCCTTGGAAGTGGCTTTCGGTGATGATCATGATTTCAGAGCTGAGACATTGACTTTTGAACTTGTTAAGATCAAGAGCCCTTATCATGCCTTGTTTGGGTGGCCAGCTTATGCTAAGTTTATGGCAAGGCCTTGTTATGTTTATCTGCAGCTTAAGATGACGGGTCGTAAGGGTACCATCACAGTGCATGGGAATAGGAAGACATCCTTGGAGTGTGAAGAGGGTGATGCTGCTTATTCTGAGTTTGTTTGTGCAACAAAGGAGTTGAAGTTTTACAAAGATAATGTTGACCCGGCAGATATGACACCTTTGAAGAAGCCAACCATAAAGCATGACCCTTTGTTCAAAATTAAGTCGGCAGATGACACTAAGATGGTTTATTTTGTTCCTGGCGACTCATCCAAGCAATTCAATATCAGTACAAATATGGATCTAAAATAGGAAAGCATGCTCACTGAGCTCATCCGTGAGAACCGGGACATCTTTGCATGGAAACCTTCTGACATGCCAGGTGTACCGAGGGAACTCGCTGAGCACACCCTTAATGTTGATCCAAAGTTTAAACCGGTCAAGCAATTCCTTCGTTGTTTTAATGAAGAGAGGCGCAAGGCCATTGGGGAAGAAGTGGCCCGGCTCTTGGCGGCTGGGTTTATCATTGAAGTTTTTCATCCCGAGTGGTTGGCTAACCCGGTGCTGGTGCTTAAGAAGAATGGCACTTGGCAGATGTGTGTGGATTACACAGACCTTAACAAAGCCTGTCCGGCTGATCCTTTTGCTCTCACTCGCATTGATCAGATCATTGATGCTACGAGGGTTGTGAGCGTTTGGGTTTTTTGGATGCTTACTCTGGTTATCATCCGATCAAGATGGCGGTTAAGGACCAGGAGAAGACAGCTTTCATCACTCCCTTTGGAGCCTTCTGCTATGTGTCTATGCCTTCTGGGCTCAAGAGTGCCCAGGCGACTTATCAACGATGTGTTCAGAATTGCCTCCATGACCAGATTGGACGTAATGTTCATGCTTATGTGGATGATATTCTTGTGAAATCCAGGAAGAAGGAGACCTTGATAGATGATTTGAAAGAGACCTTTGACAATCTCCGAGTCTACAAGATGATGCTTAACCCGGGCAAATGTGTCTTTGGTGTGCCAGCTCTTGGGATTTTTGGTTTCTGAAAGGGACATTGAAGCTAACCTGGAGAAAATCAAGGCTATCACTTCCTTGGCTAAGACAACATGTATTAATGATGTCCAGCGTCTGGCGGGTCGTATTGCGGCCTTCAGCCGGTTCATAAGTCGGCTGGGCGAAAAAGCTATCCCTCTGTACCAGATGATGAAGAAAACAGATCACTTTGTCTTGAGTGATGCTGCTGATCAGGCGTTTGAGGCCTTGAAAAAATAGTTAGCTGAGTCGCCAATCCTTGTTGCTCCTATTGATAAGGAGCCCTTATTGTTATATGTGGCTGCTAATAGCCGAGCCGTCGGTGTGGCAATTGTTGTTGAAAGGAAGGAATCAGGCAAGGAGTATCAGGTTCAGCGGCCGGTTTATTATGTCAATGAGGTACTCATTGAATCCAAGCAGAGATACCACATTGGCAAAAGTTGGTTTATGGGGTGTTCATGGCTAGTCGTAAATTGAAGCAGTATTTCTTCGGTCATCCCATCACTATGGTCAGTTCTGCTCCCTTGAGGGATATTATTCAAAACAGAGAAGCCACAGGTCGGGTAGCCAAGTGGGCCATTGAGCTTGGACCCCATGCTTTGAAGTATATGCCTCGGACAACTATCAAGTCTCAAGCACTTGTGGGTTTTATTAATGACTGGACCGAGTTGCAGATGACTGAGGAGAAGCCAGATAGCACATATTGGACTATTCACTTTGATGGATCCAGGCAGTTGGAAGGCTCGGGGGCTGGAGTTATTTTGACTTCCCCACGAGGTGATAAATTTTGTTATGTTTTAAGGTTGATGTTCCCTTGTACTAAGAATGCAGCTGAGTATGAGGCCTTGCTCCATGGTCTTCGGATGGCTAAAGAGATGAATCTAAGCCGGGTGAGGTGTTTCGGCGACTCAGATTTGGTGGCTTAGCAAGTTTCAGACACTTGGGATTCTAAAGATCCACTCATGGCGGCTTACCGCCGAGAGGTTGATGCTATTGCTGGTCATTTCAAAGGTTATCAAGTGGAACATGTTGATCGCAAGAAAAATGAGGCGGCTGATGCTTTAAGCCAGCTAGGGTCCCAGCGTAAGCCGGTACCACCTAATGTTTTCCATGATATTATGCATAACCCTTCAGTCAAATTGCCTACGGAGGAAGATCTTGCTGTTCCTGACCCAGAGGCGCAGTCGTTGGCGGCTCTTCATGCTATTCCTGATTAGACAGTTCCATATTTGGCTTATATGACCCGGGGCGAGTTACCTGAAGATGAAACTTTGGCCAGGCAGATAACCCGGCGGTCTAAGTCAATGACTATTGTCAATTGGGAGTTGCACCGCTGCAGTGCCACATGGGTGTTTCAACATTGTGTTTCTCCTAAGGAAGGCCGTGAGATTCTACGAGAGATTCATGAAGGAGATTGTGGTCATCATGCCGGCTCTAAGTCTCTTGTTGCCAAGGCTTTTCATCATGGGTTTTATTGGCTGACGGCTCATGCTGATGCAAAGGATTTGGTCAGTAAATGTGATGGTTGTCAGAAATTTTCAAGACGAGCTCATGTGCTAGCTCAAGAATTAAGGATTATTCCAATTACTTGGTCGTTTGCCATCTGGGGGCTTGATATGGTTGGACCTTTTAAAAGATCCAAAGATAAAAAGACCCACCTTTTGGTGGCGGTTGACAAGTTTACAAAGTGGGTTGAGGCAGAGCCGATCAGTAAGTGTGACGTGGCAATGGCGGTTCAATTCATCAAAAAGGTGATTTTCCATTTTGTCTACCATCACAGCATTATAACTGATAATGGCACTAATCTGCCTAAAGGTTCTATGAAAGAATTCTGTCAACGAGAGCATATTCGTCTTGATGTGTCGTCAGTGGCTCACCCCCAGTCTAATGGCCAAGCTGAAAGAGCCAATCAAGAAATCTTGAGAGGCATAAAACCCAGCTTATGGTCCCTTTGCAGAGGATGCCGGATTGTTGGGTTGAGGTGTAACCTTTAGTGCTTGGGAGTATCAATACCACCCCCAATAGATCTACGGGTTACATGCCTTACTTCATGGTTTACAGAGTAGAGGCGGTTCTCCCAAGTGACATCCGGCACGACTCGCCCCGTGTGGCGGCTTATGTTGAAGCTGATAATGAAAAAGCACGTCAGGATGCTCTTGACCTTATGGATGAGCAGCGTGACCCTGCGGTGGCTCGTTCAGCGATTTACCAGCAAGATCTGCGTCGTTATCATAGCCGCCGGGTTAAAACTCGAACCTTTCAAGAAGGTAACTTGGTGCTCCGACTCATCCAGGATCAAACTGACATGCATAAGTTATCCCCACCTTGGGATGGGCCTTTTGTGGTCAGCAAAAATCTGAACAACGGGTCATACTACCTCATTGATGTTCGAGAGCACAAGGACTCACGCAAATCTAAGGAGGAGACCCGCCGGCCGTGGAACATTGCTCATCTTCGGCCTTATTACACCTGAGCCACCGGCTCTTGTGTTGTACATATTTTTATCCTTGTATATATTACGATCAAGTATAATAAAGTCGGCATCCCTGATAATTCAGGGCCTCTGTCGTTTCATTTCTGAGTATCTGAGTCTTTATTGTCAGTTTATAAGATCACTTGGGGGCTTCCTGCTTATTGAGCATAACTATGACTATCCTCTTGATCCGGCTTGCATGTTTTGTTACAAAACATGACTTGGGGCTTCCTGCTCATTGAGCATAGCTATGACTACCCTTTGATCCAGCTCATACGCCTGGTTGTGAATAACTTGGGATTTTTTCCTAGAGTTAAAAAGGCTACCAAAGAGAACTTGTTATAATGAACAGTTCAAACATAGGTAACTTGCCTTCATGGTTTGTTGAAGTAATCACTTGGGGGCTTCCTGTTTAATGAACATAGCCTTATTTACCCTTTTGATTGGCTTGGACGCCAGGTGTATTCACCAAAAATCCGGGTTATCCTCCCTTTGTATGCCTTCCACTCCAACCAGATAATCTTGGAATGGCTCGCCGAACTCTTGACAGTCAATCTTATAAAGACCCTGAACTTGTCAAGGTTAAAACGGTGATTGGTAATTTGACGCCCGGCTTACATGTTTGAATAAAGGTTTAACTCAGTGACTGTGCGACACTGGAATAGCACTTGATATTGAGGCTTGGCAGACTATGAAGGCCTTGTTTTTTCTTAATTTGCATTTGCTTTGAACATTTTTTGAGTTCATCTTGTGTACCGTATTGATATATGGTTTAAAATTGGTTCAGGCCATGTTCCCTTGATCCTTATGATTCATATTTGAATTTATCTGGAGTTTTTGATAACCCGTCCTAGATTTGGACGATAAGTCTCTAGTGTGTCTTGAGTATATGCTTGGAGTTTTGTGCTCTAAGTCTTTGGGATACTACCCTTGCTGCATATGGTGTTGTAAGCCGGCAGTATGAATAAATTGAACAGAGCATTGTGCTCTAAGTCTTTGGGTTGTTACCCTTACTGCATATGGCATGGTAAGCCGGCAGTATTAACAAATATCACAGGTATGATATTTATTTTGTTATGAATATATGAGGTTTTGATAAACCTGCCCTGTTATGGACTATACAGTCACCAGTGGATGTTATATGTGGTATTATGACCCGCCCTAGGGTAAACTGCCAGGGTATATGTTGTTTCCTTGTGTCCAGGGCTTATGATAACATGATCAACATGTCATGACAAAAAATATGAGCATAAGTGGCACGATCTTTACCGTCAGATCGGCGGTTAAAAATTGTTACGCAAATAAAGCATGCATGATGGCATGATAGATCATTGTTTATCTAGCCTATTACAAGGCACCTGCTGGCCCAAAAGAAGTGTTTTGGAGCATAGGCCATCTCATGTTGCAAATGTTAAGTCGGCCCCTGGATTAATGGTCTTGACCTTGGCGGGTGGAGGATTCCGGGTCATCTTGTACCGGTTCTTCTTCTTCTTCTTCACCCGTTGGCTGGAAGTCAGATGTGGCCCAATCGATCCCAGTCAAAGCTTTGAACATAGCCTTGTCATCAATAAGTGTTGACGGGTCAATATCAGGGGCAAAGGTGTCCTTACGAATTGGCGGAATAAGGTCCTGGGCTTCATGAACCAGCGCTTTAACCTTCTTGTTTTCAGCATCATAAACCGCCTGGTACTGGGATAGGTCCGTTTCTTCAGCCAGCTTGCTTGCCAATGGATGCATTCCCCTTGCTATTTGGGCAAAGTCAGCAGCACTGAAGGGAGACCCGTCTTCTTTTACGCTTGGGAAGCCATTGGCCAATTCTTCTGGATCAAGATCTGCTTGCCAGGCTTTTGGTCGGCTCAGGACGGTAATGGCGTCGGCTCTCGCTGCTGATCATTTCAAATCATCAATTCTTTGGGCATCATCGTAAGTTTCTCCAATACTTCTTTGATGAGTGAAGGAGGTTTCTTTTTATGCGATGTTGTGGATATGACCCGCTGAGCGCTAGTATATAACTGTTCCACCTAGGTGTACGCAGCTTTGAGTTTTTTCTTTTTTGCGCATGTCTTGACCAAGGTTGGAGCTTCTGGGGCCTGCATCAGCAAATGTGATTGATAAACCGATAAGGAATTATATATGTTGAGGAGGAATAGTTGAAAATAGTACTGCTTACCAAAGATGGCAGTTGTCATGTTATTGATCTGGCCTTTTACGCCGGACAATTCTTCAGTCTCCGGTTTAAGGGCGGCTTCAGCTTCTTCCGCTCTCTTCAATAGAGATGTCTTCTCAGTCTCCCAGCTTGTCCTATCAGCCTTGCAGTCCTTTTTCAACTTCTCCATCTCTTCCAAGGCGGTTGTCAATTCTGATTTGGCCTTGGAAGTTTCAGATTGTTGAGACTTGATATTTTGCCGAAGATCGGCGACTTGGGAATCTTTCATCTTTAGCTCCACCTGTAGGATGCAAATGGCAGCCAGCATTACAATCATTTTATTTGAAGTCCCAAGCACAATACAAGTACTTTACTTGGCACTTGGGGCTAATGCACATTGCTCTTTTTTGAAGACAATTCTATGATGACTCGGCTAAATTGTTATGACTATAGCCAACTCATGGGGGCCACATACTTGGATTTTATTCATAGTTATGGTGATAAGTCCCATCTTATCCATGCTGATTAAGCCAGCCATTGGGGGCTACAATTGCGAAATTGATTACTACTATTTGGAGTCCCTACTTAACTTTCCAGTTTAAGCCGGCCCTTGGGGGCTACTCATTTTGATCTTGATAGGTACAAGGTTATTTAAAGTCTACAACAATTTCAATTCTATCATATCCAGTAGACTTGGCGGCTGATAGAAGCATACTTGTATAAAGAAGATTGTAGTGTTTACCTCAAAACGTTCCTTCATAAGATTGACTAAGCCGGCTTCAAAGTCACGGCTTGTATGAAGGCGGTTCAGATAACCAGAGTGGATCTCTTGAGCGCTGTATTGGGCGTAGCTCTCTAAATTCACTGACCATTTGCCTTTGTCGGCAACGGATGTTTCACCCTTGGCGATGTGCTTTGACAAGACAGTGGGGTTGCCCGGCGTCGTGTAACCAAGCCCAGTAATGACAACATCGTCAGCTTTCTCTTCGGTAGGCTTGATGGGACTTTGCGGCTTGGTAGTGGCCGGCTCAACATCCATATGGTCGATGGTGACGTTGTGCTCCTCTGGTGGTGGGTCATCGATGGTGACTTCAACAGCTTGGAGAGAAGTTGCTATCGCTTGCTTCTCTGGTTCATTGAGATTCGAATCTTCAGGTGTTTTTGTCACCTTCAGCTTCTTGCTAGGCTTTGCCATAGCGTTGGAAATAAAGCACAAGACAGGGTTAATAAGACAATTAAGTGCATGATTGAAAGCGGATAGACCTAACATTCTCACCCGGGCATGGTCTTGAAGACAAGGATTTGGGTCCCAGTTGAGTCACCGGAGGAGGAATGAGATGTTCCCTGGTAATTCGAGTCAGAAGGGTTAAGAGGCTGTTGAAAAAGACCCGCCTTGGGATAAGCTAAATCGGAAATCTGTGAAACCTCTAGACGGCGCTTGTGAGGAGCTTGGCAGAGTGCAGAAAGGATTCAGCCTAGTCTTGCTGCAATCTGCCAAGCTCTCGTTCAGAAGAGACTTGGTCATATCATTGATGTCATCATCAGTTAACTGAATCTGACAGTGCCATTGTGGATCTTTTAAGTCGCTGGTGTACTTGCACATTAAGCCGGGGCGGCGGCTTAAGGGAAAAACTCTCCATGCAACCCAGTATCAAACCAGATCGATTCCGGTCAAACCATTGGCCATTAAAGCTCTGATCTTCGAAAATATGGGCATATATTTGGCCCTTTCGGCTGTGCTAATCCGATCAGGAAGGGGGGGTCCTGTTGCTGTCGGCTCTCACGATAACCCGGTAGAGGATTTTCCCCTTCTGGAGAGGTGTCTTGACAGTAAAACCATGTTTGATTCCAGTCCTTGGGGTGACTGGATAGCTTGGCGGCTGGGAAGGTGGCATCTTTCCGCCTCTGGATTGAAATACCGCCTAATTCTAGGCTCGGCCCATCCGTAAATTCAGTTTGGCGTTTAGATAATAGAACTCTCTGAATAGTTCTACAATGGGCTCCTGTTGAAGGTATACTTCCCAAAATACTTGAAAATTGCAAATGTTTGTGACGGAATTGGGTCCGATGTCTTGAGGATGGAGTTGGAAAAAGTGCAATACGTCACAGAAATTTTTTGAGTCGGGTGGAGTGAAACCCTGGAGCATGTGATAAGTAAAGACAACAACTTCGCCCTCCTTTGGCTCGGGGATGGTTTCCGTTCCTGGGGCTCTCCAATGGATGACATTCTTTGTAGCTCACATGCCTACTTGAACATTTGTCCGGTAACCCGGGAAGCGACCCAGTTGATGGTCATACCGATCTGCAGAATCTGTTCGTTCAGCATTTGTCCGGTAACCCGGGAAGCGACCCAGTTGCAAGAGGTGATAGTCTTGGTCATTTTTGAAGATCTAAAAAGGAAATATTGCTGGTTTAATATTATGTTGTTAAACCGGCCAATTGATTCAAGAATAAAGTGCTATGAAGAGCTAATGTGTTAAGCTGGAAGATAATATTGAGTTACGTAGATACATGAATTGGCGGCTTAAAAGGGGACTAATGGTACATGGCGGGTTATGGTTTATCAGTTAAGCCACCCGAATGGTTACCATATTTCAAATCTATGAGTGAGAATTTTCTAAATGATGACGAACAGATTCTGCAGATCGGTGCTATAATTTTGGATCTACGCCAGTTTGGAAATAAAATAAATTCAAGACCTAAAGTGAAGGCAGTGCAAGAACTCATGTGTTCATATGGACCTTTTGCAAAAAAAAGGTCTACTACGATTGGAAAAAGGATGCTAAAACTACTAAGATGTGTCTTCAGCATCATATTCAGATTCAACTACATGATCTAGGGAAGAACAAGGAAGAACGGAGATGAACTCCGATGAACTAGGGCAAACCCTAATGGAAATCTGCTATGAGAAAGGAGGAGTACCTGATGAGGCTGCTGGATAGCGGAGGTGCACCACGGTGCTCTGGTTCGTTCAGGTCGATGCAGCGGCCAGAGTTGAGGCATTTGACGAGGTCGACGATGGCAAAGCTCGGGCACTGATACGTCTCCGTCGTATCTATAATTTTTTATTATTCCATGCCAATATTATTCAACTTTCATATACTTTTGGCAAGTTTTTATACTATTTTTGGGACTAACATATTGATCTAGTGCCCAGTGCCAAATCCTGTTTGTTGCATGTTTTATGTTTCGCAGAAACCCCATATCAAACGGAGTCCAAACGGGATAAAAACGGATGGAGATAATTTTTGGAATATTTGTGAAATACGGGAAGAAGAATCAACGCGAGACGGTGCCCGAGGGGGGCATGAGGCAGGGGGCGCGCCTGCCCCCCCTGGGCGTGCCCTGACCCTCATGGGCCCCTCGTAAGGCCGTTGCTGCTCTTCTTTGGCCGCAAGAAAGCTAATTTTCGGAGAAAAATCTAGGCGAAGGTTTCAATCCAATCGAAGTTAGGATCTCCGGATATAAAAGAAACGGTGAAAGGGCAGAATCCAGAGCGCAGAAACAGAGAGAGACAGAGAGACAGATCCAATCTCAGAGGGGCTCTCGCCCCTCCCATTCCATGGAGACCATGGACCAGAGGGGAAACCCTTCTCCCATCTAGGGATAAGGTCAAGGAAGAAGAAGGAGGGGGGCTCTCTCCCCCTCTCTCTCCCGGTGGCGCCGGAACACCGTCGGGGCCATCATCATCACCGCAATCTACACCAACACCTCCGCCATCTTCACCAACATCTCCATCACCTTCCCCCCTCTATCTACAGCGGTCCACTCTCCCGCAACCCGCTGTAACCTCTACTTGAACATGGTTCTTTATGCTTCATATTATTATCCAATGATGTGTTGCCATCCTATGATGTCTGAGTAGATTTTCGTTGTCCTATCGGTAATTGGTGAATTGCTATGATTGGTTTAATTTGCTTGTGTTTATGTTGTTGTCCTTTGGTGCCCATCATATGAGCGCGCGCGTGGCTCACAACATTGTTAGTTGTATGTTGAAAGGACTATGTATTGGAGGGCAAGAGTGACAGAAGCTTCAACCTAGCATAGAAATTGATGCATGGAGGACCAATATATATTAATGCTCTGGTTGGGTTTTACCTTAATGAACGTTAGTAGTTGCGGTCGCTTGCTAATAGTTCCAATCATAAGTGCATAGAATTCCTAGTCAGGGATGACATGCTAGCAGTGGCCACTCCCACATAAAACTTGCTATCGGTCTAGTGAAGTAGTCAATTTCTTAGGGACAATTTCGCAACTCTTACCACCACTTTTCCACACTCGCTATACTAACTTTATTCCTTCTTTACCTAAACAGCCCCTAGTTTCTATTTACATGCTCTTTATATTCTTGCAAACCTATCCAACAACACCTACAAAGTACGTCTAGTTTTATACTTGTTCTAGGTAAAGCGAACGTCAAGCGTCCGTAGAGTTGTATCGGTGGTCGATAGAACTTGAGGGAATATTTGTTCTAGCTTTAGCTCCTCGTTGGGTTTGACACTCTTACTTATCGAAAGAGGCTACAATTGACCCCCTATACTTGTGGGTTATCAAAACCTTTTTCTGGTGTCGTTGCCGGGGAGTTATAGCTTGGGGTGAATATTCTCGTGTGTGCTTGTTTTCTTTATCACAAGTAATTTTTATTTGTTGTTCTAAGTTGTTCTCTATCTTTAGTTATGGATATGGAACATGAAATACCAAAAAAATTAGGTTTACTTGCTACTCATGGAGATGGGAACCTCCTAAAACCCTCGATGATCATTATGTGAAAGATATTATGTACTACTTTGATAATCCTGAGAAAACCCCATTCAATCTTGTAATGGGAGACACATTGGATCAACGTGAATACTTTAGGGATTATCGCTTGACTCAAAAAGGGAAACTGTTATGGGATCAAATATATATGTTGAAGTGGTATGCTCGGCAAGTATGCTTGAGTTATGATTATTCTTGTTGCTCTAGGATGAAGGCTCCACAACCACACCTTCCCTTTTTATGCAAATATAATGATAATAAAACCTTAGCTTCTTATGCTAATGGTATATATGATTACTATGATGTGGAACAAATAGAAGAATTTGTTGCTTTTATGGGTGCTTATGAAATTGGATCTTTGTTCAAAGAGCGTGAAAATCTTTATGATGCTGTTTATAGACCTGAAAATTTAGCTATCCTTAAATATTTCTATGAGAATTATGAATTCAATTCCGATATTGATGAATTTATTGAAAAAATCTCCGCTATCCAAGAAGAGACTAATATTTTGCAGGAGCCTATGGAAGAAGAAATTAATGACACTGTGGCTCATTCGATGAAAAAGATGAGGAGGAGAGCGAAGAACAAAAGGAGAAGAGCGGATTGATCACCTGTGCCCACCTTCTAATGAGAGTAACTCTTCAACTCATACATTGTTTAATTTCCCTTCGTGCTTACCGAAGGATGAATGCTATGATGATTGTTATGATCCCGTTGATTCTCTTTAAATATCCCTTTTTGATGATGCTTGCTAGGCTTGTGGCCAAGATGCCAATATGAATTATGCTTATGGAGATGAACTTGCTATAGTTCCTTATGTTAAACATGATATTGTCGCTATTGCACCCACGCATGATAGTCCTATTATCTTTTTGAATTCTCCCGACTACACTATATCAGAGAAGTTTGCCTTTATTAAGGATTATATTGATGGGTTGCGTTTTACTATTACACATGATGAATTTGAAAGATATAATATTCATGTGCTTGCTTATCCTACTTGCAATTATTATTAGAGAGGAACTATACCTTCACCTCTCTATGTTTCCCACACGAAAAAATTGCAAGAAACTGTTTATACTATGCATTGGCCTTTACTATGTGTGCATGAATTGTTCTTTTATGACATGCCGATGCATAGGAAGAGAGTTATACTTCGTCATTGCTTGATATATGTTACTTTGTGCTCACTACTAAATGCCAAATCATTGCTAATTAAAATTGGCTTTGATAGACCTTGGGATCCGGGTGGATTCACTACTTGAGCACTATATTCCTAGCTTAATGGCTTTAAAGAAAGCGCTGCCAGGGAGACAACCCAGAAGTTTTAGAGAGTCATTTATTTCTGTTGAGTGGTTTTATAAAGTTTAAAAACAAAAAAATAAAGAGGGGAACCTAAAAATTTTTCAAAAAGAAAAGCGAAAGTGAGAAAGACGAGCATTGTTAAAGTGGGAGCTAGCCTTGAACTTTGTTCATGCTCATGGAAACTTTGTGAATCTTGATTACAGAAACTTTTCAACAAAAATTAATTATCCCCTTGTACAATTCCATTGTATTATAAAAATAATGTGCCAAGGTTTGCCTTTAGGATGTTTACAATGCTTGTTGGCATGTGCGGTGCAGGACAGAAACTTTGGCTGTAGTGCGTGATTTTACATTTTTTACTGGAATGTCTAATCGTTCTGAAAATTTTTTGCACTGTATTTATATACAAATTTTTTATTTTTCCTAATTTTGGAAGAATTGTTGAAGTACCAGAGGTATGGTGAATGTTCATATTATTACAGACTGTCCTGTTTAAGACAGATTCTCTTTTTGATGCATAGTTTGCTTGTTTTGATGAAACTATCGATTTATATTAGTGGATTAAGCCATGAAAAAGTTATATTAAAGTAGCTACAATGCCAAAACAAAATATGAATTGGTTTGCAACAGTACTTAGAGTAGTGATTTGCTTTATTATACTAACGGATCTTACCGAGTTTTTTGTTGAAGTTTTGTGTGGATGAAGTGTTCGATGATCGAGAAGGTCTCGATGTGAGGAGAAGAAGGAGAGGCAAGATCTCAATCTTGCGGATGCCCAAGGAACCCCAAGTAAATATTCAAGGAGACTCAAGCGTCTAAGCTTGGGGATGCTCCGGAAGGCATCCCCTCTTTCTTCAACAAATATCAGTGTGTTTTCGGATTCGTTTCGTTCATGCGATATGTGCAAATCTTGGAGCGTCTTTTGCATTTAGTTTTCATTTTTCTTTTATGCACCATGCTGGTATGAGATAGTCCTTGGTTGATTTATAGAATGCTCATTGCACTTCACTTATATTCTTTGAGTATGGCTTTATAGAATGCTTCATGTGCTTCACTTATATCATTTGAAGTTTGGATTGCCTGTTTCTCTTCACATAGAAAACTGCCATTTGTAGAATGCTCTTTTGCTTCACTTATATTTTTTAGAGCGTGGGCATATCTTTTGTAGAAAGAACTAAACTCCCTTGCTTCACTTATATCTATTTAGAGAGATGACAGGAATTGGTCGTTCACATGGTTAGTCATAAAATCCTACATAAAACTTGTAGATCACTGAATATGATATGTTTGATTCCTTGAAGTAATTTTGCGATATAAATGTGGTGATATTAGAGTCGTGCTAGTTGAGTAATTGTGAAATTGAGAAATACTTGTGTTGAGGTTTGCAAGTCCCGTAGCATGCACGTATGGTGAACCGTTATGTAAAGAAGTTAGAGCCTGAGGTATTTATTGATTGTCTTCCTTATGAGTGGCGGTCGGGGACGAGCGATGGTCTTTTCCTACCAATATACCCCCTAGGGGCATGCGTAGTAGTACTTTGCTTCGAGGGCTAATAAACTTTTGCAATAAGTATATGAGTTCTTTATGACTAATGTGAGTCCATGGATTATACGCACTCTCACCCTTCCATCATTGCTAGCCTCTTCGGTGCCGTGCATTGCCCTTTCTCACCTCAAGAGTTGGTGCAAAGTTCGTCGGCGCATCCAAACCTCGTGATATGATACGCTCTGTCACACATAAACCTCATTATATCTTCCTCAAAACAGCCACCATACCTACCTATCATGGCATTTCCATAGCCATTCCGAGATATATTGCCATGCAACTTCCATCATCATCATATACATGACTTGAGCATTTATTTCATATTGCTTTGCATGATCGTAAGATACTGTTGATGGTATAATTTAGCTACTTAGTATGTGATGAGACAAATTAAATCAATGATTTATCAAGCTGATCGGTTAATGCATTGTTGAAGTATTGCCTCAGGAAATTTCATGGAAGGTGAAGATACAAGTCCTAAGAAAATCATATGCTATACTGGACCATGGGCGTGATGCATGCAAGTGATATATATCTACGTATATGAAGAAGTGTGCTTAGTCCTGATGGCCATTATCCAGTTTGATTTGCGACGTTGCCGGAATATTTAAATTTTTTCTTTGTGGGCTCAAGGTATTTGTACATATGCTTAGCCACTCTATTTAGTGTGATGGTGACATGGCCGGAATACTTTATTAATATATACAAGAGTACATGTACGTGGATATGGCCTAGAGTTGCTATGTACTTAGATTGGTAAGTATATTTTTTGTAGATGTATGCTACACGGTAACCGAATCAAGAAAGGCTAGTCCTGATCGGCTTTAGCTTTAGAGTTGTAATCTTATACGCCAAGTCCAGCGTGCCATATATATGTAAGGCCGTGGCCGATTGAAAGGAACAACAATCGACCTATCAACAAAACGATCTACTTTTTCAGGTACGTTTATTTTCCATCGTCCTTCTCCTGCCGAGCCCTAGCAGCCCTAGGGTTTGGTGATCTTTGCCATTTTGCGCTGGAAAGCGGCCGGTTTTCCTCCACGAAAGCGAGAACATCTTTGTTGCTTTGCTCGTAAAGCAATCTTTCGTCGTCACGAAAGCACGGCAAATATCCTGGTGTTGCAAGGTGATTTCGTGTGCCAACACAATTGGCGACCACGCTAGGACGAGAAGAAGAAGAAGAGCTACATGATGAGTACCGAGTCCAAGAATGGGAGCGACATCGACCCGGAGAACATCATCACCATCACACTCGACGATCTGTCGGAAGATGTTCGGCACGAGCATAAAGAGGAGCTTGAGAAATAAAAGGTTGAGAGGTTGAAGCTGAAGTTGGCTGGATACGCGAAGACGAGGAACGGCGTCGTCAAAAAGGTAGTTCCGAGCCCTCCCGATGCTCAGGTAAAAAACTCAACCAAAGAAATTGCTCATCTAATTGATGTATCTGTAGCTAGTAAATATGATTCTGATATGGAAAATACGACACGCACAATTACTCAAGAAGTAGCTAATAGACTTGAAGAATTTAAGGTGCAGTTTAATAAAGATTTTGAAAATTGTTTACCTAGTCATGTACGCTCATTAGTGCTACAAGTCAATGATTAGTATTCTGGAAAAATACCGATGCCACCAGACAGTAGCAAATTTAACAATTTGCCAAGTAATATACATACGCCTAATGCATTGGCTAATGCTATGCAGCCTCACATCCCTTTAAACAATAATCTGGATGGCCGGGACTATGTTGGTAGTTCGGCTAATAATTTTGTTCCTAGTACTACTGCTCCTATTGTTTCGACTTCGGTTCCAGTAAATCACAATAGCAATAACCGAAGTTTTGGGTTTAATTCTAATATGCAGCACCCTAGTTATCGGACAGTGGCATATAGTACACCACCACTGCCGCCTATCGGTACCGGGGTTCCTTATGGGCCGGTACCTGATTCATATTTTAGTGGGTCTCCCTTGCAAGCTTCGCATGCTCCAATTTCTTTGCCGGAATTTCCACCACGTGCTGGTGTTCCATCTGCTCCACAAGCCAGTTCTCTACAGCCCAATAATAATTTTAAGGATCAGCTTGCTAATATACTTAAAGAACTTGGTTTAGAACCTAAGGGTAGAGCACGTGCATATCAAAAACCATACCCTGATTACTTTGACTCGACACCATATCCTCGTGGTTTTAGAATTCCAGATTTTGTTAATTTTACGGGGGAAGATGGTAGATCTACTTTTGAGCATGTAGGACAATTTTTAGCACAATGCAGCGAGGTCGGCACATCGGATGTTTTTAGATTAAAACTATTTCCTTTATCTTTGTCCGGTAATGCATTTACTTGGTTTACATCGCTTGCTCATAATTCTATTTCAACATGGACACAATTGGAGCAAAAATTTCATGAGTATTTTTATAGCGGTGAAACAGAACTCCGGCTTTCAGATTTAACTATGGTTAGGCAGAAATATAATGAGCATGTTCATGATTATATTAGGAGGTTTAGGGATGTCAAAAACCGATGTTTTAGCTTGACCATAGCCGAAAAGGATTTAGCCGATCTTGCCTTTTCGGGTCTACTCGCTCATATTAAGGATAAACTAGAAGGGCAAGAATTTTTAGATGTTAATCAAGTTTTGCAAAAGGCTTTGGCGCAGGAAAACCGGGCTAAGGAAATTAAACAATACAGCCGGTTTAAAGAAAATAGAAATAAAGAGAAGGATAACCATGTGGTTAATGCCTTAAATTATGATAGTGATTCGGCTAGTGAGGATGATGTTAACATATGTGTAGCCGAATGGGTTCAAGCACCAAAGTAAAAACCATTTGCATGTTCTGCTTTGAAACCTACACCTGCTAGAAGAGATGAAATTAAATACACTTTTGATGTTAGCAAGTGTGATAGAATTTTTGATATGTTACCGCAGAATAAATTAATTATAGTGAGAGAAGGGGATGTAATTCCACCTCCAGAAGAATTGGGTAGAAGAGCTTATTGTAAGTGGCACAATTATTTTTCTCATGCTACTAATGATTGTATCGTGTTTCATCGACATGTGCAATCAGACATCAATGAAGGATGATTGACGTTTACAGAAGGTTCTAAGATGAAGCTCAACTGCGACCCTTTTCCTATTAATATGGTCGAGCCCGAGAGTAAAAAAATGCTTATTCGATCGGATCAGACCGAATCCGCAAGAGAGAAAAATGTTGTTGATAACAGTGCTCCTGCAAGGATGATCAAACCAAAAAATCCAGAAATAGGAGTGTGGAAAGTCAACGGAGGGAGGAGACAAGGTCCAAGGCCAAAGCCGACAGTTAGCATGTTGTTGGAAAAATATACCTCACGCAAGACCAGCAATGTGTTTAATCGGCTCGGAGGTAATAAGCATCCTAGATCTCCTTCTGGCCCTCGCAGTCATGAGCAATGGCAAGGAAGTGCATATGACCAACAGCCGTATTTTGCAATGGAGCCGACATATTGGGGTTGTGCACCTCCTATGTATCCGCAGTTTCCTCCATGGGGGTTTAATCCTTGGGCGCCATATCCTACAGGGCCAGCGGGTTATTTTCAGACGGGATGGATCCCGTCGATGCCTATGTTGAGGCCAAGTGTACATGAGAAAAGAGCTTGGTTTAATGAAGGAGCTAGGTCACGTGACGCCATTGAGATTCGAGGAAGTCGATCACCGGTACGTAATGCAGAGGGCAAAAACTATAAGGGCGACCACAAGCGAGTATGGATGCCGGTGAAGTGTGCTGAACCTAAACCAGTAAAATGTCCAGATGATTTTGGTGCCAGGTTGAAAGTGGTGGAACATCAATCAGATGAGGTTGTTCTCAATAGCACAGAATCAAGCAATGATGTTGAACTAGGATCGATCCCAAAGGAAATTGATAGTACAGAGGAAAACAATGGAGTGAAGGTGCAGCCAATGGGCCGACCTAATCAATGTGAGGAAAAAACTGGTTCTGGGCATAACATGCATGCACAATCAGTCAAGCCATTTGTGGTGTCCTCACGTACTAGTCAAATGTCTAAATCGGCAAGCTCACAAGTTGATCCGGTCATGGGAAGTTATGGTCCAGGAGCGTACAAAGGTATCAAGTCGAATACTAGTACACATGTACGTTGGGATTCAAGCAATGTACGTGGCCAGAAGTTTAATGCTAGTGACATATATGATCAACAAAGAAGTTTTCCGGCCAGAGATAAAATGTTAGCCGGAAAAACACAAGTACGCCAGTACAGGCCAAAGTACCCGGGGGGCAGCCAAATTAAGTCAGTCGCGCCAAGGACTAAACCAGCACCTCGGTGGTGCCCGAATGGGCTTACTCACACTCAGAAATGACGTGTACAGCTACTGCGGACATTGGAAATAAAGGAAGAGATAGCTAAGAACAAGCGCGATAGATGGTTCAATCTGGATAAACCAATGGTACCTACAAAGACTTGGAAGGAGAAGCGATTGCAGCGGAGGAAAATAAAAATACGAATGACACCATTATTGCAGAAAATTCAGAGAATAATAACGATGTACCAACTGATATGGATGTTAATATGGTTTCGCGTTGCCTGCTGAATTTCCGCGCCCGAGGCTGAAATTTCTGAACTCGTTCTTGGTCCAAAGAATGCTACATTTGAGAAACCATAGAAGCATGGGCAGCACCTAAAGCCATTATTTATCAGAGGTCACATTGATGGTAAGCCTATTGGGCGCATGCTTGTTGATGGCGGTGCAGGTGTTAATATTATGCCCTTTTTGGTATTTTCTAAACTGAACCGAAAAGAGAGCGATTTAATGAAGACCAATATGGGACTTAGTGGATTCTCAGGGGAATTATCTGTGATGCCCCCGATTCGACCGTACACTAATCATACATGCAAATGTGTACAATCAAGATCAGGGACTCACGTGAAGATATCACAACACAACTCTAGACACAAATCAAAATAATACAAGATTTATATTACAAGCCAGGGGCCTCGAGGGCTCGAATACAAGCTCGATACACAAGCATCAGCGGAAGCAACAATATCTGAGTACAGACATAAGTTAAACAAGGATACCTTAAGAAGGTAAACACAAAAGAAACAACGATCGAAGAGGCAAGGCCTCCTGCCTGGGACCTCCTAACTACGCCTAGTCGTCGGCAGTCTCCAAGTGGTAGCATTCGTCGGTGGTGGCATCTGGCTCCAAGGATCCACCATCTGGTTGCATCAACCGGAAAGAAGAAGGAAGGGGGAAAAGGGGGAGCAAAGCAACCGTGAGTACTCATCCAAAGTACTCGCAAGCATCAGATCTATACTAAGTATGCATTGGTATCAAATGGAAGGGCTGTATCTGTGGACTGAACTGCAGAATGCCAGATGTCACGCCCAAGATGCGACCCTATCCTAAAGGAACTCGAAGGTCCCACCAAGGATAGAAGCGCATCTTGAAGACGCTTTTGCAAGGTGGATATCATTACATCAACATTACATAATAGTGGGGATACATCCAATACATACAACGTCACATGAATACAACAATACAACATACAAGATCAACATCCGACTACGGATGAATCATAAACAGAAACTCAAACAATATCCACCCTGCTAGCCTAGGCTGCCGACCTGGAACCTATCCCCTGATCGACGAAGAAGAAGAAGGACTCCAAAACAAGTAACATCGCTCTCACGTCATGATCATCGCATAACCTGTACCTGCAACTGTTGTTGTAGTAATCTGTGAGCCACGAGGACTCATCAATCCCATTACCATGGGTATCAAGACTAGCAAAGCTTAAAGGAAAAGGAAGGGGTAAAGTGGTGAGGTTGCAGCAGCGGCCAAGCAATGTATGGTGGCTAACTTACGCAAATAAGAGCGAGAAGAGAAGCAAAGCAAGCGGTCGTCAACTAGTAATGATCAAGAATTGATCCTGAACTCCTACTTACGTCAGACATAACCCAGAAACCGTGTTCTCCTCTCGATCAACCCCAAAAAGAGACACTCACGGTTACGCACACGGTTGGTGTATTTTAGAAGAGTTTACTTCAAGTTTACTACAACCGGATATTAACAAATTCCCATCTGCCACATAACCGCGGGCACGGCTTTCAAAAGTTCAAACCCTGCAGGTGTGTCCCAACTTAGCCCATGATAAGCTCTCGCGATCAACGAAGGATATTCCTTCTCCCGAGAAGACCCGATCAGTCTTGGAGTCCCGGTTACAAGACATTTCAACAATGGTAAAACAAGACCAGCAAAGCCGCCCGAATGTGCTGACAAATCCGATAGGAGCTGCACATATCTCGTTCTCAGGGCACACCGGATGAGCAAGACGTCGGGTTGGCATAGACCCTGATTGCCCAGGGGGCGCCGAACATCGCTCGGTTTGGACCAGCACTTAGAGAAGAACTGGCCCGGGGGGGGGGCTAAAATAAAGATGACCCTCGGGTTGGCCGACCCACGGGAAAGGTATAGGTGGTGGTGAGGCAAATGGTAAAACCAAGGTTGGGCCTTGCTGGAGGAGTTTTATTCAAGGCGAACTGTCAAGGGGGTCCCATAAATCACCCAACCGCGTTAGGGACGCAAAATCCGGGAACATAACACCGATATGATGGAAACTAGGGCGGTAAGAGTGGAACAAAACACCAGGCATAAGGCCGAGCCTTCCACCCTTTACCAAGTATATAGATGCATTAATAATATAAGAGATATTGTGATATCCCAACATAAACATAATCCAACATGGAGCAATCTGCATCTTCACCTGCAACTAGCAACGCTATAAGAGGGGCTGAGGAAAAGCGGTAACATAGCCAAACAACGGTTTGCTAGGAAGGGTGACAATGGTTAGGGGCTATCATGCAATTTGGGAGGCTTGAGCAGCAAGTGGTAGGTAACGCAGCATAGCGAAAGAACGAAGCAACTAGCATAGCAATGATAGTAATGAGATCCAAGGTGATGGTCATCTTGCCTGAAATCCCGCTAGGAAGAAGAACGAGTCCATGAAGAAGATGAAGCCACGAAGACGAACCAAGCGTAGGCGAACGAATCCTCACGATCGCAACGAAACAGGAACTAACGAGAAGGAGCACAACCGGAAAGAAACAAACAACATGGTAAACACACAACACATGAACAAGGCATGTTGCACAATCAAGTATGATGCATGACAAGATTAAATGTTGTTAACATGGCAAGAGGTGAAACATAATTAAACTACCTATCTAGGCAAGTTTAAATGAGGCCGGAACAACAAACAACAATTCCGGAAAATCCTCATGAGCAATATTTTAGATTCGGTACTGTTCTGCCCTAAATCACATTTTATTGTTTTTAAGCAGTAAAACAAAGTGCACCAAGTTAATCTATGCATTTTCTACCCCATTTACATATAAAGAACATTTAATTCCGAGCTACGGTTATTTAGTTATGAAATTAACCATTTTAACATGGCATTTGAGCAAATTTAAACAAACAGCATTTTAAACATTCCAAACATGGATGAAAACAGCATATTATGAAACTAGATGAAATTCTAAGCATTTTTCATGTATAAATTATTTACATAAGATGCATAATTTTTGAGTTATTAAAAGTATGAAGCATGAGGGTTTTTCCGTAAAACAGTAAATCCCAGATAATAGTTAAATCGCAACAGAGGAAAAAAACACGCATCGGGCCTAAACTGCTGGGCCAACAGAGCACAAGAGGGGCTGGGGGTTTCTCACCATGGGCCATGGCCCGGTCGATGGAGAAGGCTGCTGGGCCGCGGTCAACGAGCGAAGCGGGTGGCCCAGTCGGTCAAGATCGAAGGGAGGCGCTCGTACTCTGCAACCGAAGTAGGGCTTCGATGCAGAGGACGGCAGCGCACGGGCGTGGCGCAGGACGGCGGCGCGAGTCGGCGGGGTCTGGAACAACGGGGAAGAAGGCAACGACAAGGCTGGTGCAGGATCTCCGGTAGCTTGATCCCATCAGGCGCGTCGGTGAACTGCAAAGAGGCGGCCATGGCGGGGAAAATTCAGAGAGGAGCAGCAAGGAAAGGAGAAAACACAGTTAGGAGGAGGAGCGGGGGCGGCGACCTGCTGATGCTGCTCGCCTGCGGGACGAGGCGAGGGCGGAGCAAGGCGGCGACATGGGCGACGAGATGGAGGTCGGGGACGGCTCGGTGCAGGGGCATCTCCTCTCGATGCCAGCGGCTCGATGCAAAGCAAGAGGACGCAGGAACAGACGAAGCAGATGGTCGCGGGCACGGTGATGGCTTAGACTCCGGCGAGGCTTGCTGGAGTCGAGGAGGAAGGGATCCAGCGGCGGCTCGCTTGCGGGAGCAGAGGAGGCCTCGCGCGGACGAGTGGCTCGGTCAACGGCGGGACTGATGCGTTCGCTTGTCTCTTGGACGAGGCCGAGGCGAAGGCAGGGAGGAGGAGCTCGGCATGGGGCTCCTCAGGCATGAGGTTCAGGCGGGGATGGATGCCGGCGACGCGGACGAGGCGAAGGCCTCCGGCGAAGAAGCTCCAGGCGGCGGCGCTGCAAGATCGTGGACGCGAGCGTCCATGGCGTCGGGTGCCTGCTAGAGAAGGGAGAGGCGAGAGAGATTAGAGAGGTTGAGAGAGAGAGGAGCACGGGGAGCAAATGAAGAGAAGGCAGGGAAGAAAAGGAGCGAGACGAGGCCGGCGGCATGACCTGCTGTTGCTGTTGTCGCCGGCGGCGTGGACGCGCAGGCGGCGGGGAGGCGCTGGTGCTCACGATCCACTTGGGATCGAGCAGAGGAGGGAAGAGGAGGCATGCTGCGAGAGGATTTGGGCAGGTGGATGCTGCAGCGGTCTGGTTGGGTGGATGGATCCCGAGGGGGATTTGGTGAGTGGATGGTGGCGGCTGATCCGAGGAGGGGAAAGGCTGTAGGTGGCGGCGGCTAGGGGGGACAAATGTCCTAGGATTTAGGGTTTGGTCTAGAAATGGACTAGGGGCTATATATATATATATATATATATATATATATATATATATATATATATATATATATATATATATACAAAGGGATGATTTGGATCCTCCGATCGCGATCGGGCGGTCCGGAATAAATGGGTTAGGGAGTCCAAAAGAGAAAACGGAGATGTTTTATAGATGTTAGGAGATGATCTGAATGCAACGGTGATGACTGAGCGGTTCGGGTTCGGAGCAAGTTTCGGACGCACGCGAGGGGGCTGCGAGCTGGCAAGAGAGGTTAGGTGGTCACGGTCAAGAGGGAAGCGAAAACCCGATTGGTCTCGGAATGGTCAACGAAAGCAAGTGGGGACACGGCAACTACGAACGGGTGCAAGCTTTATGAAAACATGCAGATGCAATGCGCATGATGCTATGAGATGAAATGCATGACATGAACAAAATGCAAAACAAAAGACAAAACCCAACCACGAAGGAAATAACATATTGCATCTCCGGAAAAGGCAAGAGTTGGAGTTACGAATATGGAAAGTTGTATCCGGGGCGTTACACCAAAAAAGGGGGGGGGAGCCTAGCCTATCGAAGACTAGCATCTTCAAGCAGCTCCAAGCATCTTGCAGCATGTAGAAGAGTAAAGAATAGCAGTTTATAATTAACAAGCATGTTGTAGCATAAATGCCCAGAGATCCTTCCTCGACTCCCTGCGAGAAAGCAATCCCGGAGCCACATATCATAAGTATCCATTTCTAGTTGTATTAGATCAAGATATAAGTCTGAACGTCCATTACCGTGGACACGGTATTCGAATAAAGATCTTCCCTGCAGGGGTGCACCACGTTTTCCAACACGCTTGATCACTCTGGCCGGACACACTTTTCTGGGTCAATGCCCGGCCTCGGAAGATCAACACGTCGCAGCACTACCTAGGCTCAGCAGAGAGGTCCCCGCCGGTCTACCTCCTAAGCACTCCGGGGTCTGGGCCCATCGCCTGTTGCACTCCGGTCGTTATGCAGCAGGGCTGACCAGCACCACCACTACAGGATGGTGCCAGCCCAGCCGTGCCGCACTGCTGAACTGGACGTCTGACAAAGCTTCGGCTGATACCACGACGTCAAGGCCCATATCTATTCTCGCGTAGTGGTTAGTGCGTAAAGGCCAGAGGCCAACTCAGAATAAATACCCAAACCATAGTGTATTTTTAGCTCGCGGAGACGAGCAGAGACTCACGATAATGTGACCCCGTCGCCCCGTCTCGAGGAAATACGGCAAGGGCAAGCCCAGCCCACACAAGGGTTGCCTGACTTCCCGGTCGTGCCTCGTAATCATCTTGCGGGTGCTCTCCGGACCCGCCCGACTTTTCCAAAGGTATCAAGTAATGTCAAGGTAACCGTGTGTCCAAACATCAAGGGGAAAACCCAAGGAATCACCCTCGGAGGATTCCACTCGATGTAATCATCAAGGTGAACGTAAGAGGAACCACCCTAGAGGTTCACACTTGAGGGGTTGCACGACAGAGCCGTACCGGGAATGGTGAAGGAGGAAATCACCCTCGATGACCATGACCGAATAGCTACACTACAGAATTATCATCAGGAGTGCGTTATGAGGGATCACCCTCGGCACTCGATAGTAGCTCTGCAGAGTCGAACAACTAAAGGGGCGTGATGTGATGTGCGGTGTCGGGCTCTGGTCGTCGATCATGTAGCTCGAGTCGTCGATGATGAAGCACGGGCAACAAGGACAAGGTGGAGGTCCCTGATGGATCACTATCCAACCTATACTAAGAAGTTTAGGATAAGCAGGTAGGTAACAATAGCAAGTACAAAAGCAGGCTATGCATCAGAATAGGAGCAATCAATAACAGTAGAAAAATCTAATGCAAGCATGAGAGTATAGAATGGGCGATATCGGGATGATCAAAGGAGGGGCTTGCCTGGTTGCTCAGACAAGAAGGGGTCGTCATCGACGTAGTTGATCACAGCGGCATCAGCGGCAGTCTCGGGGTCTATCGGAGAGAAGAGGGGGGTGAAACAGTAAATACATAGCAAACAGATGCATGACAAGACAATAAGCGGTGTTAGAGGTGTTCTAACGCGGCGTTACACGATACCGTGGAAGGGGGCAACATCCGGGAATGTTTCCCAGGTTTAGCATTTTCGGACAGATGAAACGGAGGGGAAAAGTTGCATGTTCAGGTAGTTAGGGGCATGTGGCAGACGAACGGATCCCGTATTCGGATTCGTCTCGTCGTTCTGAGCAACTTTCATGTATAAAGTATTTTCATCCGAGTTACGGATTATTTTATATTAATTTTCAAAGTTTTTAAACATTTCTGGAATTAATAATAATTCTAAAATGGAGTTACTGCATCAGCATGTTGTCATCATGACATCAGCAGTCAACAGGGCGTTGACTGGTCAAACTGACAACCGGGGCCCATTATCATAGACACATTTGTAATTAAATAGAACTAATTAACTAATCATGTAATCAGTGCAAGTATAGTTAATTAGTTTAATTAAACCAAATTGATTAACTTAATTAATTCACAAATTAATTAATTAACTTAATTATTTATTTCTTTTCGTTCATCTTTTTTTTCCTGGGAAAATATAGGGGGCCCCTATGGTCAGTGGCACAAGGCCACCACCCAGGAGGCTGGGCGTGCACGGGCGCGCTAGGCGTGGTGGCTACAACCGAGGGCGCAAGCGGGAGCAGGCGCCGCCACGACAATGAACGCTTGGCGAGGCCTGGGGCGAGCTGGGTCAGGTGGTCGGAGGTAGGGCGTATGGCGCGGTGGGGGAGGGAGCTGTAGCCGAGCGGCGGTAGTGGGTGACGCGGCTGCGGGCGTCAGGGGCCGGCATCAGTAACTGGTCGAGCAGGGCGTAGGGGGCAAGGGCGCGCGTGCAAGCGCCCAGTGAGCAGCGATTAGTGCGTGAGCCGTGCAGCATCCGACGCGAGCGCACGTCGTCGACGGGCACGGGGTCGAGCTGTGAGGGGGAAGGTCGTGCGCGCAGACACGCGCTGGGTGCGGCCGGCGATTGGGGCCACGGCGGACGGCGAACATGTCGAGCGAGGGAGGTAGAGAGGAGAAGGGGAGCTGCTCACCCCCGTTGCAGGGGATCAGGGCGACGAGGGGGGAGTCGGGGAGGTCCGGCGTGCCCGGCGACGGCGACGAAGGCGATCCGACGAAGGGGTTGGCGCGTCGAGGCGGCGAGGGTGTCCAGCGAAGCGGGGCTCCATGGAGGTGAGGCATCGGCGGCGGGGCGGCGCGGTCGCCGGGGTCGCTGTGTGGCGGGGCGCGTCGCGGCTCAGCCCGATCCAGAACTGGATCGGGGGAAGGGGATGGGGAGCGAGAGGGTGAGTGGGAGGGATCGTGGGGAGTGGGGGTGCGTGGGGAGGGAGTTGGGGAACGGGGCGACCGGGTTAGGGTTAGCGAGAGAGTGGGGGTTAGATAGGTGCGGCTGGGCCGGCCTGGGGGTTACCTGGGTTGAGGCCTAGTGAGGGGCGGTGCCTCTCCCCTTTTCTTATATTATATTTTTGTTGTTGTTTTGCTTTTAGTTTTCTTTTACTGTTTTATTATATCTTAGTACACTAAAACACTTTACAAAATGTTGGTTCACCACCATAATTACCTATCGAAAATTTGCCATAGTTTGTACATTTTAGTTTTGACATTTGGAAACTTTTATTTTTGACTTTATTTTAAATTTGAATTTGGACCGGAATCGAACCAACGCGAGTTAAACAACAGTAATCGCGATGACCTGGCGCCATTAACATATGATTACTTTAGCTTAATTAACCGGGCGTTACATTGTCCGATGCTAAGGGTGTTATTTCTATGGAGCTCACAGTCGGAAGCAAAACGTTGCCGACTGCGTTTTTTGTTGTTGATGTCAAAGGCTGGTATAATATTCTATTGGGACGCGACTGGATTCATGCAAATTGTTGCATCCCTTCTACCTTACATCAGTTCTTAATTCAATGGGTTAATGATGATGTGGAGGTGATTGAGGCCGATAATTCTTCATGCATTGCTTTGACGGACGCGCCGGTTGATTGGCAACACGGTGAGATGCGATGTTTGACCGGTAGGGATTTATCGGACTATGATTATGTCAGTATTGGTAGAGATGGTTTTGTACCTATAAATGCACAGCCGGCTAATGTAGCTCGGCTTAATGATTTACCTATATAAATGATGAATAAAGACGACAGTATTAAGTGGCTGCAAAGACGCACGGAGGAGTATCGTTCCGGAAAGGACGATATGCATGAAACAATTGAAGATTTTGATAACATGGAAAAGCTTGGACAGGGATTCTCATCGGCTGATCCACTTGAAGAAATTGATATTGGTGATGGAAGTATTCCGAGGCCTACATTTATCAAAGCTAACCTGAAAGCCGATCAGAAAAGTAAGGTATGTTTATTACTTAAAGGATTTGGTGATTGCTTTGCTTGGAATTACACTGAGATGCCGGTTTGAGTAGAGATTTAGTAAATCATAGATTACCTATGAAATCTGGTTTAGGCCGCATAAACAACCTCGTAGAAGTTTCAATCCTAATACGTATGACCGCATCAAAGAAGAAGTTGATCGGTTGTTAAAAGCTAAGTTTATTCGGCCATGTAGATATGCAGATTGGGTTTCTAATATTGTGCCCATGGAAAAGAAAAATACTGGTAATATTAGAATTTGTGTTGATTTTAGATATTTGAATAAGGCTACTCCGAAAGATGAATATCCTATGCCTATAGCCGACATGCTTATTAATGATGCATCAAGACATAAAGTGATTAGCTTTTTAGATGGTAATGCGGGTTATAATCAAAATATTTATGGCCGAACAAGATATGTCTAAGACTGCTTTTCGTTGCCCAGGTTTTGTTGGTTTATTTGAGTGGGTCATTATGACATTTGGGTTGAAAAATGCCGGTGCTACATACCAACGAGCTATGAATTTAATTTTTCATGATCTTCTAGGCATTGTACTAGAAATATATATTGATAACATAGTTGTTAAATCGGATGGCTTTGATCGTCATTTAGCCGATTTAAGATTAGCTTTTGAAAGGATGCGCCGGTATGGATTAAAAATGAACCCACTAAAATGTGCTTTTGGCGTGTCGGCTGGTAAGTTTTTAGGATTCATAATTCATGAAAATGGCATAGAGATTGACCCTAAGAAAGTGGAGGCAATTAGAAATTTGGAGGAACCCACGTGTAAAAGGGATGTGCAAAAGTTGTTATAAAAATTAATTAATTGAGGTGATTCATATCTAACCTTGCAGGGAAAATTGAATCGTTTGTTCCTTTACTTCGGCTAAAGAATGAAGCCGAATTTACTTGGAGGGCAGAGCAACGAGATGCTTTTAATTATATAAAGCGATGCTTGTCGAATCCTCCAATATTGCGGGCGCCCAAGTCAGGTGCGCCCTTCAGGCTGTACATTGTTGCAGAAGATAGGGTGATCGGTGCGGTGTTGGTGCAAGAGGTCAGCGGGAAAGAATACATCATTGCATACTTAAGCCGTCGTTTGCTCGACGCCGAAAGTCGGTACGTGTTTATTGAAAAATTATGCTTATCTTTATATTATGCATGTACCAAATTTCGGCCTTATCTCCTTTCTAGTACGTGTGTGGTAGCTTGTCAGGCCGACGCAATTAATTACATGTTGCAACGATCGATTCTTACTGGTAGGATTGGAAAGTGGGCTTACGCGCTAATAGAATATGATTTAACATATGAATCGTTGCGTGCTATGAGGGGTCAAGTTATGGCTGATTTTTTTGTTGATCATAGGATTAAGGATGATGAAAATATTAATTATGTTAGTGTATGCCCATGGAAGCTTTATTTTGATGGATCGGTTTGTAGGGACGGTCAAGGCATCGGTAATGTTTTAGTTTCACCTAATAATGTTGTTTATGATACATCGGTCCGTTTGGAATATCCTTGCACTAATAACCAAGCTTAGTATGAAGCTTTACTGTTTGGTTTGCAAACTTTAATTGATATGGATTTAGAGGATATAGATGCTTTTGGGGATTCGCTTCTGATAGTACAACAAATTAAAGGCGAATTTCAATGTTTTGATGGGTTATTAAATAGTTACTTGGACCGATGTTTAGACATAATTAAGTCTCTAGATACGTTCACCATCCATCATATACCTAGAGAAGAGAATTCTAGAGCTAATTGTTTAGCACAGCAAGCATCCGGTTATCATATTAGTAAAGGAATGTTTTTATATTAGACAAGCCGATGCATGCTGCGTTTATAATGATGGATACTTTGCCACAGGGTGCACTTGGGCCTAGCACAGTTGAACAACTAACTGTACAATGTAGTGCAGATTCGGTGCATGGATCACAAACGACTGAATTAGCAAATAATTTAGAACTAAGTGATTGGTGAGTTCCCCTAGTTAATCATTTAAAGGATCCAAGTCAAACGAGAGATAGGAAAATTCGGCGACAAGCTTTAAAATATACTTTGTTTAACGACGAGTTGTATCGCCGAACAATAGATGGGTTATTTTTAAAATGCTTGGATTCTGATCAATCTAGAATATCTATGGGTGAAGTGCATGAAGGAATATGTGGAACACATCAGTCGGCTCAAAAAATGCGATGGTTATTAAAACGAGCAGGGTTTTATTGGCCGACTTTGCTAGAGGATTGTTTTCGGTATTATAAAGGTTGTGAGGCATGTCAAAAATTTGGTAATGTACAGTTAGCACCCGCGTCTATGTTAAATCCCATAATTAGGCCATGGCCATTTAGAGGATGGGGCTTAGATTTTATTGGTGAAATACATCCTTCGTCTTCTAAAAGACATCGCTTCGTCCTAGTTGCCACAGATTATTTTACTAAATGGACTGAAGCAGTTCCTTTGAAAAATATGACTCACAAAGAGGTTATTAGTTTTTTTAGAGCATATTATTCATAGATTCGGTATTCCTCAAACTTTAACTACTGATCAAGGTGCTTCTTTTATGTCTCATCAATTTCCTGAATTTGCCGAATCTTTAGGAATTAAATTGTTAAATTCATCGCCTTATTATGCTCAAGCTAACGGATAGGCCGAATCTAGCAATAAAACTTTAATTAAGCTTATCAAAAAGAAAATTGAGGAGCATCCAAAAAGATGGCATGAGGTACTTTCGGAAGCTTTATGGGCTCATCGGATATCTAAGCACGTAGCAACTTAGAGTGGCCAGACAAAATGATTTGTCCGTTGTAGATTATAATGATTTGATGATGGATAAGATAGATGACATTTCAGAAGAGAGATTAAGAGCTTTGCGAGAAATTGAGAAGGAGAAATTAAGAGTAGCCAAGGCTTATAATAAAAAGGTGAGAGAGAAACCGTTTCAAATAGGGGATTTAGTGTGGAAAACGATTTTACCTATTGGAACTAAAGATAGAAAATTAGGAAAATGGTCGCCGAGTTGGGAAGGCTCATATAAAATTATAGAGATTGTTCCTGGAAATTCATATTTTGTACAATCTTTGCAGGGAGAGAAGTTGTCCAAAGCTCTTAATGGAAAATATTTGAAGAAGTACTATCCTAGCATGTGGCAGGAGGCCTGAACATGTTGTGGCCGATATGTTATTTCAAGTATGGCCCTGAGCGAATTTGGCCGATATATTATTTGAGATATCGCCCTAAGAAAATTTGGCCGATGTATCATTGGACATCGCCCTGAGTAATGATATGATCAATGATCAACTTCATCCTACGGCGACTCCTATAGTATTTTTGGTCAATGCAATTGTACCAAAAACAGGGAGGCATGTGGTGATGGTATAATTTCGCTACTTAGTATGTGATGAGCCAAATTAAATCAATTATTTATCAAGCTGATCGGTTAATGCCGTGTTGAAGTATTGCCATAGGAAATTTCATGGAAGGTGAAGATACAAGTCCTAAGAAGAATCATATACTATACTGGACCATGGGCGTGATGCATGCAAGTCATATATATCTACGTATATGAAGAAGTGTGCTTAGTCCTGATGGTCATTATCCAGTTTGATTTGCGACGTTGCTGGAATATTTAAATATTTTCTTTGTGGGCTCAAGGTATTTATACATATGCTTAGCCACTATATTTAGTGTGATGGCGACGTGGCCGGAATACTTTATTAATATATACAATAGTGCATGTACGTGGATATGGCCTAGAGTTGCTATGTACTTAGATTGGCAAAAATATTTTTTGTAGACGTATGCTACACGGTAACCGAATCAAGAAAGGCTAGTCCTGATCGGTTTTAGCTTTAGAGTTGTAATCTTATACGCCAAGTCCAGTGTGCCATAAATATGTAAGGCCGTGGCCGATTGAAAGGAACAACAATTGATCTATCAATACAAATTATTTTTTCATGTACATCTATTTTCTGTCGCTACTTCCTGCCGAGCCCTAGCAGCCCTACCGTTTGGCGATCTTTGTCGTTTTGCGTTGGAAACCGACCGGTTATCCTCCACGAAAGCGAGGAAATCTTTGTTGCTTTGCCCGTAAAGCAATCGTTCGTCATCACGAAAGCATGACAAATATCCTGGTGTTGCGCGGTGATTTCGCTTGCCAACTGATAGCTAGCATGATGTTTTCATGGCTTATCCATTTTTTGATGTCATTGCTACGCTAGATCATTGCACATCCCGGTACACAGCCGGTGGCATTCATATAGAGTCATATCTTTGTTCTAGATATCGAGTTGTAATATTGAGTTGTAAGTAAATAAAAGTGTGATGATCATCATTATTAGAGCATTGCCCCAGTGAGGAAAGGATGATGGAGACTATGATTCCCCCACAAGTCGGGATGAGACTCCGGATGAAAAAAAGGCCAAAAAAGGAGAAGGCCCAAAAAATGAAAGAAAAAAAGAAAAAATGAGAGAAAAAGAGAGAAGGGGCAATGTTACTATCCTTTTACCACACTTGTGCTTCAGAGTAGCACCGTTGTGATGCCCTCGATTCAATCGTACACTAATCATACACGCAAATGTGTACGATCAAGATCAAGGACTCACGGGAAGATATCACAACACAACTCTAGACACAAATAAAATGATACAAGCTTTATATTACAAGCCATGGGCCTCGAGGGCTCGAATACATAAGCTCGAATACACAAGAGTCAGCGGAAGCAACAATATCTGAGTACAAACATAAGTTAGACAAGTTAGTCTTAAGAAGGCCAGCAGAAAGCATCTACGATCGAAAAGGCAAGGCCTCCTGCCTGGGAGCCTCCTAACTACTCCTGGTCGCCGGCGGTCTCCACGTAGTAGTAGGCATCGACGGTGACATCTAGCTCCTGGGCTCCGACATTTGGTTGCATCAACCGGAAAGAAGAAGAAAGGGGAAGAAGGAGGAGCAAAGCAACCGTGAGTACTCATCCAAAGTACTCGCAAGCAAGGATCTACACTACATATGCATCGGTGTCAATGAAAAGGGTAGTATATGTGGACTGAACTGCATAATGCCAGAAGAGAAGGGGAAAGCCTAGCCTATCGAAGACTAGCATCTTCTCGAAGCCACCATCTTGCAGCAATAGGAGGGAGTAGAGTAGCATAAAGTAAAGTAGTAGAAGTGTTATCAACCTCGGCCAGAGATCCTTTCTCGACTCCCTGCGAGAAAGCAATCCCAGAGCCATACTATCCATTTATCACCTCATATCCAAGTATCCAGTTCTAGTCGTATCGATCGGGAAACAACTCCAAGTGTCTGTTACCATAGGACACGCTATCGATAGATGTTTTCTTCCTTGCAGGGGTGCACCAACTTACCCACCACGCTTGATTAACTCCGGCCGGACACACTTTCCTGGGTCATGCCTGGCCTCGGCCAAACAATACGCCGCAACCCGACCTAGGCTTAATAGAGAGGTCAGCATGCCGGACTAAACCTATGCCCCCAGGGGTCATGGGCCATCACCCCAGGAACTCCTGCATGTTGCGAACGCGGCCGGTGAGTAGACCTAGCTACCTCCTTAAAAAGGCAGGTGCTTACCAGTCCAACCCGGCGCGCGCCGCTCAGTCGCTGACGTCTATTAAGCTTTGGTTGATGCATACGACGCAGAACGCCCATACTATGCCCACGTGATGGTTAGTGCTATCAGGCCAGAGGCCCCTCGGATCAAATATCCAAATCGTAGTGGATTAGGAACACGCGGTAACAAGCAGAGACTCACGAAAGATGTGACCCCGTTGCCCCATCTCGAGGACTTGCGGCAAGGGCTAGGAATGCCCGACCACGCCTCGTAATTATCTCGCGGGCACCCTCCAGGTCAACCCGTCTCCACATCACTCGCAAACATGCTCGCGCGGGTACCCCTTAGGGCTGACACGTCTTTAGTAACAGGGTTCAGTGTAAAGTCATAGTAACCGTAGTAACCATGTGTCTAACACCAAGTGGAAAACCTGAGGAATCACCCGGTGGATTCCACTCGATGTAATCATCAAGGTGAACGTAAGAGGAACCACCCCCGAGGTTCACACTTGAGGGGTTGCATGAAAGAGTCGTATCGGAAGTGGTTAAGGCGGAATCACCCTCGATGACCACGACCGGATAGCTACACTACAGGGTTAACATCAGAAGTGCTGTAGAGGTCTCATCCTCGGCACTCGATAGTAACCCATTAGTGTCGAGCAACTAAGGGGAAAGTGATGTACGGTGCCGGGGCCTGGTCTTCGATCCCGTTGATCGGGTCTTCGATGATGAAGCAGGGGCAACAAGGACAAGGTGGGGGTCACTGATGGATCACTAACCAACCTATACTAAGCAGTTTAGGATAAGTAGGTAGGTAACAATAAGTAGGTTACAAAAGCAGGCTATGCATCAGAATAGGAGCAAACAATAACAATAGAAAAATCTAATGCAAGCATGAGAGAATGGAATGGGCAATATCGGGATGATCAAAGGGGGGCTTGCCTGGTTGTTCTGGCAAGGAGGGTTCGTCGTCGACGTAGTCGATCACAAGGGCAGCATCGGTCTCGGGGTCTACCGGAGAGAAGTGGGGGAAGAAACAGTAAATATAAAGCAAACATAGCATCACAAAGCATAACGTGGCAATATGGTGTGCCGGGTGTGACCTAACGTATGGCTACGATATAGGTGAAGAATTCAACCGAATGTTTTCCGGTTCGGACTAATGTCGATGAGATGACCGGAGGGGGAATGTTCCATGTTCAGATAGTTAGAGGCATCTGACAGGTAAACAGACCGCGTATCCGGATTCGTTGGATTTTTTGAGCAACTTTCCTGTAGAAAACATTTTCATCCGAGTTACGGTTTATTTTCTATTAATTTTCAAAAATTAAATTTTTTTCTGGAATTACTTAAATTAACAAAAAAGGAATATGACATCGGCATGACGTATGTGTGACGTCAGCAGTCAACAATCCGTTTGACTGGTCAATACTCACATGGGGGACCCACCTGTCATAGACAGTTGGTTAAGCAGAGTTCAAACTGATCTAAATTTAGTTAGTAAAACTACCGGGCCCACCTGTCAGTGTCTAGTTAAGCTAATTAATTTATTTTAAACTCCTTTAGCTATTTAGTAGAGGTGGGGCCCATTTGTCAGCAGCTGGGCTGGTCCAGTCAGGACAGTTGACCTGGTCAACTGGTCAACTAGGGGCCAGGGGCCCCACTGGCACTGACCCAGGGGGTGGCCCCGGTCGGCCACGTCAGCGCGGGCGCCGGCGTCTAGCTGCCGGTGGCAAAAACTACGGCGGAGGCATGGGTCAGCGTGGGGGGGGGGATTTGGCTACAGAGCGTCCCTGGGCTCGTGTCCTAGCTCGATCGATCGACCGGTCAAAGCCGCATCGTTTTTGCGGTGGTGGCCCGGGCGGGGAGTGCCCGGAGTGCCGTCGGTGGTGCGGCAAGGCGGCGGCGAGGCATTTGGCTGCTTGCGGAAAAAAGGCCACAGGGGCCCAAATCGAGCGCTGACAGGCTCGTTCAGACGCGACCGTCAAGCCGCGTCGAATGGTGCAAGCGGCAGCCGCTGGGGTGGTCGGGGAAGACCACCGCAACGACGGCAGGCGGCGGCCGGAGATGGGGGTGGTCGGGCTAGCGGCTAGGGGGCACGGGGAGGTGAGCTGAAGGCACTGGCGGCACCAGGGGGGTCCCCGGAGCACAGCCGTGAGCCCAGCGGGGCGTGTCAATGACGACGGGGACGGCAACGTGCAACACGGTGGAGCTGAATTTCGGCAACGGCGGAGGCGATGCGGGGAGCATGCTACGGGGCGGCATAAGCGGCCGGTGGGAAAGGAAAGGGGCAGTGCTCACCGCGGGGGCACAAGGTGGCCCTTCAGCGGCTTAGTAGCTGCAGGGCGGCGCCGGAGTCGAGGGAGATGGCGGCGACCGTGGCGGACGGAGGTTGAAGACGGGGAGGCAGTGGGTTCCCTGGTGGCTTCCGACCCGAGCCCGTGGTCGGGGAGGGCGTAGCAGAGGCCGGCGAGGCAGGTGGACACGCCGGAGGCGCCTGGGGACGGCAGTGGCCACGATGGTGGCGCGGCGACGGTGACGAAAGCGTCGGCCCCTTTCTCCAGATCGGCGGAGCGGGAGTGAGGAAGAGGGGATTTGGAGGGGAGAGGCGGAGGCGGAGAGGACAAGGGTTGGAAGTGGGAGAAGGGCCCGAGGCGCCGGGGGCGTGGAGGCGTTATCCTCCCCTCGACGCCGGCGAGGGGGTCCGGTGGCGACCGCGCCCTGTAGCGACGGGGTCGGTCAAATAGGGAAGGCGACCCGGGGTAAGGTGGGCCGGCCAGTGCAATGGGCTAAGGCCCAGGGAGGCAGGGGCTCTTTTCTCCCTCTCTCCCCTCTGCTTTTTTCTTTTTAATTTCTTTTCTGTTTTTCCAGCAGCTTTTGCATCTTCTTTTTAGACACTAATGACTTTGCAAAATTATGCCACTGGCCAAGATAATTTCAAAGAATTATTGTGCACTGCCAAAAAAAGGTTGTGAGACTTTAGAAGTAGTTTGCAGCCTGCATAATTTTAAAAGGCATTTAAACTATAGTTTTAGCCACTGTTTTAAAGTGGTTTAGGGCACTTAGAAATTTGCAAAAATGTTGGTTCATTACCAATATTAGTTATGGATTATTTGGCACATGAAGAACATTTTAGTTTTTCATGTTTGAGAAATTTTGAATTTCACTCACAATTGAATTTGAATTTTACTTTGATTTTTTTATCAAGTGATAATTAGCTCAGTAAGCATGGTGACCTGGCACCATTAACAGGGGATTACTGTAGCATGACACTGGGGGTGTTACAACCGTGCTCTTCATATAGAGAGTCTCTTGAGTTATCACTTTCATATACTAGTGGGAATTTTCATTATAGAACTTGGCTTGTATATTCCAACGATGGGCTTCCTCAAATGACCTAGGTCTTCATGAGCAAGCAAGTTGGATGCACACCCACTTAGTTTCAGTTTGAGCTTTCATATACTTATAGCTCTAGTGCATCCGTCGCATGGCAATCCCTACTCCTCACATTGGCATCAATTGATGGGCATCTCCATAGCCCGTTGATTGACCGTGTTGATGTGAGACTTTCTCCTTTTATGTCTTCTCCACACAACCTCCATCATCATATTCTATTCCACCCATAGTGCTATGTCCACGGCTCACGCTCATGTATTGCGTGAGGGTTGAAAAGGCTGAAGCGCGTTAAAAAGTATGAACCAATTGCTCGGCTTGTCATCGGGGTTGTGCATGATTTGAATGCTTTGTGTGGTGAAGATGGACCATAGCCAGACTATATGATTTTGTAGGGATGACCTTTCTTTGGCTATGTTATTTTGGTAAGACATAATTGCCTGGTTAGTATGCTTGAAGTATTATTGTCTTAATGTCAAATGATATACTATTGCTTTGAATCACTCGTGTCTTAATATTCATGCCATGATTAGATACATGATCAAGATTATGCTACTCCCTCCTTCCATGTATATAGGGCCTAATGCATTTTTCGAGACTAACTTTGACCACATGTTGAGCAATAATATATGACATGCAAGTTACACAAAGCACATCATCAAATTCGTACATGGAAGGAGCTTCTAATGATATATTTTTCACATTATACATCTCATATATTATTAATCTTATCAATGGTCAAAGGCAACCTCGAAAAATGTATTAGGCCCTATATATATGGAAGGAGGGAGTAGGTAGCATTCCACATCAAAAATTATCTTTTTTATCATTTACCTACTCGAGGACGAGCAGGAATTAAGCTTGGGAATGCTGATACGTCTCCGTCGTATCTATAATTTTTTATTGTTCCATGCTAATATTATTCAACTTTCATATACTTTTGGCAACTTTTTATACTATTTTTGGGACTAACATATTGATCCAGTGCCCAGTGCCAGTTCCTGTTTGTTGCATGTTTTATGTTTCGCACAAACCCCATATCAAACGGAGTCCAAACGGGATAAAAACGGACGGAGAATATTTTTGGAATATTTGTGAAATATGGGAAGAAGAATCAACGCGAGACGGTGCTCGAAGGGGCCACGAGGCAGGGGGGCGCGCCTGCCCCCTGGGCGCGCCCCTGACCCTCGTGGGCCCCCCGTAAGGCAGTTGCAGCTCTTCTTTGGCCGCAAGAAAGCTAATTTTCGGAGAAAAATCTGGGCGAAGGTTTCAATCCAATCGGAGTTACGGATCTCCGGATATAAAAGAAACAGTGAAAGGGCAGAATCCAGAGCGCAGAAACAGAGAGAGACAGAGAGACTGATCCAATATCGGAGGGGCTCTTGCCCCTCCCACTCCATGGAGACCATGGACCAGAGTGGAAACCCTTCTCCCATCTAGGGAGAAGGTCAAGGAAGAAGAAGAAGGAGGGGGGCTCTCTCCCCCTCTCTCCCGGTGGCGCTGGAACGCCGTCGGGGCCATCATCATCACTGCAATCTACACCAGCACCTCCGCCATCTTCACCAACATCTCCATCACCTTCCCCCCTCTATCTACAGCGGTCTGCTACCTCTTGAGCACTGCGTTGGATTTCCCCGAAGAGGAAAGGATGATGCAGCAAAGTAGCGTAAGTATTTCCCTCAGTTTTTGAGAACCAAGGTATCAATCCAGTAGGAGGCTACGCGCGAGTCCGTCGTACCTACACAAAGAAAATAAGTCCTCGCAACCAACGTGAATAGGGGTTGTCAATCCCTTCACGGTCACTTACGAGAGTGAGATCTGATAGATATGATTGATAATATTTTTGGTATTTTTGGTATAGAGATGCAAAGTAAAATAAAAGGCAATGTAAAAAATCAAAGCAATAATAAAGTGATGGAAGATCAATATGATAGACATAGACCCGGGGGCCATAGATTTCACTAGTGGCTTCTCTCAAGAGCATAAATATTCTACGGTGGGTGAACAAATTACTGTTGAGAAATTGACAGAATTGAGCATAGTTATGAGAATATCTAGGTATGATCATGTATATAGGCATCACGTCCGAGACAAGTAGACCGACTCCTGCCTGCATCTACTACTATTACTCCACTCATCGACCTCTATCCAGCATGCATCTGGAGTATTAAGTTCAAGAAAATAGAGTAACGCCTTAAGCAAGATGACATGATGTAGATGGATAAATTCATGCAATATGATAAAAAAAACCATCTTGTTATCCTCGATGGAAACAATACAATACGTGCCTTGCTGCCCCTACTGTCACTGGGAAAGGACACCGCAAGATTGAACCCAAAGCTAAGCACTTCTCCCATTGCAAGAAAAACCAATCTAGCAGGCCAAACCAAACTAATAATTCGTAGAGACTTGCAAAGATAACCAATCATACATAAAAGAATTTAGAGAAGATTCAAATATTGTTCATAGATAATCTTGATCATAAACCTACAATTCATCGATCTCAACAAACACACCGCAAAAAGAAGATTACATTGAATAGATCTCCACGAGAGAGGGGGAGAACATTGTATTGAGATCCAAAAAGAGAGAAGAAGCCATCTAGCTACTAACTATGGACCCGGAGGTCTGAGGTAAACTACTCACACTTCATCGGAGGGGCTATGGTGATGATGTAGAAGCCCTCCGTGGTGGATTCCCCTTCCTGCGAAGCTCCGGAACAGGCCCCAAGATGGGATCTCATGGGTACAGAAGGTTGCGGCGGTGGAATTAGGTTTTTGGCTTCGTATCTGATCATTTGGGGGTACGTAGGTATATATAGGAGGAAGGAGTATGTCGGTGGAGCAAAGGGGGGCCCACGAGGCAGGGGACGCGCCCTTGGGGGGTGGGCGCGCCCCCCACCCTCATGGCCGCCTCCCTTCTTTCTTGACGTGGGGTCCAAGTCTCCTAGATCATGTTCGGTGAGAAAATCACGTTCCGGAAGGTTTCACTCCGTTTGGACTCTGTTTGATATTCCGTTTCTTCGAAACACTGAAATAGGCAAAAAAACAGCAATTCTGGGCTGGGCCTCCGGTTAATAGGTTAGTCCCAAAAATAATATAAAAGTGGAAAATAAAGCCCAATATGGTCCAAAATAGTAGATAATATAGCATGGAGCAATCAAAAATTATAGATACGTTGGAGACGATCGCATCCCCAAGCTTAATTCCTGCTCGCCCTCGAGTAGGTAAATGATAAAAGAAAGAATTTTTATATGGAGTGCTACTTGGCATAATTTCAATGTAACTCTTCTTAATTGTGGTATGAATATTCAGATCCAAAAGATTCAAGACAAAAGTTCATATTGACATAAAAATAATAATACTTCAAGCATACTAACTAAGCAATTATGTCCTCTCAAAATAACATGGCCAAAGAAAGTTCATCCCTACAAAATCATATAGTTTAGTCATACTCCATTTTCATCACACAAGAATGCTCTCATCATGCACAACCCCGATGACAAGCCAAGCAATTGTTTCATACTTTAGTAATCTCAAACTTATAAATCTTCACGCAATAAATGAGCGTGAGCCATGGACATAGCACTATGGGTGGAATAGAATATGATGATGGGGGTTATGTGGAGAAGACAAAAAAGGAGAAAGTCTCACATCAACGAGGCTAATCAATGAGCTATGGAGATGCCCATCGATTGGTGTTAATGCGAGGAGTAGGGATTGTCATGCAACGGATGCACTAGAGCTATAAATATATGAAAGCTCAACAAAAAGAAACTAAGTGGGTGTGCATCCAACTTGCTTGCTCACGAAGACCTAGGGCACTTGAGGAGGCCCTTTGTTGGAATATACAAGCCAAGTTCTATAATGAAAAATTCCCACTAGTATATGAAAGTGACAAAACAAGAGACTCTCTATCATGAAGATTATGGTGCTACTTTGAAGCACAAGTGTGGAAAGGGATAGTAGCATTGTCCCTTCTATCTTTTTCTATCATTTTTTTGGGCCTTCTCTTTTTTTATGGCCTTTCTCTTTCTTTTTTTATTCCTCACTTGGGACAATGCTCTAGAAAATGATGATCATGACACTTCTATTTATTTACAACTCAATAATTACAACTCGATACTAGAACAAAGTATGACTCTATATGAATGCCTCCGGTGGTGTACCGGGATATGCAAGGAATCAAGATTGACATGTATGAAAGAATTATGAACGGTGGCTTCGCCACAAATACTATGTCAACTACATGATCATGCTAAGCAATATGACAACGATGAATGTGTCATGATAAATGGAATGGTGGAAAATTGCATGGCAATATATCTCGGAATGGCTATGGAAATGCCATAATAGGTAGGTATGGTGGCTGTTTTGAGGAAGATATAAGGAGGTTTATGTGTGAAAGAGCGTATAATATCACGGGTTTGGATGCACCGTGAAGTTTGCACCAACTCTCAATGTGAGAAAGGGCAATGCACGGCATCAAGAGGCTAGCAATGATGGAAGGGTGAGAGTGCGATAATCCATGGACTCAACATTAGTCATAAAGAACTCATATACTTATTGCAAAAATCTACAAGCCATCAAAAACCAAAGCACTACGCGCATGCTCCTAGGGGGATAGATTGGTAGGAAAAGACCATCGCTCGTCCCCGACCGCCACTCATAAGGAGGACAATCAAATAACACCTCATGTTTCAAATTTGTTACATAACGTTTACCATACGTGTATGCTACGGGACTTGCAAACTTCAACACAAGTATTTCTCAAATTCACAACAACTCAACTAGCACGACTTTGATATTATCACCTCCATATCTCAAAACAATTATCAAGCATCAAACGTTTCTTAGTATCCAACACACTCAAAAGAAAGTTTTACAAATCTTGAATACCAAGTATATTATTATTATTAAGAAAATTACCGTGCTATTTAAGACTCTCAAAATAATCTAAGTGAAGCATGAGAGATCAATAGTTTCTATAAAACAAATCCACCATCGTGCTCTAAAAGATGTAAGTGAAGCACTAGAGCAAAACTATATAGCTCAAAAGATATAAGTGAAGCACATAGAGTATTCTATCAAATTTCAATTGATGTATGGCTCTCTCAAAAGGTGTGTACAGAAAGGATGATTGTGTTAAAATAAAAATAAAATACTCAAATCATACAAGACGCTCCAAGCAAAACACATATCATGTGGTGAATAAAAATATAGCTCCAAGTAAAGTTACCGATGGAAGTAGACGAAAGAGGGGATGCCTTACGGGGCATCCCCAAGCTTTGACTTTTTTGTGTCCTTAGATTATCTTGGGGGTTCCATGGGCATCCCCAAGATTAGGCTCTTGCCACTCCTTGTTCCATAATCCATCAAAAGATTTCACCCAAAACTTGAAAACTTCACAACACAAAACTCAACAGAAATCTCGTGAGCTCCGTTAGCGAAAGAAAACAAATTACCACTTCAAGGTACTGTAATGAACTCATTATTTATTTGTATTGTTGTTAAACCTACTGTATTCCAACTTCTCTATGGTTTACAAACCATTTTACTAGCCATAGATTCATCAAAATAAGCAAACAACACACGAAGAACAGAATCTGTCAAAAACGGAACAGTCTGTAGTAATCTGTAACTAACGCAAACTTCTGGAAGTCCAATAATTCATCCAAAATATGAAGACCTAGGAAATTAGTTTATTGATCATAATCAATTGGAATCACTATTTTATCACGTTCTGGTGATTTTTAATAATTGTTTTCATGAACAGAAAGTTTCTGGAAATTACAGCAAGATCAAATAACTATCATCCAAGAAGATCCTATAGGTTTAACTTGGCACAAACACTAATTAAAACATAAAACCACATCTAAACAGAAGGTAGATGGATTATTTATTCCTAAACATAAGCAAAAGCAAATAAAATTGGGTTGCCTCCCAACAAGCGCTATCGTTTAACGCCCCTAGCTAGGCATACAATCAAGGATAGATCTAGGTATTGCCATCTTTGGTAGGCAATCCATAAGTGGCTCTCATGATAGATTCATATGGTAATTTTATTTTATTTCTAGGGAAGTGTTCAATGCCTTTATTTAATGGAAATTTGAATCTAATATTCCCTTCCTTCATATCAATAATTGCACCAATCGTTCTAAGGAAAGGTCTACCAAGAATAATAGGACAAGAAGGATTGCAATCTATATCAAGAACGATAAAATCTACGGGCACATAATTCCTATTTGAAACAATAAGAACATCATTAATTCTTCCCATAGGTTTCTTAATAGTGGAATCCGCAATATGCAAGTTTAGAGAGCAATCATCAAAATCACGGAAATCTAGCAAATCACACAAAGTTTTGGGAATAGTGGAAACACTAGCACCCAAATCACATAAAGCATAAAATTCATGATCCTTAATCTTAATTTTAATAGTTGGTTCCCACTCATCATAAAGTTTTCTAGGTATAGAAACTTCCAACTCAAGTTTTTCTTCATAAGATTGCATCAAGGCATCAACGATATGTTTAGTAAACGATTTATTTTGACTATAAGCATGAGGAGAATTTAGCACGGATTGCAACAAGGAACTACAATCAATTAAAGAGAAAATTTCATAATTAAATTCCTTGAAATCCAAGATAGTGGGTTTAGCAACATCTAGGGTTTTGCATTCTTTAATCCCACTTTTATCAATTTCATCATCAAGATCTAAATACTCCGAATTCTTGGAACGCCTTCTAGGTAAAGGTGGATCATATTCAGTCCCATCATTATCAAGATTCATATTACAAAACAAAGATTTAATAGGGGACACATCAATAACTTTTAGATCTTCATCTTGATTTTCATAAGAATTGGAAGAACACGCTTTAATAAAGGCATCTTTTGTAGCACGCATCCTAGCGGTTCTTTCCTTGCACTCATCAATGGAAATTCGCATGGCTTTGAGAGACTCATTGATATCATGCTTGGGAGGAATAGATCTAAGCTTTAAAGAATCAACATCAAGAGAAATCCTATCAACGTTCCTAGCCAATTCATCAACTTTAAGCAATTTCTCTTCAAGCAAAGCATTAAAATTCTTTTGTGAATTCATAAACTCTTTAACACTAGTCTCAAATTCAGAGGGCATCTTATTAAAATTTCCATAAGAGTTGTTGTAGGAATTTCCATAATTATTAGAAGGATTACTAGGATAAGGCCTAGGATTAAAATTCCCTCTATACACGTTATTACCAAAATTATTCCTACCAAAAAAATTCACATCCATAGATTCATTATTATTCTCAATCAAAGTAGACAAAGGCATATCATTAGGATCAGAAGAAACACTCTTAGTAGCAAATAATTTCATAAGTCATCCATCTTTCCACTCAAAGCATTAATTTCTTCTATAGCATGCACTTTTTATTAGTAGATCTTTCAGTGTGCCATTGAGAATAATTAACCATAATATTATCTAGGAGTTTAGTAGCATCTCCTAAAGTGATTTCCATAAAAGTGCCTCCCGCGGCCGAATCTAAAAGATTTCTAGAAGAAAAATTCAATCCGGCATAAAAAATTTGTATAATCATCCACAAGTTCAAACCATGAGTAGGGCAATTACGTATCATTAATTTCATTTTCTCCCAAGCTTGTGCAACATGTTCATGATCAAGTTGCTTAAAATTCATAATGTCGTTTCTAAGAGAGATGATCTTAGCGGGAGGAAAATACTTAGAGATAAAAGCATCTTTGCACTTGTTCCAAGAATCAATACTATTTTTAGGCAAAGACCAAAACCAAGCTTTAGCACGATCTCTAAGCGAAAAAGGAAATAGCTTCAATTTAACAAGATCATTATCAACATCTTTCTTCTTTTGCATATCACATAAATCCACGAAGCTATTTAGATGAGTAGCGACATCTTCACAAGGAAGGCCGGTGAATTGTTCTTTCATAATAAGATTCTACAAAGCAGTATTGATTTCACAAGATTCAGTGTTGGTAAGAGGAGAAATCGGAGTGTTAAGGAAATCATTATTGTTGGTATTGGTAAAGTCACACAATTTGGTGTTATCTTGAGCCATCGTGACAAACAAGCAATCCAACACATGAGCAAACAAAAAGGCAAGCGAGAAAAAAGGCAAACAGAAAAGAGAGGGCAAATAAAACGGCAAGGGCGAAGTGGGGGAGTGGAAAACGAGAGGCAAATGGCAAATAATGTAATGTGAGAGATAAGGGATTGTGATGGGTACTTGGTATGTTGACTTTTGCGTAGACTCCCCGGCAACGGCGCCAGAAATTCTTCTTGCTACCTCTTGAGCACCGCGTTGGATTTCCCCAAAGAGGAAAGGATGATGCAGCAAAGTAGCGTAAGTATTTCCCTCAGTTTTTGAGTATCAATCCAGTAGGAGGCTACGCGCGAGTCCCTCGTACCTACACAAAGCAAACAACCAACGCGAATAGGGGTTGTCAATCCCTTCATGGTCACTTACGAGAGTGAGATTTGATAGATATGATAGATTATATTTTTCGTATTTTTGGTATAGAGATGCAAAGTAAAATAAAAGGCAAAGTAAAAAAGCAAAGCAATAATAAAGTGATGGAAGATTAATATGATAGTGATAGACCCGGGGGCCATAGATTTCACTTGTGGATTCTCTCAAGAGCATAAATATTCTACGGTAGGTGAACAAATTACTGTTGAGCAATTGACAGAATTGAGCATAGTTATGAGAATATCTAGGTATGATCATGTATATAGGCATCACGTCCGAGACAAGTAGACCGACTCCTGCCTGCATCTACTGCTATTACTCCACTCATCGACCGCTATCCAGCATGCATCTAGAGTATTAAGTTCAAGAAAACAGAGTAACGCCTTAAGCAAGATGACATGATGTAGAGGGATAAATTCATGCAATATGATAAAAGAACCCATCTTGTTATCCTCGATGGCAACAATACAATACGTGCCTTGCAGCCCCTACTGTCACTAGGAAAGGACACCGCAATATTGAATCCAAAGCTAAACACTTCTCCCATTGCAAGAAAAACCAATCTAGTAGGCCAAACCAAACTGATAATTCGAAGAGACTTGCAAAGATAACCAATCATACATAAAAGAATTCAGAGAAGATTCAAATATTGTTCATAGATAATCTTGATCATAAACCCACAATTCATCGGTCTCAACAAACACACCGCAAAAAGAAGATTACATCGAATAGAGCTCCACGAGAGAGGGGGAGAACATTGTATTGAGATCCAAAAAGAGAGAAGAAGCCATCTAGCTACTAACTATGGACCCAAAGGTCTGAGGTAAACTACTCACACTTCATCAGAGGGGCTATGGTGATGATGTAGAAGCCCTCCATGGTGGATTCCCCTTCCGGCGGAGGTCCGAAACAGGCCCCAAGATGGGATCTCATGGGTACAGAAGGTTGCGGCGGTGGAATTAGGTTTTTGGCTCCGTATATGATCGTTTGGGGGTACGTAGGTATATATAGGAGGAAGGAGTACGTCGGTGGAGCAAAGGGGGTCCCACGAGGGAGGGGGCGCGCCCTAGGGGGGTGGGCGCGCCCCCCACCCTCGTGGCCGCCTCCCTTCTTTCTTGACGTGGGGTCCAAGTCTCCTGGATCATGTTCGGTGAGAAAATCACGTTCCCGAAGGTTTCATTCCGTTTGGACTCCGTTTGATATTCCATTTCTTCGAAACACTGAAATAGGCAAAAAACAGCAATTCTGGGTCGGGCCTCCGGTTAATAGGTTAGTCCCAAAAATAATATAGAAGTGGAAAATAAAGCCCAATATGGTCCAAATATGTCAGATGAAAAACCCTGCCAAAAAGTTTGAATTCAAATTTTGATTTTATTTGGGATTTTAGAAAAATGTTTTTTTAAAGTTTGAGTTTTGCCCCTGGAAAAAAGTTCAAATTATAGGGAATATTCCCCTGATCATTTTGATATATATATGTCCTATATAAAAAATATATATATATATATATCTAATATATTTTCTCTCTCAAATTCAAAAAAGGGAAAATAAACCCCAGCGCCACCAGCCAACTGCCCAGCCAGCAGCCGAGGCAGCCCACCAAAGCAGCCCAATAATCGGCCAGCGCAGCCAACCAAGCTGCCCAGCCAGTGCCGAGCCCACTGCCGAGCCACCCGCCAAACGCCTCCCCTCGGTCGCCTGTCGCTCACCCCTCTCCTCTCTCCCGACGCCCGGACCCACCTCTCCTTTCCTCGCCACGCCGCCAACCCGCTAACCACCGCGCCTCCGCTCGCCTTGAATCCTCAAGGATCCGGATCTCATCCCGATCTGCCCCTCGCCCAAGTCGACGCCCCTTATAAATATCGCGCCCTCGACCCGTTCCCCACTTTCCCCGCATGACCCCTCTCCCTCGCCGCAATCGCTCATGGAGCCCGACGCCCGCCCGCCATTGCCACCGCCCGACCATCCCGACCACCCCGAGCTCCACCGAGTCGACCACCGAGCCCCTTGTTCGCCAAGCACCACGGAGGCCTCCGCCGCCTTCCCGACCACCGAGAGCCCACATCATCATCTCGAAGTCGCCGTCGACGCCGTCGTTGCCGCCACCGCGGTGAGTCACCGGAGAACCCCGCCGCCGTTCGATCTAAATCCTAGGGTTGAGATTAGAAGTAGCGAAGCGGTAGGTTTAGTTTAAAAAAACCCGGTTTAGTTCCGGTTTTATTTAGGTTAGTTTAGACTGGCCCGACTCGATTTAATCCCTCGGGAGCGTTTTAGCTATATTACGCCCGAGCGTTAGATAGGCCCATTAGCGCCGGTTTTCTTTATAGTTAATTTTTTTCGTTTCTGTTTTTAACAGAATAGTTTCAGTTTTGTAAAATCTATATCTTTTAATCTACTTAATATTTTTAATTGATTCTTTTTTGTTAGTTTGCAAATTTGTTGTAGTTTCTGTAGAAAATATGTTTAGTCATGTTAAAATTATTAGAAATTGTTTTATTTTAGATTTAGACAGATTAGTAATTCTGCTATAAAATGAGTTAGGATTATTTTATTTTAGTGATTCTTTTGTCACTACTTTGTTTTGACCTTGCCTAACCGTAGGAATTTATTTGAGCATTTTAGATTTAATAAAAAATAGTTTTAATTAGAATCATGTTGTTCCTATTTATTTAACTAGCTACTGTTTTCCTATTGTTTTATTTAGCAAATAATTTTATTTTTCCTATGTGATAGTTTATTTTAGGTTAGTTTCTGTAACTTTAGATCAGGAACTTTTATTTACAATAAATAAAATTTTTATTTTATTTTTTCTTGCTAGGATTGTTATAGGCATAATAGGAGTTCTATAATAGTTTTTGATGTGATTCTTTTTGCTCCTAGTTGCATAATGTTTTCTCTTCTGTTAGTTAGCAAAAAACCCATGCTTAGGTTCTGTTAGAAAAATTTTTGTTGTGTAAAACTATTTCTTGGTTGTTGTATGATGTGGTGAAAACATTGATTTGGATTTCTTTGAACTTTCTTTGGGCTTTGGTTCAATTGTTTTGTGTGTTATGTTAGCATGCTGTTATGTTAAGTGATCATATGTTTGTATGCTTATATGATTGTTGTTTGCCTCGGTAGAATTTCCGGAGTGCGAAGCTTGCTACCACGAGTCCCTAGCTTTCAAAGATCGTCAGCAAGGCAAGTCAATTGATCATGTTTTCCTTTACAATACCTATGATTTTATTGCATTAGAACTATACCTCCCCACCATGCATGCAGTAGGAGAATTTTGAGTTATGTTCTTGAGTAGTATCATGAGGTAGGATGAAACCAATCCCCCTTGTTACCATTGCCCGGGACGAAGTAGTTTATTTTGCTATGCTCGTAGACGGGGTTGGTTGAGTGATTCATAAGGGAGATGTGAGAGTCAAGATGATGACAACCCCATGACTTCAAGCTCAAGATGGACATCAAAATTCACTACTGGGTGGAGGACGGTTGACGGGCACCCTGGAGAAAACCAGCGGTTGGCCGGGATGCATGGAGAAGCGCCATGACATCTTGCGGAAAGCTTCACCCAGCCACGAAGAGATGGATGTATACCCCATTGACCGGAAGCTTACCTGTGCAGCCGCATGCCATTATGGGCTCTGGCTTGGTCAACCTTAGGTGTGACTCTGGCCGGACGGTGCTACAGATGTAGAAGAACGGTAGGACTGGATGGGTACCGGCAGTGGCCAGAGGAACTCTTCGGAAGACCATGTTTCGTTCATCCCGTCTTCAAACACCATGAAGTGCGAAGACTTAAAGGAGGGAACGAATCTTGCGGGTAAAGTGCGCAAACCTCTGCAAAGTGAAGATCTAATCGGTTAGCCGTGTCCCCGGTTACGGACAATTTGAGCCTCTGGAACTTGGAAGTATTTCGGATATCTCAACACCAAAATTAATAAATTAATTGAGGGGATTATTTAATAATTGGGAATGAGACATTGGTTGGCGGAACCATCTCAATAATTACCAACAATTTTGTAGTATTTGCAAACAAGTCCATTGCTGTAGGGAAAAACTGGCTTTTTCGCAAAACAATGAAACTTAGAGCCCCACAGCCAAATTGCATATAGTGTTAGTAATTTGTATTATTGTTCTCTCTTCATGACTTGCCAGCATATTCAAAATGCTGACCTACACGGCTGCAACGTCTTATGTTGCAGAGGAGTATTCCGATCAGGAGTGAGGCTACGATCCACGCTTGGCGATTGCCCTTTGGAGTTGGATGGACTCGCTATTCTTCTACGCTTCCGCAGCTTATTTAGTTTATTTCTCATGAGTTGGCCTTCGGCCGAATTTATTCTATTATAATAAAGACTCGATATGAGAATCGTGTAATAAATTCAGGTGTGATTGAACTTTGATTATTTCATCAATGTACTGTGTGTGCCAGCATGATCTTGGGATGGTAAAGCTACATAGAGACTTGACCGATTTTGGGTCGGGTCGCCACTGAGAGATGGTATCGAGCATTAATGACCGTAGGGCGTAACCCCTAGGATCGGAAAGCCATAGGAAGAGACTATTTATTTTATGTCCTTATCATTCCGTAATTCTCCCCTGTTCATTTCTGACTTCTCTCCGATTTTCAACATTCTAGATGGCCGCAAGAAGCTGGTTCAGATCGTGAAGAAGCTGAAGATTGCTCTGCCCTCAATCACCGGGAAGCCTACCAATGCACTTCCGACGGATACCCGCTCTGAGGATTGAGGTGCACATTCAGGAGGACCTTCGGAGGACATTCAGAGCCCATTGACTTTGAGTTTACCGATTTCAATTGGATCCTCGGAAGAGACATGGCGATTTATCGTGCACTTGGACATCTCCGAGAAGAGTACAGGGCCGTGCTTGACCCATCAGACCTCGCCATGGTTTCTGGCAGAGCTAGGAATGGAGATATCATTCGTACCGTAGAGGACGACTCCATTCTCTCATATGTCCAAGACTTGGAGTGTCTCCTCAGAAACGGAGATCCGGACTCGCCAGTAACTCGAAGGTACACAGGAGGCTGTTGTTCCGTGAACTGAATCGAGGAGAAAGCACACGCAGACTTCCTTGACCATGAAGAAGAAATCAAGGATTTCATGGAGGGAGTGGACAAGCTGAAGATGGATGTTGCCGCATTAGAGGAAAAGATGGACCTGGGAGAAGACCTTTTTCCGAGTGGAGATGACGGACCTCTCATGAGCAATGACCAGGATTATGAAGAGAGCTCCACTCAAGAAAGCCGCAAGAGGAGGCGCCGATCGAGGACGCCACACCGGAGGACGCCGCACTGAGGACGCAAGGATAATTGATGAAGACATTTAGTCGACCGCCATGTTATTTTATTTTAAATCGATCAGTTAGGCCGTTATTTTCGATTAGTCGTGAAAATTTGTAATCCGAGATTGAACCATGTTTGAGTTGATTGAATAAATGATTGGTGTGATTATGATTGTGCATTCATATGGGTAGTGATATTTTCTCATTAGACCCTTGTTCTATTCTAATTTTCTCATCCACTCCAAAACACCAGATGCCTCCGAGACGTGATCCGGTCTCAACTTTCCGCGGAGCTCACCCACTGATCCAGCAGCAGAATGCCCTCATGCAGATGCTCATCCGAACGAACAACAACAACAACAACAACAATCCACCACCACCCCTGTTGACAACTTGACCCGCTTCCTAAGGCTGAATCCGCCCGGTGTTCTCTAGCAGACCGAGCCGATTGTGGCGATGATTGGCTCCGCAAGGTCGGTAGGGAGTTAGCCACTGCTGGATGCACAGATGCAGAGAAGGTGCGCTTTGCCGCACATCAGCTTGATGGACCTGCAGCCTCTTGGTGGGAGAACTACACCGCCACTTATCCCATCGCCACCATCACGTGGGATCAGTTCCAGCAGGCTTTCCGCACCGCTCATGTTTCAGCTGGAGCCATGAGTCTGAAGAAGCGTGAGTTCCGCAACTTACGCCCGGGGAACCGTACTGTGGAGCAGTACGTGGATGAGTTCAGCAAGTTAGCTCGCTATGCCCCGGATGATGTGGCCACAGATGCCGCAAAGCAGGAAAAGTTTCTCGAGGGACTCAATGACGAGCTGGGTATGCAGCTTATGGTGGCTACCTTCAACAACTACCAGGAGCTGCTAGACAAGGCCACCATACTTGAAGGCAAGCAGCAGCAGATTGATAGCCGCAAGCGGAAGTATGGCCAAGGAAAGTACAACTCTGGAGCTCAGCAGAAGCCCCGTTATGCCCCATACTCGGGAGGGCATACCCATCATAACCATGGAGGACATAACCATGGAGGAAATGGGAACAACCGCAACCAGGACAACAAGACAGCAATGGAAACAAAGAATGGCAACCAGATCGCCCTGCCCGGCTCGAAGGATCTGAGTCACATCACTGCTTCAAGTGCCGAAAACAGGGCACTATGCCACCGACTGCCCGGAGGCCAAGCAGAGGAATGGAAACGGCAATGGAAGCTCAGCAAAGAAGCCCAACCCTTTTCCTTGTGCTCAGGTGAACCACATTGACGTGGAGGACGCCTATGATCAGCCAGACACTGTGGTTGGTAAGTTTTTATTAAATTCACATCATGTATTGGTACTCTTTGATTCTGGTGCAACGCGTTCATTCATATCAAGGGTAGTTGTGGAAAAGTACGGGTTGCCCACTAGAACCCTTAGAAGCCCTCTTCACGTCGGTTCGCAGAGGAGAAATGATGGCGGCTTAGGCTGTCATGCAACCCTCAACATCGGAAACCATAAATTTCCGCAGACCTCATAGTATTGGAAACCCGGACCTTGGATGTGATCCTAGGCATGGATTGGTTGACGAAGTTTGAAGGAAACATAGATCGTGCCCGAAGTCGATTCTCGCTCACCACCCCGGAGCGAAGAGGATCAAGTATGTATCCGACGCGTACCCGATGAAGAATCGGTGAATTCCCTCACGGAGTTGTTCAGAGGAAGTGCCGAGTGCAAGATTTTCCCGATGTATTTCCGGAGGAATTACCAGGAATGCCAACGGATAGAGACATTGAATTTTTGATTGAGTTATTGCCCGGCACAGCCCCAATATCCAAGAGACCCTATCGGATGCCCCCGAACGATTTAAAAGAGATCAAAAATCAAATTAATGAGCTATTGGAGAAGGGATATATTCGGCCAAGCTCATCACCTTGGGGAGCCCCAGTTCTTTTGGTTGAGAAGAAGGATGGAACCCTGAGAATGGTTGTGGATTATCGTTCGTTGAACAACGTGACCATCAAGAACAAGTACCCTCTACCGATGATTAATGATCTATTTGATCAGCTAGTAGGAGCCAAGGTATTCTCCAAGATCGATCTTCGATCAGGGTATCATCAGTTGAAGATCCGTGAAAAGGATATACCCAAAACAGCATTCACCACCAGGTATGGTTTATATGAGTATACCGTCATGTCATTCGGATTGACTAATGCCCCTGCATACTTCATGAATTTGATGAACAAGGTATTTATGGAATATCTGGACAAGTTTGTCGTGGTGTTCATCGATGATATACTGATTTTCTCCAAGAGCGAGGAAGAGCATAAGGAACATTTGCGTCTAGTTCGAGAAACTCGAGAACATCAGTTGTATGCCAAGTTCAGCAAATGTGAATTTTGGCTGAAGGAAGTTGGATTCCTCGGACATGTTATTTCAGAGAAGGAATAGCAGTTGACCCGCCAAGGTTGTATCATCACCGATTGGCAGTCGCCCACCTCAGTCAAGGAGATCCGCAGTTTTCTCGGACTCGCAGGATATTATCGGAGGTTTATTGAGAATTTCTCGAAGATTACCAAGCCCATGACTGAGCTGTTGAAGAAGGACGCCAAGTACATTTGGACCGAGGATTGTGAAGTCAGTTTCCAGGAATTGAAGAAACGTTTGGTTACAGCCCCAGTGCTGATTTTGCCGGACATACACAAGGATTACCAGGTATATTGTGACGCTTCTCGTCAGGGACTCGGAGGAGTACTCATGCAGGAAGGAAAAGTTGTAGCTTATACCTCCAGACAGCTACGACCTCATGAGATGAATTATGCCACACACGATTTGGAGTTAGCAGCCGTAGTGCATGCACTCAAGACCTGGAGACATTTCCTCATCGGAAACCGTTGTGATGTTTACACAGATCATAAGAGCTTGAAGTATATTTTCACGCAGAAAGAGTTGAACCTCAGGCAGAGGAGATGGCTAGAGTTAATCAAGGACTATGACATGAGATTGCATTACCACCCAGGAAAGGCTAACGTTGTAGCAGATGCTTTGAGCCGTAAGAGTTATGTAAATACTCTTATAGCGGAGGATTACCCAGGAGTTAGTCGATGACCTCGAGATCTTCGATGGAGATAGTTCGAGAGGATATGTTGCAACGCTGGAAGTTCAGTCCACTTTGGCCGAAAGAATTCGTGAAGCCCAGAAGTCGGACAAGGAAATTGATGAGATAAAGAAAAGGATGAATGAAGGAAAAGCTAAAGGGTTTCGTAAGGATGAATACGGAGCTATATGGTTTGAGGATCGTATTTATGTACCCAATGATCCCGAACTCAGGAAGCTAATTCTTCAGGAGGCTCATGACTCACCGTACTCGATTCACTCCGGTAACACCAAGATGTATCTGGATTTGAAGGAAAGTTTCTGGTGGACAGGTATGAAGAAGGATATTGCCGAGTACGTAGCAGTATGCGATGTTTGTCAACGAGTAAAGGCAGAACATCAGAAGCCAGCAGGGTTACTTCAACCTTTGCCGATTCCCGAATGGAAATGGGAAAAACTTGGAATGGATTTTATCACGGGATTACCCAGGACCCGTTCAGGTTATGATTCCATCTGGGTAGTGGTTGATCGATTGACCAAGGTAGCTCATTTCATTCCCGTGAAGACTACCTATACTAGCTCTAAGTTAGCCAAGATATACATGACCAAGATCGTATGTCTGCATGGAGTTCCGAGGAGTATCGTGTCAGATAGAGGAACACAATTTACCTCAAAGTTTTGGAATCAGTTGCATGAAACTTTGGGTGCGAGGCTGGAGTTCAAGACAGCTTTTCATCCGCAGCAGATGGATGACCGAGAGAGTCAACCAGATCCTGGAGGACATGTTGAGAGCTTGTGCGCTAGACTATGGGTCTAGCTGGGATGATAATTTGCCATACGCGAATTCTTGTACAATAACAATTATCGGACCATCAAGATGGCCCTTCAAGCTCTATACGGAAGGAGGTGCAGAACACCATTCTTTGTGGGATGGTGTTGGAGATCGAAACTTTCGGTCCCGACCTTATCGAGATTCAAGAGAAAGTCAAGCTGATTCGAGATAGACTCAAGGTAGCTCATCGAGACGTAAGAGTTATGCCGACGAGAAGCGCAAGGAAGTAACGCACTGAAGCGGGAGACCGGGCATATCTTCGTGTGTCCCCGCCGTGGAATCAAGAGGTTCGGTGTTAAAGGAAAGTTAGCACCCGGTTCATTGGCCCCTACAAAATCCTCGAGCGTTGTGGAGAAGTTGCTTACAAGTTGGAATTGCGGAAGGATTGTCCGGAGTTCATGATGTCTTCCATGTTTCTCGGTGAAGAAATGCCATGCCGAGATGGCCGATATTCCGTTGAGAGACACAAAGGCCCCTAGAGGCCATACAGCTCGACGGTGATCGACTTATGAGGAGAAACCCGTCCAATTCTCGAGACTACAAACAGAGTCACCCGCAGCAAGATCATCAAGTTTTGCAAGGTCTTTGTGGAGTCATCACTCGAGGAGGAAGCCACCTGGGAGCGAGAAGAAGACCTCCGCCGAGACCACCCGCACCTATTTGCTAGCCAACCCGAATCTCGAGGGCGAGATTCATCTTAAGGTGGGTAGGTTTGTAACATCCCAAATTTCCCATTTGGAATGTTTTACAATTATAGCTAAGCCTCTATGCATATTGTTTGAAATTGAGTGGCATTTGAAGTTTCAGAAGATTTTGAGTTGTTGGAATTTGAATTTGAATTGGCAGTTGAAATTTATTTCAAATCAATGCCTGGCAAATACTTGAGAAAAAGTATGAGAGGAGTAAACATGACACTCCAAATATGTCAAATGAAAAACCCTGCCAAAAAGTTTGAATTCAAATTTTGATTATATTTGGGATTTTAGAAAAATGTTTTTTTAAAAGTTTGAGTTTTGCCCCTGGAAAAATGTTCAAATTATAGGAATATTCCCGATCATTTTGATATATATATGTCCTATATATATATATATATATATATATATATATATATATATATATATATATATATATATATATATATATATATATATCTAATATATTTTCTCTCTCAAATTCAAAAAAGGAAAATAAACCCCAGCGCCAGCCAAAGCTAACTGCCCCAATGCCGAGGCAGCCCACCAACAGAGCTCAATGATGGCCAGCAAGAGCCCAACCAGCACGGCCCACCCCAGCGCCCGAGCCCACTGCCGAGCCACCCGCCCGAAACGCCTCCCCCTCGGTCGCCCGTCGCTCACCCTCTCCTCTCCTCCCGACGCCGGACCCACCTCTCCCTTTCCCTCGCTCACTCCTAACCCGCCAACCCACGCGCCGCCGCCAGAATCCCGAAGGATCCGGATCTCATCCCGATCCGCCCCTCGCCAAGTCGACGCCCCTTATAAATACCGCGCCCCTCGACCCGTTCCCCCACTTTCCCCTCGCCCGACCCCTCTCCCTCGCCGCAATCGCTCGCCGGAGCCCGACGCCGCCGCCGCACCATTGCCACCGCCCCGGCCATCCCCGACCACCCCCGAGCTCCACCGAGTCGACCACCGAGCCCCCTTGCTCCGTCGCACCCGCCGGAGGCCTCCGCCGTCTTCCCCGACCACCGGAGCCGCCGCGCCGTCATCGCCCGAGTCGCCGTCGGCCGCCGTCGTCGTCGCCACCGCGGTGAGTCACCGGAGAACCCCGCCGCCGTTCGATCTAAATCCTAGGGTTGAGATTAGAAGTAGCGAAGCGGTAGGTTTAGTTCCGGTTTTATTTAGGTTAGTTTAGACCGGCCCGACTCGATTTAATCCCTCGGGCGCGTTTTAGCTATATTACGCCCGAGCGTTAGATAGGCCCATTAGCGCCGGTTTTCTTTTTAGTTATTTTTTTTCGTTTCTGTTTTTAACAGAATAGTTTCAGTTTTGTAAAATCCATATCTTTTAATCTACTTAATATTTTTAATTGATTCTTTTTTTGTTAGTTTGCAAATTTGTTGTAGTTTCTGTAGAAAATATGTTTAGTCATGTTAAAATTATTAGAAATTGTTTTATTTTAGATTTAGACAGATTAGTAATTCTGCTATAAAATGAGTTAGGATTATTTTATTTTAGTGATTCTTTTGTCACTACTTTGTTTTGACCTTGCCTAACCGTAGGAATTTATTTGGGCATTTTAGATTTAATAAAAATAGTTTTAATCAGAATCATGTTGTTCCTATTTATTTAACTAGCTACTGTTTTCCTATTGTTTTATTTAGCAAATAATTTTATTTTTCCTATGTGATAGTTTATTTTAGGTTAGTTTCTGTAACTTTAGATCAGGAACTTTTATTTACAATAAATAAAATTTTTATTTTATTTTTTCTTGCTAGGATTGTTATAGGCATAATAGGAGTTCTATAATAGTTTTTGATGTGATTCTTTTTGCTCCTAGTTGCATAATGTTTTCTCTTCTGTTAGTTAGCAAAAAACCCATGCTTAGGTTCTGTTAGAAAATTTTTTGTTGTGTAAAACTATTTCTTGGTTGTTGTATGATGTGGTGAAAACATTGATTTGGATTTCTTCGAACTTTCTTTGGGCTTTGTTTCAATTGTTTTGTGTGTTATGTTAGCATGCTGTTATGTTAAGTGATCATATGTTTGTATGCTTATATGATTGTTGTTTGCCTCGGTAGAATTTCCGGAGTGCGAAGCTTGCTACCACGAGTCCCTAGCTTTCGAAGATCGTCAGCAAGGCAAGTCAATTGATCATGTTTTCCTTTACAATACCTATGATTTTATTGCATTAGAACTATACCTCCCCACCATGCATGCAGTAGGAGAATTTTGAGTTATGTTCTTGAGTAGTATCATGAGGTAGGATGAAACCAATCCCCCTTGTTACCATTGCCCGGGACGAAGTAGTTTATTTTGCTATGCTCGTAGACGGGGTTGGTTGAGTGATTCATAAGGGAGATGTGAGAGTCAAGATGATGACAACCCCATGAATTCAAGCTCAAGATGGACATCAAAATTCACTACTGGGTGGAGGACGGTTGACGGGCACCCTGGAGAAAACCAGCGGTTGGCCGGGATGCATGGAGAAGCGCCATGACATCTTGCGGAAAGCTTCACCCAGCCACGAAGAGACGGATGTATACCCCATTGACCGGAAGCTTACTGCGCAGCCGCAAGCCATTATGGGCTCGGCTTGGTCAACCTTAGGTGTGACTCGGCGGACGGTGCTACGAGATGTAGAAGAACGGTAGGATTGGATGGGTACCGGCAGTGGCCAGAGGAACTCTTCGGAAGACCCTGTTTCGTTCATCCCGTCTTCAAACACCATGAAGTGCGAAGACTTAAAGGAGGGAACGAATCTTGCGGGTAAAGTGCGCAAACCTCTGCAGAGTGAAGATCTAAACGGTTAGCCGTGTCCCCGGTTACGGACAATTTGAGCCTCTAGAACTTGGAAGTATTTCGGATATCTCAACACCAAAATTAATAAATTAATTGAGGGGATTATTTAATAATTGGGAATGAGACATTGGTTGGCGGAACCATCTCAATAATTACCAACAATTTTGTAGTATTTGCAACAAGTCCATTGCTGTAGGGAAAAACTGGCTTTTTCGCAAAACAATGAAACTTAGAGCCCCACAGCCAAATTGCATATAGTGTTAGTAATTTGTATTATTGTTCTCTCTTCATGACTTGCCAGCATATTCAAAATGCTGACCTACACGGCTGCAACGTCTTATGTTGCAGAGGAGTATTCCGATCAGGAGTGAGGCTACGATCCACGCTTGGCGATTGCCCTTTGGAGTCGGATGGACTCGCTATTCTTCTACGCTTCCGCAGCTTATTTAGTTTATTTCTCATGAGTTGGCCTTCGGCCGAATTTATTCTATTGTAATAAAGACTCGATATGAGAATCGTGTAATAAATTCAGGTGTGATTGAACTTTGATTATTTCATCAATGTACTGTGTGTGCCAGCATGATCTTGGGATGGTACAGCTACACAGAGACTTGACCGATTTTGGGTCGGGTCGCTACAGGTTATGTTGCTGTCCTTTGGTGCCCATCATATGAGCGCGCGCATGGATCACACCATAGGATTAGTTAGATGTTGAAAGGACTATGTATTGGAGGGCAAGAGCGACAGAAGCTTCAACCTAGCATAGAAATTGTTGCATACGGGATTGAAGGAGGACCAATATATCTTAATGCTCTGGTTGGGTTTTACCTTAATGAACGTTAGTAGTTGCGGACGCTTGCTAATAGTTTCAATCATAAGTGCATAGAATTCCAAGTCAGGGATGACATGCTAACAGTGGCCTCTCCAACATAAAACTTGCTATCGGTCTAGTAAAGTAGTCAATTTCTTAGGGACAATTTCGCAACTCCTACCACCACTTTTCCACACTCGCTATACTAACTTTATTGCTTCTTTACCTAAACAGCCCCTAGTTTCTATTTACGTGCTCTTTTTATTCTTGCAAACCTATCCAACAACACCTACAAAGTACTTCTAGTTTTATACTTGTTCTAGGTAAAGAGAACATCAAGCGTGCGTAGAGTTGTATCGGTGGTCGATAGAACTTGAGGGAATATTTGTTCTACCTTTAGCTCCTCGTTGGGTTCGACACTCTTACTTATCGAAAGAGGCTACATTGATCCCCTATACTTGTGGGTTATCAGGCACGCGTGGGCGTTGCGAGGAAGAAGACGGAGATGAGGAGGAAGGGTAAAAAAATGAAAAGGACCCCAATCCCTATTTATAAGGGGACGGATAGAAGGCATGCACGGGAATCGAGGAGGCCAAAAAATGATTATCTAGCTGCACGGGCGCCTCGAATTTCGAAATGTCCATTAAAGATAAAGATCTGTTGAGATGTTCTGGGCTTCGTGCGAAGTTAATGCAAGATGACGTCATGGCGGGTTATAACAAGTTCATGAAAATTAATGATGCAAGATTCTGCTAAGTCAAGCACTGAAGATTGATGTGAACAAGTTCAAATGAACCTGGGGCCTAATGTTGGGGATATAACTACTGGGTATAAACCGCCCAGGGGGGGCGGGTCATATCGCTGGCGACTTAAGGATGAAGATGGTGGGTTATAAAGTAACCATATTGAAGGCCCAAGACCCAGAGGCGACTTGAGGCCCAAGAGGATAAACCGCCATATGTGTAACTTGTATTGTAAGGCAAGCTTAGTTAGTCATCGAGCCGGACACGTTCTGTATGAGCCGGCCGGGACTCTGTAAGCCGTCGGGCATCAACCTGTGTATATAAAGGGGTGACCCGGCGGCGACGTTAAGACAAGAAACAAGAGATCAAGAACTAGGTCAAGCGTATTCGCTCCCTGGTAATCGAACCCAAGTAATACAACCCCAAATTGGAGTAAGCCTTTAACTTGTTGCGAGGGGTCGAACCAGTATAAACTCTCTGTGTTCTTTGTCCTGATTAACCCCTTCAAGCTAACCTAGCTACGATGGTTCCACACCTAAGTCCTTTCGCTAGGGAATCTGTCGTGTTAAGTCCACAACACGTATCAAGTTGTAATTCTTGAGTTGTAAGTAAATAGAAGTGTGATGATCATCATTATTAGAGCATTGTCCCATGTGAGGAAAGGATGATGGAAGCTATGATTCCCTCACGAGTTGGGATGAGTCTCCGGACTTTATAAAAAATGAAAGAGGCCAAAGAAGCCCAAATAAAAGAAAAGAGGACAAAGAAGCCCAAACAAAAAATGAGAGAAAAGAGAGAAGGGACAATATTACTATCCTTTTTCCACACTTATGCTTCAAAGTAGCACCATGTTCTTCATGATAGAGAGTCTCCTATTTTGTCACTTTCATATACTAGTGGGAAATTTTCATTATATAAATTGGATTGTATATTCCAATGATGGGCTTCCTCAAATTGCCCTAGGTCTTCATGAGCAAGCGAGTTGGATGTACACCCACTTAGTTTCTTTTTGCGCTTTCATACACTTATAGCTCTAGTGCATCCGTTCCATGCAAATCCCTACTCACTCACATTGATATCTGTTGATGGGCATCGCCATAGCCCGTTAATACGCCTAGTTGATGTGAGACTTTCTCTTTCTTTTGTCTTCTCCACAACCACAATATTCTATTCCACCTATAGTGTTATATTGCGTGAAAGTTGAAAAAATTTGTGAACACTAGAAGTATGAAACAATTTATTTCAGCTTGTCATCAGGGTTATGCATGATGAAATACTTTGTGTGAAGAAGATGGAGCATAGCCAGACTATATGATTTTATAGGGATAACTTTCTTTGGCCATGATATTTTGAGAAGACATGATTGCTTTATTAGTAGGCTTGAAGTATTATTGTTTTTATGTCAATATAAAACTTTTTTTGAATCTTATGGATCTAAACATTCATGCCACAATAAAGAAGATTACATGGATAAATATGTTAGGTAGCATTCCACATCAAAAGTTCTGTTTCTATCATTTACCTACTTGAGGACGAGCATGAATTAAGCTTGGGGATGCTTGATACGTCTCCAATGTATCTATAATTTTTTATTGTTCTATTCAATTATATTATCTGTTTTAGATGTTTTATATGCATTAATATGCTATTTTATATTACTTTCGGGACTAACTTATTAACCCAAAGCCCAGTGCCAGTTTATATTGTTTCCATGTTTTTTAGTTTTACAGAAAAGGAATATCAAACGGAGTCCGGATAGAGCAAAACTTTACGATGATTTTTCTTGGACTAGAAGACATCCACGGAGCTTGGAGAGAGGTTCAGACGATGGCCGAGGAGGCCACAAGCCTGCCAGGCAACATTCCACATCAAAAATTCTGTTTTTATCATTTACCTACTCGAGGGCGAGCAGATATTAAGCTTGGGGATGCTGATACGTCTCCAACGTATCTATAATTTTTTTTATTGTTCCATGCAGTTATATTACCAATTTTGGATGTTTTACAATTATTTTATATCATTTTTTGGGACAAACCTATTGACATAGTGCCCAGTGCCAGTTGCAGGAAACCAATACCAAACGGAGTCCAAACGTAGCGAAACTTTTTGTGGATTTTTCTCGACTAGAAGACACGTGTTGGGCCAAAGAAGTACCAGAGGGGTGCTCCAAGGGGAGTACAACCCACCAGGGCGCGCCTAGGGGCCCAGGCGCGCCCAGGTGGGTTGTTCCCACCTCGGTGGCCTCCCGCACCGCATCTTTGCTCTATAAATATCCCAATATTCCAGAAACCCTAGGGGAGTAGATGAAAATCAATTCCAGCCGCCGGAAGTTCCAGAACCACCAGAACTAATCTAGACACCATCACAGAGGGGTTAATCATCCCCATTGGTGCCTCTCCGATGATGCGTGAGTAGTTCATTGTAGACCTTCGGGTCCGTAGTTAGTATCTAGATGGCTTCCTCTCTCTCTTTTTTGATTCTCAATACAATGGTCTCTTGGAGATCTATTTGATGTAACTCTTTTTGCGGTGTGTTTGTTGGGATCCGATGAACTTTGAGTTTATGATCAGATCTATGTTTTTATCCATGAAAGTTATTTGAGTCTTTTGATCTCTTATATGCATGATTACTCATATCCTCATATTTCTTCTCCGATATTTGGGTTTTGTTTGGCCAACTTGATCTATTTATCTTGCAATGAGAAGAGGTGCTTTGTGATGGGTTCGATCTTACGGTGCTTGATCCCAGTGACAGAAGGGGAACTGACACGTATGTATCGTTGCTATTAAGGATAACAAGATGGGGTTTATTTCTACATAAATAGATCTTGTATACATCATGTCATCGTTCTTATTGCATTACTCCGTTTCTCCATGAACTTAATACACAAGATGCATGCTGGATAGCGATCAATGTGTGGAGTAATAGTAGTAGATGCAGGCAGGAGTCGGTCTACTAATCTTGGACGTGATGCCTATATAATGATCATTGCCTGGATATTGTCATGATTATTCGAAGTTCTATCAATTTCCCAACAGTAATTTGTTTACCCACCGTATGCTTTCTCTCGAGAGAAGCCACTAGTGAAATCTACGGCCCCTGGGTCTCTTCTTTATTATATTTGCCTTTGCGATCTATTTTTATTTGCTTTTGTTTTCAGATCTATTAATCCAAAAATACAAAAATACCTTGCTGCAATTTATTGTTATTTATTTTATCTCGCGTTCCCGCGAGATCTATTTATCCAATCTACTACAATTTTACCTATCTTTTTACCCATGAGGGATTGACAACTAGGGCTGCAAGAAAAGCTCGAGGTTCGTGAGATGCTCGAGATCGAATCCTTTTTTGAATCGACTCGAGATCGACTCGAAAAGAAACGAGCTGAGTTTGAACACTTTATGTAGCTCGACCGAGAAACGAGAAGATCTAGAGCTAATGTTGGCTCGCTCGATTTTAGCTCGATAGGTCGAAGAATATCGTTATGTCAAATGATCATGCCATATATGAAATGGAAATAAGGTAATTTATTACCATATATGTTCTCCATAATTTTTCTCCATTTTATTTACCAACGAACATGGAAACTTCATTAAGTGCACAAAAGATTTAGGCCTAATTATAGCACGCGGTCGACTATGTGTTAAATATCCTATATTTTTGGCAAAGGTTCTGAGCATATTCACCTTATTTTTTTGTTTTTCATCCATAGATTTATAATTTTTACCGTCTCATTTAGCTCGAAACTAGCTCGAGATTGACTCAAGATCGTTACAAGTTGAGCACGAGTCATGTTCTACAGCTCGATCATGAGCTTCACTCAGTTTGAGCTTGCCCGAATTTTCATATGAGTTGAGCTGAGCCAACTCCACCTCGCTCGAGCTCGACTCGTTTGCAGCCCTATTGACAACCCCTCTCTTACGTCGGGTTGCAAGTATTTGTTCTTTGTGTGCAGGAGCTATTTACATGGTGTTGCGTGGTTCTCCTACTGGTTCGATAACCTTGGTATCATCACTGAGGGAAATATCTACCGTTGTTGTGCTGCATCATCCCTTCCTCTTTGAGGAAATACCAACGTAGTTCAAGCAAACATCAGCAACCATTTTGGCAAAGTAAACTTTAAAAAACCTTAGGTCATTTTCCATCTTCCTCTTATCTTTCAGGACCTTGCAGACTTCTTCAGCCTTAACTACATCATGTCTCAACCTCATGGTCACCTCCTCCTCATACATAGTCCAGATCCTAGCTAAAGCTTGCTTCAAGGGATTGGCCACTCATGGTCAATCCACTCCACATAGTTGCACTTGGGTACATCCTATGAATGTGTGAAAAAATAAAATAACATTCAAACCAATGTAGAACCAATTTACTAAAAACAATACAAAACCACTTAACCTATTTAATTCTGCTAATGTTCTAGCTACTTGTACAAATATAATATAGAGCTAAAATACTGCTGTTGTAATATCAGACACATAAAAATATAGAGCAACATTACTGATAAAAATATACAACAACAATAATGATAAGTAAAATCAAAAAGAAGATTGCATTGCTTACTACTGCATTGGCTACTACTGATAAATAATATAGAGCTAAAATACTTATAAAGAAGAGTTATGGCCATAGACAAATACTTTCATATCAAGACTAACGGCTAGACCATAAAAAACTAACAACTCGTACACTACACTCGCTACTTATGCATTTGGTACTATTGTTATATCAAGAATTATGGCCGGAGCATTATACTTTTAACATCCTAATTGCAGAGCATCACAAAATTACAAAAACAACTAATTGCACTGCTCACTTACCTTTTTCGCACAACCAAGAAAACTCCTGCCGCTATCAGTGGATTCAAATGCCAGCAGCTCTTCATAGGGGGCTCGATGCTCACAATGCGCAACATGATTCAGAGCCAAGCTGCTCCATTCCGTGCACTCCATGGTCATAGGTGGCTAAACATAAGCAAAATGGCTTCAATTTCGATCGGTAATAGAAATTCCCCTTTCTCCCTAGAACCTTAACCCTAGATGTGGTTCAAAGGAGCAGATGCTAACCTGACTTTCAATAGATTCATCGTCAGACGACGTTGGCGGATTATCCCAAGACACCATGTGTCCCTCCCGTCGGCGGTGCAAAGCCCATCGTGGCGGCGGATGGCGGTAGCTGTGGTGCGAGAGGGAGGGGAATGGGCAGAGGAGAGAGCGGCTGGATGAAATGCCCCCCGCGCGTGACGAAGACTTAAACGAGCGGTGGTAGCAGACGTCTGGCCTCGGCCATTTACCCTGGCCACGTGGTTCCGACAGGTGGGCCCAAAATGTCAGATTTTCACTTAGACGCGGCTCACAGCCTGTTTAGTGCATTTTTTATTCACTTGCCATAGAAGTGGTGGTATTTCATGATTTTTGGCAAAAATGGTAGTTTTGCTGTACAGTAGCCACAAATGTGGTGGTTTTCAGCAATTTACTCCATGGGCAACGCAGGACATGGGCGGGGTTTGACGTTGCCAAATAGGAGGGGTGCCTCCATGTCCTCCCCCCCCCCCTGTCTTGGGCGACTCGGGTGGTGCTCCAAACCCTAGCCGTCGGGCCACCCTCTTCACCCTCTTCTCCCTCAGTCGCCACCGGAGGACACCATGGGACTAAGTCCGGTGGCCGATGGCGGTGGCGGGGTGCTACTTCTTGAGCTTGCGTTGGTTTTTTCCTTGAAGAGGAAAGGGTGATGCAGCAAAGTAGAGATAAGTATTTCCCTCAGTTAAGAACCAAGGTATCAATCTAGTAGGAGTAACACACAAGTCTTCAATAATTGCACCTGCACAAACAAACAAATACTTGCACCCAACGCGATAAAGGGGTTGTCAATCCCTTCACGGTTACTTGCAAGGATGAGATCTGATAGTGATAGATATAAAAGGTAAGTAAAAGTGCGAAATAAAATAAAAGTAAATAAATTGCAGCAAAGTAATTTTGTGTTCTTGATTTTGTATATCTGAAAATAGTATGATAAAAGATAGACCCGGGGGCCACAGTTTTCACTAGAGGCTTCTCTCTTGAAAGAAAGCATACAGTGGGTAAACAAATTACTGTTGAGCAATTGATAGAAAAGCGAATAGTTATGACGATATCCAAGGCAATGATCATGTATATATGCATCACGTCTGAGACAAGTAAACCGAATCCTGCCTGCATCTACTACTATTACTCCAGACATCGACCGCTATCCAGTATGCATCTAGTGTATTAAGTTAACAAGAACGGAGTAATACCCATCTCGGTCATCTTTCGATTCACATTTTGCCATATATAATTTCAGCATTTCAGTATGTAAAACGCAACATTTCAACATGTATATTTAGTATTTCAGCACATATATACCACATTTCAGCACATATATATCAACATTTGAACATATATATTTTAGCATTTCAGCACATATAAATAACATTTCAGCATTTCAACGCATATATTTCATCATTTCAGCACATAAACATATCACATTTCATCATTTGAACATAAATTTCAGCATTTTAGCGCACGCACGCGCGCGCACACACACAGTCATTTCAGTCACTTAAAGTTCGACACACAAATAAGTTGAACAAACTTATAAGTTCGAGACCACAAATAGGTTCAACACTCAAATGACTAATTGGTTCAACATCTAAAAGCCACTCAAACATATAAGTTCGAGATCACAAATAGGTTCAACACTCAAATGACTAATTGGTTCAACATCTAAAAGCCACTTCAACATCTCCAAAATGACACCAAAAGGTCCAAAGCAACTTGATTAGCTTTCATCTTCTCTCCACTTCATGAGCCTTGACATCTCAAAGCGCCGAATCCTAGTAAAGCGGCGCTAGGGTTTTCATCTTTAAGTGAATGACATAAGGGCCTACCTGTTAGAATGAATAAGGATATGGGTATGCGGGTACGTGGGTATGGTATTTCCTTCCCTTACCTGTACCCAACTTCCCGACGCGTATGTTTTTTCTCATGTATAAATCGATGGGTAATTATTTTTCCCAAGTCCTTATCCTAATAGGATTTTTACCTGTCGGGTTCGCGGGCAGTGGGTACACATTGCCATGTTGAAGCTATCGGGGCATACATATTCATTGCTTCTAGCGGGGCCTCCCTAATAGAGGTGAATGTCTTCTTTGAGCCAGAGTCAACTATAGCGGGACACTCGACCATTGAGAGGACGTGCGCGCTTCAAGCAGAAGAATGATGGCAGCTGTCCAAAAAAATAGAAGTGCAACCTCTTTGGAGATGGACGACAGTGAAGATGATGGAGAGGAAAGGGTGCCTAGAAGTCCCAATCCGACGTCTAGCGGGTTAGCCCAACGAGAGTAAGAGAGGAAATGAGGAGCTCAAGACATATGTAGAGGTGGAGGCGATGAAAGAAAAAACATCGATGTGTTGCTGAGGATAAGGAACGAGTATATAGAGAGAGGGAACAATAAAAGATGGAGATGGAGGAGAAGAACTAAAGAAGATCCAAGATAAGAGAGTGAGATGAGATTCTATGCAAAAGAGCAGGCAGCGTCAGGAAGAGATGGAGATACGGCTCGAAATTCTGGTGCGTCGGGCGACAATTAAACGACTAGCCAGGGGAATCGTTTCATCATGTTGGATGCGAACTCTACGGATCCATAGGCATAAGAATTTTGGAAGAAAATGTGAATGTCGATCATACGGTGCAGGGACCTTGGACGAGGGGACAACGCACACGTCGGAGAAGTGGATGGTGCACATGCTGACATCATGTGATTTGTACATATCGCGGGTTAACGCTTTCATTTATGCAACTTTCTAAAACTTATGTGCATGTTTTCTTGATGAGTTAAATGTTTAAATTTGAAGGCAATTGAATTGTTTGAACGAGAGAAAAAATTGATGGCGACTCTGAGTTTATGCGTGGTCCGGCTAGTCTCCAAATGCCTATGGATCACATATGCATTATTGTGACTACAAATAATATGGCAACTCTGTGATAATTTCTCTTTTTTTTGACCGGATGCAAGAGTTGCTCTTAGAATTGGAACTATGCATTATATAGTTCGTGGAGATCTGTTTGGGCCTCCAAACTATTATCTTTTGTGGAATTGGTTGCCATTTACTAATATACTATTATAGACGGGTTGCTTCCTTCTTCGCAATTGCTTTCGGTGTTTTTCTTGTTGTCACAGATATAGATAATGACTTGCTTTCTTAGCTTCTTATTACTGTATTTGATCTAGACAAATTAATTATGTGTACAATATCCGTGGATTTTGTTTCCAACTTTAAGATGAATTCAACTATGAAGCATCATGCATTCTGTTAGGATGCACTAATAATCGCCGTAAGGCATGTAACTGTCTTATACCAACTAAATATCGATTAATTGTATGTTCCTAAAATTTCTACCCTTGAGCAAAGAACCAAGAGCGGAAGCAACCAATATGATCGACATGATATTATGAAATAATATGGTGGTTGTGACTAATCCTTTGTCCACTTGACATACCCAGATATGCAACACGTACTCCATTGCATTTTTGGTTAGTGAGAACGCTAGTACGCCACTTCCGAAAGAAGCTAATGTAACCGCATGGAAGAAGAAGATAATGAATATGCTCGACAAGGAAGCAGGCAATCTCCAAAATAGAAGCCACTCACCGTGATTCAGGCTCTCCTTTCCTTGTAATCTCCAGAATAGATGGGTTGCTTCCCTCGTTGTAATTCCTTTTGGTGTTTTTCGTCACAATGTTCATACATTGCAACGGGATATAAATATACTGGCATTCCAACGGGATAAAAAATTTCTACTATGTTAGGTTGTGATTTATCAGTCTATATTAATGTGATTGTGTAATTGTCAAATCCTGCCCATGATTTACCTTATTGATGAGAAATTTAATAAGTAAATTAAAGTAAAATTGGATAAAAGTGAAATTGATTCAGAAAGTAAGTAAATTAAAGTGATTGATTACCGTAGATGGAAGGTTCGACGAATGGATGGTAAGAAAAAAAGTGAAAGATGAAACTTTACATTCTTTTTAAGCAGTAGAGATAGATATAGACCAATGAATTGTTCTCTTAGCTTTGAGCTTTATTTGAACAAGACAAATTAATTATGTGTACAAGTTCAGTGTCCGTCAGCCATGTTCAAAGGGAATTTTATATCCAACTTTAAGATGAATTCAACTAGTATGAAGCATCATGCATACTGTTAGGATGCATTAATATTCGTTATAAGGCATGGGTCTGTCTTATCTACCAACTTAATATCGATTCATTGCATGTTCCTAAAATTTCTACCCTTGAGCAAAGAACCACGGGGAATGTACCGAATAAGGTAGTTCTGAATGATCCATTGTCCACTTGACATGCCGAGAGATGGACCGGACGCGTACTCCATTGCATTTTTGGTTAGTGATGAACACCAGTACGCCACTTCCGAAAGAAGCTAATGTAACCGCCAGGAAAAAGAAGATAATGAATCTTCTCGGCAAGGAAGCACGCATTCTCCAGAATAGAAGCCACTCACCGTGATTCAGGCTCTTCTTTCCTTGCAGCGTAACAGCTGCGTGATTCTATTACACATACGACAGCTCGCACCGGGTCATGCTACTGCAAATAGGAACACTGCATTGCATGTACGCAACTGAAGCCTCTCAGCAGTTATGAACTCATGGACAGAATGAAGTAAGTCCACTCAGTGAGTCCGATGCCAACCAAATCAACCGCACAAGTCCTCTCAGATAGATTAGTGGAATTAACTGTACTAGTGTTATGAATTTTGTTTCAGAAATTCAGTGCAAAAACAACTGGCTGATAAAGTGACAGGCTTGGTGAACTGAACCAATGGATTATTTTCCCGTGAGTTTGGCATTCAACCGTGTGCTTGTTCGTTCGATCAGGTGCTTAGTGGTAGCAAACCGGGAGCAATATGAAGACTCTGTTTTGAAATTAGCGGTGGGTGGACTCACTTTGCTTTCTCGTTTGGAACAGAACAGTAGGCATCAAAGCTAAGTAACGCTGACCAACTTCAGCACTCACGACGAGATGGAGACGACGTCGCGCCTATATAAACAAGCTAGCCTGTACGTCCGTTGAACGTCAAAGCAGCGCCCTGCAGTGCAAAAGCCAAGAAACAAGTAGCGCAAAGACTATGGGTGGCATGGGCGAGCGCCTCGTGATCGGCACCCTGCTGGCCGCCGCCTTCCTGGCGGCACCGGCGGCGGGCACCACGCTGACCCTGCACAACCTGTGCCCGTACCCCGTGTGGCCGCTGGTGACCCCGAACACGGGCTTCTCCTCCATCTGCGGCAACGACATCCGCCTCGAGGGCAACGGCCACGGGCTCGTCTCCTTCCCCTTCCCGCCGACCTTCTGGTCCGGGCAGCTGGTGGCGCGCACCGGCTGCGCGCCCCCGCCGCGGTGCGAGACGGGGAGCGAGCGGCCCGCGGGCATGGTGCAGCTGACCGTGCACTCCGCCGAGGGGGCGCCGCGGCCGGACCTGGCGGTGTACAGCGTGAGCCTGGTGGACGGGTTCAACGTGCCGGTGGTGGTGAGCCCGCAGGCCATCGGCGGCGACGGGCAGTGCCCGGCCCTGGGGTGCGCGGCGGACCTGAACACCGGGTGCCCGCCGGCGCAGCGCGTGGTGGGCGCGGGCGGCTGCGTGGTCGCGTGCAATGGGCCACCTGGGTACTTCAAGCAGCGGTGCCCGCTGACTCGGACGACGCCGGTCGACAGGGAGCCCGTGGAGCAGCACTGCTACGCGCCCGGCGAGCTCAAGGTCGTCTTCTGCCAGCCCGCAATGGTCGACGCCGACGCCGACGCCGCCGGACAGCCGGATGTCGTCGTCGCCGAGAACTAGGTGGCTGGCCATTAGCGAGTGATGTTGATACACGTATAAGGTGTAGTGAAAATAAGAATGGCACGTATCATGTGTGCCGCCCGGCCGTGACGACTCTGTGTCACGTAAAGACCCGTAGGTCTAGGAGTATCGCTCCATAATCCATACTTATTATATCAATCGTAACGGAATCCTCAACAATCCGTTCCCGTACATCCCTTCTTACGCGTGCATGTTTGTGGACAAGCAGCGCTGCGCTCTAGCATCACTTGTGAGCGTTCGCGCTATGTGGAGTGAAGTACGTTTTTCCTCTTCTTTGAGAACATCGAGTCGAGTAATAGAACGAGACAGACACCCCGCAGAAGGAAGGAAGAAAGAAAAACGAGAGAGAGGCGTGAAAATTAGTCGAGTTAAAGAGAAGCCTGGTCCGTTCGCTCGTTCTTCTCCACGGTGCGGGAGCAACTAGTTAACAAGGGCTCCTTCGGAGCACTCATAACAAGCGGTACGGTAGCGCTCCGCGCGTGACAAGTGTCGCGCTCGGAGCGCTCCCGCAAGGGAAAACTAGTTGCGTAGTTGGTTCCCGGTTTTTCCTTTCTGGTTTGTGATTTGGTGCGTTTTGCAGTTTGATCCTCGAACTATCAGAATTTTCCGTTTTTCCTTTCCGTGTGAAAACACACAAAAAATACCGGCTCGCGCGGTTGGTTCCCTGTTTCCCTTTCACGTTTCCCTTTTTGTTCCCATTATATTTCCGGATAATGGAGATTTATGGGGTAGTTACGGGCGGGGACTACCAACACTATCAAATGTCACCTTTCAAGTAAAGAAAAAAAAACAACTTTTTAATGTAAAACATCAGTCTCCAGAATCATTCAATCGTGCGACTTCTTTATAGGCACAACTGAACACTAGGAGAGGCACGTCTGTATAATAATTTTACTAAATTGAAGAAAAGCACCTCCGGCTCGCCTTCGGCTCGTTCAATTTTTCATAAACATCTTGAAGGGGGGGCATAGGTCGAAGTGTGTGTTGGTCGTGCGCGTGCTGGTTCGTGCGGCGCGTTGTACGTCGTGGTGTGGCACGGCGCCTCCGGCGCGAGGGAACCTCCGGCTCGTTTAATTTTTCATAAACATCTTGAGGGGGGGGGCATAGGTCGAAGTGTGTGTTGGTCGTGCGGCGTGCTGGTTCATGCGGCTCGTTGTACGTCGTGGTGTGACACGGCGCCTCCGGCGCGAGGGAACCTCTGGCTCGCCTTCGGCTCGTTTAATTTTCATAAACATCTTGAAGGGGGGCATAGGTCGAAGTGTGTGTTGGTCGTGCGGCGTGCTGGTTCGTTTGGCGCGTTGTACGTCGTGGTGTGACACGGAGCCTCCGGCGCGAGGGAACCTCCGGCTCGCCTTCGGCCCGTTCAATTTTTCATAAACATCTTGAAGGGGGGGCATAGGTCGAAGTGTGTGTTGGTCGTGCGGCGTGCTGGTTCGTGCGGCGCGTTGTACGTTGTGGTGTGACACGGCGCTTCCGGCGCGAGGAAACCTCAGGCTCGCCTTCGGCTCATTTAATTTTTCATAAACATCTTGAAAGGGGGGCATAGGTCGAAGTGTGTGTTGGTCGTGCGGCGTGCTGGTTCGTGCGGCGCGTTGTACGTCGTCGTGTGGCACGGCGCCTCCGGTGCGAGGGAACTTCCGTCTCGCCTTCGGCTCGTTCAATTTTTCATAAACATCTTGAAGGGGGGACATAGGTCGAAGTGTGTGTTGGTCGTGGTGTGGCACAACGCCTCCGGCGCGAGGGAACCTGCTTGTTTAATTTTTATATAGCAGGTTGTGCTGAAGGCATGGGTTTGAAGCATGTGTTTGAAGCATGTACTGAAGGTTGTGCTGAAGGCACGGGTTTGAAGTAATTGCAGTCACGTCTGCTTACGAGCTAGGTTTGTGCGTGCATTCACATGTGTGTATACTACGAAAACATTGGTATGTTGCCTCCGGAGGCACGGGTTTGAAGCATGTGAAGTCACGTGTGCGTACGAGCTAGCCACGGTTGAGGCGTTCTTGGTATTTGTGTGTGGATATTGCGCGGAGGCATGGTGACCCAGGGTTTGGTCACCTCCGGAGGCACGGGAGGGTGGTCTCCAGATTCACGCGTAAGGTTATGTGTGTGTGTGGATATTGCCCGGAGGCATGGTGACCCAGAGTTTGATGGCACAAAAGCCATTTCACCTCTGGAAGCACGGGTGGGTGGTCTCCAGAGTCAAGCGTAAGGCTATGTGTGTGTGTGGATATTGCCTGGAGGCATGGTGACCCAGGGTTTGGTGGCACAAAGGCCATTTCACCTCTAGAGGCACGGGAGGGTCATCTTCAGAGTCACGCGTAAGGGTATGTGTGTGTGTGGATATTGCCCGAAGGCATGGTGACCCAGGGTTTGGTGGCACAAAGGCCATGTCACCTCTGGAGGCACGGGAGGGTGGTCTCCAGAGTCACGCGTAAGGGTATGTGTGTGTGTGGATATTGCCCGGGGGCATTGTGACCCAGGGTTTGGTGGCACAAGGCCACGAGAGGGTGGTTTCCAGAGTCACGCGTAAGGGTTCGTTTTGGGAGTCAGTGTTGTCGTACAAATAAGAAGAGACATTGTTGTTTATAGTTTACTGTCACTCTCTGATGATGTAAGAGGCATTGTTGTCGAAATAGTTCTCTTTCCAACATGAACACGTAATTTCTAACTACATTACATAGAAATGTGAGTTATTGATAATTCTTTTTGTTATGTCTAGATAGAATTAGCCTTGCGGGCTAAATCAAAAGTTTTAGTCTTCATTTTTGCTCAAGATCTTGCTAATCTCATCACCCATTTCACTAGTTTTGACTTGATTCATCTCGCTACTTAAGAGAATTTACATTGCCTCTGCCCTCCAATCTTCGGCCTCATCCTATGAAATTTTGCTGAGAAGAGAAGTATATTATTAGAGTTTGTGCATATAAGTTATTTATAAGTAAATCTATATAAACTTACTGTCAAATCTTCCAAGTCTTCGACAAACTTTTCACCATTGTTGATGAATGCAAGCTTTAAAGCAGCAAATGTTGATTCTCCCTTTTCTACCACTGAAACATCTTGCACGGTATGAATCTGCCATCTTGTACCCTTGGGAGTCATTGTTTGTCCTAGTATGGTGTTGAAGACTTCTTTAAACCTAGGTACCTGGGAATATTGCATTTTGTAATTAATTGTTTTTATATTGCAACTTGTAAAACTAAAAAAAAATTTGTTATGTATAAATGCTTACGATTGCCAACTTATGAACATGATATTCCTGAAACTGTCTTTCTCTTTCTTTTTCAGCATCTTCATTTTGCTGAAGAAATCGACTTGCTTCTTTCTCATCCAATTTATCTACGTCTATCTTTTCTTTCTCAAATTCCTCTGAAGTCGTTTCTCGAGGATCAATAATGTGAACTTTGTTTTTGTATTTGTCCAGCACATATAGTACATAGCGGTCATCCTTCTCCATTGGAATGAATATCTGCGTACAAAATACTTGTTGATTAGATGATAGTTTAATATAAAGTAATTTAATAGAACGCATATTTTGAGATTTTGTCATGGAGGAAAGGGTTGTTACCATGTTTGCTGTTGAGAGCTTTTTCCCTTGATTTTCCTTGAGATACATGGGAACCAGCTGATTCTTTCTTTTTTGCAATTCATTCTTAAATTTTTTAATACCAGTTTTGTGATGCTTTAAATCCAATATATGTTGCAAACAATAATTACGATGAAAAAACTGTTAGAAAAAAGAGCTGTGTAACAATATAAAAAGAGTAGGTGTTGCAATATAGACAAGATTTTGCTTTTTAAAATTTTACCTCTGCAAAGTTTGGGCCTAATATTACTCTGTCACTCTGTTTTGAATCTTGTCTGCTTTCCCAGATTTCTGCTATGTCATCGAGGACCCTCTTTTCCATATGATGTGGTATGTTCGTCTGTGCTGGTCTTGGACCAAATACTGCCTTCAGTTGGGCTCCAGTAAGTTGCGTGCTTTCACTGTCCCTGCGGATGCGTCTAAATATAATTTTGCTGCGACAGGGAGATTAAATAATTTTGGAGGTCACGGTCAGTGAGAAACAGATTTTTACATTATTTTTGGCCTCTGTGCAACTATTTTGAGGTGCAATAGAAAACAACTCACTTTTTGTATTCCTCCTGCCAGCTGTCGCTCATGACTAGATGGAAGAGGTCGGACGCCTCCGTTGTGTGTTGGAAGCAATGAGAATGTTTTGGGTATAGACTGGTGCTTTGTCTTTTGTCCCTTTTAGTTTCATCTGTTTCTGTCAGCGGAAGCAGATATGTGATATGTAAGCTCTTGTGATACGAAAGACATTGGTGAACCACGGGATGGGTTGGTTATTACAAAAAAAAGATAAGTAGAAATGATTTTCTTACCTTTGTTGGTGGAAAAGAACTTTGAATTTTCTGGTTTGAATTTTTTGATTCTTCCAGGTAGTTCCTCGCACTTTACTTGGTTTGTTTCACCAAATATGGCTGTAAAAAGGAACTCTGGTTTCCACTCGGCATCAACGTTGCTTTGCTGCATGGAGGTCATTGGATATTCTTTTATTTTTCTTTCATGAGATAATTGAAGTATTCAAGTAGTGCTGCTTGTAAAAATTAAAATTGATGCTCTCGTACTATTCACTTACATCGAAATCCTCCTCATCTTTTATGAGATCAATGCCATTCTAGTATTTTGCAAATTGAACCATGAAGTGTCCGCATTGGGTACCCTGCTATTTTGGCACGCAAACTCTGTTAGGTGTTTCTGCTATCCTCGACCAGTTCGGTTTGCCGTTGGCTCGTAGCTCCGCTTCGCCGTAATGCTTCTTCATGAGTGCGTGCATCCTTTTAATCTCTTATTACGGTTTGGTGTTATTGTTGGGTTTTGGCATTAAACAAGGGAATGCAGGAACTGTAAAACCAATTAGAAAACAAGGTTGAATTGACGTACCAGTTCTGGGTGATCCTTATAGTGTGTTTTCCATGTTTTTTTTTCGTCTCCGTCTCTGTAATTCAGTGAGTCAGGTATGTCGATGGAGCTCGTGTACTTGTTGAGCACGTACAGTGTGTAGTGTTTATCTGTGTTGTGAGGTATCATAATCTGCGGTGTTTGGAGTCAGAGTGAGTTAAAGTTCATTCTTGTCAGGAGAATTAAATGACATGTAAATGTGCAATCTGTAGGAAAAATGAATAATATTTGTATATTTCTATTAACTTACCAGCTTTTTCTTTAAAATTTCCCTGTTACAAGGGGTGCAAACTGTTTCAATGCTTCATCCTCATTGAATTCTGCTAGTCCTCCTTTTCCTCCAATTTTAACACCGAGCATGATCTGCGAACAATTTTTTTTCTACTTTTTAGTACAATATTTGTAATCACTGAAATGATGCAAGTGTTTTTGTCAAATTGGATTTCATACGTTTGCAAATTCCGTGGGAAGTATTGCTTTATCGGTTGTGTTGTATTGTTGCTGCAATGTCCATTCTTCGAACAATGCGTTTGCGATGGATCCCTCCATCTGTCCTTGATCTCCTTTCCGTAGCTGTTCCATCATTTGTTTTCCTGTAATCCAATCGGGCCGCTTCGAGCTAATATATAGGTTTAGACTGCAAGCGGAAAAAGTTTATACATTGGTTAGGTTGGTTTAAAAAGGGGCAACATTTCTTTGTTTTTTTGTTGTGACAAGAGAAAGTACTTACTCTCCGCATTCGTCTTGTCCTTCTTTGCTGAATAGGTATTCATGAAGTGCTTTGGCTTTGTCCATAAATTTGAAATCTCCTGGGACAAAAGTAGGAATTTTTCCATGCAGCCTTCTTGAAGGCTTTACCGGTCTCTTCTTGACCGAGATTTTCTTGTCTGAGCTGTTCTCAGATGATTGAGGCATTGAATGTTCTCCTGATTCTTGCTGCAAGATTGTCAGATACGGCGTGGGATTTTTGTTGAATTCATAGCTTTCATGGTCAATCAGCCATGTTTTGATTACATCGAATTCAATGCCCGTCTTTACATGCTCGTTGTATACCTCTAGTTGGAGCGGGTTAAGGCTTGAAAGAAATTCATCAACTTCGTCGTGCTTTTCCATTGTTTTGGGTTTTAGGAAATCTAGAGAGATGGTGCTGTAGATGCCTTGCTGATTGCTTGTCGAGCATGTTTCTTCTTGAAGAAGAACAGGTTGTTTCTTCTGCTCGGAAACCTGTTCTTGTGTATTTGGTACGTCGTTGCTTGTGCCATCCTCTTTTAAATCAGTGCCTGTTTGTTCAAGTTGATCTTTGCTCGGGGTATTGCTGTTGATATTTTGCTCGACTGTTTGCTCTTCAGAATGGTGTGGTATCTTGTCATCTGGTGGTGGTTGATCTGGTTCTATTGGTGGATCCTTTTCTTCGTGGTCTGTGCAAGATTCTTGGGCGACGGCGTGTCTGCTGACATCCATAACCTCTTTGTGTTTACTGGATATATCAATAACTTCATGCTCTTTTGTGGTTTTCGCATGCATAATATGTTCTTTTGGCTTGGGATTTGGCGGAAACTCTTCTAGTACGCAACATTCTGTCTGTTGCATTTCCTTGTCTGCCATATCAACTTCATACTTCAGCATATCTGTAAGAATCAAAAAATAATAATTAAAAAAAGAATATTACTTCTTCTAGTGTGACAAAATTGTAAGGATTAGTTTCTGAAAAGACTAACCTGTTGTACACTTGATTAATGACAGTTTGGTATTCCCTTTGTGTTGCCTAATTAGTTGATATAGAATTTTTTTCCTCAACTCTGGTACTTGTTCTGGCTCTAAGTTTGCTGCTGTTCCATCATTGGAGTAGTGCTTCAGGTTCATGTACATATAGAATGCGCAGTCCATTCTGTATGTACAGAAATGGTACTAGTAAGATTGTTGCATTCAAGAAACGGAAAGAAGAGAAGTGTTGGAGCAATGGTAGTGGTAATTGTTGCATTGAAAACACGAAAGAACATCATTATTTTAGTAATTGTAGTATTGAATCTTGCATTGAAAAAAAGAAAGAAGTGAAATGGTGGAAGTGCTTACGTGTCTTCTCCTTGAAGTGGCACCTGCAGTTTGACCCTTTTGAAACGGTCGATGCTTTTTTGTGAAAGTTGTAGCTCTGTACTTACGTGCTTCCATATTTTCATTAATTTGCTGGTTACATTGTTGAAGAATTCTATTGTGCCTGGATATGCAGTTGAAGAGTCAAGGAGTTCAAAGCGCTGTTTTTGCATGTTAACTATAATGGTGAAGTAATGACTTGTATTTTCGTCGTGCTCAAACCCGCGCAACGAACATGGTAGAAGGAACTGCAAAACAAAAAATAAAAAGAAAATATTTGGAAATATTCTTATATTTAGAAACATAAAATAAAAAGATAACCTTTCATAACATATACGCAAGCTGATCTGCTTACCATGTTATAATCTTGCAGTTTTTCTTCTTCTTGCATGTTGAAAAAGATGTAAGCCTGGCAGGTAGTAATTTTTTTCTAATGTGTTCTTGATCATTATTTATTTAGCACATTGGATCTTCGTTGTCGGCTTCCTTTATCGAGTGCTGCTTGTTTTGTCACAGGTAGACAAAGGGAATTTTTAAGTTCAGTTATAAAGTCATATATATTGTTTTAAACGTGATTCTTTTGCCGTGATCTTTACTTACAGTGTTGCTTAACGACATAATCTTTCTCCCTGTGCCATTTAGTTGTTTTCTCAAGATTGTTAGCATGGGCTCGATTGCTTCGGTGCGTACTGAATTACCGACCTTGAAACTTTCGGCGACATGGCCTAGATTGACATCAAATTTGTTCGTTGTAATGAAAAACTCATCCCTGCAAAGTATATTTAGAAAAATGTTTTAGTTTACACATGATACAGTCAAAATGATCGTGTGTAATAATGTGTTTTGTGTTAGTTGCATGAACTTACATTTCTCTCTGTGCCCATGGCTTGCATACAGCGTTGTACAGGTCTTTGATGGCTTTGTTGACGGAATCACTATCTTTGTCCCCTTTCTCCATTGTGCCTGCGATGATTTTGAATTTAATATAAATAACTCCAAGTCACAAGATCACAAGATAGCAATTAAGTTTATATTGTCTTGCCTGCTTCGATGCTAGAAGATATGTCCTGTCCAGTGTTGTTCCTTTCTTGTTCTCCTTCTGCTTGTTGCGGCATATTATGTTCTTCTTTTTGCATTGTAACCTTTTGTTCAGTTTTTTCTGCATCCTCATTTGAGTCGTCTGTGTCTTTCTTAGCATCATGTGTTTCCTTGTCAACCGTCGTGTCTTGCTGGTGGTCTTTTCCGTCTTGTTTTTTAGTCTCGACCTGGTTGGCACTGACCTCTCTGCCAGGGGAATTGGCATCGTACGACGGTGTAGGGTTTTCTTCGATGGTTTCTGCTTCTTTCTCTGGAACAATGTGTGTGTGTCTGCTTCATTGCTTGTATCTCCGTGGTCGCCTTCTTCATGTTTCTGCGTTATCATTGAAAAAACATTGAAATAATTTAACTTGCTACTTTATTTCAATTATAGCAGATGTTATGGGAAAACATCGAATTGTTTGGTGCGTTGTTTGAGAATTTTGATTGTGATTAAGTCGTGTAATTTTGTGGAAATATTTTGTGCAACTTCACCTGTTGAGCTGTCGTTGGTGATGCTGACTGTTCCACCCGTTCTTCGTCGAGTGTAGTTTCTTGGGTATCCTCCTGTTCTTTGTTTTGGTGTTCATCGTCACTGTCATGTTTTTTGTCTTGCAGCTGTTCAATCATAAAGGTGGCTAAGTTTGAGTGCATTTTAGTTCTCATGGAACTACTTTATATTTTCGTAGAATCAACTTATGTAACTTTACCTCCTCAATTGTTGCTGCTGAATGTTGTGCTTGTTCTTCGTTGAGTGGAGGTTTTTGGGCATCCTCTTCTTCTTTCTTTTGTAGTTCATCGCCGGTGCCGTCGTTTTTGTCTTGTTGCTTTTGAAACACAGAGGTGGCTAAGTGGCAGTGCATTTGAGGTTCCACATAGCTATTTTATACTTTGATAGGACCAACATATGTAACTTTACCTTTTCAGTCCTTGTTGCTGCTGCCGTCTCTGCTGCGTGTTTTTCGGTGAGTGAATATTTTTGGGCTTGGTCTTCTGTTACGTTGATGGCTGCTTTTTGAAGAACATATTGCCCTTCTACAGTGTCCTCCATTTGCTCATTGGTCTCCTCTCTTTGCTATGCAGGAAAGTAGTGAAATGTCAAATGCGTGTTATTCAACTATAAGTTCATGAAGAGGTGTTATGTGTTTTCACCTCTGTATTTGTTGTTGTTACTGCTGATTCTTCGTTCAGTGGTGGTTTTGGGTCCTTCTCTTGCTCTTTATTTTGCTGTTCATCGTCACTGACCTTGTTTTTTTCTTGCAGCTGTTCAAACATAGAGGCGGCAAAGTGAGAGTCCATTGGAGTGAATACAAATGTGGTAGGTTGGAGTTTATTTGATTGTGCACGCAGCAATTTTATAATTTCATAGTTGCAGGTTTCGTAAGTTTACCTTTTCAGTCGTTGACGCTGCCGCTGTCTCTTGTACCTATTGTTTGGTGAGTGAATTTTTTGTGGCTTGGTCTTCAGTGGCATTATTGTCTATCGTTTGAAGAACATGTGTTGGGTTCTTCATTGGGCTCCTCTGGTTGTGTTTGATGGTCTTGATTGTTGATGGTTTCTTGAGCTTCTTGTGTCTGCACCAACACAAAAGTTATTTAAGAAATGGGTGCATTTCTGACTGTTCAGTTACAATTTTTTTATAAGACCTCTATCTCTGGAGTTGCGGGACTGTCTACTGCTTGCACTACGGCTTCTCCTTGTCTTGTGTTGTCCTCTAGTTTTTCTTGTTGAATGTCTATGCCAGTGCTTTTGCTTGCTTCCTCTTCCTGTTTAATAAATATTGAAATTATAGATTGAACTTCATTTGTGTCTGAGAGCTTTGTAACCTCACCTCTTCAGATGTTGTTGTTTGAAGTTCTTGATCTTCGAGATCAGCGTACTTGCTTGTTTCCTGCATTTGTTCAAAGAAAAGGGTGAGACATCCCTTATAATCTTTGTATTGACGTGGCGGGGTGTATTAGGTAGTTCAGACATCCTAAAAATATTTTGAAAAGTGGTTGTTGTTGTTGAATTTTTACCTCCGTGTTGATGACTGGGTTATTTGTGCCTGCATCTACTGTTTCTTTGTCAGGTATAACAGTCTCTTGTTTCTCATCTGCTGGGATGTCTTGCGCTTTCTCCTTTGTACTCATGATGGTGATCTGCAATGTTGTGGCGCTGGAAATCTCTTGTACACAAAGTTCCTGTTCTGTGACACCTTTGTCTGTTTGAGGTTCACTATGGGGTTCAATTTCATCACGGGTTGTCTCTTGGTCTTGCAGTGCTTGTGGTACCTGGAGATCAAACAATATGAGTTTGCGCTTCACTTTCTTTCCTGCCATTTATGAGTTTTTGGTGTGGGTAATAGTGGGGTATGGAAGTTTACCTCCTCTTCGTTGTTTTCTTCTTCTTTGTCGTTTGTTATGCTAAAGGTTGATTATGGGTTAGGCTCTTGAATTTGGTTGGCGGGGCTCCTGACTTGATTGTTCTTCAGCTGAGCCTAAATTTTGTTGGAGGTTTCTTAGTTCACTTATAACTCTATCCAGTTTTGAAAGGAAAAATGGATGTTCATACTGACCTCTTCACAGGTTCTGACGTCGATCGTATCTTGTGCTTGTGTTGGGGTAGTTGTTGTTGTAGCATTGTCTGCTGTGAGGTTGCCTTGTTTGTTGTGTTCATTCGTGTTTTTGGGGTTGTTGACACCATCCTGCATTGTGTTCCTTCTTGCTTTGGTGTGCAGACCCTGTGAAGCCTTTCTGCTATCCTTTCCCAGTCTGGTTCGTTCTTGTGTTTTAGTACTTGGTTCTTGTTCATCAGCACGGACATCCTTCTCATCTGTTATTGCATTATGGTTTTGTTGTTTGGGTGCGACATTGAGGAAAGTAAGAGTATCATACTATCATGAGGAAAAGAGGAAATCAATGTACAAAAAGTACGTACCAGTTCTTCTCGATGCACGTGGTGTTGACTCCAAGACAAATCAGCATAGTTTACGTAGTTCAGTGAGTCAAGGATGTCGATGCTATCTCTGAACTTGTTCACTACATAGAGCATGTAGTTCTTGTTTGTGTGGTGAGGTATCATGATCTATGTTGAGAGCGGAGATCATTGTTGATGTAAAATTGAATTTTATTTTATCGTTGAAAGCTTAAAGAGAATATGTCATGTGCTAAGTAATAATATTGAACTTACCATCTTCGAATGGAGGATGTGTTTACCTCCCACGAGGAGTTCAAATCCTTTTAGTGCTTCGTCCTCGTTGAATTCTGATAGCTCTTCATTATCATAATTGAGACCGAGCACCAGCTTCAAGAAAGAGAGTGTGTGGTTTTAGTTAAATATTCTATCGTAGTAATGGCGGTGGTGTTTTTGTGGGTGAGGTATGCATACATTTGCGAAACCTGCAGGGAGTACAGTTGTGTCGTCTGGGTTGAACTGTTCTTGTTCTGTACATTCCTCAGTAACGCGTTTAGCATGGAGCCCTCCATCTGTGTTTCTTCTTTTCCTGCTTGTTCCATGAAGGATTTTGCTGAAATGCAGCCTTCTCGGTTTGAGCTTTTATATTTATATAGCACTTGTCTGCAAGGAGGGTTTGTAAGTAGGTGAGTGAATTGTTAGTTGGATGTTAGAGAATCTGTAGCTCTTTGTAATTGTTTCCATGGAACTAGGAGAATTTTCTTACCCTACGCATTCTCTCTGTCCTTGTCGGCTCATCAGATATCTATAGAGTTGTATGACCTTTTCTCTGTAAATGAAATCTCCTAGAACAAGTGATGCAACCTTGACTTTCCCAGGTTCCTTGCTTGGTCGTTTGAATGGCCTCTTAATTGAGATTATGTTTGTTGAGCTGATCTCTGCTGATTGAATCGTTGAGGGTTTTGGGGATCTTGTCTGTACTCTTGGAAGATGCCTTGCCTTTTTCTTGTCGTGACCTAACTGCGCCTGCTCGTTAGGCTGCCTAGGTGTTGGTGATTCCTTTTGTGTGCTTTTGTTTTTGATGCTCGGTTCTACTGAGATTGCAGCATCGCGTTTCCTCTGTTCAAGTATCTTTTCTGTTAAATCCTTCTCTTTCTGCTTCTTTTCTTCTTGTGCATGTTTCACCTCGGGTGATGTTCCTGGTTTGCGATCTTCGTCAACAGGGTTCTTGTTCTATTTGGAAAGCTCTTGTTGGCGAGTTGGTACGCTCTTTGTCCTGTTATCACCTTCTAAAGGAGAGCCTGTTATGTGTTCTGTCTTTTTATCTGGGGGTGGTCTGCCTGGTTCTATCGGTGGATCTTTCCATTCGTCTTCCTTTTGTAAATCAGTGTCTGGCTGCGCGTGTTGTTCCCTTTGTAAACCAGCATCTGTCTGGGCTTGTTCTTCCGTGAGTGCTTCTTCAGACGCTTTGGTGGTATCCTTTCTGCTCACATGATAATCTTGTTTCTCCTCATCGCTGCTTGTGTCATTAATGTCAATAACTTGTATCTCTTGAGCGCTCGTCCCAATGTGCTCGGGAGTTGGAGGAATCTCTTCTTGAATTATGTCACAATGTATTCGTTGCATTTCATTGTCTTCCATATCGACCTCAGAGTTCAGCACATCTGTTAAAATAAAAAATAAAAAATTATTGGTGTGTCTCTGAAAATTATATAAGTAGAATTTTACTTTGTTGTCTTGAGAAAGAGAAACCTTTGGTGTAGTTGATTAATGACAGTGCGGCCGTATCTCTGTATTGGCTGATTATTTGATAGAGAATTTTCTTCCTCAATTCCGGGACTTGTTCTTCTGTTAGGTACACTGTTTCTCCACCGTCGGTGTAGTGCTTTGCGTTCATGAACATATAGAACGCACAGTCGAGTCTGCGGGTAGAAGGATGATTGGTTATTGTCGTTGTCCAAAGATGGTTGGGCAGTTTAGGTGAAGTTGTCCTAACGTCCTATGTTTTTTATGGATTGAATTAATAATTTAATTGTTACAGTGAGTAAGTAAAATGAGAAAGGTTTGTAGTGCTTACGTTCCTCCCTGTAGTGGCACCTGCATTTTGACCTTTTCGAAATGGTCAATACTACTTGGAGACAGCTGGAGCAATTTTCTTACTTGCTTCCATATCCTCTTTACTCTGTTTGTTACTGTGTTGAAGTAATCCATTGTGCCTTCATGTTCAACTGCTAAAGATTCAAGGAGTTCGAAGCGCTCTTTTTTCATGTTTATTATAACAACGAAGTAGTGGCCCACAGCTCCTTTTCGAACAGGCCCGCCTATGCAAACTGGTAGAAAGAACTGCAAAATGGAAAATAAATAAATAAGGGATCCTTCTTGGATTTAGTCATGATTTGTTGATTGTTAGATGGAATTGTAGTGCCGAGATTGTATTTCTTATCTGTAACATGAGATGTGCTTACTATGTTGAAATCTTGTAGTTGCTCTCCTTCTTCCAGATCAATGAATCTTTTAAGCCTTTTAGGCATTGTCTTGTATATGACGTGTGCTTCGTCTTTATTTTTGAACTCCAATGGATCTTCGTGGTTGGCCATGCGTATTGATGCCTGCTTTTTTTGTCACATGTGCGTAAAAGAGATTTGTAAATTCAATTGTACAGAAAGGTTGATTGATCGATATAGTGATATTCATTTGTTGAAACTTGAGGTTTACTTACGGTGTTGTATGTTGATAGAATCTTTCTCTTTGTGCCCCTGAATTGCTTTTTCAACATCTGTAGCATGACTGCCATGGTTTCACTGCGCACTGCGTTTCTAGACTTGAACCTTTATGCCATGAGGCTCACCGTTACTGTTGACGTCTCTGTATTTATAAAAATCTCGTGCCTGCAACAGATATATGTATATATATATATATTTATACTTACAGGTTGTCACGCCCAATATGCGACCCTATCCAAAAGGAACTCGAAGGTCCCACCAAGGATAGACCTGCATATTGAAACGCTTTTGCAAGGTGGATATCATTACATCAACATTACATAATAGTGGGGATACATACATAAGGCACAAATGCCACAAGAATACATCAACATCATATACAAGATCAACATCCGACTACGGATGAAACATAAATGAAACTCAAACGACATCCACCTGCTAGCCCAGGCTGCCGACACGGAACCTATCCCGATCGAAGGAGAAGCGAAGAAGAACTCCCATACAAGCAAACATCGCTCTCACGTCATGATCATCGCATAACCTGTACACAAGAATGGTGTTGTAGTAATCTGTGAGCCACGAGGACTCAGCAATCCCATTACCATGGGTATCAAGACTAGCAAAGCTTAAAGGGAAAGGAAGGGGTAAAGTGGTGAGGTTGCAGCAGCGGCTAAGCATATATGGTGGCTAACATACGCAAATGAGAGCGAGAAGAGAAACAAAGGAACGGTCGTCAATTAGTAATGATCAAGAAGTGATCCTGAACTCCTACTTACGTCAAACATAACCCAGAAACCGTGTTCTCCTCTCGATCAACCCCGAAAATAGACACTCACGGTTACGCTTTACGGTTGGTGTATTTTAGAAGAGTTTGCTCCAAGTTTACTACAACCGGATATTAACAAATTCCCATCGCCACATAACCGCGGGCACGGCTCTCGAAAGTTTATACCTGCGGGGTGTCCCAACTTAGCCCATGATAAGCTCGCGATCAACGAAGGATATTCCTTCTCCCGGGAAGACCCGATCAGTCTCGAATCCGGCTACAAGACATTTCGACAGAATAAAACAAGACCAGCAAAGCCGCCGGATGTGCCGACAAATCCCGATAGGAGTCGACGTACCTCGTTCTCGTGGCACACCGGATAAGTCAAGCTACGAGTAAAACCAACCTCGAGTTGCCCGTGGTGGCCCATGCAGTCTGCTCGGTTCGGACCAACACTCGGAGGAGCACTAGCCCGGGGGCTAAATAAAGATGACCCTTGGGCTCCGGAAACCCAAGGGAAAAAGGGCATAGGTGAGGCAAATGGTAAAACCAATGTTGGGCCTTGCTGGAGGAGTCTTATTCAAAGCGAACTGTCAAGGGGGTCCCATAAATCACCCGACCGCGTTAGGGACGCAAAATCCGGGAACATAATACCGATATGACGGAAACTAGGGCGACAAGAGTGGAACAAAACACCAGGCATAAGGCCGAGCCTTCCACCCTTTACCAAGTATATAGATGCATTAATAATATAAGATATATTGTGATATCCCAGCAAGTAAACGTGTTCCAACAAGGAACAACATCTCCATGTTCCAACAAGGAACAAACTTCATCTTCACCTGCAACTAACAACGCTATAAGAGGGGCTGAGCAAAGCGGTAACATAGCCAATCAACGGTTTGCTAGGAAGGGTGCAAAAGGTTAGAGGCTGACATGTCAATTTGGGATGGCTTGATAAACAGGTAATAGGTAGCGCAGCATAGCGATAGAACGAAGCAACTAGCATAGCAATGATAGTAGTGAGATCCAGGGTAGCGGTCATCTTGCCTGAAATCCCGCTAGGAAGAAGAACGAGTCCATGAAGAAGATGAACGGATGAAGCCGAACCAAGCGTAGACGAACGAATCCTCACGATCGCAACGAAACGGGAACTAACAAGAAGAAGCACACAACATAGTAAACACACCACACATGAACAAGACAAGATGCACAACAAACATGATGCATGACAAAGCTAGATGAAGCTACTCATGGCAAGAGATGATGCAAACAAGAGCAACACATCAAAGCAAGTTTAAATGAGGTCGGGAACAACATATAACAATTCCGGTAAGTCCTCATATGCAAATTTCGAAATTGGTCCAGATCTGAATAAACCTTATGTTCAAGTTGTTAAACAGCAAGTTAAGATGCACCACGATGATCTACACGAAATTCTAGTCAAGTTACATATAAAGTTCATTTAATTCGGAGCTACGGCCTAGAAGATATGAGCAACACAAGTTAAACATGGCATTGATGCAAAATGCATCCAAACATCAAGCAAACACCTCAAAACAAGGATGCAACATGATAATATGAAACTACATGCAAAATCAAGCAAGTTTCATATAGAGCACACTCAAAACGGAGCAACGGTTCAACACATACACACCATACAAGTTATAGCAACAATCTGTCCAAGACAGCAACTAGGCATATTGCAAGCATCAAAACAACATGCTACAGGACCTCAACAAGAAAAGAAAAGGCATGGACATGATGTACAGGTAAAGCATGACAAAACTTGAACACTGAGCTAACTCCAGAAATCACTAGAACATGCTAAAAAAGACATGACAAGATTGCAAATACTAACAGTTTCAGACTTATCAGGAAATAACATCAGGTTGCAATGTTTAGAGCTATCAAACAACATGTTACAGGAGCTTATCATGGAAAACAAAGGCATGGCATTAATCTACTAATTGCATAGACCAAATGTCCTTTACTGACCATGAGCCAAAAAGGATCAGAAGATATGATGGCACCCATGTAAACATGGCAAGTTATATTACAGATTCATACATGGCAGGAACAACAATAAGTAGGCATGTTGGTGAGCTTGAACCACTCACCACAGAGCAATGCATGGCATGGCAAGGAAACTCACAGTAAGAAGACATGGCATAGAAGCTATACATGGCAAGAACAACATCATAGCATACACGGATCAACTACAACAACCTTGGCAAAATTGAATAACATGTAAACAACCTGCCAGGAAACATTTTATAGCAAAAGTAGAGCTCGATTGACTCAAGCTATGGCACTCCATAATTGCAAACAAGGGCATGGATGGGTAGAGCATAACCATATGTTCAAAACATCCTTACTGAAGTATCTCAAAATAAGCATGGATCTCTCGGTAGCATCAATTTAACATGGCATAAAAATATCAAGAAACAAGGCTGAAATCAGCAACATCATGAAGCCTAGTTTGCATGCTTGTGCTAGTCACCACCGAGATCACAAAAATACATGGAATACACCCCTGTAAAGATGGCATGGCATATTACAAAACACATGTAGGACTCAAGTTCATAGGGTGCACACATCAATCATGGCAAAAATGACAAAAGTGCATGTTCTGATAAGAATCTGAAACTAACATCACATAGCCCTCTTCTAACAGCATTTTGGGCATCAAGATGAGCTCAAATGTAAATGACGCAATGAGGTGAAACGATGTACTCGTCGAGACGAACAATTTGACATATTACACGCACGAAACGGAGCAATATGCAGAGAGTTATGGCATGATGAATATGGCATGAAAAATTACAGAATCTGGGGACTTAGCAGAAAACGGAGGGGGGGGGGGAGTCAACCTCGTCGCGGATCCGCCGGAGAGCTCGCCAGAGAGGAGAGGAGGCGGCCGGAGGACGAGGGAGAGCCCGGGAGGACCGGATCTGGCCGGCCGGCGAGCTCCTCCGGTCGGGATCGGGCGGATCCGGGCGCGGACGGCGCTGGGCGGCGAAGCTTCGTCGGGCGGCGGAGGGCAGCGAAGAAGCGGGCGGGCGCTGGGCGCGGGGCCGAACGGCGGCGAGGAGGCGGGCTCGGCAGCGGGCGGGCGGCGCTGGCGATGGCGACTTCGGGCGGCGGGGGAGAGAGAGCGTGGGTGGCGGCGGCGCTCCCTCGGGCGCGGAGGCGGCGGATCGGACATGGGGGCCGCTTCTTGGGCACAGGGCAAGGCGGCTGGGCGGCGGCGAGGGCCACATGGCGGGCTCCATTGGCTGCGGGCGGCGGCGCAGTTTCGTCCGCGCCAAGCGGAGGACGATTTTAGGGTTAGGGGGGGATTTGATCGCGAATTTCGGAGGGGGAGGTGTTTATATAGGTAGAGGGAGCTAGGAGAGTCCAAATGAGGAGCGGTTTTTGGCCACGCGATCATGATCGAACGACCAAGAGCAGGGAGGGGAGTTTGGTGGGTTTTGGGCCACTTTGAAAGGGGTGTTGGGCTGCAAGGAGAAAGGGGCTTTTACGGTTACCCGGTTAACCGTTGGAGTATCAAACGACCTCCAAATGGCACGAAACTTGACAGCGGTTCACGGTGCTATACCAAGGCCGCTTGGCAAACCTCGGGCCATTCCGAGAAAGTTTAATACCCGCACATGAAAAGAGGTAAAAGAGGGCGCCGGGAGACATAGGAGTGCCGGAATGCAAAACGGACAACGGGGAAAATGCTCGGATGCATGAGATGAACACGTATGCAAAATGAAATGCACATGATGACATGATATGAAATGCAGATGATGACATGGCAAAGTGCAACACGCAAGCAAATGACATGGCAAAGACGACGAATAACTGGCAGACACCCGGCGCATCGAATCCGGGGCGTTACACAGGTATACATGTAAAATGTTTAAGGGAGAAAATCATTCGAAGAATATAATTCGTTGGTGGTAACATGAACTTACCCTTGTCCTCATTCGCTTTCATGACGTTGTTGTACAGGCGTTCGATCCCTTCATCTTTTGTGCCTTCTTCGATGGCCAGGTTTTGTATGATCAATGGTTCACGTTCTGTTTGAGTGTCGTCCTGGCTTACCGTCGTGTTTCTGGCGGCAACATCTTTTACAGAACAATGTTTCTTGTCTGATGGTGCGGCCTTTTTCTTATTGTTGTCTGACTCTCTCTCTCTGGAATGTTTATTGCAGGGTCTTCCAATGCACCGTGGCCCTTTGCTTCTTTGCTTATGTATGCGTGCGTGTCTTGTTGAGGTTTCTGCGTTGTCGTGCAAAAGCGTGGTTAAAAATAATTAAATATGCTCGTTATTTTCATTGTAGTTTATTGCCCGTTCCCTAAGAAAAATACACAAATGTTTAAGTGTGTCTTTGAACGTTTTTTTTGTAGCTTCACCTTTTCAGCCGTTTCCGCCGGTGCTGCCTCTTCGAGCTTTTCTTCTTTGAGTGGAGGTTATTGGAGCTCCTCTGGATCTTTTTCGTTTTGTTCTTCCGTGGTGTCGTCGTTTTTGTCTTGTGGCTGTTGAGACATAGAGGTAGGTAAATGAGATTGCATTTGTGTCTTTGTTCACTCAAATATCTAATTTCCTTAAATGCAGGTTATCTCACTTCACCTTTTCAGTCTTTTGTGTCGACATTGGCATCCCTGTTATTTCTTGCTCGGACAGCAAAGGTTTTCTGGCTTGGTCTACGACGGTTACGTTGTCCGTTGTTGGAAGAACATCTTTTGATTGTTCCATTCCCTTGTGTTGTTGTGTTTGTTGGTCTTGAATATTGGTGCTCTCCTCTGTTTCTTGCATCTGTCGGAACGCAAAAAAGTAATTAAAATGTGTCTGTGTTTCTTTCTGGTGGGTGCATTTTTTTATATGCTATAGAAAGAGGTTTTGTAGCTTGACCTCTACATTCAATCTCTCTTTTGCTGTTCTTGTCACTTCTTCTCTGTCTTCTGGAGTTTTTGTACATTGTCGAGCGGTAGCAGCACTTTCTGTCGCTTCTTGAGGCACATCTTCTGCTTCATTTGTTTCTTTCTTCTGTTCAGTCAAAAAATGTAAATAAAGTTTGGACTTCATCTGTGCATGCATAACTTTTTTTAACGTTGTAGGAGCAGGTGCGTGTAGCTTTACCTCGTTGGTCTTCAATGCTGGTGGCATGTCTTCTCGGTTGTATTTGTCATGTGAAGACTGCTGTTTGGTCGGTGTACTGGGTACCATTTTAGTCGCCATTTGCCCTTGTTTTTTGGTTTGTTCTGTTTGTACCCCTTGCTGTTCTTCGACATGACCGTCCTCGTTTGTTTCGTGCGTTTCATGAAAAAAAGGAAAAGCATGGTTCATTGCTTGTAATTCTTGTACTACTGTGACAGGTTGTGCTGGGCAGTACATTTCTTATAAATTTTTGGAAAAATGGTTCTTGTTGAATTTTACCTTTGCGCCTGTGGTTGGGATATCCGTTTCTGCGTCCATTTTTTCTTTGCTTTGTATACCAGCCTTGGGTGTGTCACCAGGTGCAGTGTCTGAGGCTTTCTCCCCTGTATCGGTCATCTGAAATGCTCTTGTGCTGAAGTGCTCTTCTATATCAACTTTCTGTTTTGCATGGGCATCCTCTTCTCTTTGGTGTGCTTGTAATACCTGATAGATGAAACAATATGAGTTGACGGTATTTGGGCAAAGTGGGTTTGGAAGTTTTACCTCTTCTTTGTTGTGTTTCTTCTTGTTTTTGTGCCGTGCTGTTAATGGTCGATGCTAGATCAGCCCGTGCCTCTTTTGCGGGAGCGTTGATATGATACTTGTCCGGCTGAGTGTATATTTTGTTGCAGATTTGTTAGTTAACTCAAGACCGTTTCTAGTTTAGAGAGAAGATACTTTTTAGAAAGAAGAGACTGATTTTTTATACTCACTTCTTTGCTGCCTCTGATCCTATTCGTCTCTTGTACTGCTCCTATTGATGCTCTTGAGGGAGCATCATCTGTTGTTAGGTTGCTTGTTCTATTGCTTCCATCCTCTTGCTCGGTGTTCTTGACGACATGCTGCTGTTGGCCTTTATGTTTCAGTGGCGTTCTCTTGCCGTGTCCCTGACAGAATTGAAGACAGACTTTTTAAGTTCAAGTTTGAAAGCATCGATTTCGAGTCACATGGATGATGTATTTTTTCTCATTTACCTGTTTCTCATCTTGATTCTCTGCTTCTGCAGCTACTTTTCTACCTTGTTCTTGCTGTCCTTCGGCACTTGCTGTATTGGTTGATACGTGCTCCTTGCTTTGCTCTTTTTGCACCTTGTTATGTTCTTTTGTCTCCCTCTGGCTAATTCTCGAGGTCTGTGTTCTTGATTTTGTTATTATTTTCTTCCTTTCATGTTTGTTTTGTTGGTCTTGTTCTTCCTTCTTCCTTTTTCTCCTCGCTCCTGGTTCTGCTGTGGCTGCGACTTCTTTCATGTGGTTGCCATGTACAAGTGCAGCTGTGGCTCCTGCGTCTGCTCCATCCTGCAACTTCAGCGAAGGCTCTTCTGGTAAGCTCACTCTGCAAACAATGTCCTGAAATTTTCTAAGTTATTCGAGAGAATCAATCAGGGCCGTTGTTTGTTGCACCACTGAGTTCTTCATGTTTTCATCTAATTCCTCCTCTTGTTCGCTGCATTGGTGTCCAGCCCTGGTCTTTATTCCCGGTATCTGTTTTGTTTCATCGAGTACTTGTTTCAACGTTTCTTCTATCCTTGCGAATATTTCATATGATCCTGTTTGGTGCTCGTGGATCGATTCCTTGCTTCCACTCGTCCGACATGTGCTTCGCCCTGGCGCTTGGTTGGAGGTGGTAGTAGCTTGGTCGTCTCTTTGGTGCTCCTGTTGTTGTCTTTGGTATCATCGTAATGAATCTGAAGGTGTTCTTGTCTTTGGCATAGAAGATCCTCTCTGTTGTTCCTTTCCATGTCTCGCATTGTTTCGGCAGAATGGAGTTGGTTAGACTGGAAACCGTTTTTATAAGGTATAATGCATATATATTCAATAGGGCTATACCTTTATCTTGCCAAATTCATAGTCATCTGGTCGTGCTTTTCCGTCCTTTTTCATGTCTGCTCTAGCTATTTTCTTTAGGTCACTCTCTCTTAGGTGGTTTGCTCGCGGTAATGATGTCTTGCCCATTGTCTTTGCAATGTTGCGCATTTATATTGTGTCGGTCGGCAGCAGCAGGGAGTCGAGGTACATTATTACTGGTCCCTGTGCCAAACCATTGAGATGCTTTTTGTTCTTTTCTTCCTAAGGCAACAACCTGTGCTTCTGCCATATCTTTGTTCCTTCCTTAATACTTTCGATGATTACCTCGCAGAAATCCATCTCTGCCATTTCTGGATAGTCCAAGTCCTTGACCATAATGGCTTGTTTGCTGAAGGTAGGGGAGGTTGTTCCGTAGACAACGTTGTGGAAAAAAATAAGGAAAAATATTTTAACTGATTTCCTGTTTGATTGTTCGGCATCTACTTTCACCAAGTTTTGTAGTTCTTTAAACAGATCATCGTGATGGAAATCCATTTTCTTGAGGCCAAGTTCTGTGATCAGTTCTTTCATTGAAGTTGGGCTCTTCTCTGGCCTTGGTGCTGACTTTTCCGTGCCGTTTGGGTATCCAAACACCTTGTGTATAGCTTCCCTGGTAATCTTGATTTCTTTCAGCTAATCAGCATCATCGAATGTTATTGTCATGCTTTCTGTGTCCAGGTTGTCGTAGATGTGTGCTGCAAGCGGTTTGCAGATGGAGCGCTTTATTTGGCATTCCTCTATGCTTCCAAACCCGGCCGTCCTAACATCTTGCCGGTGACGTTCTTTTAGTAAGTTCCATGCTCTATTGACCTGATCAAATGCTGCTCCTGCCTTGATTTCGCATTTGTCCTTATTTGTTGTTGCCTCATGTTCATTATCCGTTGGTGCTGCCAATTCTTTTCCACTTGTATTCATCCTCTTTGTCTGCTTCTGTCTTGGTTTTCCCTGTGTAGAAAAAGAGTGTTTTGTTATAGAGGATGGTTTGGTTTTCATGGGTGAAAAGCGGTAGGAAAAATCTGTAGAGAAAATGTGTTTTACATAATTGTTGCTGTCCTCTGCGGCGCCACCGTTGTCCCCTGCGGCGTCATCGCCCTCTGCACGAATGAGGTCATCATCATGTTTTGTTCCATCATCATCGTCGGCAGCATCATGCTCTGACTCTTTGCTAGCATCATCCTCGCCTTCTTCCAATAGTTGTCTTTTGTTTTTCTTCTTGGTTTTAGTTAGTTCATTCTTGACCCCTGTAACTGCTGGCGGGAGCACCATTAGTGGTCTTGGCTACTGCTGCTGCAAGGTACCACTATCGCTGATGAGTTGAGTTTTTTCCTTTATCTTTTGTCTTTTTGTTCTAGGAGGAACGACAGTCTTGGTTTCTGATGGCCTCTCTTTTTGTAGCTCCCTGCTCGAAGTTGGTGCTGGCACTTGCTCGGGTGCTTCGTTGTCCATGTTCCGCTTCGTTCTTTTTTCTGACGGGTCAGGAGAGATGAGTGGTTTTTCTGGATATGCACTATTAAGTTCAGACAAAATCGTTTCAATATCTCCTCCTGCACATCCGTCACCTGCACGATGATTATGTAACAAAAGGATTACGTAGCAAAGTCGAAATAAATGGGATATAGTTTTCAAACCATGTCTTCCACGACTGCACAAAAAGAATCTGAAACTTAATCTACATAGATTCATAAGATAGCCCTTTTCTTTCATTTTTTGAGCTAAAAAGGCGATCAATCCATTGTTTTCTTGTTATATCAAGTCTTCCTCCTAACTCTTGGTTTGGCCAATGAGTAATGGAAATTAGGGTCAGGTGTGAGCAGTATGGCTGCTGTGAAGTCCATATCAGTGAGGGGAGGTCTTTTTTATATGGAAAAAACACTATAAATGATATTCTGTAAATATAATTGTAAGGTTTAGAGGGTAAGATAAAATGTTCTCGAATGAATAATGATACACATAGTGTGTGAAAATTTTCATCAAAGTGTAATTTCCCAAGATTGTGTGGACGTAAGTGGTTAACTTACTGCTGCTACTACATAGTTCTTGTTATATGGTTTGTGTGAGCCTTTTATAGTACCTTGCTACACGGCAGGCTGTTCTGCAGGTACCGTGTTTTCCTTATTACCATTCCTTGCTGCTAAAAATGCCCAGGCGTTAGCAGCAGTAGAAGCAAAATTTAATTTCGCAGCAAAAAGAGGAGATGCATCCCGTGGACAAAAAATGGCACTGCCGGAGAGGCACAGATTGTTTCACGCTATAAGCACACAGCTAGATCTATTATTGGAGCACGGATGTTGATATGAGAGAGGCACATAATTTGAAACAGATACAATCAATGGATATATAGAATTTCCTGTAAATAGCAGGTTTTGAATTTAAGGATGCTCTCATGGTTTGAATCTAGAGCGGTGTCCTAGATAGTTCTGGCATGCACAATACATTTTAGGCAAATATCTTACGAGCAGAATTCTGTGGCGGATAGTGGTAGCAACCTATTGCACGCGTGTCTACCTTATTTCAGTTTTGCTAGAAAAGTCTAGACAGACTTTTTGGAAACGCGGTTTTGTGTGGCGGTTAGGGTTCATGTTCGTCAAAAAGGGGGAAAACCGCTTTGATTGAACTTTGGTAATGGAATGTAATGGATTAATATTTTTTTACCTTCGATTGCTTGTGAGGGATTCGTCGCATCCATCAGCTGCTTTTTCTCCCTGCTCTCTGTTGGTACCTCTGCTGCGAGCAGGGGTCGTCGCCGTCAGTCGCCGCCACCGCCGGGAGAGGTTTTTGATGCTTTCACGGGCACCCACCGACTGTCTGTATCTCAAAGTGGATGGCGGCTGGTGGGTGAGGCGAACGCAATTTGGATTTTTGGTTGGTCTGCTGGATTGGACAATGCGGGCAGAAGGAGAGAGGAGGGTGTTCGAGAGAGGGGAACTAGTGAAGTGTTCGAGATTTTCGGTGTGAAAGCAAAAGGAAGAAAGGAATGGAGGGACCGAGGGAAATGGTCCAACCGTTGTGAATCCTCGACCGTCCGGTTTCACATCAAGATTGGTGTAACTTTCTGTCGGCTTCGACGCGGGAGCGTTTTTTTATTTTAGTGTGGTGACATCGACGTGGGCATGGTTTGGTGTTACCCACAGTCACGTTCATACTTGCGCGTGTTGCAGACGTTTTTTATGACGTTCCATGATGAGACGCATGGAAGTGAGGCCACCAGCGCTCACCCTTCTATGGAAATGGCGAAGCGTCTCGAATCTTCGACCGTATGTTTGGACATCAAGATTGGTGAAACTTTCTGTGTACTTCCATGAGCTTGTTTTTTGCTTGCATCTTAACTGTTAGTCGGTGGGATGTTAGCATTTTTTTGATTTTAGTGTTTTTGTGTGATCCACAGGGGCATGGCTTGGCGTTACTCAGAGTTACGTTCATGGTTCTTTGTGTTCCAAACGGTTCCGCTCGCCAGTTCAGTTGGAGAGGCATGGACATGAACTCATGGGAAGCATGTTAACACATTGGTCAGAGTCAAGTTACCACGGTTGTATGCTTTTGGTATTTCCAAATGATTCCGCTCGCTCGTTCTCTTGGAGAGGAATGGATGTGAAAACGGCGGGGGCAAGTATTGTTATTAGCCAGAGTCACGTTTGTCCACGCGTGTGTTACATGCATTTTCTCTAGCGAGTCACTATGAGGTGCGTGAAAGTGAAGCTGAGTTGGCACTATGTTGCCAATGCAACAGGCACACTACTGGCACTGTGTATGGAAATGTTTTCCTTCCTTTTTTTGTGGAGAGTTGCGGTGGTGCGTTCCAGGGAGGCACTGTTTGTTATTAGAGAGAGTCACGTTGCATGGTTCTTTGTGTTCCAAACGATTCTGCTCGCCAGTTCATTTGGAGAGGCATGGACATGAAATCATGCGAAGCATGTTAACGCATTGGTCAGATTCAAGTTACCACGGTTGTATGCTTTTGGTATTTCCAAATGATTCCGCTCGCTTGTTCTCTTGGAGAGGAATGGACGTGAAAATAGCGGGGGCAAGTATTGTTATTAGCCAGAGTCACGTTTGTCCACGCGTGTGTTACATGCATTTTCTTTGGCGAGTCACTGTGAGGTGCGTGGAAGTGAAGCCGAGTTGGAACTGTGTTGCTAATGCAACAGGCAGACTACTGACGCTTTGTATGGAAATGTTTTCCTTGTCGACTCGTTCCTTTTCTGTGGAGAGTCGCGGTGGTGCATTCCAGGGAGGCACTGTTTGTTATTAAAGAGCGTCACGTTCGTGCGTGCGTGTGTTACGGACGTTTTAACTAAGGTGTCACCTCGAGAAGCGTGCAAGTTAATTCGCGGATATAGTAAGATTTGATATAAATATCATTTCAAAAAAAATGGCAATGGATAATAGTATGAATTCGACAGTAATTTCTTTGGAATACAGACAGACGTACACAGTAAGTTAACTGTGTTTGAGATGTTTTTTTATTGAATATATACGGACCATTTGAAAGAAGTTGAGTGGTTGTAGTGTGGACGAAAGCACGGGGAGACGAAATGATAGTACTTGTGTTTCCCAGGCGTGCAGAGTTCGAGGTATTTAAGGGAGATTGTGAGAATTCGAGGCGTCTGTTACTCTGTTTGACCGTCTGACAGGTGTGCATGTGTTATAAAAAGGTACCTACTCATGGAACACTCCACGTCCACAATTCTCTAGAGACATGCACCTCTTTCTAGCTGGTAGCTCCTTGCTTGCGCCATGGCAGGTAAGAGGGGTTCTGGGTGTTCAAGCAACCACGTAGCGAGGACCAAAGCTGCGGAAAGAAGGGAGAGGTGCCGCCGCTACGCTGTAGCGGCGACAGGGATATCCTGCCCCGTTGCCCAGGTGTCCAATGATCTCTCGCGTGGAGGCGAATCCTCCCACAAGCGCATTCACCATGGAGACGATCTCGGCAAGATGGCAGTACCGAATTCCTTAGCCAGCGACGACGTGCTCGATGAGCTAATTAAGCAGTAGCAGTTCATCGCTCGCCTGGAGAAGTTGGTGCAGCAGAGCAATGCCTCTGTGGAGAAGTCCATTGGTCTCATATTTCGATCTCTGTATGAGAATGAGAAGCTTTTCAAAGAGCTCCACCTGAAGGATCAGGAGGCCGCCCGCTGGAAGAATCTGTATGAGCAGAGCCATGCGTTGGTGCAGAAGCTGTCGGGCAAAGTGGAGCAGCTTATGGATGAGAATGCTGAGGTTCTTGTCAAGTACAAGAGCCTGGTTGAGGATTCGTATGCTGCTGTGAAGGAAGGTCATGAGGCGACGAAGAAGCAGATTGAGGATGCCCTCGCCCACCAGCCGATCAAGAACGTTGCTGGAGTGTAGGCAGAGAGGTTGAAGCGTGTGTTTTTTCGTTGCGTTGGGGCATGTGGCCTTTTGTACTTACATGAACCTGTAAAGCATTTATGCGTTGCATTGTCATCGTGTTGTTTCGTTCGTTGGTACATGTAGATGAGTAGGCTCTGGGTATGGATGTCGCTTCTTAGCGTCGGTCATGAAGTGAATACAGCGTCGGTTATGTACCAGGCAGTGACATGAGTTGTGTACTGACAATGGCGTGGACGTTCGTGGTACTGTTAAGGGTCACAGGCACGGGCGTGAAGCGCTAAGAGGCATGTTGCCGTATAATATGGAGTCACGCTCCCCTGTGTTTTTGTTCCGATTGCTTCCGTCAGACTCTATCAGAAGGAGAGGCACGGCCGGTGAGGCATAGCTTTTTATTACGCATAGTCACGTTCATTTCTTTAACCCAGCGGAATTGGTTGAGACGCCAACACTTACTATTGACTCTGTTGTTAAAAGCTTGTTTCCTTACTCACAGTCACGCTTATTTCTTGATGTTTCGTATATTACTCGATAAAGGCGTGGACTCGATTAGATGGAGAGGCACGAGCATGGTGTGGTGTTATATAGAGTCACGCTCGTCTGTGTTTGTGTTCCGAATAATTCCGTTGACTTGATCAGATGGAAACCAAGCGGAAAGGCATCATTTGGTCTTACTCACAGTCACGTCCGTTTCTTTAATTGCGGAAACCCAGCGGAAAAGGGTAAGAGTTCCTTGTTTTCAAAAGACACGGCTCTGTGCTGAGTTGCGTGGAGCTTCTTTTATTAGAAGCACGGGCGTGAAGTGACTACAACCACGGTTCTGTTCCAGGTAGCGACATGACCTGTGCACTGACGATGGCGTGGACGTTCGTGGCAATGTTAAGGGTCATAGGCACGGGCATGAAGCGCTAACAGGCATGCTGCCCTACAATATAGAGTCACGGTCTCGTGTGTTTTGTGTTCCGAATTGTTCCGTCGACTCGACCAGACGGAGATGCACGGGTGTTCAGCCCACAAAGGTTCTTTAATTGGGGAGACCCAGCGGAATTGGTTCAGATGTGAAGACCCACTCTTTACTCTGTGAAGCACGGAATGGCCTATTCAAATAGGCACGTACGCAGGTGAATCCCATGGGGGCATGGTTTCGTCTTTCGCATAGTCACGTTCGTACGTTTATCATGGAAAGAAAGCAGAATGGGTTTAGATGTTAACGCTAGCTGTTTACTTTGTGAGTGGCTGATTCGAGAGTCGAGTTGTTTAAAAGCGTAAGTTCCTTGTTTTTAAAAGCCACGGTTCTGTACTGAGTTGCGTCGCGCTTCTTTTATTAGAAGCACGGGCGTGAAGTGACTACAGCCAGGGTTCTGTTCCAGGTAGCGACATGACCTGTGCACTGACGATGGCGTGGACGTTTGTGGCAGTGTTAAGGGTCACAGGCACGGGCGTGAAGCTCTAAGAGGCATGGTGCCGTATGATATAGAGTCACGTTCCCCTTTGTTTCTGTTCCGAGTGCTTCCGTCGACTCTATCAGAAGGAGATGCACGGCCGGTGAGCCCACAGAGGCATAACTTTGCATTACGCACAGTCACGTTCGTTTCTTTAACCCAGCGGAATGGTTTGAGACGCCAACACTTACTATTGACTCTGTTGTTAAAAGATTGTTTCCTTGTTTTCAAAAGCACAGTCACGCTTCTTTCTTGATGTTTCGTATATTACTCGATAAAGGCGTGGACTCGATTAGAAGGAGAGGCACGGGCATGGTGTGGTGTTATATAGAGTCACGCTCGTCTGTGATTGCATTCCGAATAATTCCGTTGACTCGATCAGATGGAAACCCAGCGGAAAGGCATCGTTTGGTCTTACTCATAGTCATGTTCGTTTCTTTAATTGTGGAAACTCAGTGGAAAGGGTTCAGGTGTGAACACTCACTGTTTACTCAGTGAGGCACGAAATGGCTTGTTCGAGAGAAGCTGCTGTGGTGTATTCTTTGCACGGTGGTGGGTCCCAGTAAGTGACGGCGTGGTATTGTGAAGAGTTATGTTATGTTGTTTTCGTGTTCCAAATGATTCCGTTGAACCGTTCGCAATGGCAAGCACATCCGTGCAGCGTGAAGAGGCATGGTTATGATTTACCAAGAGTAACATTCGTGCGTTTATCGCGGAAACCCAATGGTTCGACGGCCGTCTCTTCGTACCTCGGGAGTGAACGCCATGTGGCGCCGCTCCAGAAACCTAACGGTGCGACGGGCGTCTCCTCCGGTGACGCCGTTCTGGCTCGTCGCTCGAGGCTAGGCTCTGACTATTTAAGGCGGACGGACGGAGTCACAAAACCCTAGCCACATTCTACTCCTCCCTTCATTCGCCGCCAGGCCTTCCATTCCTCTTGCTCATCACTATTCACTGACCATCTCCGCCATGGCTGGGCAGAAGGAGACTACTCCGGACGGCCGTACCCTGTCGCGGGAGGAGATCTCGGCTCGTGAGGGTTCCTCGTCTGTAAGTTCACCATGTTTCTGCTTCTCCTTCATTCGTTTTTTGTTTCTTTCGGCTGCTTTGATTTAGTTTGTGAAACATGAATTATTGTGGTCAGCTGACTCCTAATTTGATGTGTGTGTGTCTTGCTGATACTGATTTACAGTCAGTTGGAGGTAGGGTTAGTGTCGGCATTCTGGGAAGGGGGTCCCCAGACTTGCCTGCCCACGGCCTACGGCGTGGCTCAAGTGGGGGCCCAGCGCGGCCCAGCTTCATCAGCTCAAGCTCAAGACCCTCGTGAGGGGCCAGATTGCTGGGCGGACGACAGAACCTTCTCAGAGCAGCCTTGTCGCAGGCTCACGAGGAGGCGAGAGATCAAGGCAGGGTACCTCACGAGGGTGCCCCGTGACGCAAGCCATGACGACGAGATCGGTGGGCGCCACCAGCAGCATGTCCTCGTTTCCCATTTGGTGCAAAGGAGGCAAGCACAGGCCAAGGCATCAGGCAACGGTTACTGCTTCGGTGCAACAAGACCAAGACCAGCAGAGCGGCAGGACGGAGGTCATTGTGGAGCCCAGGAAGGCGTCACCGTCAGAGCCATTGGCAGCCGAAGACCAACTTTAGTCAGGATAAGTGTACTAGATGTTCCCCTTCAAAATGGCCAATTGTTAGCGCCCTTCCCGCTCATTATTTGGGAGGAGGCCCAGGGCCTCCCCCTATAAATAGGACTAGCCACCATAGAGAGACGGGATGTGTCAAACCTACCAGAGAGAGGGGACGGTCGAACCTACCAGAGAGAGGGGATGGGTCGAACCTACCAGAGAGAGGGGACGGGTCGAACCTACCAAAGAGAGAGAGAAGCGACTGGACTCACCCAAGCAGTCCATCACACCAGCTCAAGAACAGCCCTCGCGAGGCTGTTCTTCCTTTGTACTGTTCTTCATCAGCCCCAGAGGCAATCCACCACACCACACACCGGAGTAGGGTATTACACCACAACGGTGGTCTTAACCAAGATAAATCTTGTGTCTCTTGTGCTGTTCATCGCTCCTAGTTTAGATCCCTTGCAAACCATTAACGCGTGAGCTGGTAGGGAGAGATCTCCGGCGCACCCTGCAGTTCGAACCTCAAGGGTCCGCCGGAACCCGAACCGACATTTGGCGCGCCAGTAGGTGCGCCGAATATTTCTTCTGCTGGTCGCGGTGATCTTCCGTCGCGGTCCATGGCCGACGCCGCCGAGCCCGCGCCAACGCCGGGCTGCACGCGCCGCCGAAGTCGCCAGACGGTTTCTGCCGGCGACACCTTCGCCGTTTCGCCGCCGCCGCTAACGCCGCCATCGCCCGGTGGGGAACGAGCAGCAGGCCTCGCCTCTGCATCCATCGGTGAGGCGAGACGGCCGCACCGCTACTCCTTCGCCGCCTCGCTGGTTTTTCGCCCTGGCGCACCGCGCCCCATGGAGGCTCGAGCCGCGCCATCACGGCAATGAGCTCATGCGCTACCGCCTGCCGACGACGTTTCACGAGGAGTGGCTCGACCGCTGCCGCCGAAGCTTCGTCTGCGCCGCAGGGGCTCCCCTGCGCCGCCCCTCTCGCCGCCGCTTCTTCACCTCAAGCACGGGAGGCAGGGAGCCGGAGGTGCCCCGCCACCTCCGCCCCCAAGAAGGCGCCTGCTCCAAGGCACGTGGCCCCGGCCGAGACCCTCGCGCTCGGTGCCGCGCAACAAGAAAGGAGCTGCCAGGAGATCCTCGCCCCAAGAAGGTGCTCGCGTTACCAGACCGGAGCGCCGCGATCACGCCCAGCGCCATCACAGTTAAGACCCCGCCGCCAGCAGCGGGGCGCTGGAATCCACAAGAGCAAGCTCCGCGATCGCCAGAGAGCCCTGGTGGCTACTACAGTTGCCGCGCTTTCACCGCTGAGCCACGAAGGCCGCATGGCCCGACAATTTCAAGCCAGACTCCGCCTCGCCACGACGGCATCGCCGACTTCGCTGGTTCCTTCAGCTCTACGAGCTGGGCATTGAGGCCGCCAACGGGGAAGAAAAGGTCATGTCGAATTGGTTCCCCATGGCGCTCAAGGACGGAGCCCGAACCTGGCTCCTGAACCTGGCTCCCGGCACGATCTCCTCCTGGGACGAGATGCGCACCCGCTTCATCGCCAACTTCCAATGCACTCGCGATCGGCCTCCGATCGGCAGCGACATGCGCCGCATCAAGCAGCAGCCAGGAGAGACCCTCCAGAAGTACATCAAGCGCTTCAACAACGCCCGCCTCAAGATCCCCAAGGTGACTGAGGAAGCCATCATCTCAGCCTTCTCCGTGGCGTGCGCGGACGCCAAGATGAAGGAGGAGCTAGCAATGCATGAAGACATGTGCACATCCTCGAGCTGTTCAACTTGGCGCACCAAATGCGCCAGGCTGAGGAAGGGCGCCTCCTCCTCAAGCTTCCGGCCACCGATCCGTAAGAGAAGAAGCCCAAGGTAAAGGACGTGAAGCGCAAGGAGGCTGCCGTGCTCGCGGTAGAACCAGACACCAAGCGAGGCAGGGATCAGCCCGAGTCATCCAAAGGCAGCCGGTAGTTCGTATACCACGACCTCCACACCCACAACACCAACGAATGCCAGAGCTCTGTGGCTATGTGAGAGTATGATCGGCCGACGCCCCGAGCGCAATGATCGGGGCTACGGCCGAGGAGGAGGAAGAGGCACAAGACGCTAGGAAGACCGTGGCCCTTGCCAAGGATGGCGTGACGGACCTCGCAAGGACCGCTGGCAGGACCAGCCTCGCGAGGGAGGTTGGAGGGACCAGCCTCGTGAGGACTGGCCAGCAGGCTCCCACCTCCGCCAAGAGCCGCCAAAGGAGGTATGAAGACCATCATCGACGAGGGGCTGGGGCTTCAGGAGCCGCCACGATCGCTGCATCCGGGTGGCGCCAGCCCCACCTCTCAACAAGATCTTCAAGCAATTTTTCTCGCGAGGTGAATGCAGTCCTCCCCAAGCCTGAGGCCACATGCCCTCTCAGGTGGTCGTCGTGTGCTATCACGTTCAGCTCAGCGGATCAGCTCAAGTGCACGGCAACGGCCGGAGTCCTCCCCATGCTTTGCTCACCAGTCATCAGCAACATGAAAGTTACCAGGACCCTCATCGACGGCGGAGTAGGACTCAACGTCCTATCTGTCGAGGCATTCAACGATCTCCAAGTGCCATACGATCAGCTTCAGCCGACCAAGCCTTTCTCAGGAGTCACCGATGGCTCCACCCTCCCGATAGGGCAAGTTCGCCTTCCTGTCACCTTCGGACAACGCAACAACTACCGCACCGAGCTCATCGACTTCGACGTCGCCCACATTCGCCTGCCATAAAATGCCATCCTCGGGTACCCAGCTTTGGCCAAGTTCATGGCGGTGACTCACCATGGCTACAATGTCCTCAAGATGCCAGGAAGCGGAGGAGTCATCACAGTGCCTTGTGAGGAAAGGGACGCAGTGTGCTCTCTTGAGCGTGCCTTCCAAGCCGCAGCAATCGAAGACCCAAATCACAGGAGCGGGAGACTTCCCGAGGCGATCCCTAAGAAGAAGAAGGCTTCGCCTGGTCCAAGCCCTCATGGGGAAGACACCTCCGGAGGCGTGGAAACAGGACCCGCGCCCGGCGCCCTCCTCAGGCGGGGCTCGGGGGCTCTTTCATGGCGAGCCACCGACCTAGCCGGGGTCACGAGGGAGGCACTCGGGCACCACTTGGAGGCGTGCTTCAAGGCATGTTTCCCTCAGGAAGGTATGAGGCAAGGAGGGCCAAAACCTCAGGAGTTCATCACGAGGAACACCCAGGAGCTACAGGAGTCAAGAGTCATGCGCGGGGCCGCCGCTTGCTCGGCCGTGGGCCCCACATCCAGGCGAGGATGCCGGGCTGCGAGTCTGCATCGACATACCAGGCTCAACCGGCCAAGGCCTCGGGGCGCCTGCCCTCACGTGGGGGCATTGAGAGGGTCCACTCACAGCCACGCTCACATGCCTCGCCTGCCAACGCGGGTCGCCGCCCATCACGCCTGGGCCGAGGTGCGCCTGAGGCTCAAGAGGCCAAGCAGCGCTGGTCCCGGCAGAGATGGAGATGGCTCGAGGAACCCCTCAGGCCCCCGAGCCTCCCGAGGCTCCTGTGTCCGAGAGGACTCGTGAGGGCCGGCTTCCTCATCACGCCATCTCGCTACCTCAACATCCCGCCATCTCCACCATATCAGTGACACCTTTCCAAGTTCCGCTAGCTGGAGCGCCTGGCTGCATCTTTCCCAGGCCGCTGGGTCCGCCCCGCGGCATGTATCCGCTTTGCTTATGTTCTTTACTTTACCTTGTTGGGGGCACCTCGGCTGCATTATCCCAAAGCTGCTCGGTTCGCACTCAGTATGCAGTGCTTTCTCCGCACCTATCTAGATGGATTTGCTCCTCCGCTTAACCTGATTCACGTAATTATTGCCTACTACCTGTCGTGGACCTCTCCGCCCTAATGCAAAGCGCTTGCATCGCTAAAAGGGGGGGTACCGAGCATCACGACTCATGGGTTTCATCGCTCTCCAGCCCTCACCCCGCCTTGACCCACGGCATCGCGACCATCATACCAGCGCGGCTGAGCTCGCCGAGGGCCGGACCTCGAGGACGAGAGCATTTGCATTCTAACCCTGCAAGAACACACCATTGATAAAGGCCAGAGCCAGCGCAAACCGCCGAGGTAGGGCCTCGTGAGTCCCGCTACCTGGCTCACGGGTGCCCAGACACACCTCTCCTAGCCCTACTGTGCCGGGCCACATGTTAGGGCGGGCAGACACGCCTGGCTCCTCCCGAGGGGAGCCCCTCCACGCATCAGCTGGAAGCACCATGTTCGCGCTGGCTGGCGACACTGCCGAGGAGCGGCTATGCCTGCACATGCAGAAGCGCTTATGTTCTACCGGTGATAAACAACTGAGGGCAGCTCACAACCGTATCAACCTCGGGGAGCCTAGAGCTCAGTGTCTGGCGCCATCGCAACGCCTCCCCTCGGAAGTGCCGCGCGAGGGGGCTGGACACGGGGGCTGTTCCCGGGCCAGCCCGAACGTACGCCACCCAGCAAGGTCCCTCGGACATGGTCGTCGCGCGCCTCCCCGACCGGAGCCAAGGTATGAAAATTCGTTTGAACGTCAAGGGGGACTCCTGAGCATTGCGACTTAGGAGCCTAACTGGTCACGTAGCCCCTCACTCCTTAGTCCCGTCCTGGTCTCCGGTCGGGGCTAACGGCGGCTGAGGTATGCGCGAGGCCGGGCCCTGCCGACGTAGAACGACCAATCCACTCCTATGCCTCCCGTCCCTACTTGCTGTTTAGGCGCCAAGGGGACTCTCGTCGCCGCGACTCAGAGCCTAACTTGCCACGTAGCCCCTCACTCCTTGGTCCCGCCCTGGTTTCCGGTCAGGGCTAACAGCGGCTGAGGTATGCGCTGGGTCGGCCTCGCCGACGAGAACACACGCAAGTAGGAGGGAAGGCGAATTCAAAGAAAATATTACAAGCTATAAGTCGTTTCACAATGCCAAACACAAGTCTAAACGCCTCCATGAGGCATGGTGCATGTTGCAGGAATTAAAACAGAGCGAAGCTGTGAAGGATCACTTTCCGTGGCGCCCACCTCCCGAGGCCGCTGGAGCTGGCGGCACCACGCCTGTGCAAGGTGATGAAGGCGGAACCTCCCAAACAGGCCTCGCTCGGCCTTTCATGGCCTCAGCAAGCAGCAGCGCAAGGTCGCCGCCACAGCTCCAAAGAGGCCGTCAAGGTCGACGCTGGGGTCGCGAAGGTAGACGGGCTGAGGGCATACGTCCGCCGCAAAAGACAGGCATGCGCTCGCCTCGCCGTGGGGCCAGTATGGTCGGCGACATCTTCAAGTGCACGGACCAAGAAAGGAAGCAGATCGATGGGACCGCCCTTCGCGACCAGCCAGCGGATTCTCCAGCCACCCCGAGAGCATCTTCAACGCGCGCTGGCCTTCTCTCCAACTCCGGCGAAGGCCACCCGATCCTCAGCCAGATCTTTGCCTTCCGTCTAGCTCGATCCTTCCGCCAACGATCGTTCCAGCGGCTCCAACCGCCACGATAGTCATCAAGCTCAAGGTCCTTGTCGCTGACGGCGGCCTCCCGAGCCTCCATCTCCTTCTCCTTCTCCTGGCGGCCGCGAACCTCCTTGGCGAGTTCGTCACACAGGCCTTGCAGCTCGACCTCCAGCCCTTGCAGCAGTCCCGGGCGTCCGCGGCGTCGCCTCGGGCAGCATCGCGAGCGGCTCTGGCCTGGAAGGCGGCTTGTTTCTCCCCATCGGAGGCCGACGCGGCTTGGTTCAGCACCGCTCAGACGGAGGCGGCATAGAGGGCCCAGCCGGCTAGCTCTGTGTGCCCGCCACCGACGGGGTCAGATCTCGAGATCCTCTTGCAGCTGCCTGGGCCACGGGCAGCCTGGTCCAGGATGGCCGAGGGATCAGAAGGGACTGGAGCCGGTAGAGCAGGTGTAGAAGATGGCAGCGTGATCGTGGCTTGGGAAGGAGGAGCCCCTTGGGCCTTGGGCACCTCAGCGGCAACGTCAAGCGCATGCACCTCTAGAGTCAGCGGGGCCACGGTGGCTGACTCACCGCCAGAATGGTCCTGCTGGGCTCGCGAGGATGACCGGGTAGGGGAGGCGCGAGCTTCGCTGCCTCCTTTCCCCGCAGACGGAGCCGCAGCCCCGGCAGGCGAACCCGCCTCAAGCAGGGCCGCAGAAGCCCCCTTCGGCCTTTTTGCTGCAGGTGCCGACCTGGCCAAGAGAATACAGACGTCAAGCCTCGGTGGCAGAAGCAAAGCAAAACATGGATCGAACACTTACTGGTCGTCGTCCATGGACTCAAGCAGCCTCCGACCAAACTTGAAGCCTGAAAGTCTGCAGCTAGGGTCAGTCTTGGGAGGCCCGGAAGCAGTAGGCGCGTCGGGAAGGCCGGAGCTGGCCTCAGACCGCCCCGGAGCCAGAACGGACCCTAGGAGAACCAACCCCGACCTGCCCTTCCTCGGAACCAGGGGAGAATCCTCCCCTCCTGGCCGGCACCGCCTCGCTATCGTCCTGCATGGAGCGGCGGGCGGGACCTGCGCCGAGGAAGGAATCTCGACTCCTTGCCGCCTCAAGTCGAACCTTCTTCCTCCACCTCCTCTTCTTCCTCCTCACTCTCGCTGGAGCTACTGGAGGAAACGTTCACCGTCGCCAACATCGCCAGATCCTCGGGAGCCCCAGCGGGCACCAGCCCCTCACCATTGAAGGTGGGCATGGCGTTCACCACTTGCTCCCAGTCGCCGTGAAGGAACAGGGGGACGGGAGCGCCCTCCGGCCTCGCCACGTCTCCCTCGACCAAGGAATGGAGAGCCGCGACCAGATCTTCGTCAGAGAGGGCCTCGGAGCTCAGGCGAAGGGCGTCACCTGCTTCCCCAAGCCTCCACAATGGGAGCAAATGCTCCTGAAGCGGAGCCACCCGGTGTTCCAGGAACTCCTTCAGGAGCGTGGCTCCGATCAGCTTCGCCGCCCCCAAGCTGCCTGGCCTCAGGTCCGTGTCTATCCTCTTCATCACCATCTTCGCACAGGGGTCGACGAGCTCCACGCAAGACCACGTATCAACGGCCTTGGGCCGCCCCGACGGCATCGCCAGTCGGGGGTGGATGCGCCCTACATCCACCAGGACCCACTTTCTCCTGAAGCCTTTGATCCTCTTCCGGGCTTGGAGATGGAGTTGGAGCTGAATATATGATAAAGCTCACAAGATGCGCAGAATAGGGCCACGAGAGACCCGGAGGTAAAAGTAATGGCGCAGAAAAGCCACCGAGGGCTTTATCCCAACGTGAGCCTCACAATAGTAGGCGAAAATCGCCAGGAGAAGAACAGAGTTGGGGTGGAGATGCAGATCTTGCAAGTTGTATTGGCGGAGAACAGCAAGGAAGAACTCGGAAAAAGGAGGGACCAGATCGGCGATGATGGAGCTCACAAAGAATGGGTAGAAGGTGCTCCCCTTGCCTTCAGGCTGATCGGAGCCGGCCTTGAGCACAGCCGATCCCTCGTTTCCCTGCGCCACCGTCCTCCGGCGCACAAGGACGAGATTTTTCTTTGACACAGTCGGAGGATCCGGAGCCAGGAGGTACCAGGCCTCAGACGGGGTCTTGCGAGGCGCCATGGCTTGCAGGATGGGAAGGATTGAGATAGATCTGGAGGATTTTGGAAGCAAGGAGGAGAAGGGCGAGAAAGGGGATCTGGAGCAAGGCGAGCAAGAACGCGCACCAAGTCTAGCCCGGGCCTCCTTTTTGTTAGAAGGACGGTTGCCGAGGCGTCATGGGGAAGCGGAGACGCCGACGACCAATCAATCGCCATGTGGCGCCCGAGGCCGCAGGCTGTTGGGGCCCGCGACGCTTCGCACTTGCCCCTTCGCTTCTCTGCTAAGCCAAGTCCGGGCGCGCCTTGGGCCCGGGGGCTATTGTCGGCGTTCTGGGAATGGGGGTCCCCAGATTTTCCTGCCTGCGGCCTACGGCGTAGCTCAAGTGGGGGCCCAGCGCGGCCCAGCTTCATCAGCTCAAGCTCAAGACCCTTGCGAGGGGCTGAGATTGCTGGGCGGACGACAGGAACCTTCCTCAGGAGCAGCCTCGTTAGGCAGGCTCACGAGGAGGCGGAGAGATCAAGGCAGGGTACCTCACGAGGGGTGCCCCATGACGCAAGCCATGATGATCGAGATCAGGCGGGCGCCAGCCTGCGCAGTGTCCTCGTTTCCCCTTTGGTGCAAAGGAGGCAAGCACATGCCAAGGCATCAGGCAAAGGTTACCGCTTCGGTGCAACAAGACCAAGACCAGCAGAGCGGCAGGACAGTGGTCATCGTGGAGCCCAGGACGGTGTCACCGTCAGAGCCTTTGGCAGTCGAAGACCAACTTTAGTCAGGATAAGTGTACTAGATGTTCCCCTTCAAAATGGCCAATTGTTGGCGCCCTTCCCGCTCATTATTTGGGAAGAGGCCCAGGGCCTCCCCCTATAAATAGGACTAGCCACCACAGAGAGACGGGATGGGTCAAACCTAGCAGAGAGAGGGGACGGTCGAACCTACCAGAGAGAGGGGACGGGTCGAACCTACCAGAGAGAGGGGACGGGTCGAACCTACCAGAGAGAGAGAGAAGCGACTGGACTCACCCAAGCAGTCCATCGCACCAGCTCAAGAACAGCCCCTCGCGAGGTTGTTCTTCCTTTGTACTGTTCTTCATCAGCCCCGGAGGCAATCCACCACACCACACACTGGTGTAGGGTATTACACCACAACGATGGCCCGAACTAGTATAAATCTTGTGTCTCTTGTGCTGTTCATTGTTCCTAGTTTAGATCCCTTGCAAACCATTAACGCGTGAGCTGGTAGAGGAAAGATCTCCATGCACACCCCAGAGTTCGAACCTCAAGGGTCTGCCGGAACCCGAAATACGACAGTTAGTCTGCGTCATGGTCTTGAACAAAAGTCCCCTGCTGTAGAATTGGGGAGTAGCTCTGGCTCGAAAGAGATGGGAATGATTAGCAGGGCGGCGACGGGAATGGTGCGCGTTGTTTCAGTTCCAGAGGCTAACAAAACGTGTGACGAGCTGGTGGAGATCAGCCACGGGTGGCAGGAGCTCTTCCAGGAAGCAAGGGAAGATTTGAAGAAGGCGAATGCCAGGATCGTAGAAATTACGGTTGAGAAGAACAATCTCCTTGAAAAGCACGTCCGGTCATTGCAGGAATCGGTTGCAGCTGTGAAGCGACATGACGAGGATGTGAAGGCGCTGAAGAAGGATATTGATGAACTGCGCGTGGCGCAAACCAGCAAGAATCGGTTGTTGCAGGAATCGGCCGCAGGTGTGAAGCGACATGACGAGAATATGAAGGCGTTGAAGAAGGAGATTGATGAACTGCGCCGGGAGCAAACCAGCAACAAGGTCGGTGGGGACTAGGTATACAGCAGCGTCCCTGGCTGTTGTGTGCGTCTGGCATTCTTAAGCAGTGGAGTGGAGTTTCTTACCTTGTCTTGTGAAATTTCGATGTCAGCTACCTTGCAAACAAAATGTATTTTGGTTTTGAGTATCGTTGTAATTAGGTGCCATTACTTATGATGCACGGGACGTGAAGTCTCTGCATCCATGGTTGTGAACCTAGTATTTGTAATGACTTGTGTACTGATGAAGGCATGTACGTTCTTGGCTTTTCTGTGTTGCAGTGTTTCGGGTCACAGACACGGGCTTGCATCCCACAGATTCATGGTGTGGTTTTATATAGAGTCACGTTCACCTGTATTTGTGTTTGAAATGTTTCCGTCGACTCGTTGAGAAAAATAGGCACGTACGCAGGTGAATCCCATGGGGGAATGGTTTCGTCTTTTGCATAGTCACGTTTGTACGTTTATCATGGAAAGAAAGCACAATGGATTTAGATGTTAACGCTAGCTGTTTGCTTTGTGAGATTCGAGACTCGAGTTGTTTAAAAGCGCAAGTTCCTTGTTTTTAAAAGCCACGGTTCTGTACTAAGTTACGTCGCGCTTCTTTTATTAGAAGCACAGACGTGAAGTGAATATAGCGGCGGACGATGACTTGTGCACTGACAATGGCGTGGACGTTTGTGTCAGTGTTAAGGGTCACAGGCACGGGCGTGAAGCGCTAAAAGGCATACTGCCCTATAATATAGAGTCGCGGTCTCGTGCGTTTGTGTTCTGAATTGTTCCGTCGACTTGATCAGACGATGAGGCACAGGCGTTCAGCCCACAAAGGATTTTTAATTCGGGAGACCCACCGGAATTGGTTCAGATGTGAACACCCAGTGTTTACTCTGTGAATCCCATGGGGGCATGGTTTCGTCTTTCGCATAGTCACGTTCGTACGTTTATCATGGAAAGAAAGCAGAACGGGTTTAGATGTTAACACTAGCTGTTTACTTTGTGAGTGGTCGATTCGAGAGTCGAGTTGTTTAAAAGCATAAGTTCCTTGTTTTTAAAAGCCACGGTTCTGTTCTATACTGAGTTGCGTCGCGCTTATTTTATTAGAAGCATGGGCGTGAAGTGACTACAGCCACGGTTCTGTTCCAGGTAGCGACATGACCTGTGCGCTGACGATGGCGTGGACGTTCGTGGCAGTGTTAAGGGTCAGAGGCACGGGCGTGAAGCTCTAAGAGGCATGTAGCCGTATGATATAGAGTCACGTTCCCCTGTGTTTCTGTTCCGAGTGCTTCCGTCGACTCGATCAGAAGGAGATGCACGGTCGGTGAGCCCACAGAGGCATAGCTTTGCATTACGCACAGTCACGTTCGTTTCTTTAACCCAGTGGAATGGGTTGAGATGCCAACACTTACTATTGACTCTGTTGTTAAAAGTTTGTTTGCTTGTTTTCAAAAGCACAATCACGCTTCTTTCTTTATGTTTCGTATATTACTCTATAAAGGCGTGGACTCGATTAGATGGAGAGGCACGGGCATGGTGTGGTGTTATATAGATTCACACTCGTCTGTGATTGTTTCCGAATAATTCCGTTGACTCGATCAGATGGAAACCCAGCGGAAAGGCATCGTTTGGTCTTACTCACAGTCACGTTCGTTTCTTTAATTGTGGAAATCCAGCGGAAACGGTTCAGGTGTGAACACTCACTGTTTACTCAGTGAGGCACGGAATGGCTTGTTCGAGAGAAGCTGTTGTGGTGTATTCTTTGCACGATGGTGGGTCCCAGGAAGTGACGGCGTGGTATTATGAAGAGTTACGTTATGTTGTTTTCATGTTCCAAATGATTCCGTTCAACCGTTCGCAACGGCAGGCACATCTGTGCAGCGCGAAGAGGCATGGTTATGATTTACCAAGAGTCACATTCGTGCGTTTATCGCGGAAACCCAACGGTTCGACGGCTGTCTCTTCGTACCTCGGGAGTGAACGCCACGTGGCGCCGCTCCAGAAACCTAACGGTGCGACGGGCGTCTCCTCCGGTGACGCCGTTCTGGCTCGTCGCCCGAGGCTAGGCTCCGGCTATTTAAGGCGGACGGACGGAGTCGCGAAACCCTAGCCACATTCTACTCCTCCCTTCGTTCGCTGCCAGGCCTTCCATTCCTCTTGCTCATCACTATTCACTGACCATCTCCGCCATGGCTGGGCAGAAGGAGACTACTCCGGATGGCCGTACCCTGTCGCGGGAGGAGATCCCGGCTCGTGAGGGTTCCTCGTCTGTAGGTTCACCCTGTTTCTGCTTCTCCTTCATTCGTTTTTGGTTTCTTTAGGTTGCTTTGATTTAGTTTGTGAAACAAGAACTATTGTGGTCAGCTGACTCCTAATTTGATGTGTGTGTGTCTTGCTGATACTGATTTACAGTCAGTTGGAGCTACTCTCATTAACCTGGTCAATGGGATGAATGCCTTGGTTTCACTTGCAAAGGTTGACAGAACGTGCAAGGAGTTGCTGGAGGTCACCTACGAGTGGCAGCAGTTCTACCAGGAAACAAGAGAAGATTTGGAGAAGGCCAATGCCACGATCGTAGAAATTATGAATGTGAGGAGCAATCTCCTTGAAGAGCACACCCGGTCATTGCAGGAATCGGCCGCAGCTGTGAAGCGACATGACGAGAATATAAAGGCGCTGAAGGAGGAGATTGATGAACTACGCCGGGAGCAAACCAGCAAGAAGGGTGGTGGGGACTAGATATACAGCAGCGTCCCTCGCTGTTGTGTGCGTTTGTTGTTGTTAAGCAGTGGAGTGGAGTTTGTTACCTTTTCTTGTGAAATTTCGGTGTCAGCTACGTACTTTGTTAACAAAATGTATTTTGGTTTCGAGTATCATTGTCATTAGGCGCCTTTACTTATGATGCACGGGACGTGAAGTCTCTGTAGCCACGGTTGTGAACCTAGTATTGTAATGACTTGCATACTGATGTAGGTGTGTACGTTCGTGGCTTTTGTGTGTTGCAGTGTTTCGGGCCATGGACACGGGCTTGCACCCCACAAATTCATGGTGTGGTATTATATAGTCACGTTCGCCTATATTTGTGTTCGAAATGATTCCGTTGACTCGTTCAGAAAAATGGGCACGTACTCAGGTGAATCCCATGGGGGCATGGTTTCGTCTTTCGCATAGTCACGTTCGTACGTTTATTATGGAAAGAAAGCAGAATGGGTGTAGATGTTAATGCTAGCTGTTTACTTTGTGAGTGGCCGATTCGAGAGTCGAGTTGTTGAAAAGCGTAAGTTCCTTGTTTTTAAAAGCCATGGTTCTGTACTGAGTTGCGTCGTGCTTCTTTTATTAGAAGAACGGGGGTGAAGTGAATATAGACGCGGTTCTGTACCAGCCAGTGACATGAGTTGTGTACTGACAATGGCGTGGACGTTCGTGGTAATGTTAAGGCTCACAGGCACGGGCATGAATCTCTAAGAGGCATGGTGCCATATGATATAGAGTCACGTTCCCCTGTGTTTCTGTTCCGAGTGCTTCCGTCGACTCGATCAGAAGGAGATGCACGGCCGGTGAGCCCACAGAGGCATAGCTTTGCATTACGCACAATCATGTTCGTTTCTTTAACCCAGCGGAACGGGTTGAGACGCCAACACTTACTGTTGAATCTGTGAGGCACCGAATGGCCTATGTGAGAGACGCTGTTGTTAAAAGTTTGTTTCCTTGTTTTCAAAAGCACAGTCACGCTTCTTTCTTGATGTTTCGTATATTACTCAATAGAGGCATGGACTCGATTAGATGGGAGAGGTACAGGCATGGTGTGGTGTTATATAGAGTCACACTTGTCTGTGTTTGTGTTTCGAATAATTCCATTGACTCGATCAGATGGAAACCCAGCGGAAAGGCACCGTTTGGTCTTACTCATAGTCACGTTCGTTTCTTTTATTACGGAAACCCAGCGGAAAGGGTTCAGGTGTGAACACTCACTGTTTACTCGGTGAGGCACGGAATGGCTTGTTCGAGAGAAGCTGCTGTGGTGTATTCTTTGCACGGTGGTGGGTCCTAGGAAGTGAAGGCGTGGTATTGTGAAGAGTTACGTTATGTTGTTTTCGTGTTCCAAATGATTCCGTTGAACCGTTCGCAACGGCAGGCACATCCGTGCAGCGCGAAGAGGCATGGTTATGCTTTAGCAAGAGTCACATTCGTGTGTTTATCATGGAAATCCAACGGTTCGACGGGCGTCTCTTTGTATTCGGGAGTGAACGCCACGTGGCGCCGCTCCAGAAACCTAATGGTCCGACGGGCATCTCCTCCGGTGACATCGCTCTGGCTCGTCGCTCGAGGCCAGGCTCCGGCAATTTAAGGCGGACGGACGGAGTGTCGAAAGCCTAGCCACATTCTACTCCTCCCTTCGTCCGCCGCCAGGCCTTCCTCCTGTTGCTCATCACTATTCACTGACCATCTCCGCCATGGCTGGGCAAAAGGAGACTACTCCGGACCATCGTGCCCTGTCGCGGGAGGAGATCCCGGTTCGCGAGGGTTCCTCGTCTGTAAGTTCACCCTGTTTCTGCTTCTCCTTCATTCGTTTTTCTTTATTTCGGCTGCTTTGATTTAGTTTGTGAAACATGAATTATTGTGGTCAGCTGACTCCTAATTTGATGTGGGTGTGTCTTGCTGATACTGATTTACAGCCAGTTGGAGGTAGGGTTAGTCTGCATCATGGTCTTGAACAGAAGTCCCGTGTTGTGGAATTGGGGAGCAGTTGTGGCTCGAAAGAGAAGGGAATGGTGAGCGGGGCGGCGACACCAAGTGCCGTGAGGTCCTTGTTAGTTACTCTCAATAACCTGGTCGATGAGATGAATACTTTGGTTTCAATTCCAAAGGCTGACAAAATGTACGAGCAGGTGTTGGAGATCACCTACGCATGGAAGAAGCTTTGCGAGGAAACAAAGGAAGATTTGGAGAAGGCGAATGCCAGGATCGTAGAAATTATGGCAGAGACGAGAAATCTCCTTAGAGAGCACATCCGGTCGTTGCAGGAATCGGCCGCAGCTGTGAAGCAACATGATGAGAATATGAAGGCGTTGAAGAAGGAGATTGATGAACTGCGCCGGGAGCAAACCAGCAACAAGGTCGGCAGGGTCTAGGTATACAACAACGTCCCTAGCTGTTGTGTGCGTCTGGTGTTGTTTAACAGTGGAGTGGAGTTTCTTACCTTGTCTTGTGAAATTTCGCTGTCAGCTACCATGAGGCACGGAGACGTGATTTCAAGGGAGGTACGGACGCGAAAATGATCGTTATGCAAGTACGTGAAGGAGTGCCTCTGCTTTAAAGAAGCTTTCACTGACACATTTTCATTGTGGGGGGCATGGACTATGAGCTCCATGTGTTTTCGAAGGCATTAGGCCTCATTAATGAACATATCAGAGAGAAGGTGAATCTTTTGGTTGGCGGCTAGAATGTTGCGTAAAATGACGTGAAGCCAATTTACGCATGGTCTCCTTGGTATCAGAGGTACATAGGCACATAAGTGCCTATTGTGGTGCACTGAAATAAACTTGTGCGAAAGACATGTAAACTGCAAGCAAACTACAAGGTTAACTGCGACACAAGTAAACCTAAATTTATAACAAGCAAAAGGCAGTCTTGAGGGAAAGCAAATTTAATGAGAATTCTAGAATGTTCTAGATAATTTTGTTTGCCGGGACCATCTGCTTCAGTAGTCGTAGTCGCCACAGGACCTAGCGCGCTTCCTGGTCTGCTCCTTGTCGAGTTTGGCCCGGCGAAGCCCTTCCTGAATGATGTTGAGGCGGCTCCATATCTCGTACGCAGCATAAGCGTCCTTTGCCGCGTACTCGATGTGCCTCATGGACAGGGGCATGAACGCCCAGCGGCTGCATTCTGCGTTGGTGAGCTCTGCGTCGTGGACAAAGATGCCTGAGACATCCCCAAGGGAGTCCAGAAGCTTGGTAGCTGTAGGCACCCTCCATTCCTTCTAGATGTCGATGAAGTGGGCGATCTCCAGTCCGACGCGGCCGAGCATCTCTATGTTGCCGTCGATGGAGAAGCCAACAAACGTGTACCTGGGGTCCGCGAGAAAGTTGTCGAACTTGGTGCAGTCCTTGTCTGCCGTGCTCAGTTGGAAGAGCAGCACCGGATGGAGAGCTAGACGAGGGCGGGTTTATGATCTTCTCCATGGTCGTTGGTGTACTTCACATCAACTCCGACGATCTTGTGGCGCTCGAACTGGAGGTGTCTCTCGAACTGCTCAATGGTGGTCGCCGCCTTGTGCAAGTCGTTGGTGTGGATCACGTGCAACTTTGTGTTGCCGTGGGCCTGCACCTCCATGAATTCCCTGGTGAATCCCATCGCCTGGAGCAGTTGGTCCTCCTGTAGTCTGATTTTTCGTGGGGAACAATGAGTGGGAGCGCAATGGCGATTTCTGTTCTTTGTGTGTGAGAAGGCCGCGGCGGGAGTCTAAATTTAAGGGCGGGGAAGTGGCAAAGGAGTGCACGATCTCACTGTCGACGCGGTTGTGCACATCGTGGGTTCTGGATCATGGTTTTTCTTTATAAAAAATAAAAATAAAATCAGCAGTTGTATTTTTAAAAATTTCGTATCTCCAGCAAGTCGTGGAGATGATCGTTGTCTTTCGTAGTTTGCTGTCAAATGTTAACTTTTACAATCTCGTGAGGAATGCAGTTATATTTTTAACAACCATCGTATCTCGTGAGGCATGCAGGGGCAGTATGTAGAGGCACAAGTCTCTGACCAAGAGAAGCATGCTTCAAATGGCAGCTTTAACTCTCAGACACACGGGCGTGGTACATTTATTGGGAGTGGCAATTGTTTTCAGTGATGCATTCGCTGGTAGGAGCAGTGCTGTCTTTCTTCAGAGGCACTATTCTATGTCCATGTTGCAATTGACGCTACAAGATGGTCAGAAAGTACGAGAAGCAACGAAAGGCGTCGTCATGCAGCTACAAGAAGCACTCATACAGCTAGAGGCGAAACAAGAGGCACAGATACGATGCTACGTGATGCACGGAGTAGAAGCTATGTGATTGCACGGACGTCTATTCGTGCTATTGTGCTATATGAGGCACGGGCACAAACAAATAGCCGTGCACTCAAGTACATGCGCAAAAAGCCACAGACGTGTTTCAGAGAAGCAGCGGCCTCCATGGTTTTACCGCAAGGTGGGATTCGACATTTATCCAGGGCATTTCGAGTTTTACAATTGTAGGAAGAATCGTTTTTCACTTATATGTTATGTGGCAGAGGCACGGCTATTACTTGTGTGACGAAGGAATGTACGTCGAATGTACGTGACACGAGGATTGACAATAGGCGTCCGTTACTGTTTTCCCGGAAATGTTTTTGAATTAACTGCGAGAGGCATGAATGTGCCGACGGAATAGGCACGGTCATGTCTGAAATAGTTGCAAGGTCGTCCCTAAGGTGTCCTATACGCTTTACAGTTACAAGCACGGTCGTCGTTCTTGCAGAGGCACGGAGGTGAATGATGGAGCCTATGCCTTTGCAATAGTCACCTCCAATATTAAGAAATAAGTAAATGTTCATAGACCCGATACGTCGGAAGCTAGCCGTAAGGCACGCTCCTGCCTCTGCGTTTTTGGTGACGTCACGTTTAGTGCCAGCGGGGTCGACGTAATGCTCGGTTTTATGATGTTTTTGTTTTGAACAACTTTCTTAACATGCGGTACGGTTTTACCCGACGAACTGGAGGCACGGACGTGATTCTAAGGGAGGTAGGGACGCGAAGGATCGTGATGGTGAAGGTGTGCCTCTGTTTTCAAGAAGCTTTCATTGACACGTTTTCATTGCGGGGCCATGGCCTATGAGTTTCTTGTGTCTTCGAAGGCATTCAACCTCACTAACGGACGTGGAGTCAATTTACGCACGGTCTCCATAGGAGTGGAGGCACCGAAGTGCCTTCGTGGGTGTTTTAAGTAGCTAGTTGGTGTTATTGACGGACAACCGTGCCTCTGTAGTGTTCCTCTCTGAGGGTCACGGGCGTAAGCAATGTTTTCCAAGGAGAATAAACACCTAACTACCTCTGTATTCAAAATGTTTTTCCAAAGTGTTCCATATGAATGATTTTTAATATTTGTGTGTGCACTGGTTTGTTAGAACATTGTGCACTGCTTTTAGGAGCATTCTGTAATTGTTGTCCCTGCATTTCGACGCTGCATCCACAAAGGTACTAGTGCATTGCATGCTCGTCATTTTTGTGGATTGCTATGTGTACCTGCTCTGTGCGTTACGCTAATCGTATAGTATCTGTACTATGTTTATATTTTTCAGTTCAGGCCAATATATTCTAATAATAGAAAACTGCAACATTGTACTGGAAATAAACTTGTTCAGAAGATTTGTAAACTAGAAGCAAAACTACAAGGTTATCTGTACTGTGTTCATATTTTTTAGTTCACGCCAATATATTCTAATAATAGAAAACTGCAACATTGCACTGGAAATAAACTTGTTCAGAAGATATGTAAACTGGAAGCAAACTACAAAGTTATCTGTACTATGTTCATATTTTTCAGTTCACGCCAATATATTCTAATAATAGAAAACTGCAACATTGCACTGGAAATAAACTTGTTCAGAAGATATGTAAACTGTAAGCAAACTACAAGGTAAACTGCGACATAAGCAAATCTATATTTAGAACAAGCAAACGGCAGTCTTGAGAGAAAGCAAATCTAACGGGAAATCTAGAATGGCATGAGCAATCTTCTAGTTACTTTTCTTGGCCGGGACCACCTGCTTCAGTAGTCGTAGTCGCCCCAGGACCTTGCGCACTTCCAGGTCTGCTCCTTCTCGAGTTTTGCCCAGCGGAGGCCTTCCTGGATGATGGTGAGGTGGCTCCATATCTCGTACGCAGCGTAAGCATCTTTTGCCGCGTACTCGATGTGCCTCCTGGACAGGGGCATGCACGCCCAGCGCTGGCGCTCTGCGTTGGTGAGCTTCTTCTTCATGTTGTTGTAGTAGTCGTGGACATTGATGCCTGAGACATCGCCAAGGGAGTCCAGACGCTTGGTAGCTGTAGGCACCCTCCATTCCTTCTGGACGTCGACGAAGTGGGTGATTCTAGTCCGACGCTACCGAGCATCTCTAAGTCATCGCCGATGGAGAAGCCAGCAAACGGTATCGGGGTCGGCGAGGAAGTTGTCGAAACTGGTGCGATTCTTGTCGGCGGCGCCGATTGAAGAGCAACACCGGATGATCCTTGCCAACGCAGAGCTGGACGAGGGCTGGTTTCTGATCTTCCCCAACGTCGTTGGTGTACTCCACATCAACTCCGACGATCTTGTGGCGCTCGAATTCGAGGTGTTCTCGTACTGCTCGATGGTGGTCGCCGCCTTGTGCAAGTCGTTGGTGTGGATCACGTGCAACTTGGTGTTGCCGTGGGCCTGTACCTCCATGAATTCCTTGATGAATCCCATGTCCTGGAGCAGTTAGTCCTCCAGCAACCTGGTTTTTCATGGGGAACAATGAGTGGGAGCGCAATGGCGATTTCTGTTGTTTGTGTGTAAGAAGGCTGTGGCGGAAGTCTAAATTTAAGGGCGGGGAAGCGGCAAAGGAGTGCACGATCTCACTGTCGATGCGGTTGTGCACATCGTTGGTTCTGGATCGTGGTTTCATCTCCCTGGTGGTGCGGTTGTGCACATCCTGAGTTTTTGATGGTGGTTTTTCTTTATAAAAAATAAAATTAAAATCAGCAGTTATGTTTTTAGCAACCTTCGTATCTCCAGCAAGTCGGGGAGATGCTCGTTGTCTTGCGTAGTTTGCTGTCAAATGTTAAGTTTTACAATTTATCTCGTGAGGCATGCAGGGGCAGTATGTAGAGGCACAAGTCTCTGACCAAGAGAAGCATGCTTGAAGTGGCTGGTCTAACTCTCTGACACACGGGCATGGTACATTCATTGGGAGTGGCAATTGTTTTCAGTGATACATTCGCTGGTAGGAGCAGTGCTGTGTTTTTTCAGAGGCACTGTTGCAGCTGACGCTACGAGATGGACAGAAAGAACGAGACGCAACGACAGGCGTGGATATGCAGCTTCAAGAAGCACTTATACAACAAGAGGTGCAAGTAGAGGCATAGATACGATGCTATGTCAGGCACGGAAATGAAGTTACGTGGTTCACGGACGTCAATTCGTGCTATGATGCTACGTGAGGCACGGGCACAAACAAATAGCCGTGCACTAAACTACATGCGCAAAAAGCCACAGATGTGTTCCTGAGAAGCACTGGCCTCCATGGTTTTGCCGCAAGGTGGGATTCGACATTTATCCAGGGCATTCCGGGTTTCACAAGTGTAGGAATAATCGTTTTACACTTATATGTTCTGTGGTAGAGGCACGGCAATTACTTTTGTGACGAAAGAATGAACGTTGAATGTACGTGATGTGAGGATTGACAATAGGCATCCGTTTAATGTTTGTCCGGAATGTTTTTCAGTTAGCTTTGAGAGGCATGAATGTGACGACGGAACAGGCACGGTCATGTCTGAAATAGTGGCCAGGTGGTCCCTAATGTGTCCTGAATGTATCACCTGTAATGCTACACTGTTACAAGCACGGTCGTTATTCTTGCAGTGGCACGGACGTGAGAGTCATGAATGTGTCGACTCAACAGGCACGGTCATGTCTGAAATAGTTGCAAGTACGAGATGGGCAGAAACAACGAGAAGAAATGAGGGGCGTAGGCATGCAGCTGCGAAACGCACTTATACAGCGAGTAGCACAGCTAGAGGCACAGGTACGATGCTACGTGAGGCATGGACATGAACCTATGTGAAGGCATGGATGTTTAAGCTGACTGAGCCATAGGGGAAGGCGCTAGGCTTTTAGGAGAAGTGCTGTGCGGTTGACAGAGGTGTATGCTTGAGCTCATCGCAACAAACTACTAGGCATGACGCTATTCTGCGGAGCACCATAGTGAAAAATATGTATACTACTGACGTGCGGATCTAGCAACGTCACTAAACTATTCTGGAACATACTTCACCACAACCATTCATCCTCCATTATTATTCAGCGAATCCCTTTATTATTATCAGAGATAAATAAACTAACCAACGTAAGTGTTTCACCTTCTTTGACAGGGAATTTTCACCACCATCCTCTTGGATGTAATTATATGCTCAGTTACATACCATGACATAACTAAATAACAAAACTGATGTGTATAGGCTGTTCCAAAAACAGACATAAATTACTGAACTAGGAAGTATAGCCACCGGCAACGCTCTATCAGGAAAGGTCGTTGATTATCATCAACAGTAGCTTCATGTTTCCCAATGTTGGCCACCGCTTTTCAATTGTGACAAGGACAATTGAACCAACCTTTAGCTGAGCTTCCCAGGAAAAATCTGAAAAACCGGTCACCTCCATTCTGCCGTCGGCTCGTATGGAGTATGTTGTGCTCATGCCTATTGCATCATACATGTCTGTTAGGCTGATACCACCGTTTTGAGGTAGATATCCCAGGTTCATCTTTAGAAGCCTCACAACGGAAGACAGGATTCTCTGCAGATTGTACCGATATTACTAGATAAAATCAATGTACAAGGACATAAAACATCGAAAATAGCAAACAAAACCTTGGCAGAGGATCAAAACAAATATCAAATGACTAACCAGACGACCATTTATGACATTGGTGACGTTTAGACGCTGCACAAAGGGTATGGTGGGGAAGTCGTTAGACTCAAACACATAGTATATCATCTGTCCTAGTTGGCTGTATGAGAGGTTTACGCCTCGACCGAACACTGTTTTCCCAATGTACTCCCTCTCCGAGTCATTTAGAAAATCAAGAGCTGCATGGAAAAAGATAACTCATTTTCAAACAAATTTGTTTAAACAGATGAACTCAGTATTTAAGTTTAAAATGAATGGTTAAATTCAATGCATGTGATCAAGTTGGGATGATAATCAACAGAATTGCATAAAATGTTTTCAAAATAACTTTGACTATAAGTATGTCATTAATTTAGTGGACAGGGGTAGGAGTACCAAAATACGCTGATAAACGTAGTTGATAAAACATGATGGAAGTTTCTGCATTTACCTAGTGATGGTTTGGGGAGGGGCCTGTGACCTCCTCGAGAATCACTGAGTCTCAGATCTATCACAATGGACAGACTCCCAGTATCCAGGTTTATGATGATTAGATCTCGATAATGAAGATCGTAGTCACTAATTAACTTTTCCCAGCCAGGTCCATGAATTTTAGACCGATTAGGTTCATCGGTGATGTAGATCTCATATGACAGATCCTCGTTGGTGATCAGTACTGGATTTCTTTGTTTTCCTTCTTCTTGAAATTCTTCCTCTTTCCACCGATAGATTGAAGAAGTGACTTGCTGCCTGCAGTAGCATGGCACATACTGCGCAAGAAAAAAAATCTTACCAGGCATGTATAACCAAGATAGATAGCGCTTATCATATATGTACCAATTGTTTTCAACAGGTTGCTATTTGATAAAACAAGGTACATCAAAAATTGAAAACATATCATTAAATTCTTAAATGTAGGCATTCCATTCAAACAATATGCTAGAAACTTTTATTTCCTTCATCAGAAAGATACACTAGTTGGTAGTAACTGATGGGCAACATGGGGTGGCAAACATTTCTCCTTACTAGGCATGTCTTGAAGCATCGAGGAAGATGCACTGTTATCGCGCTGTGAAGAACGCCTGACTCCAGTCCGGAGCAACCGAAGTTGGTACATATATCACAGCACATGGTTTCCCCTGTAATACGTTGCAAAAAAAACGTTTATATGAAATTCTCAACACAAGGAAAATTTTATTATCTTGAAAAACTATTCGGCTAAACTGGCATTTTTACATAAATAGTCGTTCACAAGCAATTTCCTAAAAAGGATTTCTGCTGCTTGGTTTTAAAAGCAGCTTTAGCAAATGTATATTTCAAGACAAGACAGGAAAAAAGGAGAAACAATAGTCTGTCATCAGGCGGCTCAAAAGAGTGTTTGTAACATTAAAATTATATGTAAATTGGTCGGAGCTGCACCCAGCAACAACGTCATCCGCGACCATCCGCCACCGTCGCCGACGCCAACCACCAGAACATGTGTGGCTAGGTGGTATTTGAAACGGGTGATCTATCAACGTTAACCTTGCCTCCAGCGTACAGGACCCCAAACGCTATCTTCAAGCACAGACTCCGACTCCCAGTCAATAGCACCCCAAACGCCGACCTCGAGCACCCTGTGGCCGGTTAAGCAATAGAGCTCAACGTCTGGCCACTCGCTTGGACATCCGGCCACCACCATTGTTTGCAAGACCTAACGGGCTTCAATTTAAACTACCAACCTCCCTTGGCGAAGTTCATCGCTCACCTGTGACTTGGACGCCGCAGGTCGCTGCAGCTCGTAACGTTCTCAAGCACAAGCACCGACTTCAAATCAACCCCACCCCTAAGAGGCACGGGTCCTGTACAGGTTCGGCCTCCTAATGCGTTGATTTGGTCTAGATCACAATGAATTTCCAGGCAATTCCTAGCATAACAGCGCAGATGGGTCGCTTTCAATCACGGAGAGACGAAACCAACAAAGAGGAAAACTGATCGTAGGGAAAAATTCACATAGAAATTAAGAGAAAATGGACTAACCCTGGATCTAGAGGGAGAATTGAGAGAGAAGAGACGATGAACGCTATAGCGGGTGAGTGGGAGGGGGCGGTCTGGGTTGGCACAAAGCAGAACAAACAATTATAATACGCGCCTGCTCACTGACATGGGGCTATAGGCTTATTATAGGAGCATAGAGGCATGCACGGACGGCCCCAACACGCACGGACTTACATGCATATAAGGCACGGTTTTGTTTCTGTTTTCGAAATTTTCTCAGTGGGGCGTTCACTGAGACAGGTTGTGCACGTCCATGACGCACGGCCATGCTTCTGTTTTCTGAAGTATTTTTCCCTAGTATGGTCTCTCGGAGGGACAGGGACGTGAAGCCACGGTGCGCATCGTCCTGTAAGGATAATAATGAGACGCACGGAAAGGCCTCTGTATTCTAAATGTACATGCGGACGACGCACAAACGTCTTTTGTGTTTTCGTAGTTGTTTTCGCATGACATGACCATTCCTAGTTGTGTTCTCCTAGTTGTTTTTGCATGACACGGCCATTGCTAGTTGTGTTCTCCTAGTTGTTTTCGCATGACACGACAATTCCTTCGCACGACAGGGCCACTTCGAGGGACAGTGGAGTGAAGCCACGGTGCGCACGGTTATCCAAGGAGAAAATGCAATGAAGTGCCTCAGTTATCGTAACACTTTAAGTTGCTTGTTCATTGAGAGAGGCACGGACGTATGTTTAAATGATGCAAGATTGTGCTACTGTTTTCCGAATTGTTCATTTCTGACACGGTCTCTCGGAGGGACACGATGTCTGCAATTAAAAGGGGCACATAATCTTTCGCTTTGACGAATTCTTCCGATGCATCAGTTTTGTTAAATATGATAATGAGAATGGAAACCCAGCATCTAAAAAGTGATTGGAGGTCGTTGCTGACCTTAAGTCATTATCACAACATTCCAAATGTTTTCAGAGACGTGTCCACACGGACGTATGATTTTCACAACCTCTTGATGCACGTTCGTTTCCCGTGGGGTGCACGGACGTCCTTCGGAGAGGCGCAGTTGGAGCAGTTGCAGGTTTGCAGTGGACGCATGTTGCTTTGAAAAGACAGAATTTCATGCCAAGCAACTGAGATAAACAAGATGATACTAGTTTGATTTTTGAGCATGTGTGTGAGCTGATTTCTTTTATCATAGGGTCCAGAAACATATGATCGATATTGAAAACAAAAAGCATGTACATAATTGCTTGACCATGTTTACACAATGCACTCATTCAATATAGGAAGTACATCTCTTCAGACCTATTTTTCAGCATCCACAGTTGAATGGATCTGGCAAATCTAGATATTCAACACCTGTGTTTTTTAAGTCCATGTGCATGTGCTCGCAAGTTGTTGTTAATTTAAGTTCTGCGCAATTAGAAGCCCTTTTGTCCATCTGCAGTACCTCTTCTTGCCGTTTGTAAAATTCACGAGTGAAATCTCTGCGCAGGCCAAACTTAAGCCTGATGGTCAGTAGCATCCTAGCATTGAGAATAAAGAATGTCACAAATTCAGTGTTTGCATCTGTTACATCATAGTCTTCCAGCGTTAATGTCCTCAAACAAATGTCGTGATTATTGAGAAACACTCGCTGCTTTTGGTGCCATTCATTTGTTATACCTCTTTGATCCCATCCTCCCCCCTAAACACACGAGAAGAGCAAACTTAAGAGTTAGTGCCAGTATATTATGCATATTTTGCGTGGGCTTTCAACGTGTGTGAAATCATCACCTCGATAAACTAGTTTTGCAAGCATTGAAAGCATCGCAGCAAGTCAACAATCTCATCCAGATAAAAGCATGTCTGTGAGATAAACAAAGTCTTGACGGAATACAACACCGCATGTAGGCTACTTATGCAGAGACCCTTCATTGAGCACATAACGTTATATTATTAGCTCGTGGATGTGAATCTCAAGTGCTTTTGAATAACGCATGTCAAAGTAACGTGCAGAGGAAGTACCTGAATAACTGTAGTCCCAATGACAATATTTGTTTCATTGGGTAATTCAGAAATTTTTCCCAGTGTGTCCAACACAGGTGCGGACCAAACTGTTATCTGTAGTTGTGCATCTACAGAATCATGTAGCAGCCTCCGGAGGGAAGGCACATCCTCAATGGTCAGTTTTCCTCCGTCAGAACGAATGCCAATGCTTACAAGCCTAGCTGAGTTTATTCGTAGACAACATAATTTCTTGTTGCAAACAAGTAGCAGGCACTGCAGGGCAGGGCAACCGTGGTGGATGAACTTCCCCAAGGAGACATCCGATATATAAACCTTCACCAGCGAAAGTCTCCTGAGCAGTGGGAGGCAAAGCATTTCTACAAGTTTGTCTTCTAGTTTGCACATGGAGAAGGTGATGGTGTGGAGAGACGAGCGAAATATCGAGATGGATGCCGGTGGCGACGGCATAGAAGAAGGGATTCTGCGTGCTTGCCTGGGCCCTGGGTAGAAGAACTTTGGGAATATATGATAGAACTCTAAAACCTGGAGTTGGTCCAGATTCCGAGACAGGAACAACTCATCGACGCCACAAAGGTTCGCACTGGAGGTAGCTTGTCGGGATGCAAAGGCGGCGGATCGGGCCCTTGAGATCGGAGAGGATAGATACAGAAGGCTGGCCATCGCGACAGATTCTCATGGCGGTTACAACTAAGATGTCGTCAGTGAGTTCCGACGTATGTTTCCTGGACGATTTGCTTGCCTGGGAGAACGCGGATGATTTGGCAACAGATTTTTTCCACAGATCTGGTAGAACGAGTATCAAGGATCACATGAAAGTCGAGATCGAGTGGTGCGGTGCGCCATATGCGGCGCCACCGAGATGCGAGCACTTGTGTGCGCATGCCTTCCTTTATGGGCAGACGAGAGATGATCTCGCCGAGGATGGTGTCGGGAAGATTGCTGATGCGGTCCGGACCAGACTGAACATGGTTCTCGGATCCAGTGGGCAAGCCACAGCCACTCCTCTTAGCGAGCTTAGAGGGCACGGGTATAGCGGCGAACCTCGTCTTCTTGTTGCTAGAGGCACGCTTCTTCATCTCCATTGCCAAGCTCGTGCCGCCTCCATTGCAGGTCTCTGTGCGATGGATCTGGGAAAAGGGTTAGGGTTTTACGATCCATAAAGACGACAATATATATACGTACCTAATCTAGAAGATTTCGACAGACATGGTGGAATAGTCACGGCGTGGACAGACGTGCGTCTTCACGAGGCACGGGAATCAACTGTCCAGATACATAGAAGTTTGGTGGGGGAGGCATGTGTCCGAATACTCAGTTAGAGACGCACGGTTGCGCGGTCTGTAGAGACACGGGGGTGTGCGCCACGACACGGGGGAAAATCTCATGTGAGGCACGAGCAGGCGGTGGAGGCATCTAATTGCAGTCTGTACAAGCACGGACCTCGTTGAAGCCTCCACAGAGCCAGCTATCAACTCCCTGGATGCACAAAAGTGTGGTGGCAGAGGCATTCCTACGAACACTCAGGTGAAAAGACACGTTTGTGAAGTCTCTGGATCCACGACAGTGTGTCTCCAGCGGAACGTAAAAGCCATGGCTCGTGGCACGTGAGGCACAAGGGTGCAGGCTCCGGAGGCACCGAAGTCTAGCCTCTACAGGCACTACGACTGTCAACCCTCTGAATGCACAAAATTTCATTGGCAGAGGCATGGATCAGAATACTCAGCTATGGAGGCATGGGTGTGTATTCTCTGCAATCACAAGGGTCATGGCAAGTGTCATGTGAGGCACGTGTATTGAAACACCAGAGGCGCGGAAATGAAGCCTCTTAGGCACGAGTGTCAGCCCAATGGATGCACAAAAGTGTGGTGGCAGAGGCATGGGTGAGAATGCTCTGCTGGAGAGGCACCGTTGTGAGCTCTCTGGACCCGCGGGCGTCTGGCTCCACGGGCACCTAACAGCCACAGCTTATGTCAGCTATGGAGGCACGTAGATGCAGAAAAGTGCCTGATTCAGCATAAACCCTCTCTGGGTGCAGAAAAGTGTGAGCAGAAGGCGCCGAAGTAAGGGCTCTATATGCACGTGTACCAACCTTCTTAATACTCAGTTAGAAAACCACGGTTGTGATGTTTCTAGACAAAGTCTGACCTTAACACTAAGAAAAGCCATCATGTCACGAGACACACGGTTTTATTGGCCTACCAATCACGAACTTGCTTCGGTATTGGAAAGGTTCCCACTGACGATTTCATTATTAGTGGGAACATCGTACTATACTAACAAAGAGTCAGTGTCGTGACGGTAAAATACTCAGAATCTTTCCGCTGAACATTGAAGTTTGCACAGTTACAACACTTTCGTTTGCACAGTTACAACACTTTATAATAAAGGATTGTCATGGAAAGCTTACAGATGGTACAAAATATTACAAGGGTTGTCTGTTCATGTTCAGACGAAACGCATGTTCAAAAGGGCGCAACAACATGTAACCCTGCAAGCTTGGACAACTTACTCCAGCTCTGTGTTCAGCAGTCACATCTGAATGGGTCCGTCAAATCCAGGTATTCAACACGCGTGAGTTTTAATTAAAAAAACCGGTGCTTGCACACTCCTGATAATATAGGACGAGCATGTTCAGAAGCCTTTTTGTGCCACAGAAGATCCTTTTGATGCTTTTCGTAAAATTCTTCCGTGAAGTCTTGGTGGTAGCGATAGTTAAGCCTCATGGTCTCAAGCTTGCTTGCACTCAGAACAAAGAATCTCACAAATTCAATGTTTACCAAGCAGGGTTCATAGTCATCCAGCGTTAGTGTCTTCAGACGAAAGTCATCTCGTTTGACAAACGGTCGGTGCCTACGATGCCATGTATTTGTTTCTCCGCAACAGAGTCCTCCCTAGATGTACATGAAGAATGAAAATACTTAATCTCTAAAAATAGAGATTCTGTCGAAAGAGCATCCAGTGTAAGGTATTTATTGGATTCTTTGTAGATACGGGTGTATGTAATACTAAAACATGTCTTGCCACGGGTGTATCAATTTACAGGCGAATGTAAGACAAGCCTTTTAAGACATACAGTAGAAGTAGTAAAGTATGCATGTTATGGGATTTCAATGTGTGTGAGAATCATCACCTCGATAAACAAGTTCTCAAGGCTTCAAAAGCATTGCATCAGGGAAACGACCACGTCCACTTCAAAACACATCTTGATGAGCAAAGTCTTGACCGTTTGAAGCACTGTTGTCAGGATGACTGCCGGCAAACCCTGCATGGTACATGCACAACGATTTTAAAAATTGAACAAAAGGTTCTATTACATAAAATTTGTTTACTCGGACAAATGCAGCTGAAAACTAGGTACCTGGATAATTGTAGGGTTATGCGTGACCTTGGATTTAGAGAAAAAATCATGGAATTTGCGCATAGTCTCTAGTTTAGGTGCAGACATGACAGTTATCTGGAAGTTGCTGCTGAAAATATCGTTAAGCAACTGCTGAAGTGACGAGGCATCCTCTATAACAAGTTCTCCATGTCCACAACGAATTCCAATGCTGACAAGGTTACGTGAGTTTATTCTTATGCAGCGGCTTTCCATATTCCATGTAAGCAGTAGGCACCGGAGTGCGGGGCAACTAGAGTGGATGATGCTTTCAAGCGAGATGTCTGATATACCAATGTCCACAAGTGAAAGTCTCTTGAGCAGTGGTAGTTTAAGAGCCTGAACATAACTGTCTGGTATTTGGCAAAAAGCAAAGGTGGCGGTGTGTAGGGAGGATGCAAACGAGAGAAGGACGCCGGTGCAAAAGGCGCAGATGATGGGTGTGTGAGTGGTCGTACGACACACTCTCTCATGAAATCTGGGAACATGTAATAGAACTCGAGCACCTAGAGATTGTTCAGTTTGGATGATTTCAACCAGGCGTCGACGGCGGAGGGTCTGGATTGGAGGTAGCACACCGGTATGTAGAGACGGTGAACTGCGCCCACATGGGCGGAGAGGATGGCATCCGGAAGGGTGATATCGTCAGTGCCAGATTTGCAAGGGCACCGAGTTCCGAAGTGCCTTTCGCGGGCGAGCTCCTAGGTAGGAGGCGCCATGGAGATTTTCTCGATATGAACTGTTTCTAGAGGCTTAAAAAGATGAGCGGCAGGGATCTCAAGGCATTCGAGATTCAGAGGAGCGGTGGGCCATAAAGGACGCCATCGACGAGCGAGGATGCGAGTACGGATCCTATCCCTGATGGGGAGACGAGAGATGATCTCACCTAGGATGACGTCCGTGAGATCGCTGATGCGGTCCGTACGAGTTTTTTTCCTGTGCTCCTCAGGTCTGTTGGGCGGACCCTCACCGGTCCCCACCGGTACCGCCAAACACCCAGAGGAATGCGTCGTCGGTGGCACGAGCCTTGCCCTCTTGGTACTAGAGGCGTCGGACTCCATCTAGGAGCGACGAATGCGGTGGATCTGGAAAGACGGTTTGGAGGACGGAGGTGTTGCAAAACACCATTTATCAAAATATTTTTTTAAGTGATGTCGTTGCGAGAACAGTGACATCGGACAGTGGCAACAACCCGTAAACCATGCCTCCACTTGATTCATGCACATGCCTCTCCGAGCAGCGTGTCACTACAAACATACTGAGCACGGACGCACGATCGCGACTCTTCTTTTTGACATGGGACGCACGACCGCAAGTATTCTCATATATCATACCAACTGTTTTCAGAAATTACCTAAGAGGTTATCTGTTAGTTGTGGCACCGAGACGCATGAAGAAGGCATGGCTGCTGGACTACGCCTTACCAAAACGGGCTCCATCACCACCTGTGCCTACGCAATGGACACGGACGGTCGCACTGTCTTCAACCGGGCGGGGTGGAAGAAGTTCCTTCATGGCAAGAATCTTCGGTAGGTCAGGGCATCCTACTCACTGTTGCGAACACCCGTCGCCGTGACTTGAGGATGATGATCACCATCAACCTCATTTAGAACTGGCTGGGCCATGTTTCGATGTGAAATGAACTTGGTATGTTAGCTCTTGTTTCCAAGTACTTGCCGTGTATTACCGTACCTATCTATCTATATATATCTAGGTTCAGTAAATAGGCCGTGTATCACTGTGAAATGAACTTGTTATGTTTAAAGCTTGTTTTTACATTGCCCGGTGATTATTTGAGACTTCCTTCAACTTGAAACTGTCTTGACTTGTTGTTGGATGCTTGGTGTTGTTGCTTTATTTGAGACTTCCATCAATCCTATGGATGAGAAGGCGAAGACGAAGCTCGACCTTCAGTACGAGAAGCTCAAGATGGACACATACGTTATGACAAGCCCAAGCTGGACACAGGCACGGGCATGAAGCGCTCAAAGGCATGGTTGGTAGTATTATTACATAGACTCACGCTAGCCCGTGACTCTATCAGACGGAGATGCACATGCGTTTAGCCCACAGAGCCGAACCTTTGTCTTATGCAAAGGCATCGTGTGGTATTATATAGAGTCATGTTTGCTTGTGTCTGTTTTCCGAATGATTTCGTCGACTCATTTAGATGGAGAGGCACGGGTGAGAAGCCCATCGAGGCATACTTTAGTATTGGAGAGAGTCATGTTCATGCGTTTATTGCGCAAACCGAACAGAACTGGGTTCTGATATGAACACTCGCTGTTTACTTTGTGAGGCAATGAGTGGCAGATTAGAGAGACGCTGTTTTTGAACCATTGTCTTACGCACAGCCAAAGGGGTTTTCTCTGTGAGGCACGGAATGGCCTATGCGAGGGGGCGCTATTTTTAAAATCTTATTTCCTTGTATTTAAAAGCACGGACGTGAACTCCCTACGGACACGGTTCCGTATTAAGTTGCGTCATCCTTCTTTCTTGATGTTACGTATATTATTCGATATAAAAGGCGTAAACGTTCGTGGCTGTCTATATTTCCTTGTATATAAAAGATAGTGACGACACGCTTTTAAACAAAGCACAAGTACAGTGGTTCCACGACAAGCACGTCTCAATTTGCAGAAACAGCACTGTCGTGATTCTACAGGATGCTATGTTCTAGGCTGTGCACCATGTTTCCACCCAAACGTTCACCACAGGGTCGTGGACATACACAAAGGAAGTGTCGTGCTGTGATAACAGACGCACAGTCTTACATGTACAAGAGGCATGAGGAGGCATGTAGATTAACATCACCACAAATGAAACAGGTTATACATGCGCACACATATAGAGAGATGCATAAAAAGTGGACTACAAGAGATAAACTAAGTTGGTAATACTAAACGACCGATGGTATTAATTAATAATGGAAATTAACGACAGGCATACAATATTAGAGTCAAATTTATAGTAGAGCACACACAATAAATAGAAGTCCTGATCATGATAGATCGACTAGGTCACTACAAACTCAAAAGTAGTAGTAGCTAGCATAAATATATAGAACTTGCCTCCAAGCATGTGGGATGTGGCTTGCAGCAAATGAACGGAGAGCCAAGGCAAGGACCTAATCAAGACGCCCGGGCTTGTGCCCTTGATGGTCCAGAGGTTGGACGAGAAGTGGGGGCGGCGCGGCGAGGTGGATGTGCTCCTGAACGAGCTTCACCAATGTTTGCCTGTGGTCGAAGTAGGCCGCCATGCTCGACTCGTGGACGGCGCTGCAGCTGTCCTCGTAAACAATCTGTCCGTAGATCTGGCTAAACTTGTCGATGTCATCATGCATGATGAGGCGCTGCGCGGCGAGAGCGACCTCCAGGTGTTCCTCCGGCGGCGTGCCGACCGAGAGCTGCAGGGCCATCAGCGTGCGAAAGAGATCGTTCCCATGGAGGCCGGCGAGCCGGGTCGCGAAAGCCAAGGCGGAGGCTCGGCCTTTACGCAGGCGACACATGGAATGGAGGCGAGCAATCAGGTCCTTCACCTTGCTGTTGGCGAAGCTGAACTTGTGAATGAAGTCTCCCAGTGCACCCTTGAGCCTGGCGGCGAAGCTGGCGTCGAAGAAGGAACGTGCCGTGGCGGACATAGCAGCCCCTGGAGGCGCTGCAGTGCGTTGGGCTACGGGTTGCTCTCCCTGACCACCTCGATAAGACGTACGGTGGTCGCCTGAATCGCCTCCATGGCCGATCTCTCACCGTCTCGCTCTGTTGGCCAGATACTTGAATCAGAGTAGAAGAAGATGGATGGTGACGCTTTTAAGCAAAGCACAAGCACAGCGGTTCCATGACAAGCACGTCTCGATTTGTAGAAACAACACTATCATGTTTCTACAAGACACTATGTTCTAGACTGGGAAGCGTGTTTCCACCCAAAACGTCCACCACAGAGTCACGGACATGCACAAAGGAAGAGCCGTGCAGTGATAACAGACGCACAGTCTTACAGGTAAAAGAGGCACGCCGGCCTTTGTATTGTAAAATACTTCAGCTAACGAGTTATTTGGAGAGGCACGGCCGTCACATCACACGTGACTGCGTATTCCAGATGATTTTAGTCGCTCGCTCTATTCACAAAAGGAAATCCAAACATACGAATGGTGCACAAAAACAAGAAAAGTTGATAGTTTTTTGAGCTTGTAAGTTGCTTCACGACCGAAGATCACAAAAACAAGTTCCTGACAACCTTACAGACAATGGATAAAGTACAAGCTCGAAGTCCAAACTGGAAAGCACGCAACAACACCTATCTCTAACAGTTGGATAACCGTCTTCAACATCCACAGATCAATGGATCCGGCAAATCCATGATTGGGCACTGGTTTGTCCAGATGTCTACTTCTAAATCCAAGTTCATATGCCTACAATACCCTGACAATATAAGACGAGCACGTCTAGAAGCCTTGTTGCCACATTGAAGCACCTCTTCTTGATGTTCATAAAATCCTTCAGTGATGTTGTCTGGGGGGGAGAGAAACTTGAGCCTCATAGTCTCTAACTCCTTTGCATTCCGAACAAAGAACTTTGCAAATTCAATGTTTTTGTTGCAGTGTACATATTTTTCCAGCGTTACTGTCTTCAGGCAAATGTCATGCTGTTTGAGAAACACCCGGTGCTTGTGGCGCCACTTATTTGTTACACCTTCCTCGCGGCATACTCCTCCCTGAAAATGCATGAACAGGAGAATACTCGAGGACTACAAAACGCATCTCTCTATAAAGCGGCTTAGAGCCGCCACGCATCCAGTCAATTTTTGTATTTGTTTGAGGTCCTTTGGGATATCCAATTGTGACAGAGCTCGGATCTTGGCTGGGTTTGCTTCAATTCCTCTACGGATACAATGAAGCCCAAGAGCTTTACGGCTGATGCGCGAAAAGCATTTTTCGGGTTAAGCTTGATGTCATATGTTGGAGGTTATCGAATGTGAGCCTCAAGTCGTCTACTAGAGTTTCGACATGCTTGGTTTTGTGACCACATCATCTACATATGCCTCAACTGTTTTGCCGATCTGGTTTGCGGACATGTACGAATCATGCTGCTGATATGTTGCGGCGTTTTTGAGCCCGAAGGGCATTGTGTTGAAGCAGAATGGGCCGTATGGGGTGATGAATGCCGTTGCGGCTTGGTCGAGCTCTGCCATCTTAATTTGTTGGTAGCGGAGTATCGTCGAGAAACACAATGAATCGTGTCCTGCGGTAGCGTCAATAATTTGATCGATGCGGGTGAGGGGGAAGGGATCCTTTGGGCAAGCCTTGTTGAGGTCCTTGAAATCGATGCATAGGCGCCAGGATTTGTCCTTCTTTGGTACCATCACCAGGTTTGCTAGCCGGTCCGGATGTTTTATATCTCGATGAATCGGCCTCCAATAGTTTGGCTAGCTCCTCTCCATGGCTTGTCTCTTAGGTTGGGAAACGCGAAGAGCACCTTGGTGGCTTGAATCCTTTTAGGATGTTTAGGCTGTGCTCGGCCAGCCGGCGTGGGATTCTGGCATGTCGAAGGGTGCGGGCAAAAATATCCCAATTTTCGCGTAGGAATTCTCGTGGTCTGGCGTCTACATCGAGGTTTAATTGCGCCCGATGGAGGCCGTTTTTGTAGGGTCCGTTGGATGGACTTGGAATTTGACTATTTCATCCACGGTTTAAAGGAGGTGGACTTGGATCTTTTATCAAGTATCACGTCGTCCTGTTCACCATGGGCCTTGGCGCGATCAGTTCCTCGGCCGCTAGGGCTTCGATAGTGCCTCAAGGGCGGTCTGCTGTCTTATTTTCAGCGAGTGCTATGTCGGGTCACTAGCAAGAGTGATGATTCCATTGGGCCGGGCATTTTGAGCTTCATGTACCCGTAATGGGGTATAGCTTGAAAAATTGTGAATGCCTCTCGCCCTAATAGGCGTGGTATCCGCTTCTGAGCAGGGCCACTTGGAACATGACCTCCTCGGACCTGTAATTATCCGGTGTGCGAACACCACATCCAAGTGTGATTTTCCTATCTGACGCTTCCCATTGGGGATTATTCCTCTAAAGGTTGTGCTGCTTCGCTCAATCGGCTCCAGTCTATTTCCATTTTGAAGGGTTTCCTCGTAAATGAGGTTCAATCCGCTGCCACCGTCCATGAGTACCTTGGTAAAGGCGGCAAATCCACTATTGGGCTGAGGACCAATGCGGTGGTGCTCGGGCTGTTGAATTTAGGTTCATCACTAGCATTAAAGGTAATAGCCGTGTCCTCCATGGGTTTATCGTTGCTACTTGGTAGACTTGGCAAGGCTGCGGAGTGTTCGTTTCCATATTATTTGATCTGAAACTTTCGAAGACTATTAGTACCGTCTTGGTATCCACAGGCTGGTGCTCTGTGGATTACGGGGTTAGAAGCTCTTCGCCACTTTTGGCCACTGCGGGGTATCCAACATGCTCTAAGGCTATGAGTTGGTGTGGCGCCCTCTGTACTATGAATTTTCTGAGGTCCATTGAGCCATCCCTCGATGCGGTTCCATGCCTGTAGGGGTTTTTGTTTTTGGTGTTTAACCGGGTGTTGGCGATAATGCACCCTTTTATTTGAATTTGGGTTTGTATTCAGGGCCGGATTGTCCCAAAATTTTACTTCGGTTTTCCAGGCGCTTTCCATCACACAGTACTTTCGTACTATGGACGCCAAGTCAGCAAAGCGTGTAATTTCGCGATGACCTATGGCGTTGAGGATTCCCTTGTCCGTGCAATTATTGCAGAAGAATGAAATTGCGTCTTCCTCGCGGCAGTCCTTTATCCTGTTCATAACCAAGAGGAATCTGGCCCAGTAAAGATGTACTGTTTCCTCGGGCTCTTGCCTAATTTTGGATAGATCGCATATGTTCGGGTGGGTGGGTGGAATTGAATCCGAAACCTCACCCAATCTGAGAGTCAAGGGCCAAGGAGTTTACGAACTCGGAAGTTTGGATTCTTGGATGTTGTCCAATGAATCTAGCCCATTGCCTGACTCTAAGTTCAGGTCTTGAGTGACATCCTCCCCTCCGCGGGTATCCGGCTTGGAGGGATCGGGAATCCATACATAGCTAGTCCTTAAGATAGATGAAGGGTCGCCGCATTGTTCCTCCACCACAGCAACGTGATGGGTGGCACAGGAGAGTTAATCTCTCTCGGATCGGGTTTAGGCCCAATCGATGCGTAGATCATAGCGACTCCGTGGCGGTGATGAGATCCGAGAGCTCGTTTAAGGAAGAGCTCCGTCGGATCTAACTTGCTTTCGGCGAGTTCGAGTTGGCGTGAAGATTGCTTTCGATGACCGAGAAGTCATCGTCGGTGGCAAGTGACGAACAGCGGTCATAAGAAAACCGCCTAGCCGGAGAGTTTGGCCGATAGCCAAAGCTCCTTTAGCAACAGTGCCGTCTTTAAAGACAGGATGAGGCATCCTTCCTAATGGCGACGACACAGAGGAACTCTCAACGAAAGCACCAATGTCGGTGTCAAAACCGGCGGATCTCGGGTAGGGGGTCCCGAACTGTGCGTCTAGGCGGATGGTAACAAGAGACAAGGGACATGATGTTTTTACCCAGGTTGGGCCCTCTCGATGGAGGTAAATCCCTACTCTGCTTGATTAATATTGTTGATATGGGTAGTACAAGAGTAGATGTACCACGAGATCGAGAGGCTAAACCTAGAAGCTAGCTTATGGTATGATTGTTGTTAGTCTCTGGGACTAAAACCCTCGAGTTTATATAGACATCGAAGAGGGCTAGGGTTACGCAGTCGGTTACAATGGGAGGAGACTACATATCCGTATCGCCAGCTTGCCTTCCGCCAAGGAAAGTCCCATCCGGACATGGGGCGAAGTCTTCAATCTTGTATCTTCATAGTCCGAGTCGGCCAAGGTCATAGTCGACCATCCGGACTCCAAGACTATGAAGATACAAGATTGAAGAACTTAATCAAATGTAACCCGACTCATGGCATCCGTGTATATAAACCGGATGGTTTTAGTCGTGAACAACAATCTACCATCTAGGGTTTCGGATAGTGTACTACCCATAATATTAATCAGGGAGGTAGGGTATTACCTCCATCAGAGCCAGTAAAAACTGTCCTTGATCGTAATCCGCCTAGGCATATCGTCCCGGTTTGAATATGAACCTGGCGACAAACCCGATGGCTCGCCGATCATCAACAACAGCAGCGGTCTAGGGTGAGACTTTTCTCCCGGACAGATCTTCGTATTTGGCGGCTTTGCCTGCGGGCCAATTCGGCAGCCATCAGGCGGATCGAAAGCTCGCCCTGGCCATCAGGTCGATTTGGAAGTTTGAACTATCGGTCGATGTCGCGGAGACTTGATCTTGACGGTTCGAGCCACGACCAGCGTGCGCACTATCTCGATGGGTATGATCTGGCTACGCGCCGGACGGTGCCACGGAGGCGCACCGGCATCCGCTCCGACCCTTAGTCGGGCGGATTCCCCGATCAGGGCAGTGGTTAGACACGCCTCGGGGGGCTCACGATCTCTATGGAGATTGAGGCGAACTCCATCCTGTCCTTCTGCGGCTTCGTGACTCAAAGCGCGGACTCTTCTCCGGACTCCGAACCCTCGCGCCCCACCAATCGAATCCGATTGGGCGCGGTCATGGAGTTCGCGGCGCGAACATCTTCGGCACTTTCGCCTTTTGGCGATATCACAAACTCACTAAAGTCTCTCTCTTTATCCGGAGAGCCTGGCGGACTACTGAGCGGGGAAGGTTGGGGCCGGAGCGGCGAAGAAATTCAATGCCCACCACCACCCACTTTGTAGCCCTTGTCGATGATTTAACCAACATGCTCGACTTGACTCCGAAGACATCGGCGGCATGGGCGGCGATGCGGAGGCGACCAAGACCCAGCGCCTACGAGGCCTTTGGAAGGCCACCTGTCATCACGACATATACATGGTGGACATCCCAAAAGATGGGAGCAGCGATGGAACAACGGAGGATGACCCCTCAAGAAGCAACAAAGCGCCCGGCGTCGGTGGCGCCGCTCTAAATCCGCCACGGCAAAACGGTGATTCGGCACGGAGATAATAACACCCGGACGGTGCGAAGACAACCCCCTCGGCGAGGACTCGGCGCGGAGGAGGAGATGCAAGTCCGCCGCGATAGTGCTGTGAGAAAAAAGGCGGAAGGGCGATAATTATCGCCTCCTCCAAAGATGAGGCAAGCCTCAGCGACAGCAATTAAGTCGTGCACGAGATCCCAGCGGAACAGGAGGCGTTTCAAGCGCGGGCTTATAGCCACGACAAGCAGCCTCAAGAAAAAGCAGCAACAACTTAGAGCTGACCAAGACACGCTGGTGACGGATGGACTGAATTCCTTGCAGCGAAGAGTATGAACTCGAGCGCCCCTCAAAAGCTACCCCAAGCGCGAGCCGTTGCCTCGATCGGAGGAGGAAGCACCCAAGTCACCAGCGCGCGACATGGCAGACCGGCCACCCGTGGCAGCGACGAAGAAGCCTCTCGGCCCTCGCTCAAGCCACACCCGGCGCCGCTCAAAAAGTACCAAAAGCGCGGGAAAATCGCGGACCTGCAAGATATATTGGAGGATAAGGCAAAACATACAAGATCGATCTCACGGATCGCATGGGCATAGCGAATCGGGATGATTACCGTCGCGCGGATCTGACAAACCAGTCGGGCGAACACGATGAACAAAGCTCATATGAGCTACGTCGTGACATAATATCTGAGCGCCGCACACCCACTATGCTTCACGGATGAAGTAATGGATCATCAAATCCTGAGGGCTTCAAACCCGTAAACATCAAATCATATGATGGTACCACAGATCCTGCGGTGCGGATCGAGGACTATCTCCTCCACATCCACATGGCCCGCGGTGATGATCTACATGCCATCAAATACCTCCCTCAAGCTTAAAGGACCAGCTCGACATTGGCTCAACAGCTTGCGGCGCAATCAATTGGTTGTTGGGAGGACACGGAAGCCGCATTCCTTGATAACTTCGGGGCACATATGTGCGACCACGGGCGCCGATGAACTTAGCCATATAATTTAGCAGCCGGAAGAATCGGCGGACAATTACGGACGGTTCCTAACAAAGAAAAATCAAATCGTTGATTGTCCGGATCGAGAGGCCCTTGCAGCCTTCAAACATAACATCCGTGACGAATGGCTAGCCCGGCAACTAGGGACGGGAAAAGCGAAATCCATGGCAGCCCTCACCACACTCATGACCGCTTTTGCGCGGAGAGGACAACTAGTTGGCTCGTAGTAACAACGAACAAAAACCACGGTAGTTCGGATACCAAGGACAACAATGGCAGGTCGGCGTCGTAGCAAGAACAAAGCGCCGCGTGCGGCGACAATGATGAAGATCGGCGGTCAATGCGGATTCGAGAGGCTCTAAACCGGTCGATGGAAGAAGCCATTCAAAAAATATCCGAGGCCCGTCAACTTGGTCCGAATACTCGATCGCTTGTGCGGATACATGGCACCCCGAAAAACCAGCCAATCACACCAGCGAGGTTGTTGGGTGTTCAAGCAATCGAGCAAGTTAAGTGCGAACTCAATGACAAGGGGCTGCATAGCGATGGCGAGGAAGAGCCCGGCCGCCCGAACAATAGAGACGGAAGGGCTTTCCCACACAAGTGCAGACGGTGAACATGATATCGCAACCCACATACCCAAAGGGGGCGAGCGTGCACTAAAGGGCGTATATGCGATGGAGCGGTCGCCCCAAAGTTCAACCCATGGTCTTCTGCCCGATCACCTTTGATCGAAGGACCACCCACTAGCATTCGTCATGGAGGTTTAGCGCATTGGTTCTTGACCCAATTATTGATGGATTTCACCTCACGAGTCGATGAATGGCGGTAGCAGCCGAACCTGCTTTATCAGGATCTGGTCATAAAATGGGCATAGACCCCTCAAGGATTAAACCTACAAATCGACCTTTAAAGGCGTCATACCGGGTGTAGAGGCCAATTATGCGGGCTCGATTACACTCGAAGTGGTGTTGGATCCCGGATAACTTCGAAGCGAAGAGTTAATCTTGACATAGTCCCGTTCATGGCGGCTATCATGCCTTGCTCGGACGAACCACATTCACAAAGTTCAATGCGGTGCCGCTTCGCATACCTCAAGCTCAAGATGCAGGCCCTCGAGGTAATCACGGTCAATGGAAACACGAGCGCTCTCTCCGAGCGGAGGAGCACCTGGCGGCCCTCGCGCGGAGGTGCAAAGCATCCTCTCACGGCAATTCTCGAGTCCGGCCACTAAGCGTCGGACACCGTCAAGCGCGCCGGAGTAACCTACAACAAGACCGCTGTACGCGATTCAAGCCGCAGCGTAGCAATCCGGCTAACCCCAGCCCCGCGAAAGTGCGAAGCGATTACTCTGGCGTACATAACTTCGCTCTGGAGATACCATGGGCATAGGGGAGGGGCACGCCAGCAGCTGCGCCAGAATCGGCTCAACGCACGGGGCTCCAATTGTGTCATTCTTTTTTTTCTTTTCTTCTTTCCTCTTGCTTTCGGGACTCTGTTTTCGGAAGTCTGTCCGTACTGAATTGTCGAACTCACGATGCAACAGCGAGGAAATGACTCGTCGAGGACGGTGGTCTCTACTCGAGCATTATACTGTTCTATATACCATCCATGACTTACCCCTGGAGAGGACATATTAAATAGTCCATCCCTTGCTTATCGCACTTTGTATCGTTACTGCTTTTATTTGCAGTTTCTTTTTAATAACAAATATAGCTCTTGCCTATTATTACTTTTATCTATATATATGTTAATTCCATGACATGTTGCACCCGTACACTTTAGTGCGGCCAATACACCGAGGGCTTAAGTACCCCAAAATTATGGTGTGACAAGTCGAACACTTTCACAAGTGCGGCACCCGAACTTATAGCATTATATGCATCGGCTCGAATCATGTCTTGGGTCAATAGTTGGGTTTGCGGCTCCGTATTTTGTACCTTACGTTCCGTTATATCGGCTAAGGTAGCACCGGAGAACCACTGCGATTGTGCCCAGTTGAGCTGGGTCGAGCACCTCGATGGAAAGCTAAAACTGCCGTCATGATAGGCGAGCGATCGCTGTTCGAGAAGGTTTTTCGGGTCCCTAAAGATTTTTGTCGCTTAGGCGAGAACCGGAATTGTCCGGTCAAAGCGTGGATAGCGCCCGAACTCGGTCTTGAATACTAGGGGCTTCGCGAAATTTAAAATTATAAATTCTATGGCTAAGTGAGAGTGTTCAAGCATTATAAGTCCGGTTGCCTTGTTACGTTGCATTGAGCGCCTCCTCGATGGACCCAAGAATGGGAACAAGAGCGCTCAAGTTTATCGAACACCCGGCACTTTCGTGGCATGGGGCTGAAATAACGACTTGCCATCTCTCAAATTTGATAAGCGGCCGCCTGAAGGTAATATTTTAAATTAACAAGCGTTGCTTAGCGCATATGAACAAGTTTTCAGCGTCTGGGATAACAAATGCGAGTCTATTCAAAAATCACATCTTTGGAGCACTCATCCGCTATTTGGCGGGCACCCTTGAGGAGGCCCTCATAGTACATTTCGGCGTGCGATGCTCCTTGCCCTTGGTGGCCCGTCTGTCACAAGCTTCTCCGCATCAGCTTGCCCGATGCACTTTAGCGGGCAAGGGCCAACGGACACCTTCAATGCAGAGCGGGGCAGTGACTTCAATACATGGACGGCGTCCACCGGCCGCTACACTAAGCGAAGTAGCTCCAGGCATGGCTTCCAATGGCCACAGCCGAACTATGAGGCCCCTCATGGCCTGTTCGGCGACCTTGTGGAGCTCGACCAGCTGCTTCAGCTGGTAAGCAAAGAACACACGATGTCCGGCCTCGACATCTTGAGACGAACACCTTCTCTGTCGAGCTCCCCTCCTTGGCCTTGCGGTAGAATGCGGCGTGCATCGGACACTCTGAGGCAGATCTGCGAATGCTCTGGAGAGCTCGAATCCGGGTAAGTAATAGGTAATTCACTTTCGCATTCTTGCTTTGCATAAAGAATGCCTTACCATAGTGATCTTCTTTATTGCCTCAATCTCTGCGGGGCTTTTGGGCCTCGGCCTTAGCAGCTTTGGCACTCTCAAGGCGAAGCAAACTCGGACTCTCCTTAGCGGCCTTAGCAGTTTTTCCACGAGAGCACAGGCTCTTGCCGCACCTCCGCCAGCTCGCCTCCCCTTCTCTCGCTCGGTGCGTTCATAGCCGCTTTGTTTCGACCCACGGACACCGCTTCCTTGAGGAGTCGCCACCTCGTTCGTGGCCCTGCAGTACCCATGTTATTCCTGTTATTTTTGCAGCGAAACCTTTCTATAAGGTATTTCTTTAATAAGGTATTACTTACCTTCCTTGTCCTCGAGCTGCTTCTTGGCAAGGCCGAGCTCGTTCTCGGACCGCTCGAGGCTTTGCTTGAATACATCGACCTCCCTTGATCGGTGCGGCGAGGTCGATGGCGTAGCCTGCATTCCCATATTGACATACTTATGTTAGACTCCTGCGTATATCTTTTAGATCCTTAGTCGGCTTTTCTTTCCGAACACCGAACTAAGCATCGAGAACTCTTGTCTATCGGCAATATTTTACATATTCTAAACTTACCTCAAAGCACGATAGAAGGCTGATGCGAACTTCGGTCGGCGCACGCTCTTGGCGGATTGAACTGTCCGGATCGCCGCACTCATAGCGATGCGGTGCTCCTCCTCGATGGAGAGTCTTGTTAGCGCCTCGATGAAATATCCGGTGCCTCGGTTGGGCGGAGAGACACGGCGTCTTACCCTTCTTCTGAAGGGGCGCTTGCTGGACTTGAACGGCTGAAGGTTCCGTTATGGAGTCGAACAAGGGTCGGGCTTAGAGCCCGAGGGGTCTCGCCCCGTGCTGAGTCGGGGAGGTTGCCTTGTGGCGCCTCTGCGCCACCTCCTCTTGACCAGGCCCCTTGTGGCACCACCTCGGCATCGTCCTTGGCGTGAAGCGAGGCGGCGGAGTGAAGTACTCTCCATTTCCGACAAACCCGAGGACCCGCTCAGCGGCGAACTTCGCCCTTAGGCGGGCTGCATGATTGTCGGCATTAGAGAACACTATGTAATAAAAAAAGCCATGGGTATCCGGACACTTACGATCTCGCCGAGAGCTTGGCCTTGTTGGCCAATCCTCCTCGTCGTTATCGGCGTTGGTGGAGAAATCGGAAGAAGGGTTCTTCCCTTCTTGGACCCTCCGGCCTCCCGGTTGAGGCGGCCTTCCTTTTCCTCTCCTCCCCCCTGGAGAAGCTTCTTTCCTCCTCCTCGTTCTCGGAGAGGATTACGCTTCGAAATCGGCACCGGCGTCGGGAGCTCCTTGAGTTCCCATTGCCTCCTTCTTGGCCTTCTTCTCCGGCACCACATGAGTGCACGGGCCAGCAACCCGTCAATCAGGCGTCCGCTGGGTCTTCGGCAAAAGGCCGGACGATTAACCTGTCGGGACGTCTTCAACCAGTCTGTTAAAGGTTAGGGAGTTTTAGATCCGCATAGAGTCAAACTATGAAAAAGAGTCCCATAAAGGGTAAAACAACTCACCTCGCTGGCTTGGCGCTGCGAGCTGAATCCGCGATCTTTGGTAGCGGATGTAGAACCTCGGCGCCCTTGAACAGCACCTTCGGGCATCTTAAATGCGTGGTGTCGAAGAGCCTTTTAGAGATGAGTCTTGTGTCGGATCGAACTGCCACAATTTGAAGGCCGTTGTTGGCATGGGAGAATCCGGCGGATGAGCATTACCTGAATTACTTTGACAAGCACGAGATTCTTGTCCACCAGGTTTGGACGCATGTTTGGAGTCGGATAGCTCATCGAATTCCCCCGTCAGGCCCGTCTCTTTCCATGGCGAGAGTCGTGTGGGAAGCAGATCTGAATCGGGGCCGCCACCCATTTGGGGTCAGTAATGGCTCGGTGATGTAGAACCATCCGATTGCCACCCTTTATTGTCTCCACGAAGGGCCCTCGAGCCATAGGACTTTGTCCATCTTGCCAACCATGGCGCCTCCGCCTCCGGCTTGGCGGCCGCCCACTACCTTTGGCCTGACATTGAAGATCTTCAGCCATAAGCCGAAGTGGGGCTGGATGTAACGCCCCAGATTCGATGCGCCAGGTGTCCGCCAGTTATTCGTCGTTGTTGCCATGTCATTTTCTTGCGTGTTGCATTTTGTCATGTCATCATGTGCATTTAATTTTGCATACGTGTTCGTCTCATGCATCCGAGCATTTTCCCTGTTGTCCGTTTTGCAATCCGGCAATCCTATGTTCCCCGGCGCCCCCTTTTACCTCTTTTCGTGTGCGGGTGTTAAACAGTCTCGGAATGGACCGAGGTTTGCCAAGCGCCCTTGGTATAACACCGGTGAACCGCTGTCAAGTTCGTGCCATTTGGAGGTCGTTTGATACTCAGCAGTTAGCAGAATGGCAAGTAAAGCCTCTTTATGTGCAGCCAACACCCTTCAAAGTGGCCCAAAACCCATCAAACCCCTCCATGCTCTCGGTCGTTCGATCACGATCGTGTGGTAACTCGCTCCTCATTTGGACTCTCTAGCTCCCTCTACCTATAAATATGTGCCTCCCGAAATTCACGGATAAACCCTAGTCATCTTGCTCCTCGCGCGCCAGGACATGTCCATCCGCGCGGACATGTCCAGCCTCCCGTCGCTCCGACCAATCGGGTCACGCCACCTCAGCCTCCGCCGCCCGCCCAATCCCCGCCGCCACGTGGCCCGCCCGGCGCCTGCGCCGCCCTAAATCTCGTGCCAGGCTTCTTGAAACTCCGTCGCGGCTCCATCGCCCCTCGCCTCCCGCCGGCCCTCCTCGCCAGATCCGGCGGCCCCAAGGCCGGATCTCGCTCCGCCCGGCCTCCTCCGCCCCTCTCCGACCTCCGGCCGTCGTTCTCCCTCTTCTCTGGCCATCCCCGAGCTCACTCCGGCGAGATCTCCGACCAACATCGAAATCCGTGCGGACCCGAGGTTGACCCCCTGAAAATTTCTCTAAGTCCCCGTAATATTTTGCATTATCATGCCATTTTCATCGCATCATAACTTGCTGCATATTGCTCTGTTTTGTGCGTGTAATATGTCAAAATGTTCGCTGCGAGATGCTCTACATTTCATTCCATTGCATCATGTTCATTTGGGTCCCTATTGATGCCTGAATCATCGTTGCAAGAGTGCTATGTGATGTTAATCTGCTGAAACTGTTATAACTTGATGATTTGTCATTTTTGTTGCATTTTGTGTGTGCATCTTATGAGCTTGATGTCTACATGAGTTATGAGCTATGTCATGCCATATTTACAGGGGTGCCATCCATGTATTTTTTTGAGTTGTGTAGTGAGTGCATCGAGCTTGTTAAGTAGGGTACTTGCTGTTGCTGTTTTGCTAGGCTTAATCTGTTATTTTGCGATGCCATGTAAACCTGCTGCTACAAGTCATTCCATGCATAATCTGGAGATGTTCACTAAGGATGTTTTGTTATACATGTCTTGCTCTATCCATCCATGCCCTTTGTTGCAATTATAATGTGCTGTAACTTGTTGTTATCTTGCTCTCAAATTGCTAAATAATGTTGCTGTCAGCCTGTTAACATTAAGTTCAATGTTGCCATGATTGTTGTTAGTGATCCATGCACCCTATGAACTTGCTCTTGCCATGTTTAGCTTAATAAACATGTCTTATTACTGTGAGTTGCCTTTCCATGCCATGTATTGCTCTGTGGTCAGTGGTTCAAGCTCACCAACATGTCTACTTATTGTTGTTCCTGCCATGTATGAAACTGTCATCATTTGCCATGTTTACATGGGTGCCATCATATCTTATGATCCTTTTTGGCTCATGGTCACTAAAGGACTTTTGTTCTATGCAATTAGTAGATTCATTCCATGCCTTTGTTTGCCATGATAAGTTCCTGTAGCATGCTGTTTTATAGCTATAAACTTTGCAACCTGATGTTATTTCCTGATAAGTCCGAAACTGTTATTATTTGCAATCTTGCCATGTGTTTTTGAGCATGTTCTAGTGATTTATGGAGATAGCTCAGTGTTCATGTTTTGTCATGCTTTACCTGTACTTCATGCCCATGCCTTTTTTTCTTACGTTGAGATGCTGTAGCATAGTGTTTTGATGCTTGTGAGATGCCTAGTTGCTGTTTTGGACAGATTGTTGCTATAACTTGTATAGTGTGTGTATGTTGCACCGTTGCTCCGTTTTGAGTGTGCTCTATATGAAACTTGCTTGATTTTGCCTGTAGTTTCATATTATCATGTTGCATCCTTGTTTTGAGGTGTTTGCTTGATGTTTGTATGCATTTTGCATCAATGCCATGCTTAACTTGTTTTGCTCATATCTTCTAGGCCGTAGCTCCGAATTAAATGAACTTTATATGTAACTTGACTAGAATTTCGTGTAGATCATCGTGGTAGATCTTAACTTGCTGTTTAACAACTTGAACATAAGGTTTATTCAGATCTGGACCATTTTCGAAATTTGCATATGAGGACTTACCGGAATTGTTATATGTCGTTTCCGGCCTCATTAGAACTTGCTTTGATGTGTTGCTCTTGTTTGCATCATCTCTTGCCATGAGTAGCTTCATGTAGTCTTGTCATGCATCATGCTTGGTTGTGCATCATGTCTTGTCTATGTGTGGTGTGTTTACCATGTTGTGTGCTTCTTCTCGATAGTTCCCGTTTCGTTGCGATCGTGAGGATTCGTTCGTCTACGCTTGGTTCGTCTTCGTGGCTTCATCTTCTTCATGGACTCGTTCTTCTTCCTAGCGGGATTTTAGGCAAGATGATCATCACCTTGGATCTCATTACTATCATTGCTATGCTAGTTGCTTCGTTCTATCGCTTTGCTGCGCTACCTATCACTTGTTCTTCAAGCCTCCCAATTTGCCATGTCAGCCTCTAACCTTTGTCACCCTTCCTAGCAAACCGTTGTTTGGCTATGTTACCGCTTTGCTCAGCCCCTCTTATAGCGTTGCTAGTTGCAGGTGAAGATGAAGATTGCTCCATGTTGGATTATGTTTATGTTGGGATATCACAATATCTCTTATATTATTAATGCATCTATATACTTGGTAAAGGGTGGAAGGCTCGGCCTTATGCTGGTGTTTTGTTCCTCTTGCCGCCCTAGTTTCCGTCATATCGGTATTATGTTCCCGGTTTTGCGTCCCTAACAGCGGTTGGGTGATTTATGGGACCCCCTTGACAGTTCTCTTTGAATAAGACTCCTCGGCAAGGCCCAACCTTGGTTTTACCATTTGCCTCACCACCACCTACTTTTCCTTGGGAGTAATTAACCCAAGGTCATCTTTATTAGCCCCGGGCCAATGCTTGTCTAAGTGTTGGCCCGAACCAACGCCCTGCAGGAGCCACCATGAGAAACTTCGAGGCTGGTTTCTGCGTGTGCTGTCTCATCGGTGTTGCCACGAGAGCGAGATATGTGCAGCTCCTATCGGGATTGTCGGCGCATCGGCGGTCTTCTGGTCTTGTTTTATTCTTGTCTAAATGTCTTGTAGCGGGAGTTCGAGACTGATCGGGTCTTCCGGGAGAAGAATATCCTTCGTTGATCGCGAGAGCTTATCATGGGCTAAGTTGGGACACCCTGCGAGGTATAAACTTTCGAGAGCCGTGCCAGCGGTTATGTGGCAGATGGGAATTTGTTAATATCGGTTGTAGTAAACTTGAAGTAAACTCTTCTAAAATACACCAACCGTGTGCGTAACCGTGAGTGTCTCTTTTAGGGGTTGATCGAGAGGAGAACACGGTTTACGGGTTATGTCGGCGTAAGTAGGAGTTCAGGATCACTTCTTGATCATTACTAGTTGGCGACCGTTCCTTTGTTTCTCTTCTCGCTCTCATTTGCGTATGTTAGCCACCATATAAGCTTAGCGCTGCTGCAACCTCACCACCTTACCCTTCTTTACCCATTAAGCTTTGCTAGTCTTGATACCCATGGTAATGTGATTGATGAGTCCTCGTGGCTCTGATTACTACACCAATAGTTGCGAGTACAGGTTTGCGATGGTCATGGCCTGAGGCGATGTTTGCTTGTTTTGGAGTTCTTCTTCTTCCTCGTCGATCGGGGATAGGTTCGGTCGGCAGCTTGGGCTAGCAAGGTGGATATTGTTTGAGTTTCTGTTTATGATTCATCCGTAGTCGGATGTTGATCTTATATGTTGTATTGTTGTATTCATGTGACATTGTATGTATTGGATGTATCCCCCACTATTATGTAATGTTGATGTAATGATATCCACCTTGCAAAAGCGTCTTCAAGATGCGCTTCTATCCTTAGTGGGACCTTGAGTTCCTTTAGGATAGGAGTCGCATCTTAGGCGTATTTCTTGGATCTTGAGAGGAAGGCCTCGCTTACGACGATGAGCGCCGAGATGTTGAGGATGAAATTGGGGCCAGATCGTGGAAGTCCGGGCCGTAGTAGAACATGAGCCCCGGACAAATGGGTGAAGTGGAAAACCTAGTCCATGGAGGAAGTGGGGATAAACACCACCCTCTCATGGGGCACTGGGGGTTGGAATGAGCTGCCCAGCGTCGGGCAGCCGGTCTGTGATGTTCTTTGGACAAATGTCGGCCTCCGCAGCTTTGTGATGTGCCCACTCCGTGGCGGAGGAGGCCATCCACCAGCTCCGCTCGGACATGATTGGAGAAGGTTGAGGTGTGGTGTGCGGACTTGGTATTTGGAGCTCGAGTGCTGAAATGGATGGGAAAAGGAGGAAGAAGGCGTGGGTGAAAAGGTAGATCCTTATCCTTATATGGAATGAACGATGACTATCGTCCCCACCGACTGGTAAAACTCGCTTATCTCCCAAGCGCAGTAATCAATGGCGGCGGATGGGTTCTACGTCCGTATTGATGAGAATCCCGGAATAAGGGGCACGATCTATGCTTTGATAAGGCGTGCCAAGAAACCGCCTCATAAAAGCGCTGAGGTGGAGCAGTAAAAATGATTTATATGGAGGCTGGCCGTGGTGCGATGTCACGCCGCGGAATCGTCGGCGAATCTGTGCAAAAGTTATTCCCTCTATGGTGGTATGTGGAACTTGTTTTGCGAGCGGACACTATCCTTGTGTTCAAAACCTTCTATGAAGTATTGGAACGAGGAACCCGCCTTGCAATGCGAAGACAATATCGCGCCGGACACGTCATCATTGAAGCCTGGTTCGAGACTCTTGAGGAGTCCTAGACTAGGGGTGTCCGGATAGCGAACTATCAGCGGCGGACTCCAAGACTATGAAGATACAAGATTGAAGACTTCGTCCCGTGTCCGGATGGGACTTTCCTTGGCGTGGAAGGCAAGCTTGGCGATCTGGATATGTAGATCTCCTACCATTGTAACCGACTCGTGTAACCCTAACCCTATCCGGTGTCTATATAAACCGGAGGGTTTTAGTCCGTAGGATGAACAACAATCATACCATAGGCTAGCTTCTAGGGTTTAGCCTCCTTGATCTCGTGGTAGATCCACTCTTGTACTACCCATATCATCAATATTAATCAAGCGGGGTAGGGGTTTACCTCCATCGAGAGGGCCGAACCTGGTAAAAACATCGTGTCCCTTGTCTCCTATTACCATCCGCCTAGGCGCACAGTTCGGGACCCCCTACCGAGATCCGCGGTTTGACACCGACAACACCCTTGAGACATGCCAGGAATCCCGCGGCTGGCGGCACAGCCTAAACATCCTAAAAGTTCAAGCCGATCAAGCGAGCTCTTGGCGTTTCTCCGAACCTAAGAGACAAGCCATGGGAGATGAGCTAGCCAAACTATTGGAGGCGGATTCATCGGAGATATAAAACATCCGGACTGGCTAGCAAACCTGGTGATGGTACCAAGAAGGACAAATCCTGGCGCCTATCGTCGATTTCAGGACCTCAACAAGGCTTGCCCAAGGATCCCTTCCCCCTCCGCATCGATCAAATTATCGGCGCTACTGCGGGACCACGATTCATTGTGTTTCCTCGGCGCATACTCGGCTACCATCAAATTAAGATGGCGAGAGCGACCAAGCATAGCGAATTCATCACCCCATACGGCCCATACGCTTCAACACAATGCCCTTGGGCTCAAAAGCGCCGGCGTAACATATCAGTAGCATGATTCGAGACATGTCTAGCAAACCGGATCGGCAAAACGGTGGAGGCATACGTAGATGATGTGGTGCGTCAAAAACAAGCATGTCGAAACTCTAGTAGGCGACTTGAGGCTCACATTCGATAACCTCCGAACATATGACATCAAGCAACCCGGAAAAATCGTTTTGGCGTACCAGCCGAAAGCTCTTGGAGCTTCATTATATCACGGTAGAGGCTGAAGCAAACCCAGCCAAGATCCGAGCTCTGTTACAATTGGATATCCCAAAGGACCTCAAACAAATACAAAAATTATTTGGATGCATCGCGGCTCTAAGCCGCTTTATCTCCGCTTGGAGAAAAGGCATTACCCTTTATCGCCTCCTCCGATTATGCGAACACTTTGAGTGGGCGGATGCCGCCTGCGGACTCGAAGAAATAAAAGCCATATTGGCAACAAACCCGGTCCTGGCCGCGCCTAACATGGGTGGACCAATGCTATTATACATCACGGCAACTCATCAAGTTGTAAGCGCGGTGCTTGTTGTCGAACGAGAAATGGACGGACACAAGTTCCCCCTTCAAAAACCAGTTTACTACGTGTCCACTGTCCTCACGCCATGCAAGTCACGGTATCCGCATTATCAAATGATAGCGTACACGGTGTTTATGGCATCCCGGAAGCTGCGACACTACTTTCAAGAGTGTTCGATAACAGTAGCCTCCGAAGTACCTCTTAATGACATTATTAAAAACCATGACGTGACGGGACGGATTGCCAAATGGGCCATTGAGCTCCTCCCGTTCGACATAACCTATAAGCCATGACGAGCTATTAAATGCAAGTTTTGGCCGACTTCTTCGCCGAATGGACTGAAGCGAACTCCCTAAAAGTCGCCACATATTCCAACTGGATCATGCACTTGCGGCTCCAAAATGTTGGCTAGTGCAGGGGCTGGCGTCGTTACGATGTCCCCAACGGAGATCAGTTCAATATGTACTCGGATAATGTATCTGAACTCCAACAACGAAGCGAATCTGAGGCCCTTCTACATGGTCTCCGGATGGCGGTCTCCATGGGCATTCAACGCCTAGAGGTGCGGGGATTCAAACCTCGCAATATCCCAAATAAATGGAACTTTGATGCCAAGGATCCGAAAATGGCAGCTTATCATAGCGCCGTCCTAAAATGTCAGCTTTCGGTTGAAGGGCTCGAATTTCACCATATAGCTCGGAAAACAATCGGCGTGGGGCGTCTTGTACGCATTGGCGCATAAGCGCGATGCCTTCCCCAAATATCTTCTTGGAGGCTGTTCAAGCCATCCGTATTATGGGAAGGAGTCGGAAATAACTGCCGGACCCAACGCGTGCCGACACGAACATTCTGTCTGGCAGGAGGCTACGCCAGCGAAGTAACACCTTCAGCCCATGTAATAATGGCAGTCATTGCCCCATGGGCAGAACCATTCCTAGCCTACCTAACCAGGCAGGAACTTCCGAGGACCAAAAGCGAGGCCGCGCTGCATAGTCGGCGCTCTAAAACCTATAAAGTCCATGAGGAGAGCTTTATAAGAAAAGCACCACGGAGTCCTTCAAAGGTGTATCTCCGAAGAGGAAGGCGGAATCATCTGGCTGAAATTCATGCCGTGTTGGCGGACACCATGCCATAGCCCGCCCCTTGTAAGCAAGGCCTTCCGTACAGGATTTTATTGGCCGGCGGCCGGGCGGATCTTTCAGGACTTAGTCAATGATCGTCGGTTGCCAGCTCTTTGCTAACAAAGCCATATGCCACCTACAGCCCTCAAACCATACCCATCACTGGCCCTTCACGGTGCAGGGGCTTGACATGGTTGGACCCCTTAAGGAGGAACTCACAAGCAAAAATACCTCTGGTCATGGTGGATAAATTCACCAAATGGATAGAGCCAAGCACTGTTAAGGCGGCGAATCCGGACGATGATAGACTTCATATCGAGGGTGGTACACCGTTCTGGCGTCCCCAAGCGTCATCACCGATAACGACCACGAACTTTACGGTGGCGAGGTCAAACTCTGGTGCAAAAACATGGGCATCAAGCTCGACTATGCTTGAGTCTATCACCCACAAACTAACGGTCAAGTCGGTGGCGAATGGTCTAATCATGGCGGCATCAAACCCAGATTAGTGCGGTCCCTCAAGGAATCTAACACGCCTTTGGGTAGAGGAGCTCGACTCCGTACTCTGGTGCTCGCGGACCACACCGAATCGCTGGCAGTTCACACCATTCTTTATGGTATCTGGCGAGAGGCAGTTCTGCCTGTGACATAATTCATGACTCACCTCGGCGTGCGCATATGCGAAGAAGCGAAGCCGAACTTCGATCGGCGGGACAGTTTGGACACCTTGGAGGAGGAGCTTGGCGTGGCAAAAGCTCGTTCGCATTCTATCAACAGCAGGCTCGAAGATATCAAAGCGAGAATGCGGGCCAAAACTTACAATGTTGGCGAGTTAGTTCTATACTGCGGACAAGAAAAGGACAAACTCAAGCCCAAATGGGAAGGTCCCTTTATTGACCAAGTCTGGTTGGTGGGCGTCTGCGTCTGCGAGATGCATCGAGATAACCGACTCGAGCGAACCCATGGAGCGCAGCCCGTCTCCGAAGATTCTCGCCTAGCGCCCGGACTCTATGTTCGTCTCCTTCCTTTGTCTATTTTTTACATTAAGTCTGTCTTTTTTCTCCTTCTCCTCCTTCCCTTACATCCTTACGGGCTTGTTAAGCGCCTTGTTACTTTTAGCGGCGTGCTATCCACGCTCATTATACACAGGGCTTCTTTAACGGAAGCTTATTTATCTGAGCTTCACGCCCAACATATATCACACTTCGCATGTACCTTTTATTCACCATTATATGCATCGATATGACTTAAGTTTTGGCCAAGCTGGGTTGCTGGCTCTGTGCTTATGCCCTCGTTCCCGATTGTTCGGCTAGGCGGTAAAGGAGCACCTCTGCGATTATCCTTGTTGGGTCAGCGGATGTGTACCTCGAGGCCAAGGTGAAGCCAAAGCTAGTGTTCTTAAGGGAATATTCGATCGGTGAACTAAAGATGATTTCTCACTTGTTTATTTATCTGCCCCACATGCTTTTACGCTTTTTGTGGTCCGGACATGCACTTTAGGGCATGCCTCGAGAAAAGAACCCCTAACGAAACTATTCTCCTGTAAGATGTTTATTACTAACCATGTAATATAACATAAATAGTTGGGCACTTATGCTGTTCAAGCACTAATGACCCCCGCTTTGGTCTCCATGCATGCCCGGTTCCTACATAGCAGGAGGTATTCGGACACACTCAGGACTATCGGGTCCGAGGCTGAAGAAAAAGGTCCGCCATGACAAGCGATCTACAATCCGGCTAGAAGGCATTTTACATGTCATCTTAAATTACATAGTCAATTTGGTAGAGCATATTCCTCTTCAATACCATCAACAGGCTGTCTAATTTATAGTCTGTTGGGAATATTTAATGACCAACTCTACTTGGCGTACACTAAACTCACAGGGATCTCCTTCCCGGCCCCCCAGAGTCCGACCTCGGCCATGTGGTTTGGGTCACCTCGTGTACAGCGTCTTCACCATGGCCTAGGCCTCCACGGCACCTTGACGACAAGCCGATATCTTCCATAATCGGAGCGCCGCTACCTACCTTAAGCATCTCGCAAGCTCTCCAAGGCCCTCGGGCATGGGGCAGATAGCCACAAGGCACAGGCGGCGCCGTTCATCACTGCCGAACTTCGTTCGATGCAGTTATCTGGCTTCGGGAAGAAGGTCACCCGTAGAACCGGGCATCTCCTCTGCGGGGCGACTGTGAGCATACCTACAGACATAACTCTGTAAGTCGACTTCCTCGCCGAACTCTTTTTCAAAGTTTGTTCAAGCACTTACTAAAAATGCCGCGGCGAAGCCGTCGATTCTCCTTCCGCGAGTCCGATGGCTGAGCACGAACATCGTTTAGTTCCTCGCCCAGCTGGGTGTTGGCATCTTGGAATTATTATTCTCTGCCTCACCCTCGTAAGCACGCTCTCACGGCCTTTAACTTGGCGCAAGAGTTTTTGCTTGTGGGATCTACTCGGCGCCATACTGCAATGATATTGTCGATTTGCACACGCCGCACTTCACAACATACTTATCTTTGAGCGTATATTACGGAGGGGTCTCTTTGGCCTCCCTGCGGTGACTAATCTTGACCTCAAGTTGGGATTTGCGCTCTTCGGCTCTGGGACAGTTGGGTATTCTTTTTGTAAGATCCTCCATAACAAATGATCCTTAAATCAGTTATTCTAACTGTTTCAAGTCTCGAGACTCTTGACATATATAACCATCAAATTTTCTCACCCGTATGTCTTTCACATCTTTGCTTTCTGTAGCTCTGGCTAAACCATTTTGGCGGCGCAGTGCGCATCTCCAATTGAAGGCATCCAATGCCTCTTGGGAGAAAAAGCGTCCTGAAAAGAACTGTCGGCGGCTTTGTGATTCATGGCACTCTCCACCTCGGAATTGGTGGCGGACAGTCTGTCGCATCCTCTGTCGGAGCGTCCGATGCTGCGCCTCGTGTTTGCCTCTGCTTACGGACCTGGCTTTGGGCTGGCTGGTGGAGGCTCGATTGGCAATCTCTCCGGATATGGTCCGTGAGCTCTCTTTTCCTAAAAAAGGAGAGCATGGGCGTTAGTATGCATCGTAAGAATAATACCTTGGAATAAGGCAGCGCGCCTTCTTTCTCTTATTTGGTGCCGCAGCCGGGTGAGTGTCTCTTTAGCCTACCGCCCTCGCGGTCCCACATTGGCTAGTCGCATGAGCTCGGCATCCGCCTCGAGATCCTCCCTGCGAAACACCATTGGTATCGATGATAAAAAATAAGCGGATGGATCATCTTTGAAGTATTAGGACTTGGTCTCGATTACTTGTGAGGCGGGGGCAGTCGGGATAATCGGTTGTAATAGACACCAAGGCATTGTTGATGCTCGATTGGGGAAATACCCCATCGATCAGCTCCACGGATATGTCCGGATCCTCTTGGGAGGCGGATCGAGGACCGTTCGGATCCTCGGGTTGTGGAGGAGGGCTGTTTATATCGCTTCTGGCCCGGCGCAATTCCTGCGTCGAAATCACAAGATAAGGTACTTAACTATGGGAATATGGAGCAGATGGGCAAAAAAAGCGTCCGTTTACCCGGCTTGGAGGATTGTTCATAGAAAATCCATACGTGGATTGACGAGAAGAACTCCTCCTGTTCTCCCTTGTACAATCACAGACAAGATCTTCGTCAAAGCGGCAGCGATCCTGGCCTTACGGCGCGCGGGTAGCATCATCCTCCGTTGAAATCCCACATGGGGTGGCCTCTATCTTTGAGCAGTTTGCACCCTCGCATAATGCATGTGGCCATGACTCCGATCATGGTCAGTCGGAATGAGCTAACAACCTTATCCGGCTCATCGGGTAAGGGCGTCCTTGTCATTTTTCCCTCGAGGGCTCCGTGGGCGCTTGACTTAGGCGCTTCTTCAAAGGAGCATTATTGAACTTCGGGAGGCCGATCCGAGCGAGTGCAGCGGGGGACATCTTCTATATAAAACCATTACGAAGGCCGGTCTTGAGCGCCTTCCTTGGGGTTCGGATAGATATCCGGTCGGCGATCGCCATAGTTGGCTCCGCCCACTTGATATATCGACCCCTCCGAGAATGGGACACAAGGCGAACAACTTCTTCCACGGTAGCGAAATGAGCCTCGATGCCCAAAACAGCTACGCAAAGGGCTCTGAAGCCCATAATATGCAATATGGAGCAGGCGTGGGTTGTGCAGCTGGAGGCCGTAGAACTCGAGGGCGGCGGAGAAACGGATGAATTGGAAATGTGAGCCCTCTTATCAGATAAGGGACAAGGCATACCCGCTCTCCTTTGGAGGGACTGGGGACGCTCTCCACTTGCTCTCCGCCATTATAGGTGGCAAGTCCGGCTCGAACCGGGGCCATGAAGGCTGGGTGAAGGAATCCCTTGGTTTGGGCGTCACTAGCTCATTTGTCTTGCGACGGAACATCTCTCCCAACTTCGGGGTGAGGCTGGGAGGCGAGAAGGAGGAGCTGCGTCGGCCGGCCACGATGGAATGGATCTACTGTCGGATGCGCTCCGATGAATGCTCATGAAGGGAAGATGGTGTGATCGAGATCTAAATCCTCGTCTCTTTTATAGGCAGATCATTTGCACAGCTAGGGGGTAAATGTAAAAACACCTGGCTTTTCGCATTAGTTTGACACGTGGAAGGCGGCCATTATTGGGCGTGGTAGCCAAGGCGCAATGTTCATGAGAAGCGGACACTCTTCAGCGGTACCACAGAATTTGGAGAAGAACCCGCCTTGCAATGCGAAGACAATCTGGCGCGGACACATCGTCATTGAAGCCTGGTTTGGGGAGCTCTTGAGGGAGTCTGGATTAGGGGTGTCGGGATGGCGGGACTATGACCTTTGGCGGACTCTGGACTATGAAGATACAAGATTGAAGACTTCCTCCCGTGTCCGGATGGGACTTTCCTTGGCATGGAAGGCAAGCTTGGTGATCTGGATATGTAGATCTTCTCCCATTCTAGCGACTGTGTAACCCTAGCCCTCTCGTGTCTATATAAACGGAGGGTTTTAGTCCGTGGGGCGAACAACAATCATACCATAGGCTAGCTTCTAGGGTTTAGCCTCTCCGATCTCGTGGTAGATCTACTCTTGTACTACCCATATCATCAATATTAATCAAGTAGGGTAGGGTTTTACCTCCATCGAGAGGGCCCGAACCTGGGTAAAAACATCGTGTCCCTTGTCTCTGTTACCATCCGCCTAGCGCCTTGTTGGGACCCCCTACCCGAGATCCTTGGTTTGACACGACCTCCTCCTCTAGTTAGCTCTGCATGGAAGTAAAATATTTCTATCACCCTCCTTAATGTTCCTATCTCTAGACCTTTGTTTGGCTTTTATTTCTTCTTGAAGCCAAATTTTCTTGAGCTCTCCATGGACAAAGTTTAATCTATTAGTCTCGGCCTCGAGAGCTCGGTGGTTTACCTTTAATATCTAGAATCAAACTCAGGAGGAGAAGCCTTTTGTATCTTCTAAGATTAGCTTCCTCATTGGAGTTCCACTCTTTGGTAGTTCTTATAAATCTCCTGATTTTGATCTGCCAATTTTCTAGGGGGTAGATGCTCCCAGTAGGCTCATTCCAGATTTTCCTGACTAGCTGAGTAAAATCTTCTCTAAGCAACCACCACTTTTCAAATTTAAAACTATTGCTCTTTGGAGTTTGGTTAAGACCAGAATCCCGAGCAAAGGTGTAGTCACTACCACATCTGGCGAGCTCTACAACTAGAAAGGAGAAAGAAACTATCTAATTTTGTGTCACGAAAATTACATCAATAGTCGACATAATCCACAGAGCAGCACTTCCAACATATCTATGAGCTGTGGGTTTTCCATACGGCGGGCAATTCTCAACTTTATGGGTAACCATTTTGCAGATAAAGCAACTCTTGGGCTTGACACATTTATCCAAATGATGCCTGGTTCCCCACGGTTATGTGAGATCACCTCGAGATTATGCCATAAGGCCGAAGCGAGGCGGGAGCAGTTTTCTGGATTTCCTATCTCTTCTTTGCTGATTCTTGCCTTGACATTTCCCAGCGATCGAAATCAGAACCACCGGCATATTGATCTTGGGCAATTCTGAGAACTGCCAGTTGTGCCCCATTTGGGGCGGAGGTGGGATGTACCACTGCCCAACGGCGCTCCCCCCCATTGTGATAGGGAAATTCATGGAGTTCTGGTTCCTTCTCATCCTCCGGCCGGATGTTGTCTCTCGGAAGCAGAAATAACCACCGGACAACTCAATTGAAGCAGATTGCAAGCCTAATTTCAATCTTACGCATGTTTGGGGAGAGGTAAGGTAGGGATCCACCTGCTCCGGCTCGATGGCGTGCTTGGTGGGTAGAAGTCGATCAAGCATTCCCATCTCATGACAGCAGCGTGGATCTCCTGAATTCACTTCTCCTTTTGCCCATCGAGCAGGCGATGTCGGGACCCGATTCAAGTCACATCGATCTAGCGGTAACACCTCATATCACTTTGCGGCCTCCATACGGTATTCCCATGGTGTCGCCTTACCATGGCCGGGACCGTTTCGTCTTTTGGCTCGCGTATATGATAGTGTCGCTAGCATCCATATGACAAAAGAACCGGGCCGACAAGGCTAGTCGTGAACCAAGCGGCACTAACCCATGGGGACATGCATACATGAATCACATCGAGCATGTCGGTCATCAGCGTATGAATTAGGGCTGTAGCAGGCTATGAGGACTCCGGTATCCCGGGCTGTAGCGAGCTAGGCGGGACTCGAATATCACGCGTGACATTTCCCGAAGAACAGACATAGGCAGAAGTGAAACACATGCCGGCCAGATCAAGTGTCCAAAGTAGTAGTCTTTGGGCTAGCAGGACTCCGGTGAACGGGCTGTAGCGGACTACTATAGCTCGAGAAGCACTAGACTACATTTCCCCATATGAGAGGCTGCCAAGGATAAACAACTAGATTGTCGGATCCCACATACCAAGCATTTCAAACATACACACAATATGCTCAATATGTGTAAATACAACATGGCATCACAACATAACTCTCGACTCAAATATTTATTCATTAGGCTCAGGGCGAGATATTACAGAACATGGGTCTCATGACCCAACATCTGAACATACATAACAAGCACAAGCGGACGCTTAACATATGCAATGCAGACATCTACAAATGAAAAAGGCTGAGAAGCGACTATCTACAGATCTGCCGAGGCACAAGATGCGTAGCTGAGGTAACAAGCTAAGCGTCGAAGTCAAAAGCGGAACTACTAGCGAGGCCAGCGTCTCTCTGCAAAACATAAAATAAGCAAATGTGAGTACAAGCATTACTCAGCAAGACTTACATCAGAACTATCTACATATGCATCATTATCAAAAGGGGGTGGTGGAGTTTGGCTACTGCGACAAGCCAGCTTTGACTCGGTGGCTATCCTAAACTACGACTACAAGTAACTTTTTTGAGGTGGCGCTACGAGTTCACATATTCACCATATCAATACACCACTATGGATCGCTCCCGTCTCCCTCGACGAGCGCCATCCATAGCACTCACGCTATCTTGCGCATTTTAGAGTATCCACTTTCACTTGTCTATGAACTATGCAAAGGGTCCAAGTTTCCATATCGAGGAATCCGGCTATTGAATAGATAATGATAACCCTGCGAGGTGTACTTCTTCACACTGCGCTCGCCACTTATACATACACATACCGTCATGTACCTCGGCAACCTTCAAGCGGAAGCGAGGCGAGAGAGTCGAACCACGACGACTAACCACACAAGTCTCTCGTCCAGGTTTATCGCCTATTCGGGTTCCATCCGCAAGGAGATCCGGCGGGGGTGTAGCTCACGGCCCCAAGCGATGTGAACAGGGTTCCCAAGCCCCACCAACCGGGTGCCACTTGGTACACCGTGCCATGTGCCTAGTCATCCCAAGCCCACATGCAGGGTGCCACTTGGTAGACTACTAACACTACCTACAAACACCGAAACTAGTTGCAACTCACGGACGGAGATCAGTGGATTAATAAGTCGAGAGGGGCACTTAAGCATTCAATGTGTGGTAATAACTGTTCATGGATCACAAACACAGAACTCAGTTCCTTGGGGCGGCTGCAATGAGACAACCCACCATGTACTCCTACATGGCCTCTCACGCTACCTTTACCAAATCGTGTTCACACACTTAGCTCTCAACGATGGGACATGTTCATACACCATTCCAATTCATTCCCGATGAATCGAGACTGACTCAACTTTAAGCAATAGAGGCATGACAAACAAGCATGAATGAGTAGGCACATCAGGGCTCAAACAACTCCTACTCATGCTAGTGGGTTTCATCTAATTCTTGTGGAATGACAGGTCATCACGAGAGGATAAAGGGGTTCAACTACCGCAGCAAGTAACACATGAGTCGTTGTTGTCCTAATGCGGTAAAATAGAGCAGGGAGCGAGAGAGTGGGATTGTATCGGAATGAACAAGGGGGTTTTGCTTGCCTGGCACTTCTGAAGATATTATAGCTCTTCATCGGTGTCATCGATCTCATCGTCGAACGTCGTCTACTGAGAGGGGACAAACACCGGCAAACAAGGAAGAACACAATCAATGCAATGCAACAATATGATGCATGAATGTGACATGGCAATATGCTGTTTTTTGGGCTAATGCAACTAGCACCAAGGTTAAATGAAGTTGGTTTGAACCTAAGATTCAAATCCAAACTCCATATGTGAAATTCAAATGCCATTTAATTGATTTGTCCTAAACAGTAGCTATAAATTATTCTAACATTCATGAAAATGGTACAGATGGATAGATTGGATTTTTTTGATCATTTTTCATATATAAATTTTTTCAATCTGAGTTACGGTTGAATTTATATGAATTTTTGAAGTTTTGGATATATTACGGAATTTCTGAATTAAATTAAATCAAAAAATAACTAATTGCGTCGACACTCGTCCTCTGACGTCAGCAGTCAACAGCGTCGGCGAGTCAAACCTGACCAGTGGGGCCCACTAGTCAGTGACCCAGTCAAATAACTAAGTTAGTTAGCCCTAACTAACTGGGCAGGGCCCACTAGTCAGTGACTGTAGTTACTAACCTAACTAGTTAGTTAGTGCCAACTAGAGTAATTAGTCAGGCGGGGCCCGCAAGTCGGTGAGAGAGAGGGGGAAAGTCAAACCGGGTAGTGGGTGAAACCACGCCGGTCAACGGGTCAGTGATCGCCCGGCGTCTAGCCTTGGCGAGGCGAGATCTTGCGGCGGGTTTGAGTTTGGTCGCCGTCGACCGTCGGCAGCGGAGGCGCTTCGTCTCTTTGGTGGACTTGCGCGCCAGTGGTGCATGCACGATGTGCGGGGTGGCGGAGATAGCCTTGGCGTCGAGCGGCGGCGGCGGAGTTGATTCTTCGGAACCGGCGTTGTAGTGCCGCGGCAGGTCGGCGGTGGGGTGCTAAGTGCTCCTGCAAAGCGTCTTGAAACGCAGTGGCGCTCGAGCCAGCGGAGGTGGGCTCTAACCCGCAGCGGCGGCAGCGCCTGTGGCGAGCTTCGATCGGGGGTGGCTGAAGGGCTAGAGAAATCGGCGAGGAGGAGAGAGGGTTGGGAGCAGGGCTCACGGCGAGTCGACGAGCAGGTCGGAGAGTCGAGATGAGCGAACAACAAAGCGGCGTGAGGATCTGCGGCGGCCGATGGCGGAGATAAGCAGCAGGCGCTGCTTCCAGGTGTCCAGCGCGCGTGCCGTCCTGGTGCTCCATGGCGTCGGCGAACACTTGGACCTGGTGGGAAAAGTGGGGTGGCGGTGGCGCGGCTATGGCGGCAGTGGCGGTCGCTCTCGGTGAGCTTGAGAGGCGAGGCAGGGAGGAGCGAGAGGAGGTCGAGGCGAGGGAGAAGTGAGAGGGTCGGGGAGGCGTGGGCGTCTCGAGGCGTCGAGGAGGAGCCAGGCGAGGCTGGGAGGGAGGAGGTGGAGGCTTGAGGCGTGGCGTCGACACGCCTCTGCCCTCTTGGCGGAAGGTGGAAGAAGACCAAAAGCGCCCACGGTGGGCTGGGCTGATTCTGCTGGGCCACCAGGTGAGTGGGCCTCAGGTAAGCGTCAGGTAAGTCCTTCTCTCTCTCTCTTTTATTTGTTTTAGTTTTCTATTTTTATTAATCTGTTTTGAATTAGTAAAAATACTAACTCATTTTATAAAATCCCGACAAAAATTGTGGGCACTATTTGAATTATTTCCAATAGCCCCCAAGTACTTTTAGGATTATTTGGACATTTAAAAAATATTATAAAATTTAAATTTACAAATTCAAATACTTATGAATTAATTCAAAAATCCAAAATAGCCTCCAAAAATATGAAACCATTTTTGGCAGAGGGTTTAGCCAGGACCAAAGACTGTGAACATTTATGAAGGGCATTTTGGGTTCATTGAGAATATTTTTATTTGAACCTAGTTGATTTGGTTTGGTGCTAGGGTTTGAGCAATCCCCATTTCAACTTTTAATAAATTTAGACATGATGCAACAACCAAGCTAACACTAGTGCATTGCAAGGCTAGGGATGTGACAGAACGCAATCGGCGGCTCACTGGGGTGGGGCATCTTGTGGTTCTCCGAGAAATCTCCTTCGAAGTAGATCCGCAGGGCTAGATTCAGCAGCTCCCAATCCACATGATCCTTGCACATCCGAATATACCTGCACGTGTGAGAGAACGGATTCGGTCCCTCCTCGGCTTCCTCCCTCGCAGCTTCCTCCTCTGCTTCCCTCCATTCGGGCGTGCATTGGGTCCAGGAGAGAGCGTCGTCGCGGATCCGCATCGCCCGCTCCCTCCATATCCTCCCTCGAGTCTCCCTTGGCCCCGCCCGTGCCAGTGGTCGGCTGGCTGGAGCATCCATGAAGGCTTTGTAGACATGTAGGAGATGCATCATGTACATCGCCTATCTTCCAGCCATTCCCGTGGATATGGTCGGCGACTCCATAGAAGCCTTGGCAGACTTGTTGATGGGGGCAGGCGCACCCGGAGTCAGGAGGCGGGGGGTGGCGGCAAGATCTATGGCGGCGGCGAGGGTGGAGGTAGTGGCGGGGGTGGCGGCGGCGGGGGCGAAGGGGATCGTGAGAGCGGTCATCTATTTGCCAATTATGTGAACTAAACAGTCAACATATAAAATAATTTAAATATATATAATATAGTTAGAAGGGAAACATAAGTTGGACCTTGCATTCCTATTCTTATTATATAGAAAAATAGAACAGACCTTTGCGTTTTCTTCAAAAAAATACATAAATTGGGCTGCCAAAAATAAAACCTCGGATGGCAGGTCCATAGGCCGGTCGATACATGATGGCCCTAAGAAAATACAAACAGGCCTATGGACCTCCCATCCGGTAAGTGGGCTGCGCATGTTAAAATGAAAGCCTAGGCAGGGCAGCCCAAAACCACTTCCAACACTTGCCAAAACTTTGTCCCTCGTTTCTCTCTACATTTCCTTTTCGACATTGTGTGGGCATTTTGGTATGCATCATATGAAGATGTGCTATGCATGAATGTTGATCAGCATGATATTAACTGGCTGGTAGTTCCATTTTGACCATGGTTAAAACTTCCAACATGATGTTAACCCTGTTTGAAAAGGCCGTGTTAATATAAATGCTACGCCTCTGAAAAGTTGCAGTTTCTTATCTGAAACTGAACTTAAAGTTTCTTGTCTGGCTGAAACTTGCGGTTTCTTCTCTGAGAATGACATTATGCACTTTTATACTCCTATGAAACTACATTTTTAAGTGATAAAAATAGATCTCTAGAATTCATAAAATACTTCATATGCTCAATCTGCAAATCTGAAATTCAAAAGACATTCATATCGAAAGTACTCTCAAAATACACAACACAAAACACAATTCACAACCTGCAAATACTAACAACCCTAAGGTCCTCGACAATTCACAACCTGCCCGACTATTGGGCTGGGGGCAACCCCTCCTATTCCTCGGTGGCAGACAGCCCGTGAGGCGATGTGAATGGTGAGGGAGGCGATGGCGAGGAAGCGTCGTCAGACCAACTGCTTTTCTCCTCTTGCAATTTGGTTGATCGACGAAGACTCCACGGTTAGCTCTGACGGGACACCCTCACAAGCACCACCACAGATGCTCGATCCTTTAATCTTTGGTGGATGCTCCATCTGGGATCGATACTCCCACCACCGCTCCCTCACGATCGGATTCGGTGTGTCTGTTTGCTCCATTGCCCGGAGCAGCTCTATGTACTCGGCGCGACTCCCTCAGGAATATCGCCACCTTTTAACCTCTGTTGCAGATATTTGGTCATGGATGTCGCCGTCACGCTAGTTGTCCTTGTTTTCAAACCAAGACTGTATCTCCAACATCCTAGCTAGCTTCACAGGGGTGCCGTCTGCGATCCTCACGTGTCAGTTGTACTCCTCCATCGATCTACTTCTCCACAGCACCTTCACTGCTTGGCGGTGGTTTTGAATGGTCACGGGATGTCGCTAGGTGGGTGGCGGGAGGCGGATCTTCCACACTACGACAGCAAGGAAGAAGGGGTGGAGGCCCTCCCTACTTCACGGTGCTTGGGAGAGAAGCGGCAAGGCAGGCTGATCACGTCGTAGCCCAGTGGGTAGAAACCGTCGCCGAGGGCGACCGCGTGAATGTTGCACCTTCTCACCTTCCCGGCGGAGAGGATCCGGCTGGATCTGTGACCAGCGGTGAGAGAGAGAGAGAGAGAGTGTGTGGCCACCGCTTTCGTGTTTAGATGCAGGAGAGAGGCGAGGCGGTGTGAAGAGAGCAACACTAGCAAGCAAGCGGAGGCTCCTGCCTTTATAGTGGAGTAGTACTAGTTTTCTTTTTGTCTGCGGGCGGCTTGACCTCGTCAATGGCTGTCGAGTAGTCTTCATGCCGCGTGGCCGGGCGCAGTTTAAATCATTTTGATCTGAGCGCGGGATTATAACATATAACACGAAAAAATGCCACATGACAAGAAATCATAACCTCACTGCCAAAGGAGACAACATGAATCGGCGGACAAATTAGACAAGGAACAAAGCTCAAATTAAAGATAAACTTCGTAGAAAAGGGGTTAGTCGATAGATGTCCTAATTAACATAGCGGCTTGACCTAGATGGCAGCCGGTAGTCACTGTTACGTGCATGTACCCCAATGACTAGCCCAACTCGAGTTGTGGCTGTTTAACCCTCGCGTGATGATCCGAGAAGCACATGACACCTAATTTTGCGAGATGACAAGAAACCTTTTTTTAGATGTCTCACCACAACTACAGCCATGTACAACACAACATGCACGATATGTAGACAATAGCCAATCCAGGCGTGTCTGCTGGAGTCTTATCACATGCATGGACGAACTGATCTTCCGTGTCTTGCAGGGATCGTCCAGGCACCAACGTAGTACTACAACACTTCTCTAGTACTATCGCTTGTCTCCCTCTTCTATTAAGTCACCCGACTTGCGGGGCCGGGGAGTATGCCTATGGTCAGTTCTTAATTGCCACCCCACATGTGTATGCAAACGCAATATGACGCGTGTTCCATTCGGAGAGCAGCATGCCGGACCGACCGACCGTGCGGGGTGTGGCCTTGACTTAGCGAGGCGTCTGTATACTCCGTACATGTGTACCGCCGTTTTCTAGGCGCTTTGCTCCATGGCGGCGGCGCAATCCATGGATACAAAATTAGTATACTGTATACTATTTAAAAAGTCGGTGAGGGCTTTTCCAGCCGCGATGGCGGCGAAGCAGTTCCGCCCTAGTCGGTTCGGCGAGCGAAGGCAGTGTCGGTGTCAAAACCGGCGGATCTCGGGTAGAGGTCCTGAACTGTGCGTCTAGGCGGATGGTAATAGGAGACAAGGGACACGATGTTTTACCCAGGTTGGGCCCTCTCGATGGAGGTAAAACCCTACTCCTGCTTGATTAATATTGATGATATGGGTAGTACAAGTAGATCTACCACGAGATCGAGAGAGGCTAAACCCTAGAAGCTAGCCTATGGTATGATTGTTGTTAGATCCTCTGGACTAAAACCCTCCGGTTTATATAGACACCCGACAACACCCTTGAGACATGCCAGGAATCCGCAGGCTGGCGAGCAGCCTAAACATCCTAAAAGTTCAAGCGATCAAGCGGGCTCTTGGCGTTTCTCGAACCTAAGAGACAAGCCATGGGAGATGAGCTAGCCAAACTATTGGAGGCGGATTCATCGGAGATATAAAACATCCGGACTGGCTAGCAAACCTGTGATGGTACCAAGAAGGACAAATCCTGGCGCTATCGTCGATTTCAAGGACCTCAACAAGGCTTGCCCAAGGATCCCTTCCCCTCCCATCGATCAAATTATCGGCGCTACTGCAGGACCACGATTCATTGTGTTTCCTCGGCGCATACTCCGGCTACCATCAAATTAAGATGGCGAGCGACCAAGCATAGCGAATTCATCACCCATACGCCCGATACGCTTCAACACAATGCCCGAAAGCGCCCGGCGTAACATATCAGGCGCATGATTCGGACATGTCTAGCAAACCGGATCGGCAAAACAGTGGAGGCATACGTAGATGATGTGGTGCGTCAAAAACAAGCATGTCGAAACTCTAGTAGGCGACTTGGCTCACATTCGATAACCTCCGAACATATGACATCAAGCAACCGGGAAAAATCGTTTTGGCGTACCCGACCGAGAAAGCTCTTGGAGCTTCATTATCTGGTAGAGGAACTGAAACAAACCCAGCCAAGATCCGAGCTCTGTTACAATTGGATATCCCAAAGGACCTCAAACAAATACAAAAATTATTTGGATGCATCGCGGCTCTAAACGCTTTATCTCCACAGGAGAAAAGGCATTACCCTTTATCGCCTCCTCCGTTATCGAACACTTTGAGTGGACGGATGCCGCCTGACGGACTCGAAGAAATAAAAGCCATATTGGCAACAAACCCGGTCTGGCGCGCCTAACATGGGTGGACCAATGCTATTATACATCACGGCAACTCATCAAGTTGTAAGGCGGTGCTTGTTGTCGAGCGAAATGGGCGGACACAAGTTCCCCTTCAAAACCAGTTTACTCGTGTCCCTTTGTCCTCCGCCATGCAAGTCACGGTATCCGCATTATCAAATGATAGGCGTACGGTGTTTATGGCATCCGGAAGCTCGACACTACTTTCAAGAGTGTTCGATATGATAGCCTCGAAGTACCTCTTAATGACATTATTAAAAACCATGGCGTGGCGGGGCGGATTGCCAAATGGGCCATTGAGCTCCTCCGTTCGACATAACCTATAAGCCATGACGAGCTATTAAGTACGCAAGTTTTGGCGACTTCTTCGCGAATGGACTGAAGCGAACTCCTAAAATGCGCCACATATTCAAGCTGGATCATGCGCTTGACGGCTCCAAAATGTTGGCTAGTCTGGGGGCTGGTCGTTCGATGTCTAACAGGAGATGCGAGTTCAATATGTACTCGGATAATGTATCTGAACTCCAACAACGAAGCGAATCGAGGCCCTTCTACATGGTCTCCGGATGGCAGTCTCCATGGGCATTCAACGCCTAGAGGTGCGAGGATTCAAACCTCGCAATATCCCAAATAAATGGAACTTTGATGCCAGGATCCGAAAATGGCAGCTTATCGCCGCCGTCCTAAAATGTCAGCTCGGTTGAAGGGCTCGAATTTCATATAGCTCGGAAAACAATCGGGCGGCGGGCGTCTTGGCACGCATTGGGCATAAGCGCGATGCCTTCCCCAAATATCTTCTTGGAGGCTGTTCAAGCCATCCGTATTATGGGAAGGAGTCGGAAATAACTGCGGACCGCGTGCCCGCACGAACATTACGTCTGGCAGGAGGCTACATAGCAAGTAACACCTTGACCCATGTAATAATGGCAGTCATTGCCCCATGGGCAGAACCATTCTAGCCTACCTAACCAGGCAGGAACTTCCGAGACCAAAAGCGAGGCCGCGCTGCATAGTCTCGGCGCTCTAAAACCTATAAAGTCCATGAGGAGAGCTTTATAAAAACACCACAGTCCTTCAAGGTGTATCTCCGAGGAGGAAGGGGAATCATCGGCTGAAATTCATGCCGTCGGCGGACACCATGCCGCCAGCCGCCCTTGTAAGCAAGGCCTTCCGTGCAAGATTTTATTGGCCGAGCGGCAGACAATCTTTCAGGACTTAGTCAATGATCTCGTGGTTGCCAGCTCTTTGCTAACCAAGCCATGCCACCTACAGCCCTCAAACCATACCCATCACTGGCCCTTCACGGTGCAGGGGCTTGACATGGTTGGACCCCTTAAAGAGGAACTCACAAGCAAAAATACCTCTGGTCATGGTGGATAAATTCACCAAATGGATAGAGGCCAAGCACTGTTAAGGCGGCGAATCCGGACGATGATAGACTTCATATCGAGGGTGCGTACACGTTCTGCGTCCCCACAGCGTCATCACCGATAACGACCACGAACTTTACGGTGGCGAGGTCAAACTCTGGTGCAAAAACATGGGCATCAAGCTCGACTATGCTTCAGTCTATCACCCACAAACTAACGGTCAAGTCGAGTGGCGAATGGTCTAATCATGGCGGCATCAAACCCAGTTAGTGCGGTCCCTCAAGGAATCTAACACGCCTTGGGTAGGAGGCTCGACTCCGTACTCAGGTCTTCGCGGACCACGAATCGCTGGCAGTTCACACCATTCTTTATGGTATCGGCGCGAGCAGTTCTGCCTGTGACATAATTCATGACTCACCTCGGCGTGCGCATATGCGAAAGAAGCGAAGCCGAACTTCGTCGGCGGGACAGTTGGACACCTTGGAGGAGGGCTTGGCGTGGCAAAAGCCGTTCGCATTCTATCAGCAATGACTCGAAGATATCAAAGAGAAATGCGGGCCAAAACTTACAATGTTGGCGAGTTAGTTCTATACTGCGGACAAGAAAAGGACAAACTCAAGCCCAAATGGGAAGGTCCCTTTATTATTGACCAAGTCTGCCGGTGGAAGCGTCCGTCTGCGAGATGCATCGGATAACCGACTCGAGCCGAACCCATGGAGCGCAGCCCGTCTCCGAAGATTCTCGCCTAGCGCCCGGACTCTATGTTACGTCTCCTTCCTTTGTCTATTTTTTACACATTAAGCTGTCTTGTTTCTCCTTCTCCCTCCTTCCCTACCCATCCTTACGGGCTTGTTGGCCTTGTTACTTTTAGCGGCGTGCTATCACGCTCATTATACACAGGGCTTCTTTTGAAGCTTATTTATCTGAGCTTCCGTAACACATATGTCACACTTCGCATGTACCTTTTATTCACCATTATATGCATCGATATGACTTAAGTTTTGGCCAAGCTGGTTTGCTGGCTCTATGCTATGCCCTCGTTCCCGATTGTTCGGCTAAGGTAAAGGGAGCACCTCTGCGATTATCCTTTGTTGGGTCGACGGATGTGTACCTCGGTAGGTGAAGCCAAGAAAGCTAGTGTTCTTAGGGAATATTGATGAACTAAAGATGATTTCTCACTTGTTTATTTATCTGCCCATGCTTTTACTGCTTTTTGCAGTCGGACATGCACTTTAGGGCATGCCTCGAGAAAAGAACCCCTAAGAAACTATTCTCCTGTAAGATGTTTATTACTAACCATGTAATATAACATAAATAGTTGGGCACTTATGCATTCAAGCACTAATGACCCTCGCTTTGGTCTCCATGCATGCCCGGTTCCTACATAACCCGAGGTATTGGACACTCCGGACTATCGGGTCGAGGCTGAAGAAAAGGTCCGCCATGACAAAGCGATCTACAATCCGGCTAGAAGGCATTTTACATGTCATCTTAAATTACATAGTCAATTTGGTAGCATATTCCTCTTCAATACCATCAACAGGCTGTAATTTATAGTCTGTTGGGAATATTCTGACCAACTCTACTTGGCGTGCACACTAAACTCACGAGGGATCTCCTTCCCATGGCCCCCCAGAGTCCGACCTCGGCCATGTGGTTTGGGTCACCTTCGTGTCAGCGTCTTCACCATGGCCTAGGCCTCCCGGCACCTTGACCAAGCGATATCTTCCATAATCGGAGCGCCGCTACCTACCTTAAGCATCTCGCAAGCTCTCCAAGGCCCTCGGGCATGGGGCAGATATACAAGGCACAGGCGGCGCCGTTCATCACACCCGAACTTCGTTCGATGCGGTTATCTGGCTTCGGGAAGAAGGTCACCCGTAGAACCGGGCATCTCCTCTGCGGGGCGACTGTGAGCATACCTACAGACATAACTCTGTAAATCGACTTCCTCGCGAACTCTTTTCAAAGTTTGTTCAAGCACTTACTAAAAATGCACGGAAGCCGTCGATTCTCCTTCCGCGAGTCCGATGGCTGAGCACGAACATCGTTTAGTTCCTCGCCCAGCTGGGTGTTAGCATCTTGGAATTATTATTCTCCCCTCACCCTCGTAAGCACTCTCACCGACCTTTAACTTGGCGCAAGAGTTTTTGCTTGTCGGGATCTACTCGCGCCATCTGCAATGATATTGTCAGATTTGCACACCGCCGCACTTCACAACATACTTATCTTTGAGCGTATATTACGGAGGGGTCTCTTTGGCCTCCCCTGCAGCGCTAATCGGCCTCAAGTTGGGATTTAGCTCTTCCAGCTCACAGGACAGTTGGGTATTCTTTTTGTAAGATCCTCCATAACAAATGATCCTTAAATCAGTTATTCTTCATTTCAAGTCTCGAGACTCTTGACATATATAACCATCAAATTTTCTCGTATGTCTTTCACATCTTGCTCGTAGCTCTGGCTAAACCATTTTGGCGGCAGTGCGCATCTCCGATTGAAGGCATCCAATGCCTCTTGGGAAAAAAGCGTCCTGAAGAACTGTCGGCGGCCTTTGTGATTCATGGCACTCTCCACCTCGGAATTGGTGGCGGACGAGTCTCGCATCCTCTGTCGGGCGTCCGATGCTGCGCCTCGTGTTTGCCTCTGCTTACGGACCTGGCTTTGGAGCTGGCTGGTGGAGGCTCGATTGGCAATCTCTCCGGATATGGTCAAGCTCTCTTTTCCTAAAAAAGGAGAGCATAGGCGTTAGTATGCATCGTAAGAATAATACCTTGGAATAAGGCAGCGCGCCTTCTTTGCTGCGCTATTTGCCACGGCCGGATGAGTGTCTCTTTAGCCTACCGCCCTCGCGGTCCCACATTGGCTAGTCGCCCTTGAGCTCGGCATCCGCCTCGAGATCCTCCCTGCGAAACACCATTGGTATCGATGATAAAAAATAAGCGCGGATGGATCATCTTTGAAGTATTAGGACTTGGTCTCGATTACTTGTGAGGCGGGGAGCAGTCGGGATAATCGGTGTAATAGACACCAAGGCATTGTTGATGCTCAGTTGGGAAATACCCCATCGATCAGCTCACGGATATGGGATCCTCTTGGGAGGCGGATCGAGGACGTTCGGATCCTCGGGTTGTGGAGGAGGGCTGTTTATATCGCTTCGGCCCGACGCAATTCCTGCGTCGAAATCACAAGATAAGGTACTTAACTATGGGAATATGGAGCGGATGGGCAAAAAGCGTCCGTTTACCCAGCTTGGAGGATTGTTCATAGAAAATCCATACGTGGATTGACGAGAGGAACTCCTCCTGTTCTCCCTTGTACAATGCAGACAAGATCTTCGTCAAGCGGCAACGATCCTGGCCACGGCGCAGCGGGTAGCATCATCCTCCGTTGAAATCCCACATGGGGTGGCCTCTATCTTTGGCGGTTGCACCCTCGCATAATGCATGTGGCCATGACTCCGATCATGGTCGATCCGGAATGACTAACAACCTTATCCGGCTCATCGGTAAGAGGCGTCCTTGTCATTTTCCCTCGAGGAGCTCCGTGGGCGCTTGCAGGCGCTTCTTCAAAGGAGCATTATTTTCGGGAGGCCGATCCGACAGAGTGCAGCGGGGACATCTTCTATATAAAACCATTACGAAGGCCGGTCTTGAGCGCCTTCCTTGGGGTTCGGATAGATATCCGGTCGGCGATCTTGCCATAGTTAAGCTCCGCCCACTTGATATATCGACCCCTCCGAGAATGGGACACAAGGCGAACAACTTCTTCCACGGTATGAAATGAGCCTCGATGCCCAAAACAGCTACTTAAGGGGCTAAGAATAATATGCAATATGGGCGGGGCGTGGGTTGTGCAGGCTGGAGGCCGTAGAACTCAGGGGCCCCGGAAAGCGGATGAATTGGAAATGTGAGCCCTCTTATCGGATAAGGGACAAGGCATACCCGCTCTCCTTTGGAGGGGGCGGGGCGCTCTCCACTTGCTCTCCGCCATTATAGGTGGCAAGTCCATTTCGAGCAGGGGCCATGAAGGCTGGGTGAAGAATCCCTTGGTTTGGGCGTCACTAGCTCGCGTGCGGAGTGGAACATCTCTCCCAACTTCCAGGCTGAGGGCTGGGAGGCGGGAAGGAGGAGCTCGTCGACCGGCCACGATGGAATGGATCTCTGTCGGATGCGCTCCGATGAATGCTCATGAAGGGAAGATGGTGTGATCGAGATCTAAATCCTCGTCTCTTTATAGGCAGATCATTTGCACAGCTAGGGGGTAAATGTAAAAACACCTGACTTTGCATTAGTTTGACCGCGTGGAAGGCGGCCATTATTAGGCGTGGTAGCCAAAGGCGCAATGTTCATGAAGCGGACACTCTTCAGCGGTACACAATTTGGAGAAGAACCCGCCTTGCAATGCGAAGACAATCTGCGCGGACACATCGTCATTGAAGCCTGGTTTGGGGGCTCTTGAGGTCTGGATTAGGGGTGTCAGGATGGCGGGACTATGACCTTTGGCGGACTCTGGACTATGAAGATACAAGATTGAAGACTTCCTCCGTGTCCGGATGGGACTTTCCTTGGCATGGAAGGCAAGCTTGGTGATCTGAGATATGTAGATCTTCTCCCATTCTAGCTGACTACGTGTAACCTAGCCCTCTCCGTGTCTATATAAACGGAGGTTTTAGTCCGTAGGGCGAACAACAATCATACCATAGGCTAGCTTCTGGGTTTAGCCTCTCGATCTGTGGTAGATCTACTCTTGTACTACCCATATCATCAATATTAATCAAGTAGGGTAGGGTTTTACCTCCGCCGAGAGGGCGAACCTGGGTAAAAACATCGTGTCCCTTGTCTCTGTTACCATCCGCCCTAGGCGCACTGTTAGGACCCCTACCCGAGATCCGCGGTTTGACACGACCTCCTCCTCTAGTTAGCTCTGCATGGAAGTAAAGTATTTCTATCACCCTCCTTAATGTTCCTATCTCTAGACCTTTGTTTGGCTTTTTTCTTCTTGAAGCCAAATTTTCTTGAGCTCTCCATGGACAAAGTTTAATCTATTAGTCTCGGCCTCGAGAGCTCGGTGGTTTACCTTTAATATCTAGAGAATCAAACTCAAGGAGGAGAAGCCTTTTGTATCTTCTAAGATTAGCTTCCTCATTGGAGTTCCACTCTTTGGTAGTTCTTATAAATCTCTGATTTTGATCGCCAATTTTCTAGGGAGTAGATGCTCGATGGGCTCATTCAGTTTTCTGACTAGTGAGTAAAATCTTCTCTAAGCAACCACCACTTTTCAAATTTAAAACTATTGCTCTTTGGAGTTTGGTTAAGACCGAATCCCGAGCAAAGTGTGGTCACTACCACATACAGAGCTCTACAACTAGAAAGGAGAAAGAAACTATCTAATTTTGTGTCACGAAAAATTCTGTCAATGGTCGACATAATCACAGGCAGCACTTCCAACATATCTAGCAGGCTGTGGGTTTTCATACGGCAGGGCAATTCTCAACTTTATGGGTAACCATTTTGAGATAAAGCAACTCTTGGGCTTGACACATTTATCCAAATGATGCCTGGTTCCCCCAGTTATGGCAGATCACCTCAGATTATGCCATAAGGCCGAAGCGAGGCGGGAGCAGTTTCTGGATTTCCTATCTCTTCTTTTGCTGATTCTTGCCTTGACATTTCCCACGATGCGAGTGAGAACCACGGCATATTGATCTTGGCAATTCTGAGGAGCCTGCAGTTGTGCCCCCATTTGAGGCGGAGGTGGGATGTACCTTTGCCCAACAGCGCTCCCCATTGTGATAGGGAAATTCGCCGGAGTTCTGGTTCCTTCTCATCCTCCGGCCGGATGTTGTCTCTCGGGGGCGAAATAACCACCGACAACTCAATTGAAGCAGATTGCAAGCCTAATTTCAATCTTACGCATGTTTGGGGGAAGGTAAGGTAGGGATCCACCTGCTCCGGCTCGGTGGCGTGCGGTGGGCGAGTCGATCAAACATTCCCATCTCAACTGGCGTGGATCTCCTGAATTCACTTCTCCTTTTGCCCATCGAGCAGGCGATGTCGGACCCGATTCAAGTCACGCCGATCTAGCGGTAACACCTCATATCACTGCGGCCTCACATACGGTATTCCCATAGGTGTCGCCTTACCATGGCCGGGACCGTTTGCGTCTTTTGGCTCCGCGTATATGATAGTGTTAGCATCCATATGACAAAGAACCGGGCCGACAAGGCTAGTCGTGAACCGCGGCACTAACCCATGGGGACATGCATACATGAATCACATCGAGCATGTCGGTCATCAGCGTATGAATTAGGGCTGTAGCAGGCTATGAGGACTCCGTATCCCGGGCTGTAGCGAGCTAAGCGAGGACTCGAATATCACCGTGACATTTCCCGAAGGACAGACATAAGGCAGTGAAACACATGCGGCCAGATCAAGTGTCCAAAGTAGTAGTCTTTGAGCTAGGAGACTCAGTGAACCGGGCTGTAGCGGACTACTATAGCTCGGGAAGCACTAGACTACATTTCCCCATATGAGAGGCTGCCAAGGATAAACAACTAGATTGTGGATCCCACACATACCAAGCATTTCAAACATACACTATGCTCAATATGTGTAAATACAACATGGCATCACAACATAACTCTGACTCAAATATTTATTCATTAGGCTCAGAGGCGAGATATTCTGAACATGGGTCTCATGACCCAACATCTGAACATACACAACAAGCACAAGCGGACGCTTAACATGTCTGAAATGCAGACATCTACAAATGAAAAAGGCTGAGAAGCGACTATCTACAGATCTGCTGAGGCACAAGATCGTAGCTGAGGTAACAAGCTAAGCGTCGAAGTCAAAGCGGAACTACTAGCGAGGCCCGCGTCTCGCAAAACATAAAATAAGCAAATGTGAGTACAAGCGTACTCAGCAAGACTTACATCAGAACTATCTACATATGCATCATTATCAAAAGGGGTGGTGGAGTTTGACTGCAGACAAGCCAGCTTTGACTCGGTGGCTATCTAAACTCGACTACAAGTAACTTTTTGAGGTGGCGCACGAGTTCACATATTCACCATATCAATACACCACTATGGATCGCTCCGTCTCCCTCAGAACGCCATCCATAGCACTCACTTATCTTGCGCATTTTAGAGTATCCACTTTCCTTGTCTATGAACTATGCAAAGGGTCCAAGTTTCCATATCCGAGAATCCGGCTATTGAATAGATAATATATAACCTGCGAGTGTGCTTCTTCACACGCTCTCGCCACTTATACATGCAACTTGCGTCATGTACCTCGGCAACCTTCAAGCGGGCGAAGCGAGGCGAAATAAATACGACCGACTAACCACACAGTCTCGTCAGGTTTATCGCCTATTCGGGTTCCATCCGCAAGAGATCCGGCGGGGGTGCCGCTCCGCGGCCCCCAAGCGATGTGAACAGGGTTCCCAAGCCCCACCAACGGGTGCCACTTGGTACACGTGCCACTGTGCCTAGTCTGTCCCAAAGCCCACATGTAAGGTGCCACTTGGTGACTACTAACACTACCTACAAACACCGAAACTAGTTGCAACTCACAGACGGAGAGGTCGAGTGGATTAATAAGTCGAGAGGGCACTTAAGCATTCAATGTGTGGTAATAACTGTTCATGGATCACAAACACAGAACTCAGTTCCTTAGGGCGGCTGCAATGAGACAACCCACCATGTACTCCTACATGGCCTCTCACTACCTTTACCAAATCGTGTTCACACCTTAGCTCTCAACGATGGGACATGTTCATACACCATTCCAATTCATTCCGATGAATCGGACTGACTCAACTTTAAGCAATAGCAGGCATGACAAACAAGCATGAATGAGTAGGCACATCAGGGCTCAAACAACTCCTACTCATGCTAGTGGGTTTCATCTAATTCTTGTGGAATGACGGTCATCTGAGAGGATAAAGGGGTTCAGCTACGCAGCAAGTAACACAAGTCGTTGTTGTCCTAATGCGATAAAATAGGCGAGGAAGCGAGAGTGGGATTATGTCGGAATGAACAAGGGGGTTTTGCTTGCAGCACTTCGAAGATATTATAGCTCTTCATCGGTGTCATCGATCTCATCGTCGAGCGTCGTCTCGAGAGGGACAAACACCGGCAAACAAGGAAGAACACAATCAATGCAATGCAACAATATGATGCATGAATGTGACATGGCAATATGCTGTTTTTGGACCAAGGGGTTGATCACGGGATGATGTGTTACGGAACGAGTAAAGAGACTTGCGGAAACGAGATTGAACAAGGTATCGGGATACCGACGATCGAATCTCGGGCAAGTACAATACCGCTAGACAAAGGGAATTGTATACGGGATCGATTGAGTCCTTGACATCGTGGTTCATCCGATGAGATCATCGTGGAACATGTGGGAGCCAACATGGGTATCCAGATCCGCTGTTGGTTATTGACCGGAGAATGTCTCGGTCATGTCGCATGGTTCCCGAACCCGTAGGGTCTACACATAAGGTTCGATGACGCTAGGGTTATAAAGGAAGCTTGTATGTGGTTACCGAATGTTGTTCGGAGTCCCGGATGAGATCCCGGACGTCACGAGGAGTTCCGGAATGGTCCGGAGGTAAAGATTTATATATGGGAAGTCCTGTTTTGGTCACCGGAAAAGTTTTGGGGTTTATCGGTAACGTACCGGGACCACCGGGAGGGTCCCGGGGGTCCACCAAGTGGGGCCACCGGCCCCGGAGGCTTGCATGGGCCTAGAGTGGAAAGGGACCAGCCCCAGAGTGGGCTGGTGCGCCTCCCACAAGGCCCAAGGCGCAGCAAAAGGAGGAGAAGGGGAAACCCTGGACTTTGGTGGACTTGCCGATGATCGGCAAGCCATTGAGATGAATGGATCTTTAAGAAGAAGAGCGGGCGTGGCGGTAATATCACCGTCTATGAAGCTCGACTTGTGGCGAAGTTTTCACAAGTTCAAGGAGTTGACTACGATGAGATTTTCTCATCCGTAGCGATGCTTAAGTCCGTCGGAATCATGTTAGCAAGCTGCATTTATGAAATCTGGCGGATGGATGTCAAAGCGGTTTCCTTACCCGTAAGGAAGGTTGTATGTGATACAATCAGAAGGTTTTGTCGATCCTAAGGATGCTAAAAGGTATGCTAGCTCCGGATCCTTCTAAGGATGGAGTAAGCATCTCGGAGTTGGAATAGCACTTTGATAGGATGATCAAAGATTTTGGGTTTATACAAAGTTTATGAGAACTTGTATTTCAAAAGGTGAGTGGGAGCACTATAAATTTGATGAGTATATGTTGTTGACATATTGTTGATCGAAATGATGTAGAATTCTGAAAGCATATAGGGTTATTTGAAAAGTGTTTTCAATGGAAAACCTGGATTAAGCTCTTGAACATTGAGCATCAAGATCTATAAGATAGATCATACCAAATGAGCACATACCTTGACATAATCTTGAAGGTGTTCAAGATGGATCGTCGAAGAAGGAGTTCTTGCCTGAGTTGTAAGGTATGAAGTTAAGAGTTGCTCGACCACGGCGAGAAGAAAGGGAGCCTTAGACATGGCTCTATATATGCTATCTATGTACTTTGGTGTGCCTTGCCATGAGTCAGTCAAGAGGGTACAAGAATGCAGGAATGGATCATTGGACAGTGATCAAAATTGTCCTTGGAGTAAATAAGGACATGTTTCCGTAAAGGGTTACGTCGATGCAAGCTTTAACACCTATCAACTACTAGAGTAAAACCGGATCGTATAGTGGAGCAACCATTTGGAATAGCTCCAAGTGGGCGTGGAAGCAACATTTACAATATGACCTAGAAATTTGCAAAACATACGGATCTGAAAGGGGACCGTTGACTAAAACCTCTCTCACAAGCAAAACATGATCAAACCTTAGAACTCATTGAGTCTTAATCACATGATGATGTGAACTAGTTTGAGACACTAGTAAACTCTTTGGATGTTGGTCACATGGCGATGTGACCTATCGGAATGTGAACTAGATTATTGACTCTAGTGCAAGTGGGGGACTGGAAAATATGCCCTAGAGGCAATAATAAATTAGTTATTATTATATTTCCTTGTTCATGATAAGTTTATTATCCATGCTATAATTGTATTGATAGGCTCAGATACAGATACATAGACAACACCATGTCCTAGTAAGCCTCTAGTTGACTAGCTCGTTGATCAATAGATGGTTACGGTTTCGACCATGGACATTGGATGTCATTGATAGGGATCACATCATTAGGAGAATGATGTGATGGAAGAACAATCCTAAGCCTAGCACAAGATCGTGGTTAGTATGCTAAAGCTTTTCTAATGTCAAGTCCTTAGACCATGAGATTGTGCAACTCCGGATCCGTAGGAATGCTTTGGGTGTAAAGTTTTGGGGTTTATACAGGTATCTCGAAAGTGTCATTGGGTTGTACGAATCGAGGCTGAGTTTGTCACTCCGTGTGGCACCGTAGGATGTGCACAATGTGACCAGGGGTTGATCGGGATGATGTGTTGAGCAGTAAAAGACCAAGGTATCGGGATACAAGCGATCGAATCTCGGTAATACCGCTAGACAAAGGAATTGTATCACGGGATCGATTGGTCCTTGCATGGTGGCCTAGAGTGGAACATGTAGGAGCCCATCGGATCCGCTGTTGGTTATTGACGGAGAACGTCTCGGTCATGTCGCATGGTTCCCGAACCGTAAGTCTACACTCGATGGCCTAGGGTTATAAAGGAAGTTTGTATGTGGTTGCGAATGTTGTTGGAGTCCGGAGGCTCACGATGAGCAAAAGGAGGAGAAGGGGAAACCCAAGTAGGCTTAGATGGGCCCTAAGGCCCACCCTAGGGCGCCCCCTCTCTCCCCTCTGGCCGCCTCCCCTTTCCCATCTAGGGCTGCGCCTAGGGGTGGGAACCCTAGAGGGGGCGCACCCTCCTCCCTCTCCCCTATATATAGTGAGGCCTGGGGCTGCCCATAACACGTGATCTGATCTCTCTCTCTTGGTGCAGCCCTTCCTCTCCTCCTCCTCCTCTCCCTTGGTGCTTGGCGAAGCCCTGCGGGATTGCCACACTCCTCCACCACCACCACGCCGTTGTGTTGCTGCTGGATGGATTCTTCCTCAACCTCTCCCTCTCTCCTTGCTGGATCAAGGCATGGGAGACGTCACCGGGCTGTACATGTGTTGAACGCGGAGGTGCCGTCCGTTCGGCACTAGGATCTCCGGTGATTTGAATCACGACGAGTATGACTCTATCAACCCCGTTCACATGAACGCTTCCGCTTAACGATCTACAAGGGTATGTAGATGCACTCTCCTTCCCCTCGTTGCTGGTTTCTCCATAGATAGATCTTGGTGACACGTAGGAAATTTTTGAATTTCTGCTACGTTCCCCAACACACTGCACTATTATGAGTGTGGTGATCCAGAAGGTTCAGTCCGTCAAGAGCGGGCTGACTGAAGCCTGTGCCAGCCTTCTAACAGGCTTTGAGGTATGTATTTAAGATATGTTAAAATATTACCGCATAGACAGTAGCCCCTGATGCTCAGTTTGGTGTTCGGAAAGAAAAGCTGAACTGAGGATCTAAAAGATATACGCAGGAGTCTAACATAAGTATGTCAATATGGGAATGCAGGCTGCGCTTTGGCATCTCGCCACGATTGCTGAGGTCGATTCATTGAAGCAGAGCCTCGGCGGTGCGAGAACGAGCTCGGCCTTGCCAAGAAGCAGCTCGAGGACAAGGAAGGTAAGTAATACCTTATGTAAGTATATAAAAAAGATGTGGTTGCAAAAAATGACAGGACCAACGTGAGTATTACAGGGGCCACAACCCAGGTGGCGACCCTGAAGGAAGCGTTGTCCAAGGCCGAAGACAATGCGGCCGTGGAGCGCACTGGGCGAGAAAGCAGGAGGCGCGGGTGGCGGAGGTACAACAAGAGCTCCAGGCTCTCGTGGAAAAACTCGAGACTTTGGAGCTTGACTCAGAGACTCGAGAGTCCGAGCTCGCCTCGGCGCTTGAGAGCGCCAAATCTGCCAAGGCCGAAGCCCAACAAGCCCTCTAGGAAATTGAGGCGATGAAGAAGATAGCGGCGGGTAAGGCATTCTTTATGCAAAGCAAGCACGTGAAAGTGAATTACTTGTTACTTACCCGAGTCCGGAGCTCTCCAGGAGCATTCGCAGATCTTCGCCGGAGTGTGTCCGACGCTGCCGCATTCTACCGAGCCGAAGAGGGGAGCTCGACGGAGAAGGTGTTCTGGTCTTAGTATGTTGAGGCCGGACACCCGGTGCCCTTGAGCGACCAGCTGAAGCAGCTGGTCGAGCTCCATAAGGTGGCCGAACAGGCCATGAAGGGTCTCATAGTCGGCTGTGGCACTGGGAAGCCATGCCGGAGCTACTTGGCTGGTGAGGCGGTGGTGGATGCCTGTTCATGGCTTGAAGTCATCAAGCGCCCGTATGCATTGAAGGTGCTCGTGGGCCCTTGCCCGTGCTAAAGTGCACTGGGGCAAGATGGACGCTGAGAAGCTTGTGACGGAGGGGCCACCACCGGGCAAGGAGCATCGCAAGCCCGAGATGTATTATGAGGCGCCCTGAAGGGTGCCCGCTTTATAGCGTATGAATGCTCCAAAGATGTAATTTTGAGTAAACTCGCATTTGTGATCCTGTCGCTGAAAACTTGTTCATATGCGCTAAGCAACGCTTTTGAATTTAAAATATTACCTTCAGGCGGCCGCTTATTAAATTTGAGAGATGGCGAGTCGTCGCTTCGCCCCGTGCCACGAAAGTCTGGGGTGTTCGGATAAACTTGAGCGCTCTTTTTCCCATTCTTGGGTCCTTCGATGGAGGCGCTCAACACAACGAACAAGGCAATCGGACTATAGTGCTTGAACACTCTCACTTAGCCATAGAATTCTATAATTCTAAATTTCGGCGAAGCCCCTAGTATTCGGAAGACCGAGTTTGGGGCGCTATCCACGCCTAGGCCGGACAAAGCCGACTCCTCGCTCTAAGCGGCATAAGTCTTTAGGGACTCAAAAACCTCTCGAATAGCGACCAGCTCTCGCCCTATCATGACGGTCAGTTTTAGCTTTCTCCACTGAGGTGCTTAGCCCAGCTCAACCGGGGCACAATCGCAGTGGTTCTCCCAGCGCTACCTTAGCCGATATAACGGAACGTAAGGTACCAAAACATGGGAGCCGGGCAAACCCAACTATTGACCCAATACATGATTCAGAGCCGATGCATATAATGCTATAAGTTCAGGGTGCCGCACTTGTGAAAGTGTTCGGACTCATCACACCGTATGTTGGTGTATTTAAGCCCCTGGTGTATTTGGCCGTACCAAAGTGTACGGGTGCAACATGTCATTAATGAACATATATAGATAAAAAAGGGAATGCAATAATAGACAAAAGCTATGTATTGTTTATTCGAAAAGGCTGCGGTAAAAGCAGGACGATACAAATAGTGCGATAAGCAAGAGATGGGACTATTTGACATGTCCCCCTCGAGGCGAAGCTGCGGGATGATATGTGAAACAAGTATACTGCTCGTTATAGAGACCACTGGACACTCGACGTAGCTTTTGCCTCCTGGCTATTGCATCGTGTGTTGGCGACATTATCGCAGACAGGCCTTCCGTAGAGTGGAGTCCTGAAAGTAAGAAAACAAGAATGACAAAATCGGGAGCCCCTCGTGCGGTTGAGCCGCATTTTTGGCATGCCGTGTTCGTGCCCCTCCCCCTATGCCCATGTTATTTCCAGAGCGTAGTTATGTACGCGTAATCTGGTTTCGCACTTCGCGAGGGCTGGGGTTGGGGCCGCATTGCTCGCTTGCTCGGGCGTGCAGCGGTCTTGTTGTAGGTTACTCCGGCGGCGCTTGCGATGTCCGGCGTTTAATAGCCGGATCGAGAATTGCCTTGAGAGGCTGCTTTGTACTTCCATTTGCAAGGGTTGGCCAGATGCTCCTCCGCTCGGAGAGAGCGTTCAGTGTTTCCATTGACTGTAATGACTCCTCGAGGGCCTGGCATCATGAGCTTGAGGTATGCGTAGTGCGGCACCGCATTGAACTTTGCAAATGCGGTTTGTCCGAGCAGTGTGTGATAGCCACTTCGGAACGGGATGTCGAAGATTAACTCCTCGCTTCGGAAATTATCCGGGGATCCGAAGACCACCTCAAGTGTAACCGAGCCTGTACAGTTGGCCTCTACACCTGGTATGACGCCTTTAAAGGTCGTCTTTGTGGGTTTAATCCTTGAGGGATCTATGCCCATTTTTCTCACTGTATCCTGATAAAGCAGGTTCATGCTGCTGCCGCCGTCCATAAGGACTCTAGTGAGGTGAAATCCGTCGATGATTGGGTCTAGAACCAATGCGGCGAATCCGCCATGGCGGATGCTAGTGGGGTGGTCCCTTCGATCAAAAGTGATCGGGAAGGAGGACCATGGGTTGAACTTTGGGGCGGCTCCAACGCATATATGTCCTCGAGTGCACTTCCGCTCCCTTTTGGGGATGTGGGTTGCGTATATCATGTTCACCGTCCGCACTTGTGGGGGAAGCCCTTCGTCCCCTATTGTTCGGGTGGTGGGGCTCCTCCTCGTTATCGCTATGCAGCCCTTGTCTCTGTTTTGGCACTTAACTTGCCTGCTCGCTTGAACACCCAACAATCCCTGTTGGTGTGATTTGCTGGTTTTCGAAGTGCCATGTATCCGCACGAGCGGTCAAGTATTCGGTCCAAACCGGACGGGCCGGAGTGTTTCTTTTAAATGGCTTTTTCCGTGACCGGTTTAGAGCCTCTAAATCCGCATTAATCGCCGTATCCTCAGCATTGTCGTTGTTAATGCGGCGCTTGTGCTTGTTGCGACGCGACCTACCATTGCTGTCCTTGGTATTCGAATTACCAGGGTTCTTGGTCATGTTACTACTATGAGCTAGCCAGCTGTCTTCTCCCGCGCAAAAGCGGGTCATGAGTGTTGTGAGGGCTGCCATGGATTTGGCTTTTCCTGTCCTAGGTGCGGGCAAGCCACTCGTCACGGATGTTATGTTTGAAGGCTGCAAGGGCCTCGCATCCGGACAATCGACTATTTGATTTTTCTTGGTTAGGAACCATGTCGAGAATTGTCCGCCGTTTCTCTGGCTGCTGAATTATGTGGCTTAGGTCATCGGCGTCGGTGGTCGTACATAGGTGCCCAGAAATTGTCGAGGAATGTGGCTTCCGGTCCTCCCAACAACCAATTGATTCTCCTGGCAAGCTGTTAAGCCAATGCCGAGCTGGTCCTTTAAGCTTGAGTGGGAGGTATTTGATGGCGTGTAGATCATCACCGCGAGCCATGTGGATATGAAGGAGATAATCCTCGATCCATACCACAGGATCTGTTGTGCCATCGTATGATTCGATGTTTACAGGTTTGAAACCCTCGGGGATTTGATGATCCATTACTTCATCTGTGAAGCATAGTTGGTGTGCGGCGCCTCTGTACTGGGCTATATCACGACGTAGCTCAAACGAGCTTTGTCTACTTTGTTCGGCCCGGCCGGATTTACCATATCCGCATGACGGTTATAAATCACGCGTCGTGGGCGCCCACGCGATCCATAGATCGATCTTGTTTGCCTTGCCTTGTCCTCCAGTATATCTCGCAGGTCCGGTGCATTTCCCCGTGCCTTGGTATTCTTTGAGCGACGCCGGGGTGCAGTTGGAGTGGAGGGCCGAGAGGCCTCTCTGTCGCGGCCACGAGGTGGCCGGTCGACCGCGTCATGCGCTGGTGATGTAGGTCTAGGTGCTTCCTCCTCTAATCGGGGTAGCAGCCTGTGTTTTGGGTAGCTCTTGGAGGGGCGTTCGAGTTCGTACTCTTCGGCCGCAAGGACTTCAGTCCATCTGTCGGCTAGCAAGTCTTGGTCAGCTCTAAGCTGTTGCTGTTTTTTCTTGAGGCTGCTTGCCGTGGCCATAAGCCTGCGCTTGAAACGCTCTTGTCCGACGGGATCCTCAGGCACGACAAATTCGTCGTCGTCAAAGCTTGCCTCGTCTTCAGAGGGAGGCATGTAATTATCGTCCTCTACCTCTCTGTTTGCCGCTCTCTCATGAGGGCTGGTTTCTCCATCCTCCTGCGCTGAATCCTACTGCAGGGGGTTGTCTTCGGCACTGTCCGGGGTGTTATTGTCTCCCGTGCAGGAATCACCGCTTTTGCTTTGGCGGGATTTAGAGCGGTGCCACTGACGCCGGCGCTTAGGCTGTTTCTTGGAGGGGTCATCCTCCGTTGTTCCATCGTCGTTCCCTTCTTTTGGGGTGTCCACCATGTATATGTCATACGACGAGGTGGCCTTCCAGTGCCATGTAGGCGCTGGTTCTTGGTCGTCTCCTGCATCGGCGTCCATACCGTCAATGTCATCGGAGTCGAAGGCGAGTATGTCGGTTAAATCATCGACAGTGGCTACGAAGTGGGTGGTGGGTGGGCTTTGAATTTATTCGTCGTCCGCATCCCAACATTGTTGACCATAGTCCGGCCAGGGCTCTCCTGATAAAGAGAGAGACTTTAGTGAATTCAGAATGTCGCCGAAGGGCGAGTGCTAAAAGATGTCTGCGGCAGTGAACTCCATGATCGGCGCCCAATCGGATTCGATTGGCAGGGGCGCGGAATGTTCGGAGTCCGGAGGGGAGTCCGGCACCTTGGAGTCACAAGCTTCGCAAAGGACAAGGCTGGTGTTCGGCTTGATCATCGTAGAGATTGCAGCCCCCGAGGTGGTGTCCAGCCACCCTTCCTCGATTGGTGCGGTCGGCTCCGAGCTAAGGGTCAGAGCGGACATGGGAGCGGCCTCTAGGGCACCATTCGGCGGCAGAGCTAGATCATGACTATCATAACAGCGTGCTCGGCTGTGGCTCGAACCCGTCGAAGATAAAGTCTCCGCGGACGTCAGTCGTGTAGTTCAAACTTCCAAATCTGACCGATGGCAGGGGCGTAGCTTCGATCTGCTCCGGATGGCTGCTTAATTGGCCCATAGTGCAAAGCCGCCGAATCTGTAAGATCTGTCCGGGAGAAAAGTCTCACCTGGACCGCATCATTGTTGATGATCGGAGGAGCCATCGGGCCTAAAGATGACGCATACAGAGGAACTCTCAATGAAAGCACCAATGTCGTGTCAAAACCGCGGATCTCGGTAGGGGGTCCCGAATCATGCGTCTAGGCGGATGGTAACATGAGACAAGGGACATGATGTTTTACCCTGGTTCAGGCCCTCTCGATGGAGGTAAAACCCTACTTCTGCTTGATTAATATTGATGATATGGGTAGTACAAGAGTAGATCTACCACGAGATTAGAGAGGCTAAACCCTAGAGGCTAGCCTATGGTATGATTGTTGTTCGTCCTACGGACTAAAACCCTCCGGTTTATATAGACACCGGAGAGGGTTAGGGTTACATAGAGTCGGTTACAAATGGGAGGAGATCTACATATTCGTATCGCCAAGCTTGCCTTCCACGCCAAGGAAAGTCTTATCTGGACACGGGACGAAGTCTTCAATCTTGTATCTTCATAGTCCAGGAGTCCGGCCATCCGGACACCCCCTAATCCAGGACTCCCTCACCAAGGCTCTACTCCTTCCTTTCAATCTCAATCGAATCTGCCTCTCGCCTCGAGTTTCAACACCCAAAGCTCCATATTCAGGCACTTCGGACCTTCGATGATGTCCGGCTCTGGCCTTCAAGGCCGGTGGATGCCTTCCTCCGTTATGGAAGAAGACGTGCTAAAACTGAGAGATGCCAGGTATTTAACCGGCGAAATCACGCATAGGCTGCCTGCTCAAGGGCAGGTTATTCCCACTCCCAAGCCTGGTGAGAGCGTGGTGTTCACGTCTCACTTCCTTCAGGGGCTAGGCTTCCCGAGGGACCCCTTCGTGAGGGGGCTCATGTTTTATTATGGGCTGGAATTTCACGACTTGACTCCGGAGTCCATCCTACACATCTCATTGTTCATCGTCGTGTGCGAAGCCTTCCTCCGCATTACTCCTCACTTCGGATTGTGGCTTAAGACCTTCAAAGTAGAGCCGAAGATGATCGAGGGGCAGCACGCGGAGTGCGGAGGTGCTGTTATAAGCAAGAATGTTGACGCTCCATGGCCCGAGGGCTCTTTTCAAGAGGAGTTCAGCTTATGGCAACGAGAGTGGTTTTATATCACAGCTCCCAGGGGCACCAAGTCGGTGGCACCACCTGCCTTTCGCTCGGGTCCCCCACCACAGCTAGCGTCATGGGTCAATAAAGGATTTAACTAGGGGCCGTCCAAGGACGTGCCCTTGTTGCAGGGCCGCATTCGAGATCTCCTAGAAAGAGACATCAATTTGGTCGTAGTGACGCAGGTCATGCTGATTCGCCGCACCCTGCCCTGCAAACGTCGCCCCCTGCGCCTGTGGGAGTTTAATCTGGAGGGACCACGAGCCCTCCAACATTTTACGGGCGTGACGCCCATGGAGATGTACAAATTGTTCTTCGGATCACAAGCAAGGTGTCCGGACTCGATCGAGGACGCAGGTCTGAGCTGCAATCGCCCGGATACTCAAGTAAGTAGCCATGTACCCGGACACGCTATCCGTATACTTATCATCTTAAACAGGAGTGGATAGCGAAAGAAAAGCTTATCAGGTGTCCGGCCCCCTCCCCGAGACCACGTCGGATCCCGTGTTAACCAGGATGCTAGAGGTTGCGCCTTTCGAAGAAGGCAAAGGGGGGAATAAGGAAGCTACCGCCTCCCCAAAGGAGGCTGTCATGGAAGGAGGAATCGAAAATTCCTCTGTCCAGGGGAAGAAGAGGACCGCCTCTGAAGACCCGGAGACCACGGTCTCAAAGCGGGGGAAGAAATCTTCGTCAGAGGTTCCTGCGCCGGGGGATGCCTCGGCCGCACTGTGCCCACAAGAGGATCAGCCCTCCAGCGAGCCGTAAGTAGAGAGGGGAGTTTTAAAATAAGAGACATCCCTGTTCTATTTCTGAGGAAGATAACCAAATTTTTACCTTGTAGTTCGGATCTCAGCCCTTCTCAGCAGAGCTCATCTTTAGGGAATCTTCGTCCGGAGATGATGGAGAACGGAACGCCTCCCCCTGCCGTACCGCCTTGCGAGGTGGGCGACCCTGAGGTGTCGTCACGGAGGGTTTCTCCAAATCTGGCAGGGCCGGAAAGCAGTCGTATGGCTCCCCAAAGCCCTCCGTGTGTGGCCTTCGAAAAAGGCCATCGGACGAGTCCGGCACCGTCTGGTGCACGGTCGGAGGAGCTGAAGGATCTGCTCGGGCAAGCGTCTATCTCAGAAGAACACCGTGCATTGATGGGCACGGTGATTGAAAGGATTTCATCCGCGGAGAGCGGGTTGCACGAGGCCGTCAGGAGTTTACCGACAGGTTTTGAGGTACGCGAAATGATGTACCTCTTGACAGTTCCGCATATATAAGATGCGTCATGTGTAGATAGTAGCCCCTGAGACTCGGTACGTTGTCAAAAATGACGGCGCGCCGAGGATCATAATCCCAGGTATAACATGTCGCCGTTCCTATGTAGGTGGCAAAGTGTTCGGTGGCTAGCCAGACTGATGAATTTGCCGAGGTAAAGCAGCAACTTGACGTGGAAGATGCCGACATCGCGCTTGTTAACAAGCGGCTTGACGAGGCACAAGGTATGTAATTTCTCCGAAGACACCCGGTAAGAGGAGCTTGATGCCCGTACCTTACAACATGTGTGCTTGATGCAGATGGTGCTGCTGCCATGGAGAACGTTCGGGCGGAACTTGCCCGAGCCAAGGAGCAGGCCAGGAGAAGCGATGCGGCTGCCTTAAAGGCGACTGAAGAGCTGAAAGCCGAACAGGCTGCTCAATGCCGAAGCAAGAAGGAAATGGCCGAGATGGCTGTGAAGTTGAAGAATGATGCCGATCGCTGCAAGCTTCTTGAAAAAGAAGATCGGGCGGAACTGGAGGACCTGGAGAAGGCCACTACCGAGGCCAAGGATGCTCGCTCTGCAATGAGAGCTATGAAGGAGGAGCTACGTCAGGCCGGAGATATCGCGGCTGGAAATCCCTTTATGCTGCGGATGAAGTTCGGGGATCCTAAATATGCTCAATTGGACCGGCTGTGGAGTGCGGCGGATACTTATCTGGACTTGGCGGCAAGTGCCGCGAACGCGGCCGAACACTTCCGAGATCAAAAGGATCACGAAGTGGAAAAGCTTTTTTTGTCGCAGTTCCACAATCCAGAGCGCCCACTTGCATTAACCGATAGTTTGGCCACATGGGCGGAGCTGAATAGGTTATCCGGACTCGCCATGAAGGATGTCATGAGTCATCTATGGCCGGAAAGGCCTGAGCCGAAGAGTTATTTTAGCTTGGTGCAACAGTTCCTTGGTGCGGCCGCATATCAATGCAATGAAGAGGTCAGCGTGCATAGAGGGTGCGCGGATGGCTCTTGCCCGTGTCAAGACATACTGGGTGGAGATGAAGGCCACCGCTGTTGCATCCCAAGATTTGGACGAGGGCCGAGTACCTGCCGAGCACTATTTTCAGGAAGTTCTACAGGGCGCTCGTTTAATAGAGACACAGTGCTCGAAGGATATTATGTTCGAATAACATGTATTATTGTAAAACAATGTTTCGAGGGAATATAAAAGCTTTTTATATTTGTGCCTTCAAGAATTAAAATACCTCCTGTGCGGCCGTTAATGTATATGTATATATAACCTGAAAGATGGAAGTCGTCGGCTTCAGCCCCCACGCATATAATGCGGGGGTGTTCGCGGAAGGCGCATTTTCACACTTGATCCAACGTCTTGGTCCTATAAAGGAGGTGATAGCTCAGCGAACTAGGCAACCGGACTATAATGCTTTATCACTTTCACTTAGCCATAGGAGTTTGACAGTGGGGCTACTATATAGCCCCTAGGGGCACCGCGCTCACCCGAATTCGGGGCGCGTGTGTGCCTGGCCGGGAAATGACCCTTCGTTAATGCGGAGGAATCCTAAAGATTCCGGCGGGTCATCGAGTGGTTGACCAGTCTCACGCTATATCATGACAGTCAGTTTTCGGCTTTCTACTAAGGTGCTCTTTGGCGAACTGGGCACAATCGCAGTAGTTCTCCTGGTGCCGCCTTAGCGGACAGAGCGGAACGTAAGGCAGCAAAACACAAGAGCCGGGCAAACCCAACATTTGACCATAGACATGATTCGGAGCTGATGCATATAAGGCCAAACTCGCGACGCCGAACACTCCCTAAGGTATTCGGTCTTTATGAAAACGGGCTGAACAACGCCCTTGGTAATGAGCCCCTGGTGTCCAGGTACGCGCAAAATTCTGACATGGCCACATGCCGAGACGCTAGCCTCCTCCTCGGTTATATCACGAAATCGGGGGATGTGTATCAACAAGAGACAGTAAAAAAGGTTTACGCAGGGTCTTAATCTAAAAAGAATCCTTGAAATGGGTCCCTCGCACGTCTGCTTTGTGTCTCCAAGCAGCCGTATCCTGGACGGGTGTAGCACGGTGTTCATATGTAAAAGAGAGGAACTTAGTTGAAAAAGATCATGCGAAAATGTACGTTATATTAAATAAACAAAGTACAATTCAAAAAATGAATAAAATTGAGCTTTATTGTCTCTTGTTGTACATGCGCGGAGCCCCTTGTACAGGGGTATGCGGCTAGTAAGCCCTTGTATGTTTACGCCGGACTCGTCTAGCCATGTTCAGGGTCTGAACAACCTGTTTAGGTGCTTTGATTAGTGAAGCCGGTTTAGTGTGTGGCTATCAAGGCAGCCGCACAATCTTCCGCGCTCGAGGAACACTCGATATTTCCCTTTAATGAGATGATGCCTCGCGGACCGGGCATTTTAAGTATAAGAGATGCATAATGCGGTATTGCGATAAAAGCGGTAAAGCTTCGTGTCCCAGTAGTGCTTGATAGCTACTTGTAAATGGGGCGATGTGGAAGGTTAGCTTTTCACGGCGGAAGTTGTCGGGTGAGCCGAACATAACTTCTAGCAGGAGAGAGCCCGTACAATGGGCATCTGGGCCTGGCGTTACCCCTTGAAAGGAAGTGTTGCTATGGCTAATTGTTGTTGGGTGTATCCCCATTTTATGGATTGTGTCACGATATAGCAGGTTTAGATCACTGCCGCCGTCCATTAGGACTTGTGTAAAGTGGAGTCCGTCAATTATCGGATCTAATACCAAGGCAGTCCAGCCTGCGTTCGGATACTTCTAGAGTAATCCTGATGGTGAAGGTGATTGGTTTAAACAACCGATGGCGGGTCTCTCTGCAGGATAGGCCGTATGGCGCGTATCTCTATAGGCGCCACCCTGTTTTTCCCTTTTGTCACGTGAAGTGAGTTTACTGTTTTGACTTCTTGTGGGAAATTCTTTTGTTTTCCGGTGCTCTGCTTGTGGGGTTCGTCATCGTCCTCGCTTGGTGTGTCGAGCCCCTTGTGTTCGGTGTTGAGTTTGCTGGATTGCTTGAAGACCCAACAATCTCTCTGGGTATGGTTTGCAGGCTTCCCGGGAGTACTGTGGATTTGGCATATCTTGTCCAAGATTTTGTTTAGGTTAGATAGCTCGTCCCTGTTATCCTTGAGGGGCAGATTTTTCTGATTCTGCCGAGAGCTTTTGAATCCGGCATTGACTGTCGTGCTCCTCGGGCTATTTCCCTTGGTCCGGCACTGGTCCTTGCTGCGTCGCCGTTTCCCATTTCCATCCCTAACTTCAGATGTACTTGGGTCACTGGTACTGCATCTTGCCAACCAGCTATCCTCTCCTGCGCAAAAGCGGTTCATGTGGCTTGTTAATGCGGCCATTGTTCTTAGCTTTTCTTGGCCGAGGTGTCTGGCGAGCCACTCGTTTCGAACGCTGTGTTTAAAAGCTGCTAAGGCTTCGGCATCCGGACAGTCGACTATCTGGTTCTTTTTAGTAAGAAATCTATTCCAGAGTTTCCGGGCTGACTCTCTGGGTTGTTGAGTTATATGACTTAAATCGTCCGCATCCGGAGGTCGGACATAGGTCCCTTGAAAATTTGCCCGAAAAGCATCCTCGAGCTCTTCCCAACTTCCAATGGTGTTTTCGGGAAGGCTTTTAAGCCAATGCCGGGATGGCCCTTTGAGCTTGAGGGGTAAGTATTTTATGGCGTGGAGATCGTCTCCTCTAGCCATGTGTATGTGGAGGATATAATCCTCAATCCAGACTCCAGGGTCTGTTGTTCCATCGTATGCCTCTATGTTTACGGGCTTGAATCCCGCTCGAAATTCATGGTCCAGCACCTCATCAGTGAAACATAGGGGGTGTGCGGTACCCCTATATTTGGGTGTGTCGTGATGTTCGGATACTTGTTGCGTTGCGTTGCTTACTAAAGCTTGCTTTCTTGGCCCGTAGATAGATCTGGCTGGGCCATCTTTTTGATGCGAATCCTTGTGCGGATCGCGTCGGCTTGTGTTGGCGCCATTTGCCGCACTATGTTGGCCATGGGGTCGTTTATCCGACCGGTGGCTTCCTTTATTTTTGATTGCGGGGCTCTAAGGCTTCCTTATCAAATTCTCGCAGTAATTTTCGCCGGGTAGTCTTTGTCGTGGTGTTGTCGCCCGTATTTGTCTCGCGGTGTTGAGTACTTTGCTCCATCTAGTTCGAGTGCATCTTCCGCTATTTTGAGCTTCGCTTTTTTTTTTCAGCTACGCGCAGTGGCGACGAGCCTTTTGTGGAGGTTCTTCTGCTCCGGTAGCTTGTCCGGCGTGAGGTCGTCCGGACTGTTATCTTCGCCGGGGACGGGTTGTTTATCCAAGTTGCCCTGTTCGGACGGTTGCTCGATGGCATGTTCATCGTCCGCCGGTTCGCCCTGCTCTATGGCTGGGTCTGTATGGCTGCTGTCTCTGTCGAGGTGGGGTTTGGAGCGGCGCTTACGCCACCGCTTTGACTGCTTCTCGAGGGAACGATCCCTTGTTGCGTCCCTTTGTTCCTCGTCCTCGTTTCTTTTAGGTGGGTCCACCATGTATACATCGTGAGATGGGGTGGTTGTCCAGTGCCCTATAGGCGCTGGTTCCTGTTCGTCTCCTACATCGTCGTCCATATCGTCGATGTCTTCGGAGTCGAAGTCGAGCATGTCGGTTAAATCATCGACAGCGGCTACAAAGTGGGTGGTGGGTGGGCTTTGAATTTCTTCGTCGTCCGCATCCCAACCTTGCGAACTATAGTCCGGCCAGGGCTCTCCTGATAAAGAGAGAGACTTTAGTGAATTCATGATGTCGCTGAACGGCGGGTGCTCAAAGATGTCCGCGGCGGTGAACTCCATGATCGGCGCCCAATCGGATTCGATTGGCAGGGGCGCGGAAGTTTCGGAGTCCGGAGAAGAGTCCAGCACTTTGGAGTCACGGGCTTCGCAGAGGACAAGGCTGGTGTTTGGCTCGATCGCCGTAGAGATTGTAGCCCCCGAGGCGGTGTCCAGCCACCCGCCCTCGGTTGGCGCAGTCGGCTCCGAGCTAAGGGTCGGAGCGGGCACGGGTGCAGCCTCCAGGGCACTGTTCGGCGGCAGAGCTAGATCATGCCCATCGTAGCAGTCTTGGCTCGTGACGGTTGTGGCTCGGATCCGTCGAAGATCAAGTCTCTGCGGACGTCAGCCGTGTAGTTTAAACTTCCAAATCTGACCTGATGGCCAGGGGCGTAGCTTTCGATCTGCTCCGGATGGCCTGCGAATTGGCCCTTGATGCAAAGCCGCGAATATGAAGATCTGTCCGGGGAGAAAAGTCTCACCCTGGACCGCATCGTCGTTGATGATCGGAGGAGCCATCGGGCCTAAAGATGACGACACAGAGGAACTCTCAATGAAAGCACCAATGTCGGTGTTAAAACCGGCGGATCTCGGGTAGGGGGTCCCGAACTGTGCGTCTAGGCGGATGGTAACAGGAGACAAGGGACATGATGTTTTTACCCAGGTTCGGGCCCTCGATGGAGGTAAAACCCTACTCCTACCTGATTAATATTGATGATATGGGTAGTACAAGAGTAGATCTACCACGAGATCAGAGAGGCTAAACCCTAGAAGCTAGCCTATGGTATGATTGTTGTTCGTCCTACATACTAAAACCCTCCGGTTTATATAGACACCAGAGAGGGCTAGGGTTACATAGAGTCGGTTACAATGGGAGGAGATCTACATATCCGTATTGCCAAGCTTGCCTTCCACGCCAAGGAAATTCCCATCCGGACACGGGACGAAGTCTTCAATCTTGTATCTTCATAGTCCAGGAGTCTGGCCGAAGGTTACAGTCCGGCCATCCGGACACCCCCTATCCCAGGACTCCCTGAACGAGGGAGTAGGCTGCTACAAACGTAGGGCTGTGTGATTTGACAGCGAGTTACTGCTGGACAGGTGGGTCCCCGTGATTTGACTTGCCATTATCATTTTAACTGCGGTGCTATGACCGGCGTGAGTCTCCCGGTTCCTGACCACCTCCATACAGGTGCCTCTCCCAATGCTCCACCATGTAGTAGAGGCTGGCTCTTGCATGAGAGCCCACTTCTCCACTTTTTCCTTGCCTCCACATATGCAAAAATGCCATGTAAAGCGCACTATTGTACTTACTTGCTCCTACATGTGCTTAAGCTTGCCACGTAGGCATAAAGTCTGATGTGGCAAGTTAATCAAGATGAGAGAGACTAGTTTGGTGACCCAAGGAAGAAACGGTGCTAAGCGCGTGTACCTAGGTGAAAAGACAATTTTGAGTCTATAGCTAATTAAACGAAGCAAACTTAGCAACACCATTTCATTGGAAGAGGTCACTCCTTGGCAAATACAATAAATACTAGTACTCCCTGTGTCCCATAATATAAGAACATTTTTTGCACAACACTAGTGTCAAAAACGTTCTTATATTATGGGACGGAGGGAGTACGAAGAAAGAGATAGAGAGGAGTAAAAAAATACACTTATAGCCAACCTTATGGCCAACCTTGTTGTAGTATGAGTGACTAAGTGATGACTATGTATGACATGCCAACATCAGATAGCCTAACGCACCGTGTTAAATCTCCAAGCGCGATCCCATGAGCGACGACGATCGTGGTAGGCGCGACCATGATATGGGCTCTTGGCAGCCTTGGATCTGAGATCAAGCGGTCGCATGCTAAGTTGCTGAAAATTTGCGAATAACCCTCCGTGATAGGATATTCACCCATAGGTCTAGAATCACGCCATGCAACCGTTCGATCTCAGATCCAAGGGCTCTCGGAAGCCCGTATCATGGGAGAATGGAAAGCCACTACCTCGCTCGCCTGACGCTGGCAGTTCGCTCCTACTCGCCCCCGACATCCTTTAATACTATGGCGGTTCGCTCCTAGTCGTCCCGTCCATTCACATTACGGCAGTTCCACTAATCCTAACCCTCCTCCCAAATCCATGGTGTCCCAGATCTCCCCGATCGGCGGTGAGTACAAGGTCAGAACCATCACCGGCGATGAGTTCGGCGTCATCTACACCCGTTCTTCCGCGATGGTGAAAGGATGCCTTTCTCGCTTCAGACGCATGTTCGAAGACTCAGATGATGAGTGGGTCGCTGGGCTATATGTTGAGTACATCACAGTCCTGGGATGAGAGAAGGATCTAAAGGACGAAGAGAGGAAGAAGCCCGCCGTGATCCAGGTTTGCATGCATGACTTATGCTTGGTCTACCACATATGCCATGCCGACGTTGAGTGCCAGGATTTTAAGGACTTCCTCGAGAGCAACCTTGTCAAATTCGTTACTGTAGACTTTGGTAACGACAAAGAAGTCCTGCGTCGGATAGGCCTCGTTGTACGCAACACCTTCGACCTCCAAAAGAATCGGTGGTGTCCTCTCGTCAGCCTTCACGCTGACCTGGCAGGAGCCATGGTTCATCCTTAAATGACGTAAACTGGAGAAACCTCCATACACGTTTCATCGTCATGCATGGCGGCGGAATGTACTAGATATAGACCACATCCACTACGCTGCAATGAATGGCTACTTTTGTTTCAATATCTACAAGGCTTGGATGAAGAGCAACAGCCAAGTTGGCGGTTCAAGCAAAGAAGTATCAGCCAAGAGGAAGAGGGACAAGGACGAAGTCGAGGACGTGGACGAGGACTCCGAGTAAGGTGGCAGTGTCGTTGCTCTTGGTGGTTCTAATGTAGTGTCTACCGGGATAGTTGCAAAATTTAATTTCAGGTGTGCTTAATTTAATTTGAGGGGTGTGTTGTGCTGAGCCCCCAGCAGAACTATGTTATGTTTCTTCTTGTTACTTTAACTCTTCAGTACGTACATACTAGTATTTCATACATTTCATCTTTTAGTTGGTATAGTAATACCACTCGTTTCTTCACATTATATACATACAATATATATGGCCAACATCATATAGCCAGCAGTTTAGTTGTCAAAGAATTTCAGGGTGCTTAGTTTTGTCAAAGAATTCCAGGGTGCTTAGTTTTATTTGAGGGGTGGGTTGTGTTGGACACCATTATTGTGACTAGCCTTTTTAATAGTACTATATGCATAATTTGGCGACCAGCGCTCTCTATATGTACCACCTTTTTTGTAATTTCAAGTTTTTCTCCATGGCGCAATCCATCGATACTACTGTTGTACAAAAGTATACATTTTTAAAAGGCTAGAGGGTGGGGCAGTCTAGCTTGGTCGGTTTCACGAGAGGCGAGGGCCTTTGTGATTTAACGGCTCATTACTGCTGGAAGGCGGGGCCTTGTGATTTGACTGCTCGTATAAATGCGCCGACGACCTGATCGAGCAGGAGCAAAGAACTATGCGGTATACTCAAGTTTTCCACTGGAGTAGTAATCTGCGACGGAGGAGCACTAAACACGGCAGCCCCAGTGCCATATGGCGATAAAAATGATCTAATTTGCTAGTCATCTCATTGTTAGCATTGTTCTATTCATTCCTAAAAAACCATTTTACTATTCATGCCTCGCAGAGAACGTGACACGTCTTGGCGAAACACCAAGCAAAAGATGAAACACAGCAAGAAAAGAAGAAGGAAGATTATCACCCCAAATGATCTAATTCTCGCGGAGTCGTGAATCGCTTCTTCATCGCCTCCATGACCTCCATCTCCTTGCGCGTCTCCTCCGCCATCTTCTTCATTCTGTCCATGACACGGGATTTCTCGACGCGAGCCTTCATCATCTGTTCCACGGCCGCATTACGTACCTTGACAAGAGCCGGTGCTCGCGCGGAGCTTCACCAACTCCTCCTTCTGTTCCATGACGAGGGCCTGCAGCATCTTCATCGAGGAACTACTATTCTCATGCAGCTTCTTCCAGCCGGCGTTCTTCTCCTTCAACAGGTCGATCTCGTGGCAGAGCTTCGCCTTGTTCTCCTGAAGTCGCAGGATTTCGCCGGTCGCCTTCTTCTCCGAGGCAATGCTCTTCTTCAGCAGCATCACCAAGCCGGCGGTCAACTCCCCCTGCTGATTGAGCTCAGCGGGCATGTCGTCGAGGCTCTCCTTCAGCAACACCATCAAGCCTTGGATGAACTCCTTCTGCTTATTGAGGTGCTTATTGAGTTGATCGGGCATGCCGTCAAGGGATAACGACTCCAGCTCCGCCGGCTCGGCATGTTCGCCTCCACGGCTAGGGCGCTCCTGGGAGCCATCTCCTGCCCGTGAGAGATCTTTCGAGGTCTCTGGGTGGCGGCGAGCCCTCTCTTTTTTTTCGCAGCCTTGGTTGCTGCTCCCTTGTTACGAGTAGTTTTCGACCTAGAGCTCTGCTCACCGGCCATGGCAACGACGGACAAAGAAGAAGCACTTATGAGGAGGAAAGGTAGAGTAATTTTCGGTTAGGTAGTTCCCCTTTTTATAACCTAAGTACTAGCACTAGTACTAATACCTGCATAGTGGGAACACGTTCAGGTTTGGCACGTACTAGTAGGTGTGAGCAGGCTTTCGAATGTGATGGGAACAAGGTAAAGATTAATTGATGGTTTTGGTTTCGAGGCCCGAAACGGCTCCCGATGAGTTTAGCGGAACATAAATTTCAAGTACTACACTGCTCAAATGCGTAAATATTATGTTACTCTAAAAAATTGGCACAAATACGAAGGAGACCAATGGAGATACTACTTAGCAACCCATGATTTAACTACTCGCATGCGCGGAGTGGAGTAATAATGTCTTTCTTCCGCCCTCACGTCCACTCAATTTGCATGCGTTGTATTAATTGACCATCAATGAAGTGAACGAATTTACACGCGTCAAGTTATCACATGGGGTGGATCTTGGTAAAAAATTGCGTCCGCCCGTGTACCCGCGTGTGCGTGCGAGGGAATGAGTGTGTGCATGGCGTGCGTGCACATCTTCGCTTCGTGCATGTACCGCCAGGATGGCACAGGGAGGACGAGTACATTCTTCTAGAACCAGCAGCACGTCAATGTGATCAATCCACGAAAGGAGGTCGCGACAACGCCTCCACATGTGCCACATGGCTTCATGAACTGTAAGAGAGACACTGTGTAGCGTGCCATTGGTATTCTAATTTACGTGCTTTGCACATACTCGAAGTACTAGTAAGGTACACGTGCATTGTACGCATCAGATTTTGCAACCAAATTATGAATAAATACCACACTATAGCATGTAAGCTCTGAGTCATATATGCCTGATGTAGCCCTTCGTTTAATTCTTATAGTTCATCTCATTGAAAATCAATTAGAGGGTGCTTGGATACGTTTTAGTCCCATGACTAAAAGTAGTGAGACTAAAGCATGCTAGCCTCATCCATGCTTGGATCCAAATACTACCTCCGTTTCAGTTTACAAGTCCTGCGCGTATACCTAGATTGCTAATTTTATCACTCTAATATAAACTATATAACACAAAAATTATACCTTTTGAAAGTAGAAACTCCAATGTTTATGTTGGTATATTTTTTGTAATATATGACTTGTATTAGGTTGGTCAAATTGATGACCTAGGGGTACGCGCACGCCCTGTAAACTGAGAGAGAGGTAGTACTAAGGACACTAAAATCAAGTTAATGAGCATTTATTATCCTCCAAACCCTCCAATCCAGAACTCACCCGTGTTAAAGGAGAGGAGTTAAATGAGGAGAGAGAGAGGACTAATCCACATTTTAGTAGGGGTACCCCTGACTAATAAATTTTAGTCTCAAGACTAGTTTTAGCCCCTCTTTAGTAAGGGGTGCTTGGAACTTTAGTCTCTTAAAGAGACTATTTTTAGTCAGACTAAAATAAGTCCATTGGATCCAAGCACCCTGAAAGTGCAACTATCCCTAGGTGGTTTTGGTAATTCTTAACAACATATAGCTCATTGAGCTAATGCTATTCCAAGACTATTATTTCAGGAAAGCTCAATGAATGGCATGGCATGGATGATGAAAGTGGATCCCTAAAAATACTAAGGACAAAGGATTGGCTCAAGCTCAAACGCTCAAGACTCTTCATTTTACATTTTAGTGATCCAAGATCACATTGAGTCTATAGGAAAAGCCAATACTATCAAGAAGGGATGAGGTGTTGCTTAATGAGCCTTTTGCTTCATGTGCTTAGTGATATGCTCCAAAACCCTCAACTACTTTCCCACATTCACATATGACCTAAACCTAAAGCCAAAATCGGTCTCTCCGATTGTTTCTATCCGGCGTCACCGATTCCAAAAGTCATAGCCACTGCCACAAACCCTAAGCAAATAGGTCTTACCGATAGGGATCTCGGTCTCACCGAGATGGGGTTGCAATCTCTCTGTTTCCCTTCGTAACGTTTCGGTCTAACCGGAGTGAGCGATCGGTCCCACCGAGACTGCAATGTAAACTCTCTGTTTCCTTTTTGTAACATTTCGGTCTCACCGAAAAGAGCAAATCGATCCCACCGAGTTTACCTGACCAACTCTCTAGTTAGCTAATTACCAAAATCGGTCTCACCGAGTTTGTGTAATCGGTCTCACCGAGATTACGTTATGCCCTAACCCTAACCATATCGGCCTCACCGAGATGCATGTCGATCCACGAAAATCACTAACGGTCACTAGGTTTACTAATTCGGTCCGACCGAGTTTAACGATTCGGTCCCACCGAGTTTGGTAAATAGTGTGTAACGGTTAGATTTTGTGTGGAGGCTATATATACCCCTCCACCTCCTCTTCATTCGTGGAGAGAGCCATCAGAATGAACCTACACTTCCAACTTACCGTTTCCAAGAGAGAACCACCTACTCATGTGTTGAGACCAAGATATTCCATTCCTACCATATGAATCTTGATCTCTAGCCTTCCCCAAGTTTCTTTCCACTCAAATCTTCTTTCCACCAGATCCAAATCCTATGAGAGAGAGTTGAGTGTTGGGGAGACTATCATTTGAAGCACAAGAGCAAGGAGTTCATCATCAACACACCATTTGTTACTTCTTGCACAGTGGTGTCTCCTAGATTGGCTAGGTGTCACTTGGGAGCCTCCGACAAGATTGTGGAGTTGAACCAAGGAGTTTGTAAGGGCAAGGAGATCACCTACTTCGTGAAGATCTACCGCTAGTGAGGCAAGTCCTTCGTGGGCGATGACCATGGTGGGATAGACAAGGTTGCTTCTTCGTGGACCCTTCGTGGGTGGAGCCCTCCATGGACTCGCGCAACCGTTACCCTTCGTGGGTTGAAGTCTCCATCAATGTGGAGGTACGATAACACCACCTATCGGAACCACGCCAAAAACATCCGTGTCTCCAATTGCGTTTGAATCCTCCAAACCCTTCCCCTTATATTCTTGCAAGTTGCATGCTTTATTTTCCGCTGCCTATATACTCTTTGAATGCTTGCTTGAATTGTGTGATGATTGCTTGACTTGTCCTAAAATAGCTAAAATCTGCCAAACTATAAAATTGGGAAAAGGTTAAGTTTTTTTTATTGGTCAAGTAGTCTAATCACCCCCCCTCTAGACATACTTCAAGGTCCTACAAGTGGTATCAGAGCTTTGGTCTCCATTTGCTTTGATTTCCATAGCTTTTGGTGGTCATAGCCTTGGTTTCACAACCTAGGAGAGTATGGCGTCTAGCGAGGGAAATTATCACCGTAGAGGTCCTTACTTTGATGGTACTAATTTTACTAGTTGGAAGCATAAGATTAAAATGCATATTCTTGGACATAAGCCCGCCGTTTGGGCAATTATTTGTATTGGCTTGCAAGGTGAATTCCTTGATGGGAGAGAACCGAACCGTGAAGCTAATGCGGAAGAATTCAAGATGCTACAATACAACACTCAAGCATGTGACATCATCTTCAATGGATTGTGCCCCGAAGAATTCAAAAAAAATCAGCCGTCTTGAGAATGCAAAGGAAATTTGGGATACTTTGATTGATATGCATGAAGGTACCGAGTCCGTCAAGGAATCCAAGTTGGATGTGCTCCAAAGTCAGCTTGACAAGTTCAAAATGAAGGATGGTGAAGGTGTCGCTGAAATGTACTCTAGGCTTGCCTTATCACAAATGAGATTGCCGGCTTAGGGAGTGAAGAGATGACCGAAAAATTCATCATCAAGAAAATCCTAAGAACATTGGATGGAAAGTATGATACCGTGTGCACATTGATCCAAATGATGCCAAACTACAAAGATCTCAAGCCAACGGAAGTCATTGGAAGGATTGTTGCTCATGAGATGCCACTCAAGGATAAGGAGGAACTTCACAACAAGTCAAGCAGTGCTTACAAAGCCTCAAGTGAACCCCCCACATCATCAAGTGAGAAACCAACCTTGAATGAAGAATTGAGCTTAATGGTGAAGAACTTCAACAAATTCTACAAAAGTAGAAGCAAAGAAAGAAGCTCCAAGTCAAGGTCTTACAATGACAAGAGATCTTCTAGTCGAGAGCGCAATTGCTACAATTGTGGGAGACCCGGACACTATTCCAATTAGTGTACGGCACCCTACAAAAGAAGAGAAGATTCTCCAAGAAGAAGGAGCAAAAGAGAAGAATCACCACCAAGAGAGAGGAGGAGTAGTGTAGCGACCCAACCTCAGACGGTCAAGCCTCTGTGTATCCGTGCCATCCCTGGATCAGTATGCTGGCACACACAGTACATCAATGTACATATCAAAGTGCAATCACATGTATAAATAACGTAAAATTGATATATACCTCAATAGTCTCAGCGGAAACAAGTAATCGGGTGTGGAGTCCCATCAACGCCATCGGCAGGTTGAGTGTAGACCGTAACCCTGTACCGTATTCTTACTCGTCGGAAGAAAGTATCTGCAACATGATACGTTGCAGCCGTGTAGGTCAGTACATTGAATGTACCGGCAAGATCACAATAAAAGAACAGATGATAAAACTATACTATATCCAATATGGCTTTGTGGCTCTGTGTCTGAGTTTTGTTTTGCATAAAAGCTGGTTTTATTTTCCCTACATCAAAGGAATAAATTAAGTCTTTACTATGGAGTTTTCTATCATGACATGGTTTCGCCAACCGATGTCTCATAGCCCAAAATCATCATAAGTTGCCCACAATTAAGTTATCAATCCGGTGTTGAGAGTTCCGAGATAGATCCAAGTCCAGATGCTCAAATTGTGCATGAATCGGGGACACGGCTAATCGATTAGGTTTTAAACCCTCTGCAGAGGTTTGTACACTTTACCCGCAAGATTCGATCCTCTTTTTACGTTCTCGCACTTGAGGTGTTTGAGAACAAGATGACCAAACATGGTCTTCGAAGAGTTCCTCGACCACTGTCCGGTACTCATCCCATCCTACCGTAGTTCTACATCTGCTAGTACCGCCCCAGCCAGAGTCACAACTAAGGTCAACCAAGCGAGCCCATAATGACTTGCGGTTGCACGGGTAAGCTTCGGGCATGAAGTATTCTTCCGTCTCTTTGAGTCTGGGTGAAGCTTTCGCAAGATGTCATGGCGCTTCTCCATGCATCCGGCCAACCACTGGTTTCTCCAGGTGCCCGTCAACAAATCCTTCACCCAAGAGTGTGTATTGAATTCCTGTCTTGAGTCTTGAAGTCTTGAGGCCTTGAAGATGTAGTCCTTGCAGATTCCATCATGGAGTTGTCGTCATTGACGTAGAGTCCTCCTTCTTCACACCACTCTCGAGCACTCATATCAACACCGTCTACTAGAGCGTAGCATAAAAATAAATGACGTCCCGGGCTTGGTAACAGAGTGATGGGTTCCTACCTCATGCATACTACTCAACTTCAAGAATCAATAACACTACTGGAGGTGGTTGCAAAGATGCCACTAAATGCAATAAACCATAGGTACGAAAGCATGGTCAAAGTGAACTTGCCTTGTTGACGATCTTCGAAAACTAGGGACTCGTGGTAGCAAACTTCGCACTCCGGAAATTCTACCGAGACAAACAATAATCACCATAAGCATATAGCATATGATCACTTAACACAATAGTATAGCAACATAACACACCAAAACAAACGAATCAAAAACCCAAAAGAAAACTCGAAGAAATCCAACTCAAAGTTTTCCTACTTCAAGCAACAACTAGTTATAGTTTTTCATGACAAAATTTTTCTTAACACAACCTAATCATGGTTTTACGCTAACTTAACAGAAAAGAATGCATTAAGCAACTAGGAGCAAAAACAATCAATTTAAAAGCTATTATAAAACTCCTATTAGGCCTAATTCAAGTTCTATTAAGAAAAATAGAATAAAAGTTTTATTTATTATAAATAAAAGTTCATGCTCTAAAGTGACAGAAACTAACCTAGAATAATCAATCACATCTGAAAAATAAATTTATTTGCTAATTAAAATAATAGGAAAACAGTAGTTAGTTAATTAATTAAGAATAACAAGATTCTGATTAAAACTATTTTTTTATTAATCCTAAAATACCCAAATAAATTCCTACTGTTAAACAATGTCAAAACAAAGTTGGGACAAAAAGAATCATATAAAAATAATTTTCCTAACTCATATTATAGCAGATTCACTATTCTGTCTAAATTTAAAATAAAGCAATTCTGAATAATTTTAACATAGCTAATTATATTTTCTACAGAAACTATAAGAAATTTGCAAACCAACAAAAAAAGAATCACTTAAAAATATTAAGTAGAATAAAAGTTATGAATTTTTCAATTCTGAAACTATTCTGTTAAAACAGAAATTGAAAAATAAAGAAAAACGGCCTAATGGGCCTAACTAACGCCCTGTGCGTAAAATAACTAAACGGCCTACGGTTTAAACGAAACGGGCCGGTACTAAAAAAAAACCTAACTAAACTAAACAAGAACGAACGGTGAAAACCCGTTTTATTTAAAAGCGCGTACCCCTTCGGGGGTTCTAATCCTAGCCGTAGGATCGGGATCGGACGGGGAGAAGGAGCTCCGGCGGCTTACCGGCGTTCGACGGCGGCGGAGGCTCGGGCGGCGAGTGTGTCGATGTCTCCGGTGGTCGGGGAGGTCGGCGGGGTGCTCCAGCGGGTGCGGACGGGCTCGGGGGGTGGTCTGGTGGAGTCGGTGGAGCTCGGGGTGGGCTAGGGCGACGGCGGCGAGGTAAATGGCGGCGGTGGCGGCTCGGGTCTCCGGCGAGCGTGTGAGGAGGGAGGAGAGGTCCGCGAGGGGCGAGGGGAGGGAATGGGGTGCGGGGAGGGTACTTATAGGGGGGCCTCAACTTGGCGAGGGGGCAATCGGGAGGATCGGATCCGGATCCCGGGATCCGGCGCAGTGGCGGCGCGGGCGAGGTGGCGGGCGGGGTTGAAGGAGGTGGGGCCCACCGCCGAGAGAGAGGGGGGGCGGCGGTCGGTCGGGCGATCCGTAGCCGATTCGGGCGAGGGGGCTCGGTCGCTCATTGGCTGGCTCGGCAGGGCGGTGGGCCTGGCTCTGTGGGCGGTCGGGGGTTGACTCACTGCTGGGCGAAAGGTTGGTGGCGCCTGAGTGTTTTCCTTTTTTCTAATTTAATTTTTTGAAAATAAAACAGAGTTATAAAATATAAAATATAAATATTTTATATAGGACATATATATATTAAAATGATCAGGGGAATATTCCCTATCATTTGAACATTTTTCCAGGGGCAAAATCCAAAGTTTATAAAAAAATCATTTTTTTCAAAATTCAAATTTGAATTCAAAACTTTTGGCATTGTTTTCCTCTGATATTTTTTTGGAGTGTCATGTTTACTCCTCTCATACTTTTGCTCAAGTATTTATCAGGTATAGTTTTTGAAATGATTCCCACTTGCCATAGTTTGAATTCCAAAACTCAAAAACTTCAAATGCCACTCAAATTCAAACAACATGCATAGATGCTTAGCTATAATTGTAAAGCATTCCAAATAGGAAATTTGGGATGATACAAACCTACCACACTTAAAATGAATCTCGTCCTCGAGATTCGAAGGGGCTAGCAAGAAAGGGTTAGGGGTTGGGGGTCTTCTAGTACGTATTTTGGTCGGAAAGGTCAGAGGTGCTACCACACTTAAAAGCAAGGTTACGGTTCCAATAAACTCAGATACTTCCTTTGGAATGCCGACAATATGTCTCTTCACACATCTTACGATAGCTCCTTCATTAACGCTCTTCTGTCAGAAGCACAGAGTTTTCCTCAGAATCTTGGGTCGGTTCGTCAAAGTTGTGGTTCGTCCGAGACTGGATCTTCTTAGCTGATAGGTCCGTGTCCATTCTAGACAACTATCGAAATACTCATGGTGCTCTACAATTTATGGTTTCTCCTGCAGAAAACGGGTCTGGGTTGAACCTCACCGTATAACCTACGATTGGCAACGGTTGCCTGTAAAGGGGTTCCATCGTCCTACCATTCTATGGTTTTTATGGTTTTATCGCGTCGATACTCTTCTAAGGTTTTCGAGGCTCTCTGATTTTCCATCAACATATGATAGTTCATGATAGAAGTCTCCGGTATGGGGGCCAATCCATCCCGTACTTGAATCATTACCACATACGTAAACAGTGAATCACGGATTCTAACACTTAGGCATACTCACAAGCATTGCAGAATTTCTCTTGTGCTCGAACTGGGTTCGAGTAAATCCATGGTTTCTGCAAGCCAAACAAAACATCTATCGTTACTTCACCACTCTCAGGTTTTTTGCGTAACCTCCTACGAGACGTATGCTGATTGGATAACTGATTCTTCCAAATTTATTCCTTTATCAAGGTTACATCTGTTCCTTTCAAAATCCTGGGCCTGTGGGTTATGGCCCACATCAACACTAGTGCAGCTTTAACTCATCCTTGGAGTAACTCTCTTGTTCCATATTACACCTCCTTTAAATCCAGTAGTACTCTGTTTCTTCATACCATCATATCAAAAGCAAAACTCCAACTTATTTTGCCCAGCTTCCTTCTATGGACCGTCATGAATAACACATTTCTTTCTTCATTGATCCTGTGGCTTTACGGAGTACTACGACACCAAATAAAAATGCACTAGTGTATCCATAAATCTCTTTATTATCATCTCAATCTTTTATTACATCCTTAACCATTTTTCGTGAATCCAAATTCCAAAAAGTTTATTACAAATGCTGCCACCCACATGGTTCGGTATGGTCAGACATTACTTCCAACTTTATTCATTTTTCCTCCTTGAGGATTCTTCAGTCCCACTGGAATTGTGCGACATGCGCCTTGAAATCTTCAATCTTCTGTTTCATCGTGGTGGCCTTGACCTTCACCTCCATCATCTCTGCATGCACTTCGCTTAGGTATTCCTGGGTATAACGAAGTCTTGCTTCAAGTATTCTCGATCGGCATATGGCTTCCATGGCTGCTTCACTAACAGCATCGAAGAAAGTTGCTTGTGGCACACGTGAAATGAAAAGTCTGTCCCATCATCTTTGGGCAAACTCCTTTCAAATGGTGGAGGTGTACCTCCACATACCAAAGTTCCACTCCCTTTTGCATGAAGGGTAGCCTTTGTAGACTGCATCTCCTTCAAGGTGAATATGCTTCATCATGTCCTTCAGATCTTCGGTAATCATGATCACTTGTCGGGGTCATGATTGTTTCGGACCTTTAAGGAAAGACTCGTAAAGGGTCGTCATCTGCAGTCGTGAAACAGAAATGATGCTCATAATAAGGTACTTATATCCAGGGCACACATTCATATCATCCAAACAAAACTTCAAACTCAATTTCCAATTTCCTGTTTATGCATCACAACTCACTCTCTTCCATGTTCATCCAGAATATTAATTTCCAAGATAAAATATAACAACTCCTTAAAGCTTTTCAGCATGTGACATTACAACTTTATTGAGTCATGAACTATTACAATCTCTGAGTAATCTATTACATAACTCAACTCATCGAGCTCATGAAAATGAAATTGTTTTCTACTACTCTTATTATCCATATCAAAATTCCAACTACTCAACTCCAGCTTTCATCTTGTCGGGACATTTAATAGCATAATGTCCTGCTTCCTTGCAGCGAAAACAAATGACTTCCGACATGTCTCGGGGCTTCTTTGTGATTATGTGGGCTCCTTGGATTCTTGGCTTCTTTTCTGGACATTTACTAGCGTAATGACCTAAATCCTTGCACCTGTAACAAGTGATATGACTTAGGTCCTTCTCTGCAAAAATTGCGTTGTTCTCGGGTTGTCTTCTTTTTCTCTTCTTGGATTTCTTTGTAATGATCAGACCTTCTATTTCCCGAGGGTCAAACTTCACTTCTGCTGTCGGGAAATATCCCAGAAACTCTTTTCTTTCCTTGGTGCAATACTGCGAAAAACGTCCTTCTTCTCCACATGAATAGCAGGCATTGGAGAAAAATCTGTTGAGGCCTTCTCCATCAAGGTATTCAACACTTTCATTCATCACTGGTTCTTTCATAACTTCTCGGAGAGCTTCTTTCATTCCTTCTTCCTGTTCCTGAATAGTTTGTTGCACCATGGGGTAAATGTGACACTGAGTCGGGTAGTGGGTGGTTCCTTCACACAAGAAACAAGTCACCTTACTAGTTGGGCATTCATCAGCTGGGTGTTTCTCCTCACAATGAGGGCATCCATCCTTGTGTTCCTCCTGGGTGTGTCCTATTTCTCCGCAAATTTTGCAGGCACAAGTTTTATTTCTTGGTGTGTCATGGTGCTTCCGGATAAGACGTGATCTCAACAGGGTCTTCTTGAATTCCTCCCAAGTTCTTGCTCCATTAAATCCCTGTATGGCTTGATGCATTTTCCACCAGGTTGCAGCACTTTCGGTAAAGTACTGAAGAGCGTATTGGACCTCATACTTCCTTGAAACCAAATTGCTCCCGAAGTGATTTTCCATGTTCGCATCCATAGCTCTCGCCTCGGCTGAGTCTTGATCCAGAGAATATCAGTCCAACTTCATTCATCATCTATGGGGTTCAAAAGTTTTGGGATGAGATATGAGAGAGGTGGGGAGGGATATACACACAATACAAACAATAGTTTTTTGAAGAAACAAGTTTTACTTTGTGGCTGTCGGAAAACATCAAACAAATGACAGCTCACAAATCGTTGCATCTAACGTAGGTGTATAACAGGGTTTGGTCTTCTAAAGGTCAAATAATTCTTCAGATCCTTCAAGTCTTCGGAGTCTTCTACTGTTGTAGCTTCTAATACATGGTGAAATCCTCTTTACTCTGAAGAGGTCATCAGTTCTCCGATATCCAATCCTTCTTGGAGCGTCTTCAGTTGATCCCCGGGTGATCAAAGGATAAGGGGTATATTCTAACTATTTGAGGTCAGAGGGACTACTTGATAAAATCAGAAAAGACGAGAAGTAAAGGATCCTTTTGAAAATAAAGTTTTAGAGATTTCCTGTCCTAGGGCTTTCCAATTTCTAGGGTCACGTCCCTACAGTCAATGAAGCTCGATACCATTTCAGAGCGACCCGACCTCGCACGGTCAAGCCTCTGCGATCCGTGCCATCCTCGGATCAGTATGTCGGCACACACAATACATCAATGTATATATCAAAGTGCAATCACATGTATAAATAACGTAAAACTGATATATACCTCAATAGTCTCGTGAAACAAGTAATCGGTGTGGAGTCCCATCAACGCCATCGGCAAGTTGAGTGTAGACCGTAACCCTGCACCGTATTCTTACTCGTCGGAAGAAAGTATCGCAACATGATACGTTGCAGCCGTGTAGGTCATTACATTGAATGTACCGCAAGATCACAATAAAAGAACAGATGATAAAACTATACCATATGCAATATGGCTTTGTGGCTCGGTGCGGGGTTTTGCATAAAAGCTGGTTTTATTTTCCCTACATCAAAGGAATAAATTAAGTCTGTACTATGGAGTTTTCTATCATGACATGGTTCCGCCAACCGATGTCTCATAGCCCAAAATCATCATAAGTTTCCCACAATTAAGTTATCAATCCGGTGTTGAGAGTTCGAGATAGATCCAAGTCCAGATGCTCAAATTGTCCGTAATCGGGACACGGCTAATCGATTAGGTTTTAAACCCTCTGCAGAGGTTTGTACACTTTACCCGCAAGATTCGATCCTCTTTTTGCGTTCTCGCACTTCGTGGTGTTTGAGAACAAGATGACCAAACATGGTCTTCCAAGAGTTCCTCGACCACCGTCCGGTACTCATCCCATCCTACCGTAGTTCTACATCTGCTAGTACCGCCCCAGCCAGAGTCACAACTAAGGTCAACCAAGCGAGCCCATAATGACTTGTGGTTGCACAGGTAAGCTTAGGGCATGAAGTATTCTTCCGTCTCTTTGAGTCTGGGTGAAGCTTTCCGCAAGATGTCATGGCGCTTCTCCATGCATCCCGCCAACCACTTTGGTTTCTCCAGGTGCCCGTCAACCGTCCTTCACCCAAGAGTGTGTATTGAATTCTGTCTTGAGTCTTGAAGTCTTGAGGCCTTGAAGATGCAGTCCTTGCAGATTCCATCATGGAGTTGTCGTCATTGACGTAGAGTCCTCCTTCTTCACACCACTCTCGAGCACTCATACCAACCCCGTCTACTAGAGCGTAGCATAAAAATAAATGACGTCCCGGGCTTGGTAACAGAGTGATGGGTTCCTACCTCATGCATACTACTCAACTTCAAGAATCAATAACACTACTGGAGGTGGTTGCAAAGATGCCACTAAATGCAATGAACCATAGGTATGAAAGCATGGTCAAAGTGAACTTGCCTTGTTGAAGATCTTCGAAAACTAGGGACTCGTGGTAGCAAACTTCGCACTCCGGAAATTCTACCGAGACAAACAATAATCACCATAAGCATATAGCATATGATCACTTAACACAATAGTGTAGCAACATAACACACCAAAACAAACGAATCAAAAACCCAAAAGAAAACTCGAAGAAATCCAACTCAAAGTTTTCCTACTTCAAGCAACAACTAGTAATAGTTTTTCATGACAAAATTTTTCTTAACACAACCTAATCATGGTTTTACGCTAAGTTAACAGAAAAGAATGCATTAAGCAACTAGGAGCAAAAAGAATCAATTTAAAAGCTATTATAAAACTCCTATTAGGCCTAATTCAAGTTCTATTAAGGAAAATAAAATAAAAGTTGTATTTATTATAAATAAAAGTTCATGCTCTAAAGTGACAGAAACTAACCTAGAATAATCAATTACATGTGAAAAATAAATTTATTTGCTAATTAAAATAATAGGAAAACAGTAGTTAGTTAATTAATTAAGAATAACAAGATTCTGATTAAAACTATTTTTTATTAATCCTAAAATACCCAAATAAATTCCTACTGTTAGGCAATGTCAAAACAAAGTTGGGACAAAAAGAATCATATAAAAATAATTTTCCTAACTCATATTATAGCAGATTCACTATTCTATCTAAATTTAAAATAAAGCAATTCTGAATAATTTTAACATAGCTAATTATATTTTCTACAGAAATTATAAGAAATTTGCAAACCAACAAAAAAGAATCACTTAAAAATATTAAGTAGAATAAAAGTTATGAATTTTTCAATTTCAAACTATTACGTTAAAACAGAAAATGAAAAATAAAGAAAAACGGCCTAATGGGCCTAACTAACGCCCTGTGCGTAAAATAACTAAACGGCCTACGGTTTAAACGAAACGGGCCGGTACTAAATAAAAAAAAACCTAACTAAACTAAACCGCAACGAACCGGTGAAAAACCCGGTTTTATTTAAAAGCGCGTACCCCTTCGGGGGTTCTAATCCTAGCCGTAGGATCGGGAAAGGACGGGGAGAAGGAGCTCCGGCGGCTTACCGGCGTTCGACGGCGGCGGAGGCTCGGGCGGCGAGTGTGTCGACGTCTCCGGTGGTCGGGGAGGTCGGCGGGGTGCTCCGGCGGGTGCGGACGGGCTCGGGGGGTGGTCTGGTGGAGTCGGTGGAGCTCGGGGTGGGCTAGGGCGACGGCGGCGAGGTAAATGGCGGCGGTGGCGGCTCGGGTCTCCAGCAGCGTGAGGAGGAGGAGAGGGTCCGCGAGGGGGCGATGGGGGAATGGGGTGGGGGAGGGTACTTATAGGGGGGGCTCAACTTGGCGAGGGGGCAATCGGGAGGATCGGATCCGGATCCTTCGGGATCCCGCGAGCGGCAGCGTGGCGTGGTGGCGGGCGGGGTTGAAGGAGGTGGGGCCCACCGTCGAGAGAGAGAGAGGGGGGCGGGCGGTCGGTCGGGCGATCCGTAGCCGATTCGGGCGAGGTGGGGCTCGGTCGCTCGCTGGGCTGGCTCGGCCGGCGCGGCTGGGCCTGGCTCGGTGGGCCGGTCGAGGGGGGTTTGACTCACTGGCTGGGCGATGGCTTTGCTGGCGCTGAGTGTTTTCCCTTTTTTTTTCTAATTTAATTTTTTTGAAAATAAAAACAGAGTTATAAAATATAAATATTTTATATAGGACATATATATATTAAAATGATCAGGGGAATATTCCCTATCATTTGAACATTTTTCCAGGGGCAAAATCCAAAGTTTATAAAAAAAATCATTTTTTTCAAAATTCAAATTTGAATTCAAAACTTTTGGCGTTGTTTTCCTTTGATATTTTTTTGGAGTGTCATGTTTACTCCTCTCATACTTTTGCTCAAGTATTTATCAGGTATAGTTTTTGAAATGATTCCCACTTGCCATAGTTTGAATTCCAAAACTCAAAAACTTCAAATGCCACTCAAATTCAAACAACATGCATAGATGCTTAGCTATAATTGTAAAACATTCCAAATAGGAAATTTGGGATGTTACAAGTAGAGATGATCGTTATGAACGAAGACCCTCACGGAGAAGCAAGGATTCGGAAAGGAAGGACAAGTCATCAAAGAGCTACGCAAAACGAAGACATCAAGCTCATGTTGGTGAATGGGTATCCGGCTCCGACTCCGACCATCACTCCGACTCCGAATATACTCAAGATGAAGGTGTTGCTGGTCTAGCACTTGTGTCAACCAACTCCTACGACATATTTGAATCACCAAATGAAGGAATTGGAAGATGCTTCATGGCCAAAGGTCCTAAGGTAAAACACCCCGAGTATGTTGATTTTAATAGTGATGAAGATGACTTGCTAGGTGATGATGATTTACTTGTTGACAACTCTAGTGATGAATACTATGGTGAAACATCAATTAATCATGCTAATCAAACGAATGACAATGATAAGGAGAAAATTGAGCTTCTAACTAAAGAACTAAACACTCTTAAGTTTGCTCATGAAACTATCTTCGAAGATCATCGAGAACTTTTAAGGGCTCATGAGAAGTTACGCTTTGAAAAGCTCAATCTTGAGCAAGAGCATGAGTTCTTAAAGGCAATCAATGATGATCTCCGCAAGAAAAGTTCTTCTTACGTTGCCAAGCGTTTACTCTTATCTACTTACATGCCTCAAGTCAAGTCTAGTAACAAGTACAAGGAAGATACTTCCTCTAGTAGTAACAATAATAATGTCAAATCCAATGTTTTTGCTTCTAGTAGTTCTCTTGATTCCACTAATGATTCTCTTAGCCAAGTTACTCCTGAGCAAGAAAATAGTTTATTGAAGGGAATTATAGAGAAAGGTGTTTACAAGCGCCTTGCCGGGAGTAAGCAATTCGAGGAAATTGTACGCAAGCAAGGAAGGCACCGGAAGAATCAAGGTGTTGGTTTTGAACGAAAGTTCAACGCCAATGGAGTTGAGTGGGAAGAAGATCAATACCCCGAGACAAAGTTTGTTCCTCAACAAGAGAAGTATGATCCTACTTCCTTCAAGGGGACACAAGCTCAAGATGATCTTCCACCACAAGACCACAAGAACAAAGGCAAGGACAAGCTTCAAGAAGAGATTGATGCATTTGAAGAAGTACCTAAAGCCTCATTCGAATGGGTCCCCAAGACTACGTCAAGTTCTACTTCATCAAGTACAACTACAAATCCAAGGATTCCCATCAAGATGATGTGGATCCCGAAGAAGAAGAACTAGAGAGTTCTTGAGGGTGACTCCGCCAACATTATTCACTCATATCATTTTGGCAAGAACAAGTGCAATCAACTTTCACATCTTGCACTAGTTCAAGGAGTCACAAACCCTCATGTTGGTAAGGCAAGGGACAAGGTAACCTAATGTTTTCATGGACATCATCTTATGTGTGCATCACTCTATGTCTATGGATATTCTTGTTTGTTCCTTGTGGGACTAACCCATGTAGGCAAGTTGAAAGTGCAACTCATTCCAAAGGATTGCTCCAAATGATCTACATCAACATTGAGCATCTACATCTTCAACACCTACATGAAGTCATCATCGACAAAACCCAAGGTTAGTTCATCCCTCTAAGGGGGGATCTCACATCTAGGGGGAGCTTAACTCTAAGAATTGAGTCAAAGCAACTCTAATGGTGTGAACACATAAATGCATTATGTAAAAGTGGTAACCCCACTTGAGCTTAAACGATGAGTATGACCTATGATCAAATGTTCTCATTTGACTCCTAAGTCAATATACTCATATATAGATGACCTAGTCATCGCCAATTGCTTGAGAGATGCTAGAATTGGTTATGCATGCTTTGCCACATATTTCTATTGCCATCTTATTGTGTGAGCATGTTGGTGCATATTTTACTCATTCAAGGACATCCACTTGTTGTTTTGTTGGTTTGGTTTCTTTTCTTTGTGCCAAGTGGATGGACAAGAATGCCTAAGAACCTTCTTTAGCTATCTATGCTTTTCTCGTCTCAAACTCTATTCATGCTACATCACAAAATTTGATCAAGTCAGATTCGAACCACTCTGTGTGAGGAGCACTCGGAGTCCCCGATTCGTCATAGACTTAAACTTCCAAAACCTCTTAGTGATTCTCGGTCTGACCGATTCTTCCATTTCGGTCCTACCGAGATCATCAAGTTGATATGAGTTTTCAATCTCGGTGCAACCGATTTGAACTTTTCGGTCTCACCGATTTGCTGTAACTGAACACAGATGCATCTCGGTGCCACCGAGTTGTTCCACTTGGTCACACCGACAGGGTCGGGCTATATATAGACACGGGCAAAATTTTGGAAATTTCTCCGAAAACCTTCGCCTGCGCAACAGCTCGCTCTGCCATCGTGGTCTCTGGATCGTCTCCTCGTCGCCAGCAGCCTCCTATCGCTGGTCTTCGCCGCCATCAACGGATTTCGTCCCCGCCGTTGCCGTCGTAGCAAGTCCACCGCCAAGTTAGGGTATGGACTTGATCTTTGTGCTATCCACGTCCGATTCCTGGCACATTGTTTTCATATTGAATCTTGCCACGATTGAAACTCATCTATCCAGCCAAAGTAGTTCATAGATTAGATGTGATTCAAATTTTTAGGTTTAGGTTTCCGCCGAAACCATCTCGGACCCACCGAGTTGAAAAACTCGGTCTCACCGATTTGGCATATGCCATTGCACTAGTGACTCTCGGTCTGACCGAGATTTACTAATCGGTGCAACCGATTTGAGGATTCTGTGAAACCCTAGCAGTCTCGGTACCACCAAATTGAAACTCGTTCCAACCGAGATCATCAGTTTAGGTTTCAAAACTGCTTCGGTATCACCGAGTTTGAAAATAGGTGGATCTGAAATGCTTTCTGTGGAAAACTAAAACTGAACTTTCGAGTCATTCTTTTGCAAAAACCTCTGCATTTTGTGATGCTCATCTTTTCTATCTCATCTATAACTCTTCACAGGGTCAGCAGTCAGCCTTTGCAGTATGTCTGATCAAAGTGACAGCCAGAACAGGTCAGAAGAGCAGATGAACTTGAGTGAGGGCACTAGTCCCTCAACTTCAGATGAAGGGAGCAGAAGTACTCCTAGCAATTTGCCTAAGGCTGCAACTAGGCAAAGGAGGAAAAGAACTTCAGATTCAGAGGATGAAGATTACAAAGCTGAGGAAGATGAGGCAACTTCCAAGAAAGAGGTGCTCAAGAAGGAAAGGGTCATGAAGACCAAAAGGCCTGTAGGAAGACAACCAATGTCCAAGGCCAGAACATCAACTCAACAACCTGAAAATCCTGATCCCAAAGAGCCAGCTGCTGAGAGCAAGAAGAGGAAGGAAAGGGTCAAGATGACCATGGCTAGAGTAATTGGGAAGCCTTCCATGATGGAAGAGGATGAACCTGCTGCACAAGCACCAAAGGCACCAAAGCTTATGGGAGATGCTATTAGATCAGGGGCTGCCACATCTAAGCCCAAGGAAGCACCCAAAGCTGCCCCCAAGGCCAAGTCTGCACCAAAGAGGAATACCAGGAGTATTCCAGCTACTGAGAAGAACAAGGCCCCAGTGCCTGATGTTGCTGATGAGGAAGATGAAGAAGGACAGGTTCTGAGGAAGCTCAAGCCAAAGATACCAGACCACAATGATGCCCATCCTGTGGCTGAGGACATGAGAATCAGGAAGGACTCAGGATTGAGGAAATGGAGGTTGGCAGATCCATATGCCACAAGGAGAAGAACTGCTGTTGATTACAGGTTCCATACAAAGGAACAGCAGGACTTCTATGAGACAATCTTGTTGGACAAGAAGCCCATTGTCTGTGACATGAGGTGGGTTGACTGGAATGTCATGAAGGAGAATGAACAACACTATCCTGGAGTGCAAGACAGCTTTATTGCTTGTGGAGTTGCAGATTTTGTTGGGCAAAAGCTCACAAATTGGAATGATGAACTTATCATGCAGTTCTACTCCACAGCACATTTTTACCCAGATGGAAGAATTGTTTGGATGTCCGAAGGTACAAGGTACCAATCTACTGTTGAAGAATGGGCAAAGCTGATAAATGCCCCAGAGGAAAATGAGGATGACCTAGAAATTTATGCAAAGAAGAAAATGGATCACAATTCCATGGCTAACATGTACAAGGAAATTCCAGACAAGGCATTAGAAACTCACAAGTTTGGATCAGTTCACTTTCTGTTGTCAGGGTTGCCAACTATAAACTGGATTCTGAGGCACACTTTGTTGCCCAAGTCTGGTGACCATAACATGATCAAAGGGAATGTCATCAACATGTTGCATGTGTTTGATGTGCCACAGAAGTTCAAAGTCATGAGCCTGATCATTGAAACAATCAAGAGGACTGCAGCAGATCAGAGGAGGAGCTGTGGATATGCACCTCAAATTCAAGAATTGATAAACTCAAAGATGGGCACAGGAAAATATCAGTTGGATAAGGAACACTTTCCAATTTATCCAGACTTTGAGGACAATGAGGTTGTCATGAATGAGAATGATCCATCGTCAGTTCAAGCACAAGAGAAGAAGGAGAAGGCAAAGAGGGAGAAGGCTGCCAAGATGCCAACTCAAGAGGAGGCATCTGAGTATTTCTTGAAGAACAAGCAGGAGCAGCTTGGTTACTTGATAGCATCAACCCTGAGGATAGAGAAGGGATTGGCCACACTCACTCAAAATCAAGAGAGCTTGGAGAGAATCATAGAACAAAAGTTCTATTACTTAGATGTAAAAGTAACTGAGATTCAGACTGCAGTGGAGGAACTACAAGATGACATGCAGGAGAGGAAGGGCAAGACTACCACCAATGTGTTTGCCAGAGTGCCTAGAGCCTAGAGGTCATCAGCTGTGCCAGTTTCTGACACAAGAGCAACTTCATCTGCACTAGCTACAGCCTCAGTGCCACTAGCTCCAGCATCTACATCAGCTCCAGCTCCATCTACATCAACTGAAGTCTTCGTCCAAGGAGCCATCTCTACACCACCACCAAAAGATCAAGCCTGAGAGTCGATCTAGCACTATGCATTTTCTATGAACTTTTTGGTAACTTGTTGCCAAAGGGGGAGAAAAATGTATAAATCATAGGCTTCGAGAGAGAGAGTGTTGCTTTTGTTCTCTCTTGCTTTATTTGGTGGTTTTTCAACTCTGTTTGCTTTTGGATGAGATACTATGCTTGTGAGACATTGATGATCATGTGTTTGATCATAAGCTACACTTATGTATGCTTGATATTATCCTATCTATCTTATGTGATCACTCACTATGCTTGGTGATGAGTGTATTATTTTGAGCGGTCCACCAAGATGTATGTGACATGGAAGAGTACCCATGAGCCTAATTTATTGTGCATTTGCAGTCCAAAGCAAATCTAAAACTATGCACAAATTTAGGGGGAGCTCTTGCTTATCACATACTTCTCAAAACGACAATGTTATTTTAATTTTATTATCATTTGTCGAAGCTTTGATCTATATGTTGTCATCAATTACCAAAAAGGGGGAGATTGAAAGTGCAACTATCCCTAGGTGGTTTTGGTAATTCATAACAACATATAGCTCATTGAGCTAATGCTATTCCAAGACTATTATTTCAGGAAAGCTCAATGAATGGCATGGCATGGATGATGAAAGTGGATCCCTCAAAATACTAAGGACAAAGGATTGGCTCAAGCTCAAATGCTCAAGACTCTTCATTTTACATTTTAGTGATCCAAGATCATATTGAGTCTATAGGAAAAGCCAATACTATCAAGAAGGGATTAGGTGTTGCTTAATGAGCCTTTTGCTTCATGTGCTTAGTGATATGCTCCAAAACCCTCAACTACTTTCCCACATTCACATATGACCTAAACCTAAAGCCAAAATCGGTCTCTCCGATTCTTTCTATCCAGCGTCACCGATTCCAAAAGTCATAGCCACTACCAAAAACCCTAAGCAAATCGGTCTTACCGATAGGGATCTCGGTCTCACCGAGATGGGGTTGCAATCTCTCTGTTTCCCTTCGTAACGTTTCGGTCTAACCGAAGTGAGCGATCGGTCCCACCGAGACTGTAATGTAAACTCTCTGTTTCCTTTTTGTAACATTTTGGTCTCACCAAAAAGTGCAAATCGGTCCCACCGAGTTTACCTGACCAACTCTCTGGTTAGCTAATTACCAAAATCGGTCTCACCGAGTTTGTGTAATCGGTCTCACTTAGATTACGTTATGCCCTAACCCTAACCATATCGGTCTCACCGAGATGCATGTCAGTCCCACCGAAAATCACTAACGGTCACTAGGTTTACTAATTCGATCCGACCGAGTTTAACGATTCGGTCCCACCGAGTTTGGTAAATTGTGTGTAACAGTTAGATTTTGTGTGGAGGCTATATATACCCCTCCACCTCCTCTTCATTCGTGGAGAGAGCCATCAGAACGAACCTACACTTCCAACTTACCGTTTCTGAGAGAGAACCACCTACTCATGTGTTGAGGCCAAGATATTCCATTCCTACCATATGAATCTTGATCTCTAGCCTTCCCCAAGTTGCTTCCACTCAAATCTTCTTTCCACCAGATCCAAATCCCATGAGAGAGAGTTGAGTGTTGGGGAGACTATCATTTTAAGCACAAGAGAAAGGAGTTGATCATCAACACACCATTTGTTACTTCTTGGAGAGTGGTGTCTCCTAGATTGGCTAGGTGTCACTTGGGAGCCTCCGACAATATTGTGGAGTTGAACCAAGGAGTTTGTAAGGCCAAGGAGATCGCCTACTTCGTGAAGATCTACCGCTAGTGAGGCAAGTCCTTCGTGGGCGACGGCCATGGTGGGATAGACAAGGTTGCTTCTTCGTGGACCCTTCGTGGGTGGAGCCCTCCGTGGACTTGCGCAACCATTACCCTTCGTGGGTTGAAGTCTCCATCAACGTGGAGGTACGATAGCACCACCTATCGGAACCACGCCAAAAACATCCGTGTCTCCAATTGCGTTTGAATCCTCCAAACCCTTCCCCTTATATTCTTGCAAGTTGCATGCTTTTTTTTCCGCTGCCTATATACTCTTTGCATGCTTGATTGAATTGTGTGATGATTGCTTGACTTGTCCTAAAATAGCTAAAATCTGCCAAACTATAAAATTGGGAAAAGGTTAAGTTTTTTTATTGGTCAAGTAGTCTAATCACCCCCCCCTCTAGACATTCTTCAAGGTCCTACACACCCTCTTAGTTTTTATAAAAAAGCTAAGAACGCGGGAATAGGAAAAACATGGGATTATAGTGGAATGTCGTCTTGAATCCTACAGGATTGTACGAGTGTTTGATTGTGCATGGAAAAAACACAGAATTCTTTCAAAGAGGTTTGAGTGGATGGGATGTTTCCTATGAAATCTAGTGCAAATGAATCATATGGAAAAATTCCTATGGTTTACAATCCTACGAATCAAACAACCAAGATAGGAAAAATTCCTAATGATTAGAATCCTCCAAAATTCCTTTGAGAATCCTTTGAATCAAAGAAGCCCTTAATCTATTTTATGATTCATGGAATTGTGCGTTGTAAAGCATAAATTAAAAAACAAATAATGGCAATTCAACTAGAAAAAAAGTTTGGGCAGTTATGATACGTAAGATTCTAGAACAAAAGAGAACCTTTGTTGTTTTGAGGTTTGTGCATTATGCTTAAGTTCAACCATGGAGTCTGCTAGATTGTACATGTGGCAAAATCCGGTGGGGGCTAGAAGATGGTGCGAGGGGCGAGTGGAGGAGACTATGAAGGAATGCACAAGTGCGAGATCGATATTTAGAGAGAGGGGCAAACACGCGTGCTGTTGTTGCACGAATGGCGGAGCCATGAAAATAAATGAGCTAGGGGCCAAGCATTGCTAATCCTTTACGAGGAGGGTCAATTCATGAAATTAAACCTTTTTAGCAGAAATTGTCTAATGATCACATTCATATTAGCCTCGATATATAGTGATGTTAGGGGGCAGGGCCCTTTCGCCCTGTCTTCGCCATTGTACACGCTCCCGAGAGATGAAGCGGAAGGCATGGATGATGAGAGGGGACGTTGGATATATAATTAATGTGGGTGTATTAGCTATATATGTTAATCCTATATAGAGAGGTATAGATTGATCGATGTGGACGTGGGAAAGAGGCGAGACCTCTTTGGATATATCGATTGATCGGTTTGTGTGGAAAACTATGAAAGACCTAGCTATATACACACATACATAGAGGAACATCGATCGTTGCCCATGCACGCGTGAGAGATAAAGAATGCCCGATATGATGGAGAGGGGGATGTGTGTGGGTGTGTGCCTTCATGGGAGACCGACCTGAAGAAAAAGATTGCATGCGTGCGATGGATAATGCCGACTGGTAGTGTGTGTGCCTGCATGCACGAGAGAAAGTTAGTGGTACAATTATAAAGAGAGGACTACTGTGTGGGTGTAAAAGAATAGGTGAGGTCATAATCAATGTAAGTTGAATTCAAATATTTGAATAAGAGATCCTGATGTTTGAAACCCATGCATGCGTGAATATAACCGAGATATGCACGGTGTGGTTTGGAAACGAACATGTTGTAATGTATACACATTGAACAAGGTCAGACTGATTTGAATTTGAGATACCGATGGCAGACATCATTTGGCCACGTCGCATCCGTGCATGGACACACTATTCTAATTGGAGATGATGGGCGGATTCGCATCACATATCTATATCTATACCCCTATATATATATTATGTTTTATATTTCTTTTATATTGTGTGCGGGTAACTTTAACTTTGAAAGATGGTCGTTGTATGAGGCGAATCCGATGGCCCAAACATGGCAAATTTGAGCACTATTGGCCGTTGGATATCATCTAGATTCCACCAGATTTCGCCACATGTATAATCTAGAAGACTCCATGGTTGAACTTAAGCATAATGCACAAACATCAAAACACAAGCACTTCTTATTTGTTCTAGAATCTTCCGTATCAAAATTGCCCAAATGTTTTTCTACATGATTTGCCATTATTTGTTTTTACTTTATGTCTTACAACGCACAATTCCATGAATCTTAAAATAGATTAGCTTTCTTATAAAAACTAGATGATTTTGAATGAAATGAACTATAAGAATTAAACGAACATCTACATCATGCATATATGACTAAAAGCTTGCATGCTATAATGTGGTATTTATTCATAATTTGGTTGCCAAATCTCATGTGTGCAATGCATGTGTACCTTACTCTAGTCTAAATGGTGTTTGTGTGTGTGTTGTGCGTGTTGAGGTGCAAATTGTCTTTTTTTTGGTACACGTTAAGCTTGTTCTTACGAAATTTCAAGACGCGCCTTGTTATGCCAAAAATTCAAGCTAGCGTCTCTGTCTATCGTGCTGCGAAACTCCCGCCTCTTCAACCCACGCCTTGTTAGCCCGAAATATTTAAGATATATCTTTTTCTCGTTGTGCTCTGACAACTCCCTCCATCTAAACCCGCGCCTTGCTATTCCGAAACTACAACGCGCGCGAAAACTCCCACCTCCTGTGAAATCCCGACACGCGAAATGCCCGTGGTACCCCTGAACCGAAAGAACCGCCTCAAATCGGTGGGGGGGGGGGTTCTTTCGTAACTTACCCCACATTTCGGACAAGCGCGTCTCCAAGCCATGGTTCCCCACTGTCATCCCATCGGCCCACCCATTCATACACCGAGGCCGCGAAAACCCGCGACGAAACCACACACCCTGCTCCGTCCGCCACCCAGCCGGAGCCTCTTCCCCGACGACGTCGTCCACAACAACACCTCAACGTCCCTCATCCATCGTACCTGATGAGGATCCTTCATCGATCTCATCGTCCCGCCGGTTCAGCCACCCCGTTCTCCACCTCCAAGGAGCTGCCCCGACGTACACCTCGTCTTTCGTGCCACCTCCATTCCCACACCACCATCTTCACCTGCACCACCGGAAGAGCATCATCATCACCGTTTCCTCGGATGAAGCTGCGGCCTAATCGGCGCCACCAAAGAGGTTGTACACTAATCGCCGCATTTTCTTCTTGATTCGATCTCACGGTGCTGCCGGTGCTCGGTCCAGAGCCGACACGGCGCGGCTCCATCCATGGCGGCGTTGCCGGCCACTTCCTCCACGGTGTCGCTCCCTCAGCGGTGACGTCCACATCAGTAGGAGCTCTTGCTGCTTTAGCTCTCGCTCGCGCTGCTGCTCTGCTCTTGCTCTCGGTCCCCTGCCTGGTCTGCTCTTGCTATTGTTCTTGCTCGCGCTGCTGCTCTCGCTCTTGCTCTTGCTTGCGATGCTGCTCCGATTTAGCTACACTTCAGTCGGCTGAATCGACTTTTGGTTCGATCGATTTTAGGGGGCTCGCTGGGTGAAGGAAGAACCAGCCGCAGTGGGAGGGGGACTCACGGAGAGGTACTCCACTATCTATCTTAGGGTTCAGGATGGGGGCGGTGGTCGCCGGCGGTGGCGGGGCGCTGGCGTGGGGATCGCCAGAAAAAGCTTCGCACGGGGGAGGGCTAGAGGATGGCCAGAGCGGCAGCGGACCGGCGGTGGGGAGTATTTTTGGGGCAGGAGGGGCGGCGCACCACCGGCCGCGGGCGGCGGGGGGTTGCTGGTTGGCCGGTGGTGGCTGGCGGCTCAGGGGGGGTGGAGGTTGAAGATGAACCGTAGGCCCTTGATTTCGTATCCAACGGCTGCAAAATTGACTGAACAGAGATGAAAAAGTCAGTCGACCCACGTGTAGCCTCACCTTGCTGGTGCGTTCTGTTTCGACAGCAAAATTCAGTTTCGACAGTTAAGTTCAGTTTCGACAGTTAAGTTCAGTTTTGACAGTTAAATTCAGAGATGAGCGGCTGATGTATTTTACATCTAGCACTTTGTGGTTATGTATTTTACGTCATGCATTGGAGATGCTATTAGAATTCCACTCAGGTTAACGTTGTTCGTTTTCTCTCTTGTCCTGCTTCAGCCTCGGCGTCGTCCAACTAACCGGAGCTGTTCCAACGACGAAACCCTCCATCACAGCGGAGTAGTACCTCGGGCTCCATCTCCAGACGCCTAAGATCTTCTTCCCCTCCTCCGACAGCAAAGTCAGCCGGAGCATCCTCACCGGCCAACCCAATCACGCTGAGATTGACATGGCTTCGCCAAAGAGGTTGTACACTTGTTGCATCTCTTTTTTACTCTACATGTTATATATATTGTCCACTGAGCACTCGTAGTAACGAGAAATACGATTACTTTATCCTACTATATGACAAGCAGTGAGGTACCAGGCAACTTAGCTATCCATGATGGACTCTCTTGAACGCCATCATTATTTATCTCTGCGCGTTTGAGCTGTGGATTTTTCGATGGGCCTGGGAGTTGAGCTAGTATGGCAGTGGCCTGGGTCCAAAGTAATAGAAGTAGCACAAAAACATTTTTTTAGTGTAGGATTTTCCTTGCTCAAGCCCGCCTACTAGAATCGCCAGTGCTTGAAAGGAAAAGTGAATGAAAAACATAGGAATTGGAAAGTTTCCTATGGTACTACTTTTCATGAATTTGGTGCAAACGAATGGAGCAAAGGAAAACTGTAGGATTTGTTCCTTTAGTGTCTCCTTGAAAGAAAAACCGTAGGAATTCTAATTTCCACTTCTCCTCCTTTTCATGTTCCTATTCATCAAGCACAAGACTAAGAGATAGTAGCATAATAGCATTATAACCGTACATTTTCTTGTGGTTTGACTTAATCTCACAATGCTTTTTTGAATCCTGTGATCTTCCAATTGTTGTGAATCAAACACCCAGATTGGCAGAAATCCTGTGTTTTTAAATTCTCTGTTTTGCACGTGCATTCCTATCCTATTCCTGTCTATTTCCTATCCCTGCATTGTTAGAATCCTCAAATTCAAACAAGCCCTTACTCAAACCTTGTGTCAAAGAAAACCTTGTGTGGTTTGTCCTGGTCCTGCGGCGCTGTGTTCCACCCCAGCTCAACTGCTCCAACGACTGAAAGGTTCACCACAGCAGGGATCCGCTCTCCATACTGTCTTTCGCCACCTCACATCGTCTTCCCCGCCGCCGGCAGCCACGACAACTGCATTACCATCATCAACTAAGCAGATAACCTTGAGGACTACAAGGGTCCCCAAGAGAGGTCGCACTCTTCCGTGTCTGCTTACGTTATGCGTCGCTTAATATGATGACATGCTACATTATCGTCGTGTTCATCTATTAGACTCCGAGTCAGGTCCAAACTAATGCTGAAACTTGAGTTTTTAAATGGTTGTGGGGTACATATTGGGGCAGCAATCAGTACTATCTATCTACTATCTGGTTAATCTCCGGTGTCTACTATGAGTTTCATGTTGGGTGCAAACAAACATTAAAGGAGCCATTATCTGCTTTTTTTAACTAAAGCTATTATCTACCTGCTATCATTGGTTTTGGGTCTATCTACAGTTTGCTACCATCACTCTGGATTGTGCATGCACTCCTTACATAATCTCACTATGTTTTATTCCTATGCATGCCAGTTATTGTACACAATGGAGCTGATTATGTAGAGCAAAAGAGACGAGCCTTGCGTGGCAATAAAATTTCATGCAGACGCGTTCCATGGTGGGCGCAAAGGCAGCCCCCCCTCAACCCATTTCGGATCGTAATCAAGAGGAAGATAACTGTTCTGATGGGGATTCAGAAGTAGAAGACCACTCCTATTTACCCCATGAGGTCTTCGCTCTAACTTGGCATGCTGATGTTGGTAATATCATGCATATGGTGCCTTGCATTGCTTACTGTATACATTAAAGATGTCATCTACGTAGTTTAGACATGCTTTGTGTCAATGCCATCTGTTTAGTTTCTTTATCGTATATGTGAATCATGCAATGCCATCTTGTCTAGCCAGGCATCATATATGTGAATTTTGCAATGCCACCCTGGTTAGCCCGTCATCTTATATGTGAATTATATCATGCCATCATTTTTTATCACGTGTTAAATTTGTCAACAATTTTAGTACATTCAATTACTCTTCCTGTGAATCAGCCATTCGGCACGGTCATGGAAAAATCTGGAGTGGAAACAAGGTCTTCCGAGCAGACAATGCTATCTGGCGAAGCGCATTTCTTGCTGGTTACCGGTAGCTCCTCAGAGGAGGATTCAGAGACAGATGACCAGTCATATTCCCCGAGGTGCATGCCCTAACTTGGCAGGGTTATGTTGCTCATATCGTGTGTATGGTATCTTGCATTGCTATGTCATTTGCTTAGTTTAGACATGCTTTGTGTGAATGCCACATGTTTAGTGTCTAATTACCATATATGTGAATTATGCAATGCCATCTTGTTGCAAGACATTATATACGTGAATTATGCAATGTTATCTTGTTGCAAGGCATTATGTATGTGAATTATGCAATGCCATGCTGTTTAGACAAGCGTCATATATGTGAATTATATCATGTCGTCCTTTTTTTATTTCTCATTGCTTTTGTCGACAATGTTTGTATATTCAACTGCTCTTCCTGTGCATTAGCCATTTTAATTGGTGATGGAGAAATCTGGAGTGAAAACAAGGTCTTCAGAGAAGACGATGCTACCTGCTGAAGCAGATATCTTGCTGGTTACAGATAGCTCTTCAGAGGAGGATTCAGAGGCAGATGACCAGTCCTATTATCCCCCTGAGGTGTGTGCTCAAACTTGGCAGGGTTATATTACTCATATAATGCATATGTTGTATTGCAATGCTTAGTTTTTACATCATATACACAATACTGAATGCCATCTCCTTAGTTGACACATCATATATGCGATTGCCCTCTGCTCACTTCCTTATTATATAAATCATATATTTGAATTATGTCATGCCATGATGTTCACATAGACAGCATGTATCTGAATTATGGCATGCCAACCCATTTTCTAAAGACATAATATAGTTATATCATCTCATCCTGTTTACATAGTCATCATATTTTAAATTATGTCATTCTATCTGTGAATTATATCATGCCATCATGTTTCCATCGACGGCATGTTTGTGATTTATGGCATGCCAACCACTTTAATAGACACATCGTATAGTTATATCATGTCATCCTATTTACATAGTCATCATATTTTCTAAGTCATTTTATCCTATTTAGTTAACCATCATACATGTGAAATTGTGTCATGCTATCCTGTTTAATTAGCCATCATATATGTGAAATTATGTCCAGCTATTCTGTTTGCTTAGAAACATAAATGTGAATTATTTCATGCCGTGTTTTCTTCCCTACTATCCATTGCACCTGTCTATCTTACAATGTCTGTACATTCAATTACTTTTTTTGTTTATCAGCCATTTCAATTGGAGGGAGTGACGGCAGTATCTGTGGGAGTAAAAACACGGTCTTCAGAAAAGATCGTGCTACCTGTCGATGCAGATAGAACCACGGTTGTACTTGCCCAAGAACCAGCCCCACCACACATAACCCACACTCATGCAGATTGTACCCCTACCCAGTTGGACAGAGAACCAGCGACACCCCTTCTAACCCCAACCCCAGCAGATAGACACCCAGTTCCCGTTGACACAGCATCGTCTCCACCACAGAGCACCCAAACACGAGCAGTTAGTAAGGCAACTGCGGTGCCCAAATCATGAGGACCACCACTCCGAACCCGAAGTCAACGCTTAAAGCAGAAGAAGAATTGTTCTCAGGTCAGGTTCCGTAGGTATGGTTCATACGACTTTGCTCTTGCATCACTGTATTTACTGATACCAACCAATTTCGAATTTGAAGGATGCAATTGAAACTCCAATGGCGCAACAGGTTTGTTTTAAACCTGTTTCTTCAACGTGTTTGGCTGTTTGCTGTTGTAACTTGCTCTATGTTGATTTCAGTTTCAATTGAATAAACAGTTATGTTCTCATGCCATGCACATTACAAGTGTTGTTATTGCTGTGTAATTTCCCACACTTATATTCTGTCTATGCTGCTTTGTCTTAAATAGATATGATTCAAACTGTATCTATCTTGATTTGGCAACATAAACTAGAATGATATAGACCATACAGTGACCATACTACATAGATATATGTTTGTTTCATGCTGTTATCCTGTCCACCTTACTACTGAACTGGTTTACCAAAATGAGTTTCATATACTACATTGTAAACCTGAGATGTGTTTGTTTGTTTGTCTTTTAGAACGCGGATAAAATATTGGAGAAGAGTACCCTGTTATGCAATGGTAAAGGAAGTAATGCAGATAAGGTTCAAGATAGTGAGACATCCCTGTTGGTCTCCAAGAAAGCTGATAAAAACTATATTGAAGACACTAAGACAACCCCAAAGTCCTGTCTTGATATAGTGTTCGAGTTACTAGCTACCACTGCTGGCACCAGCTCTTCGAACTCGTTGCCTGAATCAGTTCGGCTTCTTGAGTCTCAACTTCAAGTTGAAAGACATCGATCAGATGTTATGGGATAGGAAGCCGAAGGACTGAGGAAGTCCCTGCAGAATTCAGATGCATACTTTCTGGTGCAACAACAAGCGCTGGAGGACTTAAGCGCCAAACAAGAGAAAGTTAATAAGCTTGCTAAGCATCTTGCCGACATTATGGGTACCTGGATATTGTTTCTTGAGCTCTTTCAAGTGGTTTCAGTTCTGGACTTTTTTTGCTGCGGCGTTTATATGCTGCTATGTTCCCTATATTTGCACTGGTGGCGAACTTTGATGCCCAGTGGATGTAATATGTGTAATAGCCGTGATAGCCTAGTATAAGTTGCTTGCTTATTTATTTCCTTGTTGTCTTGTTTATTTGTTTGCTTGTAGTCAGTGCAGTTCTTTTTCTGCGGTTTGCTAGTGGCTGCAATAACCTATTTTTTAAAAGGGACAATTGCATTTTTACCCCTAGTTGGTTCCTACCCACGGGTTTTGCCCTTAATTTTTGAGCTTGCTCAGTTTTGCCCTTAGTTTTTCTGTCGTGGTCCCTCGAATGCCCTTTGACCGTTTGACCAAAATTTTGAAAATTCATAACTAATTCATATGAACTCAGAAAAATGAAAATAAGATATCAAAATGTTCAGATAAACATTACCTTTATGTGCATATCATTTGCATTCAGGACAAAAGCACCCTTTAAACTCCCTGAGGTAATTAATGTTATTAACATTATTAAAAATAAAAAGGTATAAACAATATTTTTTCATTAATAAAATTACATGCAAATGTAGGTGATGTTTTTGAACATCCAAATATCTTATTTGCATTTTATGAGTTCGTATCATCTTGTTAAGAATGTTCTAACGACTTTGACCATTATTTGGAAACTTCATAACAAGTTTATACAAACTCAGAAAAATGCAAATAAGATATCAGGATGTTCGTAAAACATCACCTACATTTACATGTAATTTTATTCATGAAAAAATATTGTTTATACTTTTTATTTTTAATAATGTTAATAACATTAATTAGCTCTGTAGTTTAAAGGGTGCTTTTGTCCTGAATGCAAATGATATGCACATAAAGGTAATGTTTATCCGAACATTTTGATATCTTATTTGCATTTTTCTGAGTTCATATGAATTAGTTATGAATTTTAAAATTTTGGTCAAATGGTCAAAGGGCATTCGAGGGACCTCGACGGAAAAAGTAAGGGCAAACCGAGCAAGCTCGAAAAGTAAGGGCAAAACCCGTGGGTAGGAAACCAACTAGGGTAAAATGCAATTGTCCTTTTAAAACTAGGCCACAATAAACGCCAGAGTAGTGACCTTTGGGCTCACGGGTCAGAAAGCGATGGGCCTTCACGGGCAGAGAAGCAATGGGCCTTCTACGGGTCCGAGAAACAATGGGCCTTCTACGGGCCGTCAGACACAATGGGCCTTCTACGGGCCAGATCATCAATGGGCCTTATACGGTGATGATCGACACAAACATGGGCCAAACAGATCGATTCGGCCGTAAACGGGCTAGAGTTGGAATTGTCCGTTCATGGGCCGACCATAACGGGCCATCGTTAATAGGCCGTATTTGATGACGCTATGAAAACGGCCCAACGTATTAACGGACCACAAATGGGCCGACTGTCACCACGGGCTGAATTTGGCCCACAAGAAGAAAATGACAGTAACGGGTCGTAAGTAAATGAATGCTGGAAATGAGCCCAAGAATAAATGGGCTCTGAGAAGGCCGAAAGATAACATGGGCTGGAAACGGCCCAACGGAATAACGGGCCGTTAATGGGTATAAAGTGATACACTGTTCCATACGGGCCAGTTTCACCACGGGCCGTTAATGGGTGTAAAGTGATACACTGTTCATTACGGGCCAGTTTCACCACGGGTCGTTAATAGGCCAAGAGTTACATAGGGACTCATATGGGCCGAAAGACGTCATGGGCCATACATGGGCCAGAAGTGAAAACGGGCTGGAATCATATGGGATGGCCCAGATGACGCTACTGGGCCTAATTCTAATAGGGCGTAACAGGCCTTGGGTTAGCGGGCTATAAATGGGTTATATGCGAACAGGCCGTTAACAGGCTTTCCATGGGCCGGCCCGCCACCTTTTGACCAAGTCAAACGGCCGGCCTTTTCACAGCAATGGACCTCTGTTGAGCCGTGCCACGTGTCGACGTATCATAGGCGCCTTCTGTCCAATGAGTGGATGACATGTGTCCCAGCGGTGAGCCGACACGTGTTTCCTCCAGCCAATGATGATTTTACACGTGGAAAATCCCCATTGGTCGGGGCTGTTAACGGGTTATCGGATCCAAAATCCGACCCGATAGCTTAACGGCGTTCCGTTACGGTAGATGCCACATGTCGGTCGCCCTTGACGAAAGCACTTCTGTGACGCGCGATTTATCGTCATGGAAGTGGACACTTCCGTGATGATAATTTTCGTAATGTCATGGAACACTTCTATGACAGCACAAGTATGACTATCTTGATTCTGTCATAAATTTGTCATGGATGTACATGCATGACAAAATACTCGACCTACTGTGACAAACACATATCATCACGAAAGTGTATTTTTTTTGTAGTGCATGGACCAGTATTAGGACAAAACTAAAAAGAAAGCTTTTATTACAACAGAGGTTATAGACTTGTTCCTTCACTTGCTCTCCTAGCAGAATCACTCTTTATCGAGCTTAACCATTTCAAATATTCATGTTTATTCAGGAAATAGCCTCTAATGAAGAAAGTCTTGCGAACGACTGTTCTTGCAAGCACCATCATGACGTTCGTTTGAAGTCACTGACGCTGTAAAGCTATGTTCAATGCGACAAAAGCATTCGATTTGCAACATTCTTTATTCTCAACGCAGCACAACTGCAGACTATGAGGATCAAGTTTCTTCTTCAGGAACACTTCACGGAAGAATTCTACAAACAGCAACAAGACGTGCTTTAGTGGGACAAAAAGGCTTCTAAACATGCTTGCCTTAGGTTGTCGCCAAGTTGCAACCACGGGAACTTGGATCTAAGGCACGCATGTGTTGAGCACCTGGATTTAAAGGATCCATTCACTTGTAAGTGCTGAAAACAATGCTGGAGTGAGATGTTCCCGCCACTTTCCGGTTTGGAATTTACGTAGGTGTGCTGAAACAATGCCCGTACCTTTTTTTACTCAATCTGTAACCTTGCCAACAGCGAACTCAGTATTTTGGTCGATGGCTAAACGGTCTTTCGCTCATGCCGTACATTTCATTAACTAAAAGGGCTTCAAGTCTCTGCAGCCACGGCTATGTACATTTGTGACTTTATGTGTTTCAGTGATAAGGGTCACAAGAAAGGGCGTCAAATCCGCAAAGGCATCGTGTGGTATTATATAGAGTCATGCTCACTTGTGCTAGCATTTGTGTTCCGAATGATTCAGTGAACCACGGTTTGTCAGCAAACACACAGACGATCATGACTTCGTAGAAAAGTGATTCGAGACGCACTGCTCTACCTGCCACACAGGCATGACCATGGCAAACACACGGTTTGCCACGAACCACACAACGGCCACGAAGTGATACGGCACGCACTGTTCTACATGCCACACAGGCACGCCCGTGATTCCACGTGCTTCAGTAGCACGTAAATATGTAATTCTCTCACAGGAAACGCCGGAAACCTACTTCCAGGCACTATATGCATTTGTAAAACAGAAACGCAAACACAACCGTGACCCGTTGTGTTTGAAATCTTTGCATCACAGAAGCACCGCGTGAAGGCACATGAAGTACGGTTAGACACGCATCGCAAGCACGGTTATGCACACGAGGTACGGTTAGACACAGTGCAGGGACATAATTGCAGATGTCACCGTTGTTGCACGTTTTTTAAAAGCACAGTCTTGCACTCTCTGTGTTTCAGTGTTTCAGTCATTAGGGTCACAGCCACGGGCGTCAAATCCACAAAGGCATCGTGTGTTATTAAATAAAGTCATGTTCACTTGTGTTTTTGTTCCGAATGATTCAGTCGACTCGTTCAGACGGAGAAGCACGGACGAGCAGCCCATGAAGGCATACTTTAGTAATAGGCAAGATCACAATCATGCGTTTATTGTGCACGGTCGATGGTATTACACAGAGTCATGCTCGCTTGTGAGACTCGATCAGACGAAGATGCACGGGCGTCTAGCCCACGGAACTGAACCTTTGTCTTACGCACAGCCATGAGAGTTTACTCTATGAAGCACAAAATTGCCTATATGAGAGACACTGATTTTAAAAGCTTATTTCCTTGTATTCAAAAGCACAGACGTGAAGTCCATACAGACAAGGTTCCGTATTGAGTTGCGTCACGCTTGTTTCTTGATAAAGTCTCTGCAGCCACGGTTATGTGCGTTTGTGACTTTCTGTATTTTAGTGATAAGGGTCGTAGACACGGGCATCAAATCCACAAAGGAATCATTTGGTATTATATAGAGTCATGTTCACTTGTGTTTGTTTTCTGAATGATTCAGTCGACTCGTTTAGACGGAGAGGCACGGACGAGAAGCCCATGGAGGAATACTTGGGTATTAGGCAGAGTCACGTTCGTGCGCTTACTACAGAAATATAACAGAATTGGATTCAGATGTGAACCCTCACTGTTTACTTTGTGAGGCAATCAATGACCGATCCAAGAGACACTGTCCTTAAAAGCACGGGCAAGAACTCTCTGCAACCACGGTTCTGTACCAAAGAGCCACTGTCAAACGCATGGAAGTCATGCAACAAGGGCCACACATCTAGTAGTAGAAAAAGCACTTTATCAGCTGGCATTGCTCCTTTTCTACGTGCACAGTAGGGTGGCTGTGAAAGGCACGTTATTCAAGCAGAGAACGAAAATCACGATGCCAGGACAAGGTCAAAAGCATGGTTGTGAGTCTGCATTGTCACGGCTAGAATCCTCGAGACGCATTTCGGTGTGGCCTGTTGAGTAGAAACTCGGTTGTGCAGTAACCAGAAGCACTACATAACGCCCCACAAAAAAGGTTCGGTTCAGCGTTGTGGTGGCTCTCTATGCTTTCAACTCTTTTCATCTCTCGTGTGTCGCAGCAGAGACGCATGGTTGTATTGTTACACCATCCTACTTCATAAAGAAAGGGCTGCAAACATTTACAAACAAACCTATCGCCCTTATAATATTTTCCCAGCTGAGTAATAAAAATACCTAAATAAGCAAAATCTGTTATGCTTACATTTGCTTTGTTTCTACAACTGCACCAAATGAACTTACGAGCTGTTTTTTATAACCACAGTATGAGGACCAGAAACAGTGCAACGGCTCAAATGCAGCTCCATCAGTGCAAGGCACCCATCACCATATATAAGACAGGCACCATGCAAGTCAACCATCATGCAGCTCTACCAGCAACACATGCACGGTTGTACATGCATTGCGTGCATGACAGGTACATATATAAGACAGGCACCGTCGTACATACAACACAGCACGCCTACGCATGCAGCGCGCATCTCTCCACTGAAACATTAAATCTACTTTATGTCTCTTAACCTTGGTGCCACAGCATTTTATGGTCCTTCGGCCCGTACAAAGCCGCAAAACCACACATTTCCTTCATGACTGCACGCAACACAAAAACAGACAAGCCTACACATGATGCAAAGACTACAACGGTTGTCTGATAAAGTTTACATAAAACCCAAGCTCAAAAGAACGCAACAACAAATAACTCCATACACCTGGACAACTAACACAAGGACTGATTTCAACATCAACACCTGAACGGAACCGTCAAATCCAGGTATTCAACACTCCTCTTTCTTAAATGCGGACGCGCGTGGCTGCAACTTCATGATAATCTAAGACATGCACGTTTAGAAGCCCTTCTATGCCACTCCAGAACCCTTTGTTGCTTTTCGTAAAATACTCCTATGAACTCTGCGGGAGGGGAGGTAAACTTAACGGTCATGGTCTCCAGATCCTTTGCACTAAGAACAAAGAACATCGCAAATTCAGCGTAACTCCCAGAGCGAACATAATCTTCCAGCGATACTGTCTTCAGACAAACATCGTGATGTTTGAGAAACTGTCGGTACTTACGACGCCATTTGTTTTTTTCACCACGAGAAATCAACGATCCCTAAAATAGAAATGATAGGTTGAAAATACTTAGCGTCTATAAAAAGAGATACAGACCATGAAAAAACCAAATGCAACAATTAATTCTACCACCTCCGTAACAAGAAGTTAGACATAGACTTGTCTATATATGGATGTATACAACAATAAATCATGTGTAGATACGGGTGCATCAATTTCAGTCAAAGTTAAGACAAGCATTTCAAAAAGGAACGAGTACTACAGAATGCAAATTTCTGAAGATCGTCACCTCGACAAACAAGTTCTCCAGTTTTGGAAAGCATTGCAGCAATTCAACGACAGTGTCCACCTTATAATACATGTAGATAAGCAAGGTCTTGACAGATTGACGCATTGTTGTTAGACTGACTGCCTTCAAACCCTTGATGAAAATTAACAGAAGATGGATCACAAAACTAATAGCATAAAGGTTGGATGAAATAAAACTTGTTTTCTCACAAATAAAGTTAAGTTGGAAGTATCATAAAAACTCAATACCTCAAGACACGATAGACCATCAAATTTATAGAACAAACATCGGAACAAGTATAGCTCTGTTCCAGTATTAAGGAAAGTCAGTAGCTCAAGAAACTTCGAGGGAGACACAAACATGAATTCAACCAACGTCTCCAGTTTAGGTGCAGAGACAACGGTTATCGAACAGTCGCCAACCAGACAATCAACAATCAACCGTCGAAGCGAAGGGGCATCCTCAACAATGAGTTCCCCGTGTGGACAACAAATGCCAATGCTTACAAGGTTAGACGAGTTTATTTTGACACGACGACCTCCTCTATTGCAAACAAGCAGGAGAGACTCAAGTGCAGGGCAACTAGAGTGGATTATGCTTTGCAGCGACGCGTCTGATATATCAACAACCACAAGCGAGAGTCTTTTCACCATTGGTAGCTTAAGCGTCCCTTGTAATTGTCTGGTATTTGGCAAAGAGCAAAGCCGAGGGTGTGGAGACAGGAGGAAAACCGAAACACGGACTCCGGTGCTCAGGGCGTAGTTGAAGTGAATAGATCCAATAGAGTTACCTCTTGCGTCAGAAATTCTGGGAAGAGGTCGTAGAACTCAAGAACCTAGATATTGTTCAACTTCCAGGATCGGAGCCAGGCATCAACGGTGGAGGGCCTGCACTGTAGGTAGCACGCCGGAATAGAGAGGTGGCTAACTGAGCTAGCATGGCCGGACAGAATGGATTCCAGAAGACTGACAACAGGATTTCGACTGAGCGAACGGGCTCCTTGGTGAAGGCACACAGATGAGATATGATCTCGATATGAACTTTTTCACCATCGTTAAAAAGACGACAGTCAGAGATCTCGCGACAGTCGAGATTCAGAGGAGCGATGGGCCACAAAGGACGCCAGCGACGTGCGAGCATTCGAGTACGAATGCCATCCATGATGGGAAGACGAGAGATGATCTCACCTAGGACCCCGTCGGCGAGATCGCTGATGCGATCCGCACGACATCCCTCTTCTTCCTCATCGGATCAGGAGGGAGCACAGTCGCCGCTTCCATCCACTCTGACGACCAGCACACCACCAGAAAGCGGTGTCACCGGTGGCGCCACTCTCGACCTCTTGATGCTACGAGCAGCGCTTTCCATCTCCACCTCTCTTGCTGGGGTGGCACCGCCCACGACCAGTGCTCACTGAGGTGGATCTGGAGAAATGGATTACAGCCTGTCAATCCACGAGACGGCTTAAATACCCACGACGGGGAGCGGAGGGGTCCAGATTAATTACTTCTTCTATTTTTCTTTCTGACAGGGGGTCCCGGGTTAAGTACTGCTCGTAGCAAGTCAATGGTAGGTGACTGCTTGAAACATTAAATAGAACCACGGCTTTCAAGGTATGAGATGCACTTTTGCACACGCATACCAGGCACGGGCGTGCCCGTCCGTGTATTAATTATTTACGGCACACATTCAATAGAAAAATCTGTTTGACGCCGGAAGCACGGTTCTACAGTCATCTTGCCTCTACGAGCAGTAAAATTTTCCACGGACACGTTCACATTTAAGTCAATAGAAGATTCAAGGCCGTGCCTCTGCTTTGCAAATGATTCTGCCGAAACGCTCCTGTCACAGCTTGTCACGTACCAGACACACGGTACGGCTTGGCATTGTCACGTACCAGACACACGGTCCTGCCTTTGGCATTGTGACGCACTGTTCTACATGCCACACAGGCATGTAGAACAGTTCGTGTCTACCTTCGTGTCTCTTTGTGTTCCATATGATTCCGTTGACTCTAACACCAGGAGAGGCACGGTATGGCGGCCCATAGAGGCATGCTTGCGTTTTACGCGCGATCAAAATTATCACAGGCACGGGCATGAAGCGCGTGAAGGCATGGTCAGTGGTATTACATAGAGTCACGCTAACCTTTGTCTTACGCACAGCCACGGGCGTTTACTCTGTGAGGCACGGGATGGCCTATACGAGAGACCCTGTTTTTAAAAGTGTATTTCCTTGTACGGGCATAAACACGTGCATACAGCATAGAGGCACGAGCGTTTACTCTATGTTTTAGTGTCAAGGGTCACAAGCACGGGCCTACAGCCCTCAAAGGTCTTCTAATTACATAGAGTCACGCCCAGAGGTTTTCTAATTGTATTCATAATGAGTCGGTGGAGAGGCATGGTTTATTCTTACCCAGAGTCACGATAGTGTGATTATTACGGAAACCTAATAGAATCAGACGACTGTCCGTGTTACATGTTTTTGTTGTAAGATTTCAACTCAAATGCACGAACCGTCAAGTGTGTCAGTGTTTCAAGTCAGAGGTCACCTTCGTGTCTCTTTGTGCTCCAAATGCATCCGTTGATCTATAACCAGGAGTGGCACGGTAAAGATGCTCAGGGAGGCATGCTCATGTTTTACGTGGAGTCACGTTCGTGCATTAATTGCGGAAACCCAACGTGTGTGTTACAATTAAGTCACTAGAAGATTCAAGGCCGTGCCTCTGCTTTGCAGATGATTCTGCTAAAACGCGGACAAAACTAAGTGAATAAAGTGATGGCAGAACCACAACTTTTCAAGAACGAGACACACGGTCCTGCCTTCGGCATTGTAAAGCACTGTTCTACATGCCACACACAGGCACGGCCGTGATTCTACGTGCCTTAGTAACATGTAAAGACGTGATTCTCTCACAGCAAACGCCGTGAACCTACTGCCAGGCACTATATCCATTTGTGCTATACAATCATGTTCACTTGATTCACTTGTGGTATTAAATAGAGTCATGTTCACTTGTGTTTGTGTTCCGAATGATTCACTCGACTCGTTCAGACGGAGAAGGACGGACGAGCAGCCCACGGAGGCATACTTTAGTATTAGGCAGGTTCACAATCATGCGTTTATTGCACATGGTCGATGGTATTACACAGAGTCATGCTCGCCTGCAAGACTCGATCAGACGAAGATGCACGGGCGTCTAGCCCACGGAACTGAACCTTTGTCTTACGCACAGCCACGGGTGTTTACTCTATGAAGCACAGAGTTGCCTATATGAGAGACGCTGATTTTAAAAGCTTATTACCTTGTATTTAAAAGCACATACGTGAAGTCCATAGAGACACGGTTCCGTACTGAGTTGCTTCACGCTTCTTTCTTGATAAAGTCTGCAGCCACGCTTATGTGCGTTTGTGACTTTCTATATTTTAGTGATAAGGGTCATAGACACGGGCATCAAATCCACAAAGGCATCATGTGGTATTATATAGAGTCATGTTCGCTTGTGTATGTTTTCCGAATGATTCCGTCAACTCGTTTAGATGGAGAGGCACGGACGAGCAGCCCATGGAGGCATACTTGAGTATTAGGCAGAGTCACGTTTGTGCGTTTACCACAGAAACATAACATAATTGGATTCAGATGTGAACCCTCACTGTTTACTTTGTGAGGCATGTCCTTAAAATCACAGGCAAGAACTCTCTGCAACCACGGTTCTGTACCAAAGAGCAACTGTCAAACGCATGGAAGTCATGCAACGAGGGCCACACTTTTAGTAGTAGAAAAAGCACTTTATCAGCTGGGGTTGCTCCTTTGCTACGCGCAGAGTAGGGTGGCTGTGGAAGGCACGTTATACAAGCAGAGAACGAACATCACGACGCCAGGACAAGGTCAAAAGCATGGTTGTGAGTCTGCAGTGTCACGGCTAGAATCCTCGAGACGCATTTCGATTTGGCCTGTTGAGTAGATACTCGGTTGTGCGGTAACCAGAAGCACTACGTAACGCCCCGCAAAACAGGTTTGGTTCACCATTGTGGTGGCTCTCTATGCTTTCAGCTCTTTTCATCTCTCCTATGTCGTAGCAGAGACGCATGGTTGTATTGTTACACCATCCAACTTCATAAAGAAAGGGCTGCAAACATTTACAAACAAACCTATCGCCCTTATAATATTTTCCCAGCTAAGTAATAAAAATACCTAAACAAGCAAAATTTGTTATGCTTACATTTGCTTTGTTTCTACAACTGCACCAAATAAACTTACAAGCCGTTTTTTATAACCACAGTACGAGGACTGGAAACAGTGCAGCGGCTCAAATGCAGCTCCATCAGTGCAAGGCTCAACTGCAGCTCCTCAGTGTGTATGGCAGGTACATCAGAGAAGCACCGCTCTACCTGCAACACAGGCACGGTTGTGCATGCATTGTGTGCATGACAGGTACATATATAAGACAGGTACCGTCGTACATACAACACAGCACGGTTACACATGTAGCGCGCATCTCTTCGCTGAAACATTAAATCTACTTTATGTCTCTTAAACTTGGTGCCACAGCATTTTATGGCCCTTTGGCCCATACAAAGCCGCAAAGCCACACATTTCCTTCATGACTGCACGCAACACAAAAAGAGACAAGCCTACACATGGTGCAAAGACTACAACGGTTGTCTGATAAAGTTTACATAAAACCCAAGCTCAAAAGAACGCAACAACAAATAACTCCATACACCTGGACAACTAACACAGGGCCTGATTTCATCATCCACACCTTAACGGAACCGTCAAATCCAGGTATTCAACACTCCTCTTTCTTAAATGCGGACGCGCGTGGCTGCAACTTGATGATAATCTTAGACGTGCACGTTTAGAAGCCCTTCTATGCCACTCTAGAACCCTTTGTTGCTTTTCGTAAAATAGTGCCGTGAACTCTGTGGGAGGGGAGGTAAACTTCATGGTCATGGTATCCAGATACTTTGCACTAAGAACAAAGAACATCGCAAATTCAGCGTAACTCCCGCAGCGAACATAATCTTCCAGCGTTACTGTCTTCAGACAAACATCATGATGTTTGAGAAACTGCCCGTACTTAGGACGCCATTTGTTTTTTTCACCATAAGAAATCAACGATCCCTAAAATATAAATGATAGGTTGAAAATACTTAGCGTCTATAAAAAGAGATACACCATCAAAAAACCAAATGAAACAATTTTTCTAACACCTCCGTAACAAGAAGTTAGACATAGACTTGTCTATATATGGATGTATCCAACAATAAATCATGTGTAGATACGGGTGCATCAATTTCAGCCAAAACTAAGACAAGTATTTTGAAAAGGAACGAATACTACAGTATGAACATTTCTGAAGATCATCACCTCGACAAACAAGTTCTCCAGTTTTGGAAAGCATTGCAGCAAATCAATGACAATGTCCACCTTATAATCAATGTAGATAAGCAAAGTCTTGACAGATTGACGCATTGTTGTTAGACTAACTGCCTTAACACCCTTGATGAAAAATAATAGAAGATGGATCACAAAACTAATAGAATAAAGGTTGGATGAAATAAAACTTGTTTCCTCACAAACAAAGTGAAGTTGGAAGTATCTTGAAAACTCAATACCTCAAGACACGTGAGACGACATGGATACGGTTCAGACGCAGAGACACCAGTTAACACCAATTCCTGGCTCTGCATGAATAATAGAACATAGACCATCAAATTAATAGAACAAACATCGAAACAAGTGCAGCTCTGTTCCAGTATGAAGGAAGGTCAGTACCTCAACACACGTCAAGGGAGACACGAACACGAATTCACCCAACGTCTCCAGTTTAGGTGCAGAGACAACGGTTATCGAACAGTCGTCAACCAGACAATCAACAATCAACCGTCGAAGCGAAGGGGCATCCTCAATAATGAGGTCTCTGTATGGACAACAAATGCCAATGCTTACAAGGTTACATGAGCTTTTTGTGATGCGACGACCTCCTCTATTGCAAACAAGCAGGAGAGACTCAAGTGCAGGGCAACTAGAGTGGGTTATGCTTTGCAGCGACGCGTCTGATATATCAACCTCCACAAGCGAGAGTCTTTGCACCAGTGGTAGCTTAAGCGTCCCTACGTAATTGTCTGGTATTTGGCAAAGAGCAAAGCCGAGGGTGTGGAGAGAGGAGGAAAACCGAAACACGAACTCTGGTGCCGAGGGCATAGTTGAAGTGCATAGATCCAGTAGTGTTACCTCTTGCATCAAAAATCTTGGGAAGAGGTAGTAGAACTCAAGAACCTGGATATTGTCCAGCTTCCAGGATCGGAGCCAGGCATCAACGGTGGAGGGTCTGCACTGTAGATAGCACACCGGGATAGAGAGGCGGCTAACCGAGCCACCATGGCCGGACAGAATGGATTTCGGAAGACTGACAACAAGATTTTGACAGATCCATGTTCGGGAATAACATTTGCGAGCGCGCTCCTTGGTGGAGGCAGACAGCTGAGGCATAGTCTTGGTATGAACTGTTTCTAGGGCGTTAAAGAGATGTGGGACAGGGATCTCGTGGCAGTCGAGATTCAGAGGAGCGATGGGCCACAAAGGACGCCAGCGACATGCGAGGATTCGAGTACGGATGCCATCCTTGATGGAAAGATGATAGATGATCTCACCTAGGACGGCGTCAGGGAGATCGCCGATGAGATCCAGACAACATCCCTCTTCCTCCTCCTCGGATCGAGAGGGATCACGGTCACCGCTTCGATCCCCCCCCCCCCAACGACCAGCGCACCACCTGAAGGCGGCGTCGCCGGTGGCGCCACTCTCGACCTCTTGATGCTACGAGCAGCGCTTTCCATCTCGACCTCTATTGTTGGGGTGGTGCCGCCCATGACCAGTGCTCACTGAGGTCGATCTGGAGAAATGGATTACATCCTGTCAATCCACGAGACGACTTAAATACCCACGACGGGGAGCGGAGGGGTCCAGATTAATTACTTTCTGATAGGGGGGCCTGGGTTAAGTACTACTCGTAGCAAGTCAATGGTAGGTGACTGCTCGAAACATTAGATAGAACCATGACTTTCATGGTACGAGATGCACTATTGCACACGCAGACCAGGCACGGGCGTGCCCGTCCGTGTATTAATTATTTATGGGACACATTCAACAGAAAAATCTGTTTGACGCCGGAAGCACGGTTCTACAGTCATCTTGTCTCTACGAGCAGCAAAATTTTCCACGGACATGTTCACATTTAAGTCAATAGAAGATTCAAGGCCGTGCCTCTGCTTTGCAAATGATTTTGCTGAAACGCTCCTGTCAGGCTTGTCATGTACCAGACACACGGTACGGCTTGGCACTGTCACATACCAGACACACGGTCCTGCCTTTGGCATTGTGACGCACTGTTCTACATGCCACATAGGCATGTAGAACAGTTCGTGTCAGTTTGGAGGCCCAGAGAGGCATGCTTGCGTTTTACGCGGGATCACAATTATCACAGGCACGGGCATGAAGCGGGTAAAGGCATGGTCGGTGGTATTACATAGAGTCACGCTAACCTTAGTCTTATGCACAGCCACAAGCGTTTACTCTGTGAGGCATGGAATGGCCTATACGACAGACCCTGTTTTTAAAAGCGTATTTCCTTGTACGGGCATAAGCACGTGCATACAGCATAGAGGCACGGGCGTTTACTCTGTGTTTTAGTGTCAAGGGTCACAAGCACGGGCATACAGCCATCAAAGGTCTTCTAATTACATAGAGTCACGCACAGAGGTTTTCTAATTGTATTCATAATGGGTCGATGGAGAGGCATGATTTATTCTTACCCGGAGTCACGATAGTGCGATTATTACGGAAACCTAATAGAATCGGACGACTGTCCATGTTACAATTGTCTTCGTTGTAATATTTTAACTCAAATGCACAAACCGTCAAGTGTGTCAGTGTTTCAAGTCAGAGGTCACCTTCGTGTATCTTTGTGCTCCAAATGCATCCGTTGATCTATAACCAGGAGTGGCACGGTAAAGATGCTCAGGGAGGCATGCTTGTGTTTTACGTGGAGCCACGTTCGTGCGTTAATTGCGGAAACCCAATGTGCGTGTTACAATTAAGTCACTAGAAGATTCAAGGCCGTGCCTCTGCTTTGCAGATGATTCTGCTAAAACACGGACAAAACCAAGTGAATGAAGTGATGGCAGAACCACGGCTTTTCAAGAACGAGACACACGGTCCTGCCTTCGGCAATGTAAAGCACTTTTCTACATGCCACACACAGGCACGACGGTGATTCCACGTGCCTTAGTAGCAACAGCAAACACCGTGAACCTACTGCCAGGCACTATATCCATTTGTAAAACAGAAATGCAAACACAACCGTGAACCGTTGTGTTTGAAATCTTTGCATCACAGAAGCACCGCGTGAAGACACATGAGGCACGGTTGGACACGCATCGCAAGCACGGTTAGTTGAACTACTTATAGTCATGCATTCATAACAGAAGAACATGCGTTAGAACAGGCGAGGCACAGTTACCACGAAAGCCACGGTTATGCAGCCCCAGAAGCACGACTCAGATTATGTGCTTAAAAACGTTTTTGTTCCATAACGGCGGGCATGGCCATGCAACCGTGAGAGTCACGGTTGAACACTCACCGGTGGCATGGCCGTGGCTGCCTGTGCCCTTAGGTTATTTTTATCTCTCTATTACGCAGCAGAGAAGCATGCTTGTATTCTTACAACATCCACATTCAGAAACCGACGCGGCTGCGGAAAATAACAAGGAAACATGTGCCTCTGATATTTTCGTCCGCCGAGTAAAAAATACATAAAGAAGCAAAAGATGTTCTTATTTAAATTTGTTTTGTTTCTATAACTGCAGCAAATTAACTTACAAGCCGTTCTTATAACCACAGCACAAGAAAATAAACAATCCCCACAAATTTCTTGCTATTTCATCGCTCCACGTGCGGCCTTGTTTTTGAATGTTCAACGATCCATTCTTCCTTCTCGACCCTTGTGCAACCCCACCCTTCTGCGTAGCTATTCAACCTATTTACCTGTAAAATTAATATTCATACATAAAAACAAAGCAAAAGATTGCGGTCATCACTATTTTTTTCTTACGTCCTGTTTAAGCTGCATTATTACCTTTTAATTTTTCTATTCGTACTGTTCTCCGGTACCAAAAAGTCTCCACTCAGACGTTTCCTTTCTGAAAATGGACTGCGCAGATTCCGTGCCTTGTCACGGGCTTCCCTGCATGCATTCTGTGTGCCTGGCTTGTGTGATGTTTGATTCTGGCATAGATGCAAGACTTTGGTAAATGCTCCCTGCTGTTAGTGGGGTCGTTGGAATTGCTGGTGTCTGACGTCTTCCTCCTGGGCTTGGATTGCATTGTCTTGAGCCGTTTGATGTCCTCGATGGTGTTTTCGGTGTTGTCGGCCATTTCATTGACCTTGCCCTCTTCTCCTGCTGCGATTTCCTCTTTTCCTCTTCAATCCTCATCCTCTCCTGCACTTTTGGGTTATCCGGGCAGTTTGTTTTCCTGTGACCCTTTTCTCCACAACGGCCGCACTTGGTTGCAGCTTTGTAGCATTTTCCTTTCTTCTCAGAACTAGCTTTGATTCTCTCTCCTTTTTTCGTACCCTTTGAGCCACTCATGGGAGGGTTCTTGAGAGTTTTGACAAGAATGCATGTGTTTGGTTCCTCGGCAAGTGCCGCCATGACTTTTATTTTCATATCTACCGTACACTCACACAGAACACGGTATGCCTTCTCTTTTTGGCATGCATTTGAATAGATATACGACAACTCGGCGTAAGCGAGGCCGAATCTCATAGTTTCATCGTCTTGTATGGTCATGCTATCACCTTGAGTTGTAGATAGAACTTTCAGACTCTCTGATAGATTCCTGGTCCATCTGGGGATGACAAAGGATTTTGGAAGTTGATCGATCATGCCTGTTTGGTCCATCACCTTAAGCACATGGCAGCACTGAATGCCATCCCTACTCATTTTATTGCAGCTGCAACTATATATTTCCTTTTGCTCATCCACATCTACCCCGAACTCAGACCTGTCAAATTCCTTGACGGGATATGGTCTCCACACTTTATCTCCAGGATCAATAATCTTTTTTTAAAAATACTGCCTCCCCTTTGCCAGATTAGAGCACTTGAAGTAAGTCCGGTTCCGTAGCTCCAGCTGCAATTTCCTGAAAAATTCATTTGTGTATACTTGACTTGCTTGTCTTTCAATCGGAAAACCCGTCTCTAGTGATGGCGCCTTCTCTTCTGTTCGGTATCTTTTCTTGTCAAGCGTGGCGAGGCAATTTTGCTGAATCGTGTGATATGCATTAACAAACCTTTTTATAGTGTCCTTGTGGTCGACGTAATTCTTCCACATCGAATTCGTGCTCTCACTGCGAGTGGTTGTTGACGAGAAAGGATAGAAACAGTCCTTGAAGTAGGCCGGCACCCAAAAGTTTCGGAGCTCCCACAGCGTGTTCAGATGTTTGTTGCCTTCCGCCTTGTGCAGAGAAATTGCTGCTTCCCATAGTGAGTTTTTGACGATTTGAAATATATCATCAAACATCCCTAGGTGCTGCGCAAACACTACTGCATTATTTTCCTTCAGGTTCTCCCTAATATGCCACTAGCAGAATCTGTGCCTCGTCCTCGGAAGAGCTTCCGTTATTGCAGTCTTCACCGCCTGGTCCTGGTCTGTTATTATGTATTTCGGCTCTTTACCTCCCATTGCCTCGACAAACGTGCTTAGGAGCCACTTGAATGACCTTATTTTCTCATCCTTCAAAAGGCCTACTCCAAATAGGACGGTCGACCCGTGGTTGTCGACACCTATAATTGGTGCAAATGGCAAGCCATATATATTCGTAGAGAATGTGGTGTCAAAAGACACGAAATCTCCATATAGATCATAATTCATCTTACACAAGGAGTCTATCCAGAACAGGTTGCGCACTACATTGTTCTCTGTCTCTTCCACATGGTGGAATCCCGGCCTCCGCCTCTGCATATCAGCAAACAGTTTCATGGTGTCTGCGATATCAGTGCCGCGCTCTCCAGCCCTGTCCCGGCATGCAATGTTGCTTATGTCAATCATGTCGAACATAATTTCTTGCCTCGATTTCCCCATGGCAGCAAAAATCTGCATAACCTTCCTTGGTTCTAACCTCGCCTTCTGCAGCACTGGTATAAAGAATTTCTCCTGAGGTGTCATCTTCTTATAGCATCTCATGAACTTCAGGATCCAATCAGATGGGTGAAGCTCGTGGTTGTGCTCTAGACGCACGTTCTTCAGATACCATTTCCTCCTATCTATATCCCTCTTGGCTGTTATTTGGACTGGGCAGCTTGTCCGGATCAAGCAGTTGCTCCTTCTCTCCTTAACATGTCTCTCAGTTGTTTTATTCTGCCCTTCCTTGGTGCACTGAAAAACCTGCTTGTCAAGCTGCTGATCATATGTCGATCTTCTGCTCGTTGATCGCTTGGCAGCAAAGCCAACCTTTCTAGCATATCTGCAGAAAAAGAAAAAGCACTCATCCAATGATCCGAATACCATACCACCTTCTGGTTCGACCGCTTCGGTGACCTCCTGAATCGTTAGGTATATGCTTTCTTTAAACATGTCATCCATTTCTTTCTCTACAATGGTCGGCGGCGCCATGATGATTCTTTCTATGTCTTCGTTCGTCTGATCACATTCACTTCTGACGACATCAGTCTCATCACCAGCCACAGGTCCACTTACAGCAGAGCTGCTGCTGCTCTGTTGTTTGTCACACGCAGCAGCATCGTTTCTGCATGGCACGACCAAATCCATAAATGAGTCTGCCTCTCCAATGTTGCATTGTGCAATGTTGCTCCCTGTTTCTCCAGCACTCGTGCAACCAAGGTACTGTGCTGCTTCTACCATGCAATCCGTGCTGGCGCTGTACGCTACTTGCTGCTGTGAACGTTGCGTTTCCTTCGAAATGGATGGAGAACTATGGTATTTCTTTCCCTCATCTATTATCCCCTCCGCCAAATCCTGAACACATGGCAAGAAACAGAATTAGATGTCCAGAGCAGCATATGCATTTTTTTAATTTCTAAACAAAAGATTTATATGACTCATCAGGGCTCATCTGGTATACCAAAACCAGACCCGTGCCTCTTCACCGAGTATAAGCGGTACACCAGAGGCACTGTTCACATCACGAATGTGACCATGCTACACACACATCTGCACAAAGAGGCACAGATGTGCTTCTGTTTACACCATACAACCGGAGACGCACAACAACATCCTATATAAAAGAACAACTGCACATACAGCCGTACAAGACGGACAGCCGTCCTCCTTTTTCCACTTTACCCTATTCTCACATAAAACTATTTGTGTGTTGAATTGAAAAAGCATAGTTCCGACGTCACCTTTGTTTTCCCATGCCTCTCTTGTCCAGCAAATCTTGGCGACAACCTCCGTGCATTGGTGATTTCGCTGACGATTTTGAATGCCATCGGAGATCCTTTGGAAGGACCCCTCATGTTGAACGCCACAGGTGATCCTTTCAAAGGACCTTGCCTTATGTTTTCATCGATTCATGGACTACCATGATGCTTGCTTCCTTCCTCGTACACCTGCGTGTGGAAGATACTGCAATTTAAATATACCAGACGAAAACAAAGAAACAATTGCTCACAAGAAAATATATACATTTGCTTTAAATGTTGTTGCACGTTCGTATATGTTGTCACCTTATTTCTTTCTGATGCTGCTGTATGGTAGAGCTTATTGCTCCTATGTTTGATTTTGTCGTTGGGCTCTTCTTGCTTGTGCAAACCGTACCGAATCCTTGAACACCAATGCTTTTGTTGCCAATGATCCTTCTTCTTGCATCAAAGGAAATTATGTTACCCTGCACCTCTTCATTATGACCGCCTACAAACGCTGGGCCGTCACAATGCTTGCTCTGCACCTTTGTGGGCATCTATGTCTTCAAACCAAAAACTAATTAGAGGCACATGCGACTAAAACTTCCACATACGTTAAAACCGGTTTTTGAAATTTTCGTCGTTACCTGCACAATCTGCTTAGTGGAGTCTCTGCTGCTTAGAATGCTCCTCTTGGCAGGTGTCTGTTGCACACCATGCTCCTGGTTGGGCCGTTTGCCAAGAAGTTGTATCTCATTCTTGAATCCAATTATTCCAGCCCGCATGGCATGTGCGTGTTTGACAGATCTGCATCCTTGATCTTCTTCTCATTTTGTAGTAATTTTTTTTCTTCCACCTCTCGATACTCAACTGCAGAGTAGATGCACATGATAAACAGATATTACAACATTCATCCAGGATATATAAATCATTTTTGTTGTTGTTAATGATCTACTATTTGGTGTTCTCAGTGGTGACACCTTGACAGCAAACGTCCCAGAAATAAAAGACCAAACACTAATGTTCAACTACCTTACTATTACCTGCCTCCCATAATCCTTGCCGATGTCGTTCAAAGACCGACCGTCCCTGTTGTCCTGACCAGATGACGCACTCCTGAACATCAACCCCGAAAAAGAGACGTAATAAATATAAAGGTTATAAACCTGCAGTATCAGTGTTGAAACTTTTCGAAGTCGATATCAACATAGATATATTTTTAGTTCTATATAATTAACATATATAAATATATACATATATTATTTTTTCATTAAACTACAACCTCAACCAAAGTGAGATCCTTTCATGCTAATTTGCTTGTGCAACACGTAACACAAAGATAACCATGAAACCTAACAAAAGTAACAACCTCGTATTACAAGGACGAGAGGATACAAAACAAAAAACAAATTCAAATCAAAGCTACAGTGCAAAACTAAACAATTTTATTAACCACAACAAATTCATCAACGAATTGAATCTCGTGTATCAGGAATCGCCACACAAAAGGTGCGTTGATAAATTTTTTACTAACCTTTGATTGCCGAATCTTATGCGCTGATTGTTCGGAAGTCACACCTTTCTAAATTGTGGGGGGGAGGGGACTGCTTCCCTGTAGTTTGTCAGCGATCCCCTTCAATGATTTTGAATCTCAGAGAGAGAGAAAAGAGAAAGAGAGAGGGAGAGAGAGAGAAAGAAAGAGAGAGGCTTCTTCGTTTTTGCGTGCAGGAGAAGAATAACCTGATAGGTGGGGTGAGTTTTGCGACGCATGAGAGATGGGCATGTTTCTTGGGCGTGACGAGATGTGGTAGGTCGACTTCACTTGATCGTCTACGACACTGACAAGTGGGCTCTCAGTTACTAATTCCTCTAAGTCTCTCACTAACTTGTGGGGTCGGCCTTATATGAGTCCTACGAGGAGTACCTCCATCTGAGGTGAGAAAATGTGGTAGGTGGACTTCAAACTCATATTGACATGTGGGATCTCAAATAGTTCCTCCAAGTGTTTGACTAACTTGTGGGGTCGTCCGCAGATGAGTTCCAGATCTCTCTCCATCTAGCATCGGTGGCGACAGGCGAGCTCTCCAAAGGAAAGCCAATCATGATCCCTCCGCAGAGTTCGCTCGTCACTAAAAAATTATTGGTCTCCTTCATCTCACTCGCCATGGATCTCCTGTTCAGGTAATCCATTGCATCCTCACCATGATTATGCCACCGATTCGATGTTTGAACAAAAAAAATTACCGGTGCTAGCAATTCCGCGGGTTGCGTACACACCGCATGTGCGCAACACATCAGGTGGGGCGCGATTTGATTATCGGTTCCGCATCCAATTATCTTCAGCTGGTCCGTGCTCAAACTGTTGCGCCGTCTTAACAGCAGAGGGGTTACGGATTAAAAATTAGGACTCAGCTAACCTCACTTTAACCATGCCAACTGCATGCTTGCGCCATGGTATTGCTAACTTGAGTTATATCTCCAGTCATGCAAAACTTAAGCACTCGTCTTAGCTAACCAACTAGAGACAGGTCAAATTATTTGTATAGATCCGCAATCTATAGCAGAGATCCAAAGGATTTACGTCCGTTTTTGCAAAGCAGTTACTAACTCAGAGTTAGAACCCGTCTTAGCTAACCAACCTGTTGATGATGGTCTCACATGGACTGCTAACAACTGTCTTACATAGCTGACCTGGTAACGATGATGTCTCATGACCTCTTATGTAGAGTTCGATGAGATGGATTCCACCCCACAGTTGTCGGAGACTCAGTCTCAGTCTGTCGATGGCACGGAGATTGTCACCGAAGATTTCATGGTTCATGACCAACTAGAGACAGAGAGACTAAGGATCGAGTTAAAACATGCAGCGCACAAAAAGCTTGTTGAGGAGTACAGGACAAAGAAGCAGCTTGCTGCCTCGAAGTAGGTGTTTTTTTATCATGCATCTCGCATGTGTCGTTGAAATTTCTTTGGAAATCAATGCCTCCCATTCTAGCTGCATTTTTAATCACGTCTTAAATATGTATCTCTGTTTTGCTGACTCGGTGTTTATATGTAAGCTTCTGCCAGAAAAGCATGTGGTTCAACAATACATTTGCTAAAGTTCATTTCTTATCTTTGTCCATAGAGCTGCTGCAATGGGTGAATATGAACAAGGTTTCAGCACAAAACTTAGCTTCCAGAAATTCATTTCTGTCTGTGAAAAGCTAATAGAACCACAAAAACAGCTAGTTAGAGATATTGGTTTTGGGTACCTTCTAGATCTGTGCTGTCACGAGCTTCCAAGGTGTTTCATTCGCTGGCTTGTCCGCTATTTTGATTGCCCTTCCAGGTGTTTCATACTGCCTAGTGGATACATATTCCTTATCAACTCGTACACCGTGCACCGGATCTTAGGAATTCCACTGGGCGGGCACACTATCCCTAGAAAATGCTCAAAAGCTTTCAGATGGCAGGTTAAGTCTGAAACTCGGTGTGCTGGGCATGCTCAAAACATCAGAGAGTTAACTGATCTCATAACCCAGAGCTGACAGGAGAAGTGTTTCAACCGGTTTTCGTGATGTTTGCAACAACGGTATTTCTATGCCCAACGACATATGATTGCGTTAGCCCCGACTATTTAGCCGCTCTAGAAGGACCAGCAAGTAACATATCATCATATGATTGGTCCAATGTTGTCACAGAGAAACTGGTGACATCACTCCAGACCTTCAAGGACAAAGGATTCGCAGGCGTCCTGTGTGGCTGCCTCCTGATTCCATGTAACATCCCAAAATTCTAAATTTTGGAATGTTATAATAAATAAATAGTTTTGATTGATTGATTGTTTGTTGTGTGATTTATTGTGTGAAATTGAGTGAAATTTGAAACTTTCTGAAAGTTGAATGAGAGGGAATGAAATGACTTTCCCAAACTTCCACCTTGCATTTATGATCTCCATGAATTCAAATTCTTTTCATCACAAAACCCTGGAGAGAAGATGACATGACTTCTTCCATTTATTTAAATGACAAGGGGTGTTGAAAATATTTGAATTTCATTTGGAAAAATATTTCCAATTCTGAAACTTTATGCAACTCAATGATTTTCACGAGAGAAGATAAAATGACTTCTTCAAATTAAATGAAATATGAGTTGGGAGTTTTAAAAGAATTAAATTCAAAGTTCTTTTGAATTTATTTCCTTCCAATTTGGAGTTATTTGAGTTTTATTCAAATTATTTTTCTCCAAAAACAAAATATATAGAAAATAGGGTAACATGATTCCTACATCAGATAATTGAGAGAAATTAATTTGAAGTCATTTTGGTATTTTAAAAATGATTTTTATTGGATTTTATTGGACCGTAGCACTGTGTGAATTATTAAAATTTGTGTGTACTTTATTTGAAGCTAAAATATTGTTCATATTGTAGAAAATCTTTTTCTGAAATTTTGATATATTATATGCCTATATAAAAATTTATTTATTTCTGTTTTGTTGTCTCTGTCAAAAAAAAAAAAAAAAATTTGCTGCGCCCTTGGCCAAGGGCCAAGGCCAAGGTCGAGCCAGCCGGCCGCCCGCCAAGGCCATCCACCGCACACACCTAGGGAGCCAGGAGCCAAGGTTTCCTATTCCTTTACAAATCCTAGTAGGATTTGATCCCGTTCGTTATTCCGTTTATTCCGATTTGTTTCTAGATCTTTTCCTTTGTTTCCTAATCCTAGTCTATTTCTTGTCCCCTACCCAAGCAAAGCCCTCCCTCCCCACTATAAATACCCAAGCACCCCCTCCAACACATCAAACCAACACCTCTCCTCTCCTCTCCTCTCCGCTCCTCTCCAGCAGCAGCAGCAGCAACACCACCGCCGCCAAGTGCCGCCGCTTGGCATCTCGACCTCTCCTGAGGTTTATATGATCTCTCTCCACCGTCCCGTGATCTCCTTTCCTCTAGGATCAACCGCAACATCGGATCCGATCTTCTTCCCCAACTCCGACGACTACTCGGTGAGATCCACGAAATCCCGTAATTCATTTTTTTCAGAAAATAGCAATCTTAGAAAATTCATATCTTTTGGAGTTTTTAGTATTTTGAGTGATTCCAATTGCTATGTGTCACAAATTTGCTGAAGTTTCTGTTAGTGTCTCTGGATTTCAAATTTGAGTAGTTTAAATTTGAATTTGATAAATTTTGTTCAGATTAGTATTTTGGCCATAACTTGAGTTTAAAAATAGGTTTTAATTAATTCTTTTTGCTCCTGGTCACTTGTGATATTGTTTAGCTTTAGGATTTAGTTTGGTAATTTTGGAGTATTTTAAGTTAGATTTCTAGTAAAAACAGTACTGTTTTGCTTATATAGTTGTTTTAGTTATGTAATTATTGTTTTTAATTATTTTAGTTCATTCCTTTTGTAGATTTTCACTTGTTGTTATATGTTCATGTTTAGCTACAGTAGATAAATTTTGTAGTTATTTATTAGTGTTTAGCTACTGTTTTTGTAATTGCTTGTTTAGTTCATAGTGATAGTGGATAAAATAGTTTTATTAGTTTTAAAAGTAATTCTTTTCCACTTCAAGTTATATTGTTTTTGTTTCTGTTATTTGTGAACACATTAGTTGTTATATTTATTTAGTATAGTTTATTAATGTTTTAATAAATGATTTGCTGTTATTGTTGTCTTAGTGTTTTGCTAGTTGTTATATTTGTTTTAGTATTAACTAGATGGTTATAGTAGTTTTATATTAGTTCTTTTTGTTAGTTATTAAATCAGTAATTTATTTTCTGTTATTTTATTAGAATTATATTTTCTTTGCTGTAGAAAAAATATTAGAGTAATTTAGTGATGTTATGTTAAGATTTGTGTGAGTTGGTCACCACTAGTTTTTCCTTGAATTTTTCTTTCGAAGTTTTTCCTTTGGTTTTCGACTTGGTTTTCTTTGTTGCTTTTATTTTGATTGAGTATTGTTATGATTGATAGAATTGTTTGCTAGGATGTTTGCTTATGTGAATGCTATGTTTGACAATATAGATTTTCAACGGAGTGACGATTAGTTCTACCAAGTCATTTTTCGACAAAGCGTTGTTATCTTCATCAAGTATTACCGAGCAAGTTCACTTTGACCATGTTTTTCATACCTATGTGTTTTATTGCATCTAGTGTCATCTTCGCAACAATCCCTCCAGTAGTGATATTGAATCCTTGTAGTTGAGTAGTATGCATGAGGTAGGAACCCATCACCCTGTTACCAAGCTCGGGACGTTATTTATTTTAATGCTACGCTATAGTAGACGGGGTTGGTATGAGTGTTCGGGAGTGGTGTGAGAATGGAGGATCTACGTCAATGACGACAACTCCATCATGGAATCTGCAAGGACTACATCTTCAAGGCCTCAAGACTTCAAGACTCGAGACAAAAATTCAATACACACTACTGGGTGAAGGATGGTTGACGGGCACCCTGGAGAAACCAGTGGTTGGCCGGGATGCATGGAGAAGCGCCATGACATCTTGCGGAAAGCTTCACCCAGACTCAAAGAGACGGAAGAATACTTCATGCCCGGAAGCTTACCTGTACAACCGCAAGTCACTATGGGCTCTGGCTTGGTTGACCTTAGTGGTGACTCTGGCTGGGACGGTGCTAGCAGATGTAGAACTACGGTAGGATTGGATGAGCACCGGACAGTGGTCAGAGGAACTCTTTGGAAGACCATGTTTCGGTCATCTTGTTCTCAAACACCCTGAAGTGCGAGAACGTAAAAGAGGGATCGAATCTTGCGGGTAAAGTGTACAAACCTCTGCAGAGGGTTAAAACCTAATCGATTAGCCGTGTCCCCGGTTACGGACAATTTGAGCCTCTGGACTTGGATCTATCTCGGAACTCTCAACAGCGGATTGATAACTTAATTGTGGGCAACTTATGATGATTTTGGGCTATGAGACATCGGTTGGCGGAACCATGTCATGATAGAAAACTCCATAGTACAGACTCCAGTTATTCCTTTGATGTAGGGAAAATAAAACCAGCTTTTATGCAAAACAAAACTCAGACACAGAGCCACAAAGCCATATTGCATATAGTATAGTTTTATCATCTGTTTTCTCATGTTGTGATCTTGCGGTACATTCAATGTCTGACCTACACGGCTGCAACGTATCATGTTGCGAGATACTTTCTTCCGACAAGTAAGAGTACGGTACAGGGTTACGGTCTACACTCAACCTGCCGATGGCGTTGATGGGACTCCACGCCCGACTATTTGTTTCCGCTGTGACTTACGAGGTATATATCAGTTTTACGTTATTTATACATGTGATTGCACTTTGATATATACATTGATGTCTGTGTGTGCCAAAGATACTGATCTGTGGATGGCACAAAAACACAGAGGCTTGACCGTCTGAGGTCGGGTCGCTACAGATATGGTATCAGAGCACATGTTGACTATAGAACGTGACCCTAGAAATCGGAAAGCCCCTAGGACAGGAAATCTCTAAAACTTTATTTTCAAAAGGATCCTTTACTTCTCGTCTTTTCTGATTTTATCAAGTAGTCCCTCTGACCTCAAATAGTTAGAATATACACCTTTCCCTTTTGACCACACGAAAGATCAACTGAAGTCACTCCAAGAATTAAAGATATCGGACAACTGATGGCCATTTCAGAGTAAAGAGGATTTCACCATGCATTATAAGAGTTGAAGCTGCAACAATTGAAGACTCCGAAGACTAGAAGAATTTGAAGAATCTGAAGAATTATTTGACCTTTAGAAGGCCAAACCCCTGTTACACACTTACGTTAGATGCGGCGATTTGTGAGTTGTCATTTGTTTGATGTTTTCCGACAGCCACAAAGTAAAACCCGTTTCTTCAAAAACTATTGTTTGTATTGTGTATCCTCCCCACCTCTCTCATATCTCATCCCAAAACTTTTGGACCCCATAGATGATGAATGAAGTTGGACTGATATTCTCTGGATCAAGGCTCACCGGAGGCGAGCTATGGATTCGAACATGGAGAATCACTTGGAGCAATTTGGTTTCAAGGAAGAATGAAGTATCGACGCTCTTCAAGATTTTGAAGGAAGTGCTGCAACATGGTGGCAGATGGATCAAGCTATACAGGATGGAATGGAGCAAAGACTTGGGAAGAATTCATGAAGACTCGACAAGATCTCGCCTTATCCGGAAGCACCATGATACACCAAGAAATAAACCTTGTGCCTGCAAGATTTATGGAGAAATAGGACACACCAGGAGGAACACAAGGATGGATGCCCTCATTGTGAGGAGAAACACCCAGTGAGGAATGCCCAACTAGTCGGTGACTTGTTTCTTGTGTGAAGGAACCACCCACTACCCGACTCAAGGTCACATTTACCCCATGGTGCAACAAACTATTCAGGAGCAGGAAGAAGGAATGAAAGAAGCCCTCCGAGAAGTTATGAAAGAACCTGTGATGAAGGAATGTGTTGAAGACCCCGATGGAGAAGGCCTCAACAGATTTTACTCCAATGCCTGCTATTCATGTGGAGAAGAAGGACATTTTCACAAGATTGCACCAAGGAAAGAAAAGAGTGTCTGGATACTTCGGCGGAAGCAATAGAGTTTGATCCACAGGAATAGAAGGTTTGATCGAACGAAGAAACCTGTGAAGAGAAAACAAACACACCCTCGTAACAACCCAATTTCTGCAAAGAGGGACAAGAGTCGACACTGTTTTGAATGTAAGGACGCCGGGCATTATGCCAATCATTGTCTTGAAAGGAAGCAAGGAACTCAAGGAGCAGGCACCATCTCCAAGAAGCCCAAAGACTTATCGAAAGTTATGTGTTTTCATTGCAAGGAAGCAGGACATTATGCTACTAAATGTTCCTACAAGAAGGAAGGTGGAGTTGAGTAGTTGGAATTTTGATATGGATAATAAGATTGGTAGAAACCAATTTTTTTCATGAGTACAATAAGTTGAGTTATGTAATGGGTGCTCGAGTTTGTAATGGATTCATGAAATCAATAAAGTTAAGGTGACATGTTTTCATATGTTTAATTGTATGAGTTGTTACTCTATGAACACGGATTTTGACCATTTTCGAGGATATGAGAAATATGGTCTATGGATGGATTTGTGAATTTCATTTTAAGGGTGATAGTACCCTATGAAGAACACTATACCAATGGAAATGGAAATGTGTCCCACAGGTTGGAGTTTGGAAAAAAATGAGTTGAAGTTTTATCTTTGATATGATGGTATTAAGAAATGAAATTTAATTGGATTTAAAGTGGTGTAATGTTGGAAAATGGAGCAATTGTAACTCCAAGGATGAGTGAAATTGGTACAAGTGTTGAAGTGGGCTCATAACCCACAGGCCCAGGAGTTAATAAGAAGCAGGCACACTCTTGCTGTAGGAACATGTTTCGGAAGAAAACTCTGAATTTAATCACCCGACGTTTTAGGAGGATACGAAAACCCGAGAGTTGTGAAGAAACGATAGATGTTTTGTTCAGCTTACAGAATCAATGGAATTATCCGAACTAAGTTCGTTGAGAAGAGAAATTCTGCAATGCTTGTGAGTATGCCCAAGTGTTAGAATACGTGATTCACTGTTTACGTATGTGGTAATGATTCAAGTACGGGATGGATTGGCCCCATACCGAGACTTCTATCATGAACTATCATATGTTGATGGAAAATCGAGAGACTTGAAAACTTTAGAAGAGCGCCGATACGACAAGCCAAAAACCTTAGAATGGTAGGACGATTGATCCATGTACCGGCAACCGTTGCCAAACGTAGGTCATACGGTGAGACCCAACCCAACCCATCATTCCTGCAGGAGAAACCTGTAATGGTCGACCACCATGAGATCTCGATAGTTGTTTATTGGTGACAGACCTGTCAGCTAAGGAGACACAGTCTCGGAAGAACCTCACCAGGATGAAAGGACACGATTTGAGGAAAAGGTTTGACCCTACCGGAAGAGCCCCGGTAGTAGGAGTTACTTGAAGTTGTGAGAAGACCGATGGTGTTCACCCTAGGGATGGAGTACCTGAGTTCCGCTGGAACCATAACCCTGCTTTTAAGTGTGGTAGCACACTAGACCTTTCCGATCGTGGATTCTTTGGAAGACCCCAAACCCTAACCTTTTCTTGTCGCTTTCTTCAATCTCGAGGACGAGATTCATTTTAAGTGTGTAGGTTTGTAACATCCCAAAATTCTAAATTTTGGAATGTTATAATAAATAAATAGTTTTGATTGATTGATTGTTTGTTGTGTGATTTATTGTGTGAAATTGAGTGAAATTTGAAACTTTCTGAAAGTTGAATGAGAGGGAATGAAATGACTTTCCCAAACTTCCACCTTGCATTTATGATCTCCATGAATTCAAATTCTTTTCATCACAAAACCCTGGAGAGAAGATGACATGACTTCTTCCATTTATTTAAATGACAAGGGTGTTGAAAATATTTGAATTTCATTTGGAAAATATTTCCAATTCTGAAACTTTATGCAACTCAATGATTTTCACGAGAGAAGATAAAATGACTTCTTCAAATTAAATGAAATATGAGTTGGGAGTTTTAAAAGAATTAAATTCAAAGTTCTTTTGAATTTATTTCCTTCCAATTTGGAGTTATTTGAGTTTTATTCAAATTATTTTCTCCAAAAACAAAATATATAGAAAATAGGGTAACATGACTCCCTACATCGAAAATGGAGAGAAATTAATTTGAAGTCATTTTGGTATTTTAAAAATGATTTTTATTGGATTTTATTGGACCGTAGCACTGTGTGAATTATTAAAATTTGTGTGTATTTTATTTGAAGCTAAAATAGTGTTCATGTCGTAGAAAATCTTTTTCTGAAATTTTGATATATTATATGCCTATATAAAAATTTATTTATTTCTGTTTTGTTATCTCTGTCAAAAAAAACAAAAATTTGCTGCGCTCGCCGGGCCAAGGGCCAAGGCCCAAGGTCGAGCTAGCGGCCGTCGCCAAGGCCATCCACCGCACACACCTAGGGAGCCAGGAGCCAAGGTTTTATTCTTTTACAAATCCTAGTAGGATTTGATCCCGTTCGTTATTCCGCTTATTCCGATTTGTTTCTAGATCTTTTCCCTTTGTTTCCTAATCCTAGTCTATTTCTTGTCCCTACCCAAGCAAAGCCCTCCCTCCCCACTATAAATACCCAAGCACCCCCTCCAACACATCAAACCAACACCTCTCCTCTCCTCTCCTCTCCGCTCCTCTCCAGAAGCAGAAGCAGTGCAACACCACCGCCGCCACCAAGTGCCGCCGCCGCGCCCTCGACCTCTCCTGAGGTTTATATGATCTCCTCTCCACCGTCCCGTGATCTCCTTTCCTCTAGGATCAACCGCAACATCGGATCCGATCTTATTCCCCAACTCCGACGACTACTCCGTGAGATCCACGAAATCCTGTAATTCATTTTTTTCAGAAAATAGCAATCTTAGAAAATTCATATCTTTTGGAGTTTTAGTATTTTGAGTGATTCCAATTGCTATGTGTCACAAATTTGCTGAAGTTTCTGTTAGTGTCTCTGGATTTCAAATTTGAGTAGTTTAAATTTGAATTTGATAAATTTTGTTCAGATTAGTATTTTGGCCATAACTTGAGTTTAAAAATAGGTTTTAATTAATTCTTTTTGCTCCTGGTCACTTGTGATATTGTTTAGCTTTAGGATTTAGTTTGGTAATTTTGGAGTATTTTAAGTTAGATTTCTAGTAAAAACAGTACTGTTTTGCTTATATAGTTGTTTTAGTTATGTAATTATTGTTTTAATTATTTTAGTTCATTCCTTTTGTAGATTTTCACTTGTTGTTATATGTTTATGTTTAGCTACAGTAGATAAATTTTTGTAGTTATTTATTAGTGTTTAGCTACTGTTTTTGTAATTGCTTGTTTAGTTCATAGTGATAGTGGATAAAATAGTTTTATTAGTTTTAAAAGTAATTCTTTTTCCACTTCAAGTTATATTGTTTTTGTTTCTGTTATTTGTGAACACATTAGTTGTTATATTTATTTAGTATAGTTTATTAATGTTTTAATAAATGATTTGCTGTTATTGTTGTCTTAGTGTTTTGCTAGTTGTTATATTTGTTTTAGTATTAACTAGATGGTTATAGTAGTTTTATATTAGTTCTTTTGTTAGTTATTAAATCAGTAATTTATTTTCTGTTATTTTATTAGAATTATATTTTCTTTGCTGTAGAAAAAAATATTAGAGTAATTTAGTGATGTTATGTTAAGATTTGTGTGAGTTGGTCACCACTAGTTTTTCCTTGAATTTTTCTTTCGAAGTTTTTCCTTTGGTTTTCGACTTGGTTTTCTTTGTTGCTTTTATTTTGATTGAGTATTGTTATGATTGATAGAATTGTTTGCTAGGATGTTTGCTTATGTGAATGCTATGTTTGACAATATAGATTTTCAACGGAGTGACGATTAGTTCTACCAAGTCATTTTCGACACGTTGTTATCTTCATCAAGTATTACCAGCAAGTTCACTTTGACCATGTTTTTCATACCTATGTGTTTTATTGCATCTAGTGTCATCTTCGCAACAATCCCTCCAGAGTGATATTGAATCCTTGTAGTTGAGTAGTATGCATGATGTAGGAACCCATCACCCTGTTACCAAGCTCGGGACGTTATTTATTTTAATGCTACGCTATAGTAGACGGGTTGGTATGAGTGCTCGGAGTGGTGTGAGAATGGAGGATCTACGCCAATGACGATAACTCCATCATGGAATCTGCAAGGACTACATCTTCAAGGCCTCAAGACTTCAAGACTCGAGACAAAAATTCAATACACGCCATCGGGTGAAGGATGGTTGACGGGCACCTGGAGAAACCAGTGGTTGGCCGGGATGCATGGAGAAGCGCCATGACATCTTGCGGAAAGCTTCACCCAGACTCAAAGAGACGGAAGAATACTTCATGCCCGGAAGCTTACCTGTACAACCGCAAGTCACTATGGGCTCTGGCTTGGTTGACCTTAGTGGTGACTCTGGCTGGGACGGTGGTAGCAGATGTAGAACTACGGTAGGATTGGATGAGCACCGGACAGTGGTCAGAGGAACTCTTTGGAAGACCATGTTTGGTCATCTTGTTCTCAAACACCTCAAGTGCGAGAACGTAAAAGAGGGATCGAATCTTGCGGGTAAAGTGTACAAACCTCTGCAGAGGGTTAAAACCTAATCGATTAGCCGTGTCCCCGTTACGGACAATTTGAGCCTCGGACTTGGATCTATCTCGAACTCTCAACACCGGATTGATAACTTAATTGTGGGCAACTTATGATGATTTTGGGCTATGAGACATCGGTTGGCGGAACCATGTCATGATAGAAAACTCCATAGTACAGACTCCATTATTCCTTTGATGTAGGGAAAATAAAACCAGCTTTTATGCAAAACAAAACTCAGACACGAGCCACAAAGCCATATTGCATATAGTATAGTTTTATCATCTGTTTTCTCATGTTGTGATCTTGCCGGTACATTCAATGTCTGACCTACACGATCGCAACGTATCATGTTGCGTATACTTTCTTCCGACGAGTAAGAGTACAGTGCAGTGGTTACGGTCTACACTCAACCTGCCGATGGCGTTGATGGGACTCCACACCGACTATTTGTTTCGCTGTGACTTATGAGGTATATATCAGTTTTACGTTATTTATACATGTGATTGCACTTTGATATATACATTGATGTACTATGTGTGCCAGCATACTGATCCAGGGATGGCACAGAAACACAGAGGCTTGACCGTCTGAGGTCGGGTCGCTACATTCCAGTGGTTCGTTCACTAACTTGTACACTTCTTTATACCCACAAGCAGCTACAAGAACATGATTAATTTTTACCTCTTCCCCACTTGCAGATAACGTATTTTGAGTACCTGGATACAAAGATTATGGACCTGGAACCTGACACTCCTGCAAGACTTGTCATGTGGGACACAGAGGCCATTAAGAATTATGCTAACATAGACAGCCTGTCAACAGATGACGGAATTTTTGGGAAACACACGGTGAGTCAACTTTTCATCATTTTCCTTTGGCGAACTTTTCGACTCAACATAATGACTTAGCTGGCATATATTAATTTGACTTGACTGTAATTCTTTCCTTCCACATGACAGCTGAAAGACATCTGGCGCACGCCTTTCCAACCACCGCCTGGCTTTCAGGCGCCATTTTTCCAAATGAGTCCCAGACTAGAAGCCTACATAGAAGAATTTGTGCCTCAAGAAAAACTTTGTTCCGTAAGGGATTTCCAGGTTCTGCACCTGATTTTATGTTTGAAATGATGTTCCCTAAGTTTTTACGAAACAGATACATGTCCTATTGTGTTCATCCTGACAGTTTCCTATAGTACGTTAGTTGTGCTTTTGTGTTAAAACCAGAAGTGCTTCCTATAGGACGTTAGCTCTGCTTTTGTGTTAAAACCAGAAGCGCTTCCTATAGGACGTTAGCTGTTCTTTTGTGTTAAAATCAGAAGTGCTTCCTATAGTACGTTAGCTGTGCTTTTGTGTTAAAACTAGAAGTGCTTCCTATAGTACGTTAGTTGTGCTTTTGTGTTAAATATAAAAGTGCTTCATATAGTACCTTAGCTGTGCCTTTATGTTAAAACCAGAAGTGCTTCCTATAGGATGTTAGTCGTACTTTTGTGTTAAATATAGAAGTGCTTCCTATAGTACGTTAGTTGTGATTTTGTGTTAAATATAAAAGTGCTTCCTATAGTACCTTAGATGTGCCTTTATGTTAAAACCAGAAGTGCTTCCTATAGGACGTTAGCCGTACTTTTGTGTTAAATATAGAAGTGCTTCCTATACTACGTTAGCTGTGCTTTTATGTTAAATATAAAAGTGCTTCCTATAGGACGATATCTGTGCCTTTGTGTTAAAACCAGAAGTGCTTCCTATAGGACGTTATCTGTGCTTTTGTGTTAAAACCAGAACTGCTTCCTGTAATACGTTAGCCGTGCTTTTGTGTTAAACATAAAAGTGCTTCCTATAGTACGTTAACTGCGCATTTGTGTTAGATATACAAGTGCCTCCTATAGTACGTTAGCTGTGCTTTGGTGTTAAAACTAGAAGTGCTTCCTATAATACGTTAGTCATGCCTTTGCGTTAAAACTAACAGTGCTTCCTATAGTATGTTAGCTGTGCATTTGTGTTAAAACTAGAAGTGCTTTTATATAATACGTTACCCGTGCCTTTGCGTTAAAACTAACAGTGCTTCCTATAGTACGTTAGCTGTAATTTTGTGTTAAAACTAGAAGTGTTTCCTATAATATGATAGTTGTGCCTTTGCGTTACATATAGAAGTGCTCCCTGTAGTACGTTACCTGTGCTTTTGTGTTAAAACTACAGGTACTTCCTATAGAATGTTAACTGCGCCTTTCTGTTAAATATAGAAGTGCTCCCTATAGTACGTCATCTGTGCTTTTTGCGTTAAAACTACAAGTGCTTCCTATAGTACGTTAACTGTGCCTTTGTGTTAAACATAGAAGTGCTTCCTATAGTATGTTAGCTGTGCCTTTGTGTTAATTATAGCACTGCTTCCCTATGACGGTAGATCAACCATGCTTCGTAAGGTAGGTCGACTGTGCTCTTTCAAGGAATGTGTTCACCATGATTCATGGACTTTGTTAGCCGCGCTTCCCGCAGCACACCATGTGTCCTTCTGCGCACATAATTCCATGCCCTTTCTGCAATTATTGACACAACGTACAGTAGTTCACAAGATATTTTTCATTTTTGGTCTTAATAACTTATTTTCATACTCGGTGTTAAATAATATCTGATGGTTTTTCTTTCAATTCCAGGCCAAGATGAAAATTGCCAAAGTAATCAATCAAATGTACACAGAACTTTTCTCGCGGTTTCAACCAGTTCTCGAGCAGAAATTGGAGAAGCTCCTTTCACTTGGTAGGGATCTTAGTGCAAAACAAACCAAGACCAGAGACCAGGGCGTTTATTGTAACTTGCAACAGGACAGCTCAAATGAAAAAGAAACTTTTTCATCACTCCCTTCAACATATTATACGCTTCCAAGTTCTAGCACGACAAGCAGTCAAAGTTCTTCCAGCAGTGGTTCAACCAGTGTCCTTCACGCCACATCATACTCCCTGGAAAATTTAAAGGGTTGCTGCGATACCCCTGACCCAGAATCCCAGAATCCGTACGACAAAGAGCAGTCCCAAATTCGTCTATCTTCAGACCTAAAATCATCAACCCAGATTAAGTTTCTACTGGAACTGAACAGGATCGACCACAACAAACAGGACATTGATGAACAAGCCAAGATTCATCTGGACAAAGTTCATAACCATTTGCACAACTGCCTTGATGGCTTGCCGGTCCATGAGCCCTTCGTGTCAACATCCGAGATGCTAGAGAGCGGGGCAATTATAATGACAGGTGAAAATTAATCTGAGTGTTATGTACCGATTGAAACCCAAAATTCTGCTGGAGGATCTGCAAACCACAACTCTCTGACAAGCCCACTGGAAAAACTCTTGGAGGAAACAGCAAAACCTACTGCAACAGAAACATCAGCCTCACACTCTGCGGTTGACAAACAATTGCTGACTGATCCAATCTCAACAGATACACTTGGAGCACCTGTTTATCACGTTGGGAAAACGTCACCAACTACTGCATGGTCCAGCGGTTCTGACAGCGCTCACAACAACTCTTCAACCAACACAAAAAGCCTCACTGTTTCCCAGCCTGCACAAAAATCAAACAATGTCACTGGACAACGTTCTTATTCGCTACAGGAAGATAAGGTCCATCTTGTTTCAACTTTGAGAGACGAGAAGAACATTGCTGAAACAGAACGCACAAGAGCTACTTCCTCCCTTCCTCCTACAGTAGAAGTCCCCAGTGATTACGCCAATGTTACCGCTCAAGATCGACACGGAAAAGCAATTCCATCCACTAGTGATGCTCCACTGATTGCTGCACCATCTGTCAATGCAGAAGACAATAACATTGCAGAAGAACATGAACAGTGTATGAAGCAACCACCTATTGATCCCACAGACAGCGTCCCTATTACCACAAGCGCACATCCGCCAGAACCGGAACCACAAATGGCAGCTCACAAGAGGTCCTTAAAGCAGTCAGAAGATCCAAGTAACAAGAGTACAACGCCTCCTATGAAAAGAGTTAGGATACTGGAGCCTCCACATAATTCAATAGAAACTGCAAACAACCAGTCTCTACAAGCTGACAACCACAGAAGCCTCCTTAATTGTGGATTCATTGATGATGATCAAATATGGTCTGACCCATCTATCTATGAACAACTTGACAGAGTCATTGAACAAAAAAAGAAACAACCCTTTCATAACCAAGTAGCATCACAACAATGCCAACCTGATGCTGTCTCACACTTGGCCAAGAATTCAAGCTCGTCAGCTAGATCTTCCCTTTCAAACTATCCAGAGCCACCTATACCCAGCAGATCAGGATCAATGTCAGGCGGTAGCCACCTCACACAGGCCTTTGATACGTCATACTCTATAGGTTTAACTCAAACAGTCTTGTCCCAAAGTTTACCAGCAACTCCCTTGTCCCAACACTACAACCAACCAGCTCCTAGTATCAAAAACCACTTCTACTGACATCCTGGTGCTCAGAATAACGACGGTTCAAACAAAAGCCAGCGCTCACCATATGCGATGAACAACCAAAGTCACAAGTGGTACCAGCAACAAACCACTGTCCGTGATGCCCACTACCCCCAACACAATGATGCTCAGAATAATAGCACTACATGGTGCCAACAACGCCAACCTCAAGAGCAGAACAATCAGCAACCACACAGAGGAGGGTCTAATGGGCAAAGTTACAGTGCCTTGCAACAACAGTTCAACAGCATGCAGTATTCCGGCCATCCTCTCCAGCATTTTCCAACAGATATTCCTTCAAGCTCAACCGGTGATCCAACTGTCAGAACATTAGAACTGCGCATGCAGCACCAACCACAACGCCTAATGTTCCAAAGAAACAACAATTATAATGAGGGTCGTCTACAAATTAGTAATGGTCAATTGAACTCCGGTGGTCATGTCTTCCAGCCTCACCAACATCATTCTGAGCTAGAACAGGCTTGATTCACTGACCAAGGGAATGACCATCAAGATCACTGCCAACTTTTGGAAATAAGAGATTCCACAAACGAGGAGAAAGAAGTGTATGAAACAATCATCGAAAATACGCCAGGTATCTAGCAAAATGATAGGTAATGAATTCGTTGTTCCTGTTACAGTAAAGTTTTGGTCCCTTCATTTAATAATGCTAATCGTTTCATCTAATGTTTAAAAAGAAAATCTTACGATTTAAAATTCATTTGTTTTTTTACGGCAAGAGGATATTCTCCGTCGATCGACGTTGGGCCGATCATCGAACTTTATGTTTGTCAATGAAGGTATGCGGATATATCCACGCATTCGTGGTCGATGCTTACTCAGTGTTGCTGATGAAAGAACAATTCTACGCAACGCCAGCATTTGTGCACAAGCATATAATGTACATGGACGCTTCTGTAAGTTCTTGCTTCTCATAAATAATAATAACAAACCACAGTTACTACTACTACCACACTGAGTGACACAGCTACAATTTTCTGCAGGATAAATTTAAAGTTCTAGGAGCAAGCACAGAACTACTCAAGGAACACATTGTGGAAAAAACTATTGGGTACAGGCTGCCCAACAAATGTAACATCGTGAGTTCACCCTACTCACTCTATCTGCCCAGTGTTCTTCTTTGATTCTACAAGTTTTTCTTGTTACAATGATATTATTTCCTGTTAATTGTTTTAGGTCTTAATACTTGTGAGAAAGGATCCACATTTTATCTACCTCATCATCGTGAATCTTGCAATGCGTCGCTTCGAAATTCTGTGTCCTTATATCAATTGCGACGGTATAAAGGAACACTCGGACATTGTCATCGAAAACTTCAAGAGAGCTTACCATTCTGCTTACAACAACTATCCTCACACCATGGCCTCCTTTCATGTCAAACCTGTGCAGAGTGTATGTAACTCAGACAGAGAGTAAGTTTCTTTTAACTGTAGCTCTACCTCATTTAAACCATGCATCTTTTTGTTCCACTACACATCCCATACCTACTGTTCACCTTCTAATCACAGACATTAATGCTCTCAATTTTCAGGGATGACAGTGCTATTTACACCATGCATTTGATGCCGCTCATTAATATGAATAATAATTCATTTTTTATCAATAATGTAAGTTCACTCTCATTGACAACACATCAACATACGTTCATCCAAGCCAGCTGAACATTAAGATTTGCAATAAATTTTATTAATTTGTACGGTTATGTGTTTGCAGATCCATGTGAAACGGATAAGAGAACAACTAACTTACAAAATGATAACATCCAACCACAACACAGGCCATGTATTTGAGGCACTTAGCATCGTCCTCGACAAGTACAATATCCGGCGCGAAAGAAGAAGATTTGGAAGAAGATGACTACTGCTTAAATTTGCCTTAATTTAGCTGGAGCCATCCGAACATTGTTTCAGCCAGCCATATCGACTCATATGTAATCACAACAACGTTTCACCTATTTTTGTGTCCGTCCGAGATATCTGCTATGGATCCCGTTAAACACAGTTGTGCGTTCAAATGGTCAAGTCTTAAATTCCTGAACAGCAAACATTTACAAATAAGAATCATATTTTTTCCAAAAGTTCTAAACATGATATTCAACACATCACTTCCTTGCACTAGAACACCACTCACTTCAATAAGACATAATAAAAGAAACAATTGAAACACAGAGGAAAAACACTATCAATTCGTAAGCATCTGACGAAGGAGCTAAATGACTCACCTCCAGTAATCCGGGTCACAGAGGCACTGTCGTGCCTCTTATCCACGTAGAACGTGCCTCTCTAACCACAGACAACTAAACTGACACACTGGATGTCTTCTGGAAACCATACAAATAACCCTCATTGCACTTAAAAGCAAGATTAGTATCTTCATCACCCCTCCTTATGGCTAAAGCCCTACACTCCTCGATGTAACGAGCAAGATGAGCTCTAACACTGCCTGGAACATACTGCACAACAAATCAAAACAAGGATCATAATCAAAACCTAAACAGCATGAGCAGCACCAAAAGAAATAAGCGTGTGTGCCAAAAATTGAACAATTATAAAATGATATTCTTACAACACGCCCAACAACGCTGCTCTGTGACCACACCGAACCCATCTACAGAAGAATCAACAGAAGAATACGGGCCACCAGGCATACGGCAAAAAGGACAAGCCATAACTGCAAGGAACAAAATGATTATCAAGAACTAATCCCACAAAACCCAGTTGAAACTTGACATCTGATAGTGTTGGTAGTCCCCACTCGTAACTACCCCATAAATCTCCATATCCCGGAAATATAATGGGAACAAAAAGAGAAACGAGAAAGGGAAATAGGGAACCCACGAAGGCAACCGGTAGGGAACGGCGATCACGCGAACGGGGAAGCGCGGTCGACGCTAAAGAAGGACCGTCGTAACAGCAGGCAACAAGCACGGCGTTCGGACAGGGCCGCCGAACCACGCCGACAAGAGCGGCGGCACGACGACGGACGGAGACGACGGCAAAGAAAGAACAGTGCTCACTGACGGTTCGCCCACACTAGAGAGAAAACAGATCTCAAAACAGATCAAAAGGTTTTACAAAACATTAAAAGTATAAGGACTAAAGTGAAAAAAAGGAAAAACCTGAAAGGGAAACCAGAAACCAGAAAACACGGGAGACGCCGTGCGCGCGACAAGTGTGGCGCGCGGAGCGCCTCGTAAAAGTCTCCCGACCGCTCCATGCGTGACACTTGGCACGCGGGGAGCACTCCCCGACTAATCATTGCGACGAGCGCTCCTCAATTAGTGATTTCGCACGGGGGCTGCACGGTAATGAAATGCTGGGCTGGCATTGTATTTGCAATGAAAATCTGGGCCTACAACCTCACGATGGGTAGCTTAATCAGTAGGCCCACTGCTAAGATCGACAAAACAAATGTGATTTCCTCTTCTCTTCCCCAAAAACAAAGCTGTGATTATAGAAAATTTTCAAAAAAAATGTTGTATTGGAGACGCGGGGAATCGAACCCCGTGTCTCTCGCATTAAAATATATTTTTATTATTAATCAAACAGAAAAGGGATATGTCGTAAAAGTGTTGGTGCTGGAATGGAAAAGAGCAATATATTCCATTTGTATCTACGGGTATGGACGGTCTTTCATTATTCTTCGTCATATTGACCACATTGATCCCTATTTGCATTTCATGAGAATCATATTTGTAAACCAGTAGCTTCACGTGCTCAATGCGCTTCACTTATCCTGGACTCTGCTCCAGATAATGATCGCCTGAATCATGCTCCTTATTGCGGTTCTAACCACCTATGCTTTGCATGTTCGACCACTTCATACTAGTATTTCGAGACGACAAAAATGTAGAGTGCCATACTCCTTCCGACGAGAAATACAACACCCGCACAACTTTCAAAATCAACAATTTTCTCAATTATATGTGGATTATCTAATATGGAGTCGATAGAATTGACAAGTGTTTAACCCAATCATATTTATTTGTATCACACAACCGACATGGGTTTACACAAACTGTTTGACATGGGTTTACACAAACGTCCAAGATTAGTAGACCGACTTCTGCCTGCATCTATTAATATTACTCCACACATCGACCGCTATCCAACATGCATCTAGTGTATTAAGTTCATGGAGAAACAAAGTAATGCAATAAGAACGATGACATGATGTAGGCAAAATCTATTTATGTAGAAATAGACCCCATCGTTTTATCCGTAGTAGCAACGATACATACGTGTCGGTTCCCCTTCTATCACTAGGATCAAGCACCGTAAGATCGAACCCAGTACAAAACATCTCTTCCCATTCCAAGATAAATAGATCAAGTTGGCGAAATAAAACCCAAATATCAGAGAAAAAATACGAGGCTATAAGCAATCATGCATATAAGAGATCAAAGAAGACTCAAATAACTTTCATGGATAAAAAGATATAACTGATCATAAACTCAAAGTTCATCAGATCCCAACAAACACACCGTAAAAATAGTTACATCATATGGATCTCCAAGAGACCATTGTATTGAGAATCAAACGAGAGAGAGGAAGCCATCTAGCTACTAACTACGGACCCGAAGGTCTACAAAGAACTACTCACGCATCATCGGAGAGGTACCAATGGAAGTGGTGAACCCCTTTGTGATGGTGTCTAGATTGGATCTGGTGGTTCTGGACTCTGCGGCGGCTGGAATTGATTTTCGTCGACTCCCCTATAGTTTCTGGAATATTGGGGTATTTATAGAGCAAAGAGTCGGTTCAGGGGGCACCCGAGGTGGGCACAACCCACCAGGGCGCCCTCGGGCCTCCTGACGCGCCCTGGTGGGTTGTGCTCCCCTCGGAGCACCCCTAGGCGCTTTTTCGACCCACTGGATGTCTTCTGGTCCAAAAAAATCTCCAAAAAGTGTCGATGCGTTTGGACTCTGTTTGGTATTGATTTCCTGCAATGTAAAAAACATGTAGAAAATAGCAACTGGCACTTGCACTATGTCAAAAAATGACTATAAAATGATTATAAAACATCCAACAATGATAATATAACAACATGGAACAATAAAAAATTATAGATACATTGGAGACGTATCATGTACCCTCAAGAATGCTTTGCTTATTATAAGAGACCATTTTGGCATGTCCTTTGCCTCAAAAGGATTGGGCTATCTTGCTGCACTTTTGTTACTATTATCGTTACTTGCTCGTTACAAATTATCTTGCTATCAAGCTACTCCATTACTTACAATTTCAGTTCTTGTAGACATTACCTTGCCGAAAACCACTTGTCATTTCCTTCTCGCTCCTCGTTGGGTTCGACACTCCTACTCATCGAAAAGAGCTTCAATTGATCCCCTATACTTGTGGGTCATCATGTGTCATCACCTTCTCAAATAAGCGCCAGAACCTGAGAGCACTATTGTCATCCTCATACATTGTGTGTATCTAATGTTGGGTGCATCATGACTGGATCTTTTGTACAATGAATTACAAGGTTTAGTCGCTGTTTGAACTTTGGAGGTGCTCTGCATTTATGTTTTGCGGTCTCAGAAAGGGCTAGCGAGATACCACTATTATCATATTATATCATGGTTGTTTTGACAAGTGTTGTTGTTTGGGATATCTTATTATTGCTCGCTAGCTGATTATGTCGTGTTGGGAAACGTAGCATGCAATTTCAAAAAAAAAATCCTAGGCTCACGCAAGATCTATCTAGGAGATGCATAGCAACGAGAGGGGGAGAGTGTGTACATGTACCCTCGTAGACCGAAAGCGGAAGCGTTAGTTTAACGCGGTTGATGTAGTCAAACGTCTTCACTATCCAACCGATCCAAGTACTGAACATACGACACCTCCGTGTTCAGCACACGTTCAGCTCGATGATGTCCCTCGAACTCTTGATCCAGTAGAGGGTCGAGGGAGAATTTTGTCAGCACGACGACGTGGTGACGGTGATGGTGATGTGATCCGCGCAGGGCTTCGCCTAAGCACTACAACGCTATGACCGGAGGAGTAAACTATGGAGGGGGCACCGCACACAGCTAAGAGAATATCTGTTGTGCCTTTGGGGTGCCCCCTGCCTACGTATATAAAGGATGTGGGAAAGAGGTCGGCGGCCAGGAGGGGCGCGCCATGGGGGGAGTCCTACTTGGACTCCTAGTCCAAGTAGGATTCGCCCCCTCCCCCTTTTCCTTTCTCCACCAGAGGGAATAGGAACGAGAGGGAGAAGGAAAGGGAAGGGGGCGCCGCCCCCACCTCCTTGTCCTATTCGGACTACCTAGGAGGGGGGCGCGCAGCTGAGGGAGTCCTGGATTAAGGGGTCCTCGGGCGTCCGGGCTATGGGACATGGGCGGGACCGATGGGTCGTGAAGATACAAGGTAGAAGACATTTCCCCGTGTCCGGATGGGACTCTCCTTTGCGTGGATGGCAAGATTGGCATTCGGATGTGTAGTTTCCTTCTTCTGTAAACCGACTCTGTATACCCCTAGTTCCCTCCGGTGTCTATATAAACCGGAGGGTTTAGTCCGTGGAGGCTATCAGAATTCATAAAGGCTAGACATCTAGGGTTTAGCCATTACGATCTCGAGGTAGATCAACTCTTGTAATCTCTACACTCATCAAAGTCAATCAAGCAGGAAGTAGGGTATTACCTCCATTAAGAGGGCCCAAACCTGGGTAGAACACTGTGTCCCCCGTCTCCTGTTACCTTGGATCCTCAGATGCACAGTCCGGACCCCCTACCCGAGATCGGCCGGTTTTGACACCGACATTGGTGCTTTAATTGAGAGTTCCTTTGTGTCGTCAACAGAGGGATCGATGGCTCGCCTTATCATCAATGACAGAATTACCTCAGGAGGGGACGTAGCTCCAGGGTAGATCCTCCAGCTCGGCGGTTTTACCATGGGCGCCCCCTCGGCCGTTAAGCCAAAGGCGGCCCCTCAAATTGCCAAACCTCATCTCCGCATCGGCCTAGAACACTCCGAAAAGATGGATCAGGCAGACGTCTCATCCTTGAACAAACTGCTAGATCGCATCGCTGCCCTGGGAGTCGCAACATACTATGATCTGATTGGGCTAAAACCCGATCAGAGGAAATCAAGTCCCCGCCGATCACCAATCTAGTGGCGGTTGTGGAGGAACAAGCCAGAACGCTTCTCCCAATAAGCTAAGGACAAGCTATGTTCGGATTTCTGAGCCCTGCGAGCCGGATACCCATCTTTGGGAAGAGACTCCATGTCCTCCGAACATAGAATCAGGCGTTGAGCCTGAAAGTCACCAGGACACTTTGGATACTGGGCTAGTGGCCTCAGAAATTCTTCAAACTCCGGATGCAATAGTGGGTCAGGGTTCGGATTTTAACCCGCCCACCCACCACCAGCAATATTCTCCATGCAATTCAGGTCCCCCAGACGTATGTGACCTAATGTATGTGCGGCAGCAACCTCAGGAAACGGTCCATCACTTCTGGGACAGATTCCTCCTTGTTAAAAACAAGATAAAAGATTGTTGCGACGTCAACGCGGTTTCTTATTTTTGCCGCAACTATACGGACGAGGGAATCCTCAATGCCCTCAACTATGCCGCATACTGCACTTCACAAATTTGGCATATATAGTACATAAGTATTGCGCAATGGAAAGCGCCTGGAAGGCACAGACAACCTAGTGGGAACCGCCGGCCTTTAAGCCTCCCATCGGACGAGCAAAAAGGATGCACCCTTACGGGGCACCCGATCATCATCCTATGGACAGAAAAATAAAGCCCTTCACGGGACATAAAACTGTCCTTGATGAGTTTGAGGGAGTCCCGGACTAGGGGGTGTCCGGATAGCCGGACTCCAAGACTATGAAGATACAAGATTGAAGACTCCGTCCCGTGTCCGGATGGGACTTTCCTTGGCGTGGAAGGAAAGCTTGGCGATACGGATATGTAGATCTCCTACCATTGTAACCGACTCTGTGTAACCCTAACCTATCCGGTGTCTATAAAAACCGGAGGGTTTAGTCCGTAGGACGAACAACAATCATACCATAGGATAGCTTCTAGGGTTTAGCCTCCTTGATCTCGTGGTAGATCTACTCTTGTACTACCCATATCATCAATATTAATCAAGCAGGAGTAGGGTATTACCTCCATCGAGAGGGCCCAAACCTGGGTAAAACATCGTGCCCTTGTCTCCTATTACCATCCGCCTAGACGCGATTCGGGACCCCTACTCGAGATCCGCGGTTTTGACACCGACATTGGTGCTTTCATTGAGAGTTCTCTGCGTGCCGCCATCGGTAGGATGCCTCATCTCGTCTTTAAATACGATACCATCGCCAAAGAAGCCTTGGCCATTGGTCGACTCTCCGGCTAGGCGGTTTCTCATGACCGCTAGTTCGCCGCTGCTACCGACGATGACCTCTCGAGTCATCGAAACCAATCTCCATGTTAGTTCGGAACTTGCCGAACAGTTAGATCCGATCGAGATCTCCTCCATAAACGAGCTCTTGGATCGCATCGCCACCCTGGGAGTCGCCACAGATTACGACCGGATCGGGCCTAAAACCAATCTGAGAGAGATCAACTCTCCCCAGACTACCCATCATGTTGCGGTGATAGAGGAGCAATGTGGGGATTCTTCTTCTATCTTAAGGACTAGCTATGTCCGGATTCCCGATCCCTCCATGCCGGATTCCTGCGGAGGGACGGATGTCGATCAAGCCCTGAACTTAAAGTCGGCGGCTGGTCGGACTCGTTGGATAGCACTCAAAATCCAAACTTCCGAAGTTCGAAACTTCTCGCCCTTGAGTCCTAAATTGGACGGGTTCTGGATTTAGTGCTACCCGCCCACCCAAACATTAGCGATCTCTCGAATTCGCAAGAGCCCGCCAAACAAGACATCATTATTGGGCGATTCCTCCCGGTTATGAACAGGATAAAGGACTGCCGAGAGGAGGACGAATCCCAATTTTTTGCAATAATTGCATGGACAAGGGAATCCTAAACGCCATAAGTCGTCGCGAAATTACACGCTTTGCTGACTTGGCGACCATAGTAAAAAAGTACTGTGTGATGGAGAGCGCCTGGAAAACCGAAAGTAAATTTTGGGATAATCCGGCCCCGAATACATCCCTAGTCCGGAACGAAAGGGTGCATCATTATCAAGGACCTGGGTTGAATACCAAAAAACCAAAACCCCCTAAAGGGTACGGAACCGTACTGGAGGGTTGGCTAAACGGACCCTGCAAAATTCATAGCACAGAGGGCGCCACTCCAACTCATAGCCTTCGAGCATGTTGGATACTATGGCAGGTGGCCAAAAGTGGCGAAGAGCTTCTAGCTTCGGAATCCCAGCCCAGCAACATCAGTACGGTGTTAACAGTCTTCCAGACTTTCGCATCAAATAACATGCGAAAACGAACACTCCGCAACCTTGCCGAAGTCTACCAAGTAGCAACAATAAATCCAGGGAGTGACACGACTATTACCTTTAATGCCGTGATTTAACCTAAATTCCGAACTGCCGGGGCACCAGCCGCATTGGTCCTCAGCCCGATAGTGGACGGCTTTCGCCTTACTAAGGTACTCATGGATGGCGGCAGCGGACTAAACCTCATCTATGAGGAAACCCTCCAAAAAATGGATTAGGGGGTGTCCGGATAGCCGGACTACCATCATCAGCCGAACTATCATCAGCCGGACTATCATCATCGACCGGACTCCAAGACTATGAAGATACAAGATTGAAGACTTCCCCCCGTGTCCGAATGGGACTTTCCTTGGCGTGGAAGGCAAGCTTGGCGATACGGATATGTAGATCTCCTACCAATGTAACCGACTCTATGTAACCCTAGCCCTCTCCGGTGTCTATATAAACCGGATGGCCTTAGTCCGTAGGACGACAATCACAACAACCCTTACAATCATACCATAGGCTAGCTTCTAGGGTTTAGCCTCCTTGATCTCGTGGTAGATCCACTCTTGTAAACATCCACAATATCAATATCAATCGAGCAGGACGTAGGTTTTTACCTCCATCGAGAGGGCCTGAACCTGGGTAAAACATCGTGTCCCTTGTCTCCTGTTACCATCCGCCTAGACGCACAGTTCGGGACCCCCTACCCGAGATCCGCCTGTTTTGACACCGACATTGGTGCTTTCATTGAGAGTTCCTCTGTGTCGTCACCGATAGGCTTGATGGCCTCTTCAATCAACAACGATGCAGTCCTGGATGAGACTTTTCTCCCGGACAGATCTTCGATTCGGCGTCTTCAGATCTGCGGGCCAACTCGGTTGGCCATCCGAGCAGATCGAAGCTACGCCCCTAGCCGTCAGTCAGGTTTGAAGCCTAAACTTCACGGCCGATATCCGCGGGGACTTGATCTTCGATGGATCTGAGCCACAGCCGAAGCGTGCGCGCTGTCACGATGGGCATGACCTAACTCGCCGCGGACAAGACCTTGAGGTTGCACGAATCCGCCCGACCCATAGTCCGGAGCTGATCGCCGGATCGAGGACGGATGGCTGGACACCGCCGGAGCCGCAACTCCTACGGCGATGGAGCGAACACTTACCTTGTCCCGCATAAAGCTCATGACTCGAGGTGCCGGACTCCTGCCGGACTCGAACCTCCTGCGCCCCTACCGGTCGAATCCGGTGGCGCCGATCATGGAATTCACCGCTGCGGACATCTTTTAGCACTCGCCCTTGGCGATATCATAAATTCATCAAGCATCTCTCGCTATCCGGAGAGCCCCGATCATCGGCGATTTAACGGCGTGATTTGACCACGATTCAAGACATCGACGGTATGGACGACGATGCCGGAGACTACCAAGAACCAGTGCCTACAGGACACTGGAAGACCACCTCGTCATACGGCATATACATGGTGGACACCCCAAAGGGAAGCAGCAACGAGGAACAACGGGACGCGGCAGTGGATGATCCCGCCGATAAACAACCAAAACGGCGACGTAGTCGCCGCCCTAAGTCCCGCCTCGATCAAAGCATCCTTCCTAACGACCCAGCGATAGAGCAGGGCAAACCAGCAGACGACGAACAGGACAAGCCGGATAATCAACCCCTTCACGGAGCAATCAACAGTTCGGAAACAACACCGAGCATAAGAACATACACAAAAACTCGTCGCCACCGCAAGAAGTTTGAAGAAGGCTAAAGGAAGCTCAAAACAGCGAAGACACGCCGTAATGAAGTGGAACAAAGTATTCAAGACTGCAGACAAATATGGCAATGGCCATCAAACTAAGAGCTACCGAGCGCAAGTTGTTGCTAGAATTTGACGAGGAAGCCATAGAGCCTTCACAGTCAAAAAATAAAGAGGCCGCCTGGCCGGATAGACGGCCGATGACAGCCCAAAGCGACAAGCGGGGCTGCACACAAGCTGAATTATAATCCTGGGAAAACGGACTGCCCAACTAGGTCCATCTACGGGCCAAAAAAGAGGACCCCAATAAGTAACACACCACGACAGGTGTTCGAAGACAGCGGCACACCCAAATCTGGGCGCCGCACACCGCTATGTTTTATCGATGAGGTGCTGGATCATGAATTTCCAGCAGGGTTCAAACCCATAAACATAGAGGCATACGACGACACAACAGACCCCGGAGTCTGGATAGAAGATTACATACTACACATACACATGGCTAGAGGAGACGATCTCCATGCCATAAAATACCTACCCCTCAAGCTCAAAGGGCCAGCTCGGCATTGGCTCAAAAGCCTCCCAGAAAATACTGTTGGAAGTTGGGAAGAGCTTGAGGACGCGTTTAGAGCAAATTTTCATGGGACTTATGTCCGCCCTCCGGATGCAGACGATTTGAGTCATATAACCCAACAGCCCAGAGAGTCAGCGCGCAAATTCTGGAACAGGTTCCTTACCAAAAAGAACCAAATAGTCGACTGTCCGGACGCAGAAGCCCTAGCAGCTTTTAAATACAACGTCCGAGACGACTGGCTCGCAGACACCTCGCCAAGAGAAGCCAAGAACAATGGCCGCTAACAAGCCTCATGACGCGCTTATGCTAGAGAAGACAGCTGGCTAGCAAGATGCAGCACCAGCGACCCGAGTACATCCGAGATCGAGATGGAACGATAGTCACGGCGCAGGAAAGACCAATACGGAATAAAGAAAAAAGCCCAAAGGCACGGCGGTCAACACCGGATTCAAAAGCTCGCGGCCAAACAATACAACACGGCCTCTTAAGGAGAACAGAGATGAGCTATCAAATTTAAACAAAATTTTAGATCGGATATGTCAAATCCACAGTACCTCTGGAAGGCCTGCAAACCATACCAACCGAAATTGTTGGGTTTTCAAACAGTCCGGCAGACTCAACGCCGGACACAAGGGGCTCGATGTGCCAAGCGAGGACGATGACGAACCCCACCAGCAGAGCACCGGAAGTCAAAAGACTTTCCCACAAGAAGTCAAAACAGTAAACTCGCTTCACGTGATAGTACGGAAAGCCAACACGGCACTTGCTAAGACAAGTGTCGCACGATCCACCCCAGTGGACCGAGATTGGACGTCAAAACCAATCACTTTTGACCATCCGGATTAGTCCGTAGTATCCGGAACGCAGGATAGACTGCCCGATATTGATCCCATAATAGACGGACTGCAATTAACGAGGTTTTGATGGACGGCGGCAAAGGACTTGAACTCTGCTATTTCCGGACACAATCCGCAAGTTGGGATAGACCATACTACAACCGCATAGCCGCACTTCCTTCAAAGGAGTGGCGCCAGCCCTTACGCCAGTGCACAGTTTCATTATTACCAGAAGTTGTGTCAGGGTCACCTGACAACTTCCGACGAGAAAAGCTAACCTTTCATGTCGCCCCATTTACAAGTAGCTATCAAGCATCACTGGACGGAAGCTTTCGCCCGCTTCAATGCAATACCACATTACGAGTCTCTTACGCTTAAAATGCCCGGTCCACGTGGCATCACTTCATTAAAAGGTCGCTTGAGACCCCGGACATGGCTGGACGAGTCCGGAATAAATAAGCTAGGGGCTACCTAGCCGCACATCCCTTCACAAGGGTTTGCACATATAAGCCATAATGCGCTAGCATAGGCTCAACTTTCTTAATCTATATTTCAATTTTTATGCACTTTCTCGCACAATTTCCTTTCCAACCAAGTTCTTCTCTTTTTACAGATGAACAGCGGCACACCCGCCCGTGATACGGCACAACGGAGACACAAAGCAGACGTGCAAGAGGGACCCGCTGTAAGGACTCTTTTCGGACTAAGACCCACGTAAACCTTTCATCTGTCTCTTGTTACTATAATCCCTGGTTTATCATTATAACCAGAGTGGAGATCGGCGTTTTGGCATCGGCCGCGCTGTAAGAACCTGCCTGCATTCGGACACAAGGGGCTTAGGGCTTTGTTTTGCCCGCTATTATAAAGACCGAACACCTTCGGGAGTGTTCGACGCCCTCGAGTTAGGGCCTTATATGCATCAGCTCGAATCATGTCTTTGGTCAAATGTTGGGTTTGCCGGCTGCCTGTGTTTTATCATCGGCTAACGCGGCTCCGGAGAACTACTGTGATTGTGCCCCCTCGCCGGGCGAGCACCTCAAGAGAGAAAGCCGAAAACTTCTTGTCATGATATAGCGAGAGACTGGTCAACCACTCGATCGACCTTGGGAATGTTTAGGATTCCTCCGCTTTGACGAAGGGCCGCTTTCCGCCAGCACATACGCGCCTCAATTCGAGAGCGCGGTGCCCTGTGGGCTATGTCGTAGCCCCACCCTCGAACTACATGGCTAAGTGAAAGTGATAAAGCATTATAGTCCGGTTGCCTCGCTTGCTACGCTACCACCTCCTTTACAGGACCGAGACGTCGGATTAAGTGTGAAACGCGCTATTTTTATGAACACCCCGCACCTTGTGCGTGGGGGCTGAAGCCGACGATCGCCATCTTTCAGGTTATACACACGTATACATGAACAGCCGCATAGGAGATATTCTATTACTTGAACGCACAAGTATAAAAGGCGCTTACATCATCGTTTTACATCATATAAACGTTCATTCGAACGTAACATTTTTTTAGCACTGTGACTCTATTACACGAGCACCACGCAGTACTTCGCGAAAATAGTGCTCGACGGGTAACCGGTTATCATCCGAACCCGGGGTCGCAACAGCGGTGGCATCCATGTCTATCCAATGTGTCTTCACACGGGCGAGCGCCATCCGCGCACCCTCTATGCAGGCCGACCGCTTCATCGCCTTGATATGCGGCACCGCCCCAAGAAATTGCTGCAATAAACCAAAATAACTCTTGGTGGGGCCTATCCGCCGGATATGAGTCACTATATCCGTCATAGCAAGCCCGACAACCTATTTAGCTCAGCCCACTCAGCCAAACGGTCGGTCAGCGGAAGTGAACGCCCGGACTATGGAATTGAGACCAAAACAGCTCTTCCGTCTTGTGATCCTTCCGACTTGAATGCACAACCAAGATCCGCCGCACTCGCTGCTAAGTCCATATAAGGGTCCTCGGGACCCCACAGTTGGCCCAGTGAGCATATTTTGATCCAGAACCTTGGCGCAGCGTAAAAGGCTTGCTAGCTACAATATCCCGCCCGGCGCAGTTTTTCCTTCATAGCCCGCATTGCTGAGCGGGCATTCTTGGCTTCGCGGTGGCCTTCCACTGGTCTTCTTGCCCGCTTAGGCGCTCCTTCCCAAGAGCCTCATTGTGGTCGGTAGCATCTTTTAACTTCACGGCCATTTCGCTATCTCTTCCCTGCTCCGGCAGTGTGCGCCCTTCGCCGCTAACTCTCGGCCGCCTCGAGACCGCCAGATTACTCTTCGGCCTGCTCCTTGGCTTGAGCAAGTTCGCCCAAGGCTCTCCACGGCAGCGGCACTATCTCGCATTTCACGCACATGTTGTAAGGAGATAGCTTCGCCCCTTACCAAGTGACCGCCAATAACACTTACCTTGCGACTCATCAAGTCGCTTGTTGATCAGCGTGATGTCCGTGATCCGCACCATCGAAGTTGCCGCTTTAGTTCAGCAACCCATCAGTCCTGGCCCCGGACGACCCGCCACCTGCATCGGCACGACGGAATTTAAACCTGCGATTTTGATCCTCGGACGCTGTCGACTTCGACAACCTACCGAGTCTCGGGGCTACTATCTATACAGGCGCATTCTATATGCAAAACTGTTAAAAGGTGTGTCATTTTACATACCTCAAACCCCGCCAAAGAACTCCCGGCATCAGGTAACCCGCCTTGGGCGGACTAAATCCTTTCAATCACCATGCTCATCAATGCGTGCTGATCTTACGAGATAGACGCCTTCTCAAGCAGATCCTTCACCGCACACCGCTTGGCGCCGAACTATCCGGCTTTGCCAAACCCGGGGCTCCTCCGTGGCGACACTTCAGGCTCGTCCGCCCTATCCGACGGCGCCCGGACGGAGGCATCTCGCTCTCTATCATCTCCGGACGAAGGTCCCTCAAGACGAGCTCATCTGCAAGGACGGAGATCCGAACTACAAGGTAAAACTTTAGTTATCCTCGAAGCACAAATAGGGATGTCCCTTATTATAAAACTCCTTTCTTTCTACTTACGGCTCGCTGGAGGGCTGACTCATTAAAGGAGATTGTGCGGCGGGGCCTCCCGGACGCTGGACCCTCCGGCGAAGATTTCTTCCCCGCTTAGGGGCTTTTGCCCCGGTCCTCGGAGGCAGTCCTCTTCTCCCCTTGGGGAGGGATTTCGATCCCCCTCTTTCAAGAGCCTCCTTAGGCGAGGTAGTAGCTTCCTTGTTTTCCCCTTCGTCTTCCTTTGAAGGCGCAACTCAACATCCGGACCAGCACGGATCCGGCGCGGTCTCGGGAGGGGGCTGGACAACATATCAATTTTGCTTCCGCTATCCACTCCTGTAGAAGGAAATTGGTCATAAGGCTAATCATCGAAGGCAAACAAACGGTATGTCCGGACTTGGAACTACTTACTTGAGTATCCAGGCGATTGCAGCTTAGTCCAGCATCCTCGGTCAATTCCGGATGCACCTCTTGCGATCCGAAGAATATGTTATACATCTCCAGGGGTGTCATACCCATGAAGTGTTGAAGAATCCGTGGGCCCTCCGGATTGAACTCCCATAGCCGGAGAGGACGGCGTTTGTAGGGCAGGAGACGCCTAATCAGCATAACCTGCATCACCACCACCATATCGATCTCCCTCGTTAGGAGATCTCGAATCCGGCCCTGCAGTAGGGGCACGTCCTTTGACGGCCCCCAGTTGAGCCCTTGGTTGACCCACGACATCAACCTTCGTGGAGGTCCTGGGCGGAATAGGGGCGGCGGCTTTTGTCTGCAGCCCCTCGGAACGGTAATATAGAACCACTCTTGCTGCCACAGGGCATCGGCCCTCTTACTTATGGCCGCCCCGCCAGACTCCGCTTGACGCCCCCCGATCTTCTTCGGCGCCACATTAAAGGTCTTCAGCCACAGGCCGAAGTGAGGGGTGACGCGGATGAAGGCTTCGCAAACGACAATAAATGCGGAAATATGGAGGATGGACTCCGGAGCCAAATCGTGGAATTCCAACCCATAATAAAACATGAGCCCTCTCACAAAAGGATCCATCGGGAAGCCTAAACCCCGACGGAGGTGGGATACGAAAACGACATACTCGCCGGGCTCAAGGGTGGGGATGGCCTGCCCTTCGGCAGGCAACCTATGCGAAATCTCGTAAGACAGGTACTTGGCCTCCCGCAGCTTTAGCACGTCCTCCTCCGTGACGGAGGAGGGCATCCACCGACCCCGAGGTCGGAACCGACATCGTTGAAGGTCCAAAGCGCCAATCTGGAGCTCTAGGTGCTGGAACTTGGAGCGTGGAGAGGATTCGATGGAGGATTGAAGAAAAGAAACGAGCCTTGGTCCCATTATAAAGAGGGAGAATACCAAGAGCCGCCTCCGTGACTGTTTGGGACTCGCCGATAGAGGGCGTGGCTAACGGGCGCGTTGGGTTACCCACGTCCGTATTGATGAGAATCCGGATTAAGGGGAAACACGATCTACGCTTCGACAAAGACGCTAAGGAAACCGCCTCGCTAAATGCGCTAAGGTGGTAAAGTAAAAAACAATTCAAGTAATGGCTTGGTAGTGGTGTGACGTCATGCCACAAAAAACGTCAGCAGATTGAACTCGTGTATATATTATTATTCTCTCTACGGTGGAATGTGGAATTTATTTTGCAGAGCCGGACACTATCCTGGTGTTCACAATCTTCTATCATTCGGAGGAGGAACCCGCCTTGCAATGCCAAGCAATATACGCGCCGGACTTATCGTCATTGAAGCCTATTTCAGGGGCTACTGAGGGAGTCCTAGATTAAGGGGTGTCCGGATAGCCGGACTACCATCATCAGCCGAACTATCATCAGCCGGACTATCATCATCGACCGGACTCCAAGACTATGAAGATACAAGATTGAAGACTTCCCCCCGTGTCCGGATGGGACTTTCCTTGGCGTGGAAGGCAAGCTTGGCGATACGGATATGTAGATCTCCTACCAATGTAACCGACTCTATGTAACTCTAGCCCTCTCCGGTGTCTATATAAACCGGATGGCCTTAGTCCGTAGGACGACAATCACGACAACCCTTACAATCATACCATAGGCTAGCTTCTAGGGTTTAGCCTCCTTGATCTCATGGTAGATCCACTCTTGTAAACATCCACAATATCAATATCAATCGAGCAGGATGTAGGGTTTTACCTCCATCGAGAGGGCCCGAACCTGGGTAAAACATCGTGTCCCTTGTCTCCTGTTACCATCCGCCTAGACGCACAGTTCGGGACCCCCTACCCGAGATCCGCCGGTTTTGACACCGACAACAACCTTTAGAGGAATAATCCCCAGCCGGGAAGCATGCTGCACAGGAAAAATCACGCTGGACGTAGTGTTTGGCTCGCCGGACAATTACAGGTCCGAGGAGGTCACATTTCAAGTGGCCCCGTTCAACAGTGGATATCATGCTTTATTAGGACGAGAGGCATTCACAATTTTTCAAGCTATACCCCATTATGGGTACATGAAGCTTAAAATGCCCGGACCTAACGGAATCATCACTCTCGCTAGTGATCCGAACATAGCACTCCGCGCTGAAAACAAGACAGCCGCACTAGCCCTCGAGGCACTATCAAAAGCCCTAGCGTCGAGGAACTTACGCGATGCGCTCCACGGTGAACAGGGACGATGTGATACTTGATAAAAGATCCAAGTCCACCTCTTTTAAACCAGCGGATGAAATAGTCAAATTCCAAGTCCACCCAACGGACCTCGCAAAGACGGCCTCCATTGGGGCACAATTAAACCCCGATGTAGACGCGACTATGAGAATTTCTACAAGAAAGCTGGGACATCTTTGCCGGCACCCTTCGACATGCCAGAATCCCGTCACCTGGCGAGCATAGCTTAAATATCCTAAAAGGATTCAAGCCAGTCAAACAGGCTCTTCGGCGCTTTTCCGAACCCAAGAGACAGGCCATGGGAGAGGAGCTAGCCAAACTTTTGGAAGCCGGATTCATCAGAGATATAAAACATCCGGACTGGCTAGCAAACCTGGTGATGGTACCAAAGAAGGATAAATCATGGTGCCTATGTGTTGATTTCAAGGACCTTAATAAGGCTTGCCCAAAGGATCCCTTCCCTCTCCCTTGAATTGATCAAATCATTGACGCTACAGCAGGACATGACTCATTGTGCTTCCTCGACGCGTACTCTGGCTACCACCAAATCAAGATGGCGGAGCCAGACCAAGCTGCAACAGCATTCATCACTCTATACGCCCGCTCGCTTCAACACAATGCCCTTTGGGCTCAAAACGCCGACGCAACATATCGGCAAGATGATCCGGACATGTCCGCAAACCAGATCAGCAAAACAGTGGAAGCATATGTAGATGACGTGGTCGTCTAAACCAAGCACGTCGAAACTCTAGTAGACGACTTGAGGCTCACATTCGACAATCTTCGAAAATATGACATCAAGCTCAATCCGAAAATGCGTCTTGGCGTCCACCGGAAAGCTCCTGGGCTTCATTGTGTCCGTAGAGGAATTGAAGCAAACCCAGCGAAGATCCGAGCTCTGTCACAATTGATATTCCAAAAGACCTCAAATAAATACAAAATTGACGGATGCGAGCGGCTCTAAGCCGCTTTATTTCCCGATTGGGGAAAAGGCGTTACCCCTTTACCGCCTCCTCCACAAGACGAACACTTCGAGTGGACGGATGCCGCCACGGCCGGACTCGAAGAAATAAAGGCCATTTTGGCAACAAATCCGGTCCTGGCCACGCCCAACATGGGCGAGCCAATGCTATTATATATCGCCACAACACATCAAGTTATCAGCGCGATGCTCATTGTCGAACGAGAAACGGACGGACACCGGTTCCCTGTTCAAAAACCGGTTTATTATGTGTCCACTGTCCTAACTCCATGCAAGTCCCGGTACCCACACTATCAAAAGATCGCATATGCGGTGTTCATGGCATCCCGGAAGCTGCGACACTACTTTCAAGAGTGTTCGATAACAGTAGCCTCTGAAGTACCTCTTAACGACATTATAAACAACCGCGACGCGACGGGCCGGATCGCTAAATGGGCCATAGAGCTCCTTCCATTCGATATAACTTATAAGCCACGACGAGCTATTAAGTCGCAGGTTTTGGCCGACTTCGTGGCTGAATGGACCGAAGCCGAACTACCTAAAGAGTACGGCGCATACTACAATTGGATCATGCACTTTGATGGCTCCAAAATGTTGGCCGGCCTGGGAGCTGGCGTCGTCCTGACGTCCCCAACCGGGGACACAGTCCAATACATCCTTCAGATAATGTATACGGACTCCAACAACGCAGCCGAATACGAGGCCCTTCGGCACGGCCTCCGGATGGCAGTCTCCATGGGCATTCAACGCCTAGAGGTGCGCGGAAATTCGAACCTCGCAATATCTCAAATAAACGGAGACTTTGATGCCAAAGATCCGAAAATGGCAGCATACCGCAATGCGGTCCTAAAAATGTCAGCAAGGTTCGAAGGGCTCGAATTTCATCATATAGCCCAGGATAACAACCAGGCGGCGGATATATTGGCACGCATCGGTGCAAAACGCGATGCCGTCCCACCCAATATCTTTCTGGAATGGCTGTTCAAGCCATCCGTACTATGGGAAGAGGAGTCTCGCAATAACAATCCGGACCCAACCGCACCGCTCGACGCCAACACTCGACACAACCGGAGGCTCGCCCCGAGATAACACCCTCCGCTCACGAAATAATGGCGGTTATCGCCCGTGGGACGGAACCATTCCTAGCCTACCTAACTAGGCAGAACTCCCGAAGACCAAAACGAGGCTCGCTGCATAGTACGGCGATCTAAGGCCTACAAAGTCCATGAGGAGAGCTTTATAAGAAAAGCACTACCGAGTCCTTCAAAGGTGTATCTCCAAAGAGGAAGGAGAAACCTCCGGCTGAAATTCATGCCGGACTGGGTGGGCACCACGCCGCAGCCCGGCCCTTGTAGGCAAGGCCTTCCGTACAAGATTTTATTGGCCGACGGCCGGGCAGATCTTGAGGACTTAGTCCAACGATGCGTCGGTTGCCAGATTTTTGCTAACCAAAGCCACATGCCACCCACCGCCCTCAAAACTATACCCATCACCTGGCCGTTCACGGTCTGGGGGCTTGACATGGTTGGACCCCTCAAGGGAGGTACCCACAAGCAAAAATACCTATTGGTCATGGTGGATAAATTCACCAAATGGATAGAGGCCAAGCCTGTTAAAACGGCCGAATCCGGACCAGTGATAGACTTCATATCAGGGGTAGTTCACCGTTACGGTGTCCCCCACAGTATCATTACTGATAATGGCACCAATTTCACGGCCGATGAGGTCAAATCATGGTGCAAAAACATGGGCATCAAGCTCGATTACGCCTTAGTCTATCACCCTCAAACCAACGGCCAAGTCGAACGGGCAAATGGTCTAATCATGAGCGGCATTAAACCTAGACTAGTGCGGTCCCTCAAGGAATCTAACACGCACTGGGTTGAGGAGCTCGACTCCGTACTCTGGGGGCTGCGGACCACGCCGAATCGTACTACCGGATACACACCATTCTTCATGGTGTACGGCAGAGAGGCAGTCTTGCCCTGCGACATAATACATGACTCACCTCGCGTGCGCATGTATGAAGAAAGAGAAGCCGAGCTTGATCGGCAGGACAGTTTGGACGCATTGGAGGAGGAGCGCGACGTGGCAAAAGCTCGTTCCGCATTCTATCAACAGCAGGCTCGAAGATATCAAAGTAGGGAAGTACGGGCCAAAGCTTATAACGTTGGCGAACTAGTTCTACGCCTGCCGGACAAGAAAAAGGACAAACTCAAGCCCAAATGGGAAGGTCGCTTCATCATCGACCAGGTCCTGACCGGCGGAGCATACTGTCTACGAAACGCATCGGATAACTGACTCGAGCCGAACCCATGGAACGCAGCCCGTCTCCGAAGATTCTACGCCTAACTGCCGGACTCCAAGTTCGTCTCCTTTCTCCGTCCACATTTTTTATTTTTGTTGTCTTTTGTTTCTCTCCTTCCTCCTTCTTCTTCTTGAAGCATCTAGAGGCTCGTTTGTGCTTTTTTTGCACACACTTGACGCGCTGTCCGCGCTCATTATACATGGGGGCTTCTTTAACAGAAGCTTATTTATACGTGCTTTCATGCCCAACACATGCGTTAAACTTCCGCATGTACCTTTTATTCACCATTATATGCATCGATATGACTTAAGTTTTGGCCAAGCTGGGTTGCCTGGCTCCTGTGCTTACCCCTACGTTCCCGATTGTTCGGCTAGGTGGTAAAGGGAGCACCTCTGCGATTATTACTGCGGGTCAGCCGGATGTGTACCTCGGTGGGTGAAGCCGAAAGCTAGCGTTCTTAAGGGAATATTCGGTCGGTGAACTTAAAGATGATTTTAACTATTTACCCATCTGCCCCGGATGATTTTCTACTTTATAGCAGCTTTGACATGCACTTTAGGGCATGCATCCCAAATTAAAGGAACCCTTAATGGAACTATTCTCCCGGAAGATGTTTCTTACTACCCATGTAATATAACATAACTAGTTGGGCACTTTGTGCGATACAGCAACAATGACCCCTACGCCTGGTCTCCATGCATACCACGGTTCTTATATGACCACGAAGGTATTCGGACACACTCCGGACTATTGGGTCCGGAGGTCGGGCTTAAAAGGTCCGCTATGACAAGCGATCTACAATCCGGCTAGAAGACATTCTTTCATGTCATATTTTTACATAGTCAACTCGACTCATTGTATTCCTCCTCAATGCCATCTAATAGGCTATCTTATTTGCAATCTTGCTGGGAATACTTGGCGGCCAATTCTACTTGGCAGTAAACTAAGCTTACAGGGATCTCCATCCCATCCGGCCCCACAGGTCCGACCTCGGCCATGTGGTTTGGGTCAGCCTTCGTGTACCGCGTCTTTACCATGGCCCAGGCTTCCCTGGCGTCTTGATGGCAGGCCGATATCTTCCATAGCCGGAAGCGCCGCCGTGCTCCTTGAAGCCGCTCCGCCAGCTCCCCAATGCCTTCGGGCAAGGAGATAGATGGCCACAAGGCCTGGCCGATGCCTTTCATCACCTGCCGGACTCGTTTGTGCAGCTGACGTAGTTCGGGAAGAAGATCACCCGAAGAATTGGGCATCTCCTCCTCAGGACGACCTATGAGCAAACCTACATACATGTTTATGTTAGTCGCCTTCCTCGCCGAACTCTTTCAAAGTTCGCTCAAGCACTTACTGAAAATGCCACGACGAAGCCGCCGATTTTCCTTTACGGAGTCAGCTAACTGGGCACGAACGTCCTTTAGTTCCTCACCCAGCTTGGTGTTGGCGTCTTGGAGGTTATTCTTCTCCTGCCGCACCCTCGTAAGCACGCTCTCGCCGGCCTTTAACTGGCGTAAGAGCTGTTGCTTGTCCGGATCTAGTCTGGCGCCATCTGCAATGTTTTTGTCAGATCTACACACCCGCCGCACTTCATAAATTATTTATCTTCTGAAGCGTATATTACCAGAGGGGGTCTCTGTGGCTCCCCCCGTAGTGGCTAGTGCAGCCTCAAGTTGGGTCCCGCACTCTTCCAGCTCCTGGGACAGTCGGGTATTCTTTTCTGTAAGATCCTACATAACAAAATGATCCTTAAATCAGTTATTTTAACTATTTTAAGTCTCGAGGCTCTTGGCATATATAATCATCAAATTTCCTTACCGTATGTACTTCACATACTGCTCCGTGGCTCGCTAGACCATCTTGAGCGGCACGGAGGTGCGATCTCCGAATCAAAGGCATTCAAGGCCTCTTGGGAGAAACACGCGTCACGAAGAACTGTCCGGCGGCGCCTATGATTCAAGGCGCTCTCCACCTCGGAGTTGGTGGCGGACAACCTGTCGGCATCCTCTGTCGGAGGAGCATCCGACGCACATCTCGTGCTTGCCTCAGCCTCCGGACCCGGCTTTGAAGCTTGTCCGGTGAAGGTTTGATCGGCAACCTCTCCGGACTAAGTCCGGCGAGCGCTCTTCTTCCTGAAAAGAGAATCAGCGTTAGTACGCCGTTCAGGAATCAATCCTGGGAGTATGGTAACATGCCATACCGTTGCAGCGGAGTTTCGATCCGGACCGCACTTCTTTTTAGCCTGCGGGGCCGCACTGCCCGTTGATGGCCAGTCGCCGCGGGCTCGGCTTCCTGCCTCGAAGGTACCCCCTACGAAGCACCATTGGTATACGGTGATCAAAAATAAGCATGGATGGGTCGTTATCAGGGTTTTGGGATCTCGGTCTCATTTACCTGTGAGGCTGGAAGTATTCCGGGACAATCAGCCGTAATGGCAACCAACGCATTGTCGATGCTAAGTTGGTGGAATACCCCGTCGATCAACTCCACCTTTACATCCGGGTCCTCTTCGGAGGTTGGATTGAGGACCGTTCGGATCCTCGGGTTGTGGGGCGGGCTGTATCTTCTCCTGATCCGGCGCAGTTCCTGCGCAGAAACCACGAAATGAGATATTTAACCATGGGAACATAGATCGGATAGGTCACAAAGATGTTTGCTTACCCAGCTTCGAGGATTATTCGAAGAAAACTCCTTCAGTGGATTTACACGGAGGAAATCCTCCTCCTCCCCTTTATACATAGCAGACAAGATCTTCACCAGTTCGGTGACCGATCCTGGCCCTTTGCGGCCATGGCGGGTGGCATCGTCCTCCCCGTTGAAGTCCACATGGATGGCCCCTGTTTGAGCGGCTGCACTCCCCTCATAATGCAGATTGCCATGACTCTGTCATGGTCAATCCGCATGAGCCGATAACCTTATTCGCTCATCAAATAACGGATATCCCGGTCATCTTCTCTCCGGGGCTCCGAGGCGCCAGCTTAGGCACTTCTTGAGAGGAGCATTGCTGAACTCCGGAAGGCCGATCGAACAGGATCCGGCAGCGGACGTCCTCCATGTAAAACCATTCGAAGGCCAGTCTTCGGACGCCTTCTTTGGGGTTCCGGATAGGTATCCGGTCCCAGCGATGCGCCATAGCTCGGCTCCGCCCACTTGATATATTGACCCCTCATGAGAACGGGGTACTAGGCAGAATATTCTCTTCCACAGCCCGAAACGAGCCTCGACGCCCAAGAATAGTTCGCAAAGGGCCACGAAGCCCGCGATGTGCAAGATGGAGGCAGGAGTAAGATGGTGCAACTGGAGGCCGTAGAACTCCAGGAGCCCCCGGAGAAACGGATGGATTGGAAATCCGAGTCCTCTTACTAGATAAGAGATGAAGCATACCCGCTCTCCTTTAGAGGGATCGGGGACGCTCTCCGCTTGCTTTCCGCCCTTGTAGGTGGCAAGTCCGGCTCGAACCGGGACCATGAAGGACGGGGGAAGAAATCCCTTGGCTTGGAGTATAACTAGCTCGCTATGCGGGACTGAGCATCTCTTCCAATTTCCCGGCTGAGGGCTGGGAGCGCGAGAGGAGAAGCCGCGTCGACTTTCCATGATGGAATGGGCTTTGGTCAGAGGCGCTCCGATGAAAGCTCGCAAAGGAGGGATGGTGTGACTCAGATCTAGATCCTCGCCCCTTTTATAGGAGGCTCATTTGCGCGGCTAGGGGTGTAATTGTAAAAATACCCTGGCTTTTCGCATTCATTCAAACACGTGGAAGATGGCCATTATTGGGCGTAGAAGCCGAGGAGCGCGGCATTTATCAAAAGCCGGACACTCTTCGACAAGTATATGGAATTTGGAGAAGACCCTGCCTCGCAATGCCGAATCAATGCGCCGGACTCATCGTCATTGAAGCCTGGTTAGGGGGCTACTGAGGGAGTCCCGGACTAGGGGGTGTCCGGATAGCCGGACTATCGTCACGGCCGGACTCCAAGACTATGAAGATACAAGATTGAAGACTTCGTCCGGTGTCCGGATGGGACTTTCCTTGGCGTGGAAGGCAAGCTTGGCGATACGGATATGTAGATCTCCTACCATTGTAACCGACTCTGTGTAACCCTAACCTATCCGGTGTCTATATAAACCGGAGGGTTTTAGTCCGTAGGACGAACAACAATCATACCGTAGGCTAGCTTCTAGGGTTTAGCCTCCTTGATCTCATGGTAGATCTACTCATGTACTACCCATATCATCAATATTAATCAAGCAGGAGTAGGGTATTACCTCCATCGAGAGGGCCCAAACCTGGGTAAAAACATCGTGCCCCTTGTCTCCTGTTACCATCCGCCTAGACGCACAGTTCGGGACCCCCTACCCGAGATCCGCCGGTTTTGACACCGACAGAGTTGCTCGACAAGCCCTGTCAAATACACACGACGCCGAACATCAAACCAACACATAGCCTTCGGGCATGTTGGGTACTCCGGCAGGTGGTGTCACATCCCAGTTAGACCATGCATTAGGGTGTGCATCATGTTTAAATTTCACTTGAATTTGAAATGGGGAAGGCAGGAAACCCCAGAACACCCCCTCCTTAAAACAACTAGGGTTTACTAAAAATTATTTCAATGAATCCGAAATGCCCTTCAAAATGTTCATCCTCTTTACTTTGGTTCAGAACCCATGTCAAAGGAGGTGGATCATTTTCTAGGTCATCAAAGTTCTAGGATTAATCCACAAGTTTTGAACTTGGGCATTTTAAATTATATAAAATATTTTAAATGTTCAAAAATTGTCAAACCAAAATGTTTCATGTTGGGAATATTCCAACAAGTGACCAGGAGCATTTTGGTGATTTTTAAAATAGTTTTGATATTTTTAAAAACCCCCACAAAGTTGCAGGAAAATTAGAAAAGACTAAAAAAGGGAAAAACTTACGACGCGTGCAGCCCACCTGCTGCCCAGCCCAGCAGCAAGGCCATGCTGCTTGGCTCGGCCAGCAGCAGCCTGGTGCCCGCTTGGCGGCGCAGGCGCGCCACGCAGCTGGCCGCCGCCTGTTTCACCTCCTCGCCCGCCCGCCGCCTGGGGACGGCCTCCACGTCGTCGCCCCGACCCCCCGGACACGCCAGTCTCCCCCTGCCTCCTCTCTCTCGCTCTTCCCCAACCTGGCCGACGCCATCGCCGACGCGCCACCGCCGACGCCGTGCTCCCCGCCGTCCATGCTCCTCCCCACCATGTCCAGCAGCTCCGCCGCACTCCACTACCCCTAGCTAGCTGAGTCCCGCTCGCTCTAAGTGCCCCGAAGCCACTACACCGACCTCGACCGAGCTTGAAGCCGCCGGAGATCCCCTTCGCCGTCGCCGCCGCATCAGAGCATCCCCGACCCCGACGAGGCTCTCTACGAGATCACCGTGAGCCTGGCTACCTCCCCATCCTCTCCATTCTCTTCCTCGTGCACCACAACGTCCCAACCACGATCGCTCGAACCCACCGCCGCGCGGAGCTCGTGGCCGACGACGCTCCGGCCACCCAACGCCACGCCACCGTGTCCATCGCACTCACCGTGTCGCGTTGGGTCTAACTATGCACTCCACGCGCCTCACCTTGCCCCCTAGCAACTAGTTCGACATCACCCGAGCCCGGCCGCCGCCAAACTCGTCGCGGTGCCAACTCCGCCACCCGACCCAAGCTAACCCCACCAATAGCCGCGGCTCATCTCCACTCACGTAGATGCTCCCGTGCCCCATTTGGTGGCGGAAAGTGCAAAGCACTCTGCTCCATGGCCTTTGGCCTCGCTGGCTGGCTGAGCGCCAGCGAGTTGACCATCGACCCACGATCAGGGCCTGCTGTTGTCTCGAGTCAATGACAGTGGACCCTCCCGGTTAACTAATTAGGATTAGTTCTAATTAAGTTAATTAGTTTAGCTAACCCTGACATGCGGGTCCCACTGGTCAGTTTGACCTGGATGACCCCGTTGACCCCTGACGTCACGCTGACCTCATGCTGACGCATTAATTCAAATTCTGGATTTATTTTGATATAGTAAATTCCAGAATATAATTCAAATTTCAAATGCTTATAACTTTTTATCTATAACTCCAAATGCAAAGATTTATATATGAAAAATTATCAGAAAAATACACTCTATCCATTGGTACAGGTTTCATGCATGTTAAAACAAGTTAACTATGCTGAATAACCAGAATAAGATATTGCACCATTAGGACTAACTCAAATGAGCTATCATTTGAATCCTTGATTCAAATGAGTTCATCCCCTGTTCTTTCAACTTGCATTAGGCCAACACACATCCATATTGCCATGTCATAGCATGCATCATATTGTTGCATATTGTTTTGTGTGTTTATTCCGGTGTGCTTTCATGATAGGTTCTGCCTGAAGATAACCTCGACCACCCATCGAAGGGCAGTTCTCTACCCCAGTTCCATCGGGCAAGCAACTCATTGATCATTCGATACAAACCCATGTTCTCGCTTCGCTCTCGTTTCTGCATTAAGACAACGCGATTCAACTGTTGTGTGCTGCGGTAGTTGAACCCACTTCCTTTGCATGACCTGTCATTGCCACAGTAACTAGATGAAACCCACTAGTATGTGTAGGAGTTGATTGAGCCATGTTTGTGATTCCTACCATGCTATGCTTGCTATGCTTAGAGTTGTGTCAGTCGGCTCATCGGGATGATGAACTGGAGTGAAAGGTTGTGTTGGTTCGGGAGTGAAAGTGTTGAACACGATTTGGTAAAGGTATCGATGAGAGGCCATGTAGGAGTACATGGTGGGTTGTTTCATTGAAGCCGAACTTAAGAACTGAGATCTGTGTTTGTGATCCATGAACTAGCTACTACCACGCATTGGGCCCGAAACCAATGGACCCTCTCGGCTTCTTAACCACCCCTGTTCATAGTCCGGGAGTTGCAAGTAGTTTCTGGTGTTTGTAGCATGCTGGGGGGCGCACGCAACGCTGACCTTAGGGGTGGGTTGTGTTGCGGTAGGCACCGTGGCGGTGTACCGAGTGCCGTTTGGTATCTCGGGAACCCTGCACACATCGTTCGGGCTGTATGGGAAACCTCGGCGGACTCCTGCGGATGGAACCGAATAGGCGATAAACCTGGACTAGGGACTTGAGTGTTTGGGTAGGCTGAGGCCGACACCCACGTTGGGCTTCCGCTTGAAGGTTGCCGAGTACATGTCATGTAAGCGGCGATAAGTGGTGAGCGTGTGTGAAGAAGTACACCCTGCAGGGTTAAATATGATCTATTGAATAGCCGTGTCCACGGAGAAGGACTTCGGGTTACCTATATCAGTTCATAGACAAGTAAATGGATACTACTAAAAGCCTCAAGATAAGTGTGAGTATCGTGGATGGCCCTCTCGGGGATGACGAGAGAGGATCCACGGTGGAGTATTGTGATGGTGATTAGTGGACTCGTATGCGACAAAATGCTTTACAAAGTGGTGTTACGTGGGATAGCTTAGCCAAGAGTCAAAGCTGGCTTGCTGCAAATAACTCCACCTCCTTCTTGAGAATGTGCATGTATGATAGGATTACGTGGTAAGACTTGCTGAGTACTTTGTACTCATGTTTGTAATCAATATTTTTCAGAGGACTATACTACCCCCTCCGACGGATTCTATGTAGATGTTGACTTCGACGAGTAAGCTAGCCACCCAGGTGGCGATCTAAGACTTGTGAAGGGCCATTGTAGATAGAAAGGCTCCAACAAGCTTTCTTTCTTTCTAGAGTGCGTACTCGAGACTAGTTTGCTTCCGCATGTGCTTGTATGATTGTATGACTTGAGTGTTGGGTCATGTGACCCCTACCTGTATGACTATGTTATGTATGGCTCCTCGGAGCCTCTTAAATAAAGTACTTGAGTTGTAGAGTTTTGTTGTGATGCCTTGTTGTATTTACTCATATCGGGCATATTGCGTGTATGATTGAAATGCTTGGTATGAGTGGGATCCGACAAACTAGTTGTTTATCCTTGGCAGCCTCTCATATGGGGAAATGTAGTCTCGTGCTTACGGCGATAGTAGTCCGCTACTGCCCGGTTCACCGGAGTCACGCTAGCCCAGCACTACTGCTTGGACACTTGACTGGCGGCATGTGATTCATTTCGTTCCTATATACATCCCTTGAAATGTCACGTGATGATACTCTGAGTCCTGCCTAGCCGCTACAGCCGGGATACGGAGTCCTGTTAGCCAGTGCTACAGCCCGAGTTCATCGTTGATGACCGACATGCTCGAAGTGTTTCATGTATGCCTGTCCCCATAGGTTAGTGCCGCTTTGGGTTCACGACTAGCCATGTCGGCCGGGTTCTTTGTCATGTGGATGCTAGCGACACTATCATATCGTGAGCCAAAAGCGCAAAGCGGTCCGGGCCATGGTAAGGCGACACCGTGGGAATACCGTGCGTGAGGCCGCAAAGTGATATGAGGTGTTACCAGCTAGGTCGATGTGACTTGGAATCGGGGTCCTGACAGGTGGCTAAGAGCAGCGAGGCCATCCTCACCAACACTACTTCAGAAAAGCACTCTTCGGAGGATGACGATCGCAATGTCTTTACGGTCTTCGAGACCTTTTCTTCAAATAATCAGCAAAAAAGGAGGAATCTGGCCGAAGTCAACCAGGTAGCTGCAATAAATCCTTGGAACGATACGGCAATAACTTTTACTGCCAAGGACGAACCAAGGGCCCGATCAGTCCGAGCACCGGCCGCTTTGGTCTTAAACCCAATTGTGGATGGCTTTCGGCTTACCAAAGTATTCATGGACGGTGGCAGTGGACTAAACCTCATCTACGAAGACACACTCAATAAAATGAAAATGGACAAGAGCCGCATTGAGCAAAGCAGTACAACCTTTCGAGGCATTATCCCCAGCCGAGAAGCGCGATGCTCGTGGAAAATTAAACTCGATGTAGTATTCGGCACACCGGAGAATTACAGGTCCGAAGAGTTGCTCTTCCACGTGGCACCTTTCAACAGCGGATATCACGCACTGTTGGGGCGAGACACATTCACATGCTTTCAGGACATATCCCATTACGGGTACATGAAGCTCAAAATGCCAGGGCCTAACGGAGTTATCACTATCGCCAGTGATCCGGATGTAGAACTCTGCGCTGAAAATAAAACCGCATCCTTAGCCCTCGAGGCACTATCCGAGACCCTTGCGGCCGAGGACCTAACCACTCTGCGTTCCATGGTGAACAGAGACAACGTAATCCTCGATAAGAGACCTAAGTCCACTTCCTTCAAGCCAGCAGACGAAATAGTCAAATTCCAAGTTCACCCGACGGATCCCAACAAAACAGTCTCCATTGGAGCATAGCTGGACCTGATGGTCGATGCCGCATTGCGTGCGTTACTACACGAGAATTGGGAAATCTTTGCCTGGCACCCCTCGGATATGCCAGGAATCCCACGCAGACTGGCCGAACATAGCCTCAACATAATAAAGGGGTTCAAACCAGTCAAGGAAACGCTGCAGCGATTTTCCAAACCCAATGACAAGCTATGGGAGAGGAGCTAGCCAAACTACTTGAAGTCGGGTTCATCAGAGAGATCAAACACCCAGACTGGCTAGCAAAACTGGTCATGGTACCAAAGAAGGACAAATCCTGGAGCCTTTGTGTCGATTTCAAAGACCTCAGTAAGGCCTGCCCTAAGGACCCCATTCCGCTACCCCGCATTGACCAAATCATTGACGTGACTGTAGGACACGATTCACTATGTTTCCTCGACGCATACTCCGGATACCATCAAATTAAGATGAAGGAATCCAACCAGGCCGCAATGGCATTCATTACCCCGTATGGGCCTTTCTCTTTCAACACTATTCCTTTCGGACTCAAAAACGCCGGCACCAATTACCAATGCATGATTCAAACATGCCTGGAAAAGCAAATTGGCAAGATGGTCGAGGCATACGTAGATGATGTAGTCATCAAGACTAAACTTGTCGAATCATTGGTCGACGACTTATTCCTCACATTCGACAACCTCCAAACATATGACATACGGCTCAATCCGGAAAAATGCATCGTCGCCGTTCCGGCCGGAAAACTGCTCGGATTCATTGTTTTGAATAGAGGAATCGAAGCAAATCCAGCCAAAATCCGAGCCCTGTCACAATTGGCAACGCCAACAGACCTAAAGCGGGTCCGAAAACTAGCTGTGTGTGTGGCAGCTTTGAGCCGCTTTATCTCCATATTGGGAGAAAAGGCACTGCCACTCTATCGCCTACTCCGTCGAACCGACCACTTCGAGTGGACGGATGCGGCAACAGCCGGATTGGAAGAAATAAAAACTTTGTTAGCAAGCAATCCAGTCCTTGCTGCACCAAACGTCGGCGAACCTATGTTGCTCTACACATCTGCAACTCACCAGGTGGTGAGCGCGGTGCTCGTCGTCGAACGAGAGGAAGAGGGACACAAATTCCCACTCCAAAAACCAGTATACTATGTATCGGCGGTCCTTACACCATGCAAATCCCGATACCCACACTATCAAAAGATAGCGTATGTGGTCTTTATGGCATCCCGGAAGCTGCGGCACTGCTTTCAAGAGTGCTCGATCACGGTGGCTTCTGAAGTACCACTCAATGACATTATAAAAAATCGGGGCCTCTGGCCGCATTGCCAAATGGGCTATAGAGCTCTTACCATTTGAAATAACATACAAGCCACGCTGGGCTATTAAATCTCAGGTGTTGGCCGACTTTGTCGCCGGATTGACAGAAGCCGAACTCCCTAAAGAGTCCAACACATACTCCAACTGGGTGATGTACTTCGACGGCTCTAAAATATTAGCCGGATTAGGGGCTGGCATCATCCTAACATCCCCTACAGGGGACACAGTCCGTTATGTATTACAAATTATGTATACAGACTCTAACAATGCAGCCGAATACGAGGCACTACTGCATGGTCTCCGGATGGCTATTTCTATGGGCATACAACGCCTCAAGGTGCGTGGGGATTCAAACCTTGCAATATCCCAAATAAACGGAGAATTTGATGCAAAAAATCCAAAGATGGCAACCTACCGCAACGGTGTACTCAAAATATTAGCTCGGTTTGAGGGGCTCGAGTTTCATCACGTGGCTCGAGATAGTAATCAAGCAGCGGACATCCTTGCTTGAATGGGTGCTAAATGCGACCCCGTCCCACCCAACACCTTTGTGGAAAGATGTTTCAAGCCATCCGTGGTACGGCAGGACGAGAGCGGCAATACTAGTTCGGAGCCGATCATACCCCCAGATGCCGAACACAATTCTGATATCATCGGGGGCTCGGGCACCGAAATGACACCTTCCGCCCATGAAATCATGGATGTAATCGCTCCATGGACTGAGCCTTTCTTGGCCTACCTTAATATGCGGGAGCTCCTTGATGACCAGACTGAGGCAAGTCGCATCGTTCGACGCTCGAAAGCCTACAAAGTTCATGAAGGAGAACTCTACAAGAAAAGTACTACGGGAGTTCTTCAACGATGTATCTCCGAAGAGGAGGGACGGCAGCTCTTGGCAGAAATACATGCTGGTCTCGGCGTCCATCACGCCGCAGCTCGGGCCCTCGTAAGTAAGGCCTTCCGTACAGGATTCTTTTGGCCCATGGCCCGAGCAGATGCATAGGCCCTTGTACAGCGTTGTGTCGGATGCCAGCTTTTTGCCAATCAAAGCCATATGCCGCCCACTGCCCTAAGAACAATACCCATTACCTGGCCCTTTGCTATCTGGGGGCTAGACATGGTCGGACCCCTTAAAGGGGGAAGTCTTAAGAAGAAATATTTGCTGGTTATGGTCGATAAATTCACTAAGTGGATAGAGGCCAAACCAGTAAAAACGGCTGAAGCCGGACCGGTAATCGACTTTATATCCGGTGTCATACACCGTTATGGTGTCCCACACGGCATTATTACTGACAACGGCTCTAATTTCACGGGCGATGAGGTAAAAAAATGGTGTGTTAACCTGGGCATTAAGCTTGATTACGCCTCCGTATATCACCCTCAAACAAACGGTCAGGTCGAAAGGGCTAATGGCCTGATAATGAGTAGCATCAAACCCAGACTAGTGTGATCCCTAAGGGAGTCAGATAAATACTGAGTCAAGGAGCTCTATTCCGTACTCTGGGGAATGCGAACCACGCCCAATCGCATGACCGGATACACACCCTTCTTCATGGTGTACGGCATAGAGGCTGTCTTGCACCGCGACATTATTCATGACTCACCTCGAGCGCGCATGTATGAAGAGAGAGAAGGCGAGCTCGATAGGAAAGACGACCTAGACGGCCTCGAGGAGGAGCGCTATGTTGCCAAAGCCCGTTCCGTATTCTATCAACAACAGGCTCGGAGATACCAAGGCAGAGAGGTGCGGGTAAAGACTTATAACGTCGGTGAGCTTGTTTTACGCCTCCCAGAGAAGAAAAAGGACAAGCTCAAACCAAAATGGGAAGGTCCCTTCATTATAGATGAAGTTCTCACTGGAGGAGCCTACCGCCTTTGCAATGCATCGGATAATCAATTAGAGCTGAATCCATGGAACGCTGCTCAGCTCCGAAGATTCTACGCATAACTCCGACCATACTTCTTTTTTGTTCCTTTTTTCTCCCCTTCACCTTTTTATTTATTCTCGTTTTTATATGTTTTTCAGGAGATGTTCAGACAAGCCGAACACTTGAGGAGTACACATCCTTAAATGTACACACCCCACCATGACTAGGGGCTTCTTTAAGTAGAAGCTTATTATTATCCTAAGCCTAGAGCTCACAATATATGTGTCATTTCTAGATATAAATCCTTTTTGCCACTATATGCACCTCTATGACTTAAGTTTTTGCCAAGCTGGGTTGCCTTGCTCCTGTGCTTATGCCCTACGTTCCCAATTGTTCGGCTAGGGAATAAAGGGAGAACCTCTGCGATTGTTACAACCGGGTTATTCGGACATGTACCTCAGACGGGTGAAGCCGAAAGCTAGTGTTCTTAAGGGAATAATTGGTCGGCAATCAAATGACAGATTGTTGCATTATTGCAAACACTCTAAACACTGCGAGACAGTTTTTCTATATTACGGATCACCCACCACGACATGCGTAATTATAGTATGCCGGCCCAAGGAAAGGAACCCTTGACGGAACTATTTTTCTTGGAAGATGTTTATTACATGTGTAATATAACATACATCCTGAACTCAAATTTGTGTCTGTTCGAGCAAAATGACTGGGTTTCCTGGTTTCCATACATAGTACATACTTCTTTTTCATTTCGAATAAGTATCCAGAAACACTCCAGGTTAAAGTCGAAAGCCTGCGATGATAAATATTTTCACGTGTTCGGATAAAGACACAGGTTGATCACAAATGTACATTAATACATTAAATCAAAAACCTACTCCTTATCTATTCAATCTATAAGACTGTCTAACCTATAGTCTTCTTGCGAATATTTCGCAGCTATCATTACTTGGTCATACACCAAATTCACTAGAATTTCTTTCCTATCCGGTCTCTATGGTCCCACTCGGGCCATATGATTTGGATCCAGTTTCGTGAAGCGCGTCTTCACCATGGCCCAGGCTTCTCGTGCGCCTTCACGATAGGGGGATGCCTTCCACAGCTCGAATCGGCGCCGGTCACCTTTGAACAGGTTTGCCAGGCCCTCCATACTTCCTGGAGGGGTATCAGATGGCCATAAAGCCTTCACCATACTCTTCATGCCCTTCCGGTCCCGAGCATGTACCACGGACAGCTCCTTTAGCACGTCGCCTTGAAATTCGGATACTTCCTCTTCCGGCTGACCAACAAAAAGACCTACAGCAACAGAGTCATCATATTCTGAATTATGGATTAAACATGAGCACCTAGGGAGGTTCTGGATAATAGAGGAAGACATACCGAACATGCCGCCCTTTAGTTTTTCATTCTCTCTCTGAGCGGCTGATAACCCACAAGTATAGGGGATCGCAACAGTTTTCGAGGGTAGAGTATTCAACCCAAATTTATTGATTCGACACAAAGGGAGCCAAAGAATATTTTCAAGTATTAGCAGTTGAGTTGTCAATTCAACCGCACATGGATAACTTAATATCTGCAGCAAAGTGTTTAGTAGCAAAGTAATATGATAGTAGTGGTAACGGTAACAAAAGTAACAGAAGCACAGGTAATATTTTTGGTGTTTTGTAGTGATTGTAACAATAGCAACGGGAAATTAAATAAGCGAAAACCAATATAGGAAAAGCTCGTAGGCATTGGATCGGTGATGGATAATTATGCCGGATGCGGTTCATCATTTAACAGCCATAAACTAGGGTGACATAGAACTAGCTCCAATTCATCAATGTAATGTAGGCATGTAGTCCGAATATAGTCATACGTGCTTATGGAAAAGAACTTGCATGACATCTTTTGTCCTACCCTCCCGTGTCAGCGGGGTCCTAATGGAAACTAAGGGATATTAAGGCCTCCTTTTAATAGAGAACCGGAACAAAGCATTAGCACATAGTGAATACATGAACTCCTCAAACTATGGTCATCACCGGGAGTGGTCCCGATTATTGTCACTTCGGGGTTGCCGGATCATAACACATAGTAGGTGACTATAGACATGCAAGATAGGATCAAGAACACACCTATATTCATGAAAACATAATAGGTTCAGATCTGAAATCATGGCACTCGGTCCCTAGTGACAAGCATTAAGCATAGCAAAGTCATAGCAACATCAATATCAGAACATAGTGGATACTAAGGATCAAACCCTAACAAAACTAACTCGATTACATGATAGATCTCATCCAACCCATCACCGTCCAGCAAGCCTACGATGGAATTGCTCACGCACGGCGATGAGCATCATGAAATTGGTGTAGGAGGATGGTTTACGATGACGACGGCGACGAATCCCCCTCTCTGAAGCCCCGAATGGACTCCAGATCAGCCCTCCCGAGAGGTTTTAGGGCTTGGCGGCGGCTCCGTCTCGTAAAACGCGATGATTTCTTCTCCTTGATTTTTTTCTCTCTGAAAGCAAATATATAGAGTTGGAGTTGGCGTCGGAGGAGCCTCAGGGGGCCCACGAGGTAGGGGGCGCCCCCACCCTCGTGGACAGGTGGTGGGCCCCCTGGCCTTCATCTTTTGCAATGATTTTTTATTATTTTTTAAAAGATCCTCCGTGAAGTTTCAGGTCATTCCGAGAAGTTTTGTTTCTGCACATAAATAACACCATGGCAATTCTGCTGAAAACAGCGTCAGTCCGGGGTTAGTTCTATTCAAATCATGCAAGTTAGAGTCCAAATCAAGGGCAAAAGTGTTTGGAAAAGTAGATACGTCGGAGACGTATCAACTCCCCCAAGCTTAAACCTTTGCTTCTCCTTAAGCAATTCAGTTGATAAACTGAAAGTGATAAAGAAAAACTTTTACAAACTCTGTTTGCTCTTGTTGTTGTTAATATGTAAAGCCAGCATTCAAGTTTTCAGCAAAGATTATGACTAACCACATTTGCAATAATTCTCAGGTCTCATATTTACTCATATCAATTGCATAATCAACTAGCGAGCCATAATAATAAATCTCGGATGACAAAACTTTCTCAAAACAATCATAATATGATATAATAGGATGGTATCTCACTAGCCCTTTCTGAGACCGCAAAACATAAATGCAGAGCACCTTTAAACATCAAGGACTGACTAGATATTGTAATTCATGGTAAAAGAGATCCAATCATAGTCATACCCAATATAAATTAACAGTAATGAATGCAAATGACAGCTGCACTCTCTAGCTAGTGCTTTTAATAAGAGGGTGATGACTCAACATAAAAGTAAATAGATAGGCCCTTCGTAGAGGGAAGCAGGGATTTGTAGAGGTGCCAGAGCTCGGTTTTGAAATAGAGATAAAAAATATTTTGAGCGGCATACTTTCATTGTCAACATAACAACCAAGAGATGGTGATATCTTCCATGCTACACACATTATAGGCGGTTCCCGAACAGAATGGTAAAGTTTATACTCCCCTCCATCAACAAGCATCAATACATGACTTGCTCGAAACAACGAGTGTCTCCAAATAGCAATAGTGCCAGGGGGAGTTTTGTTTGAATTAATTTTGATTTAGTTTGCATAAAGCATGGGACTGGGCATCCCGGTGACCAGCCATTTTCTCGTGAATGAGGAGCGGAGTCCACTCCTCTTGAGAATAACCCGCCTAACATGGAAGATAAGGGCAGCCCTAGTTGATACATGAGCTATTCGAGCATACAAAACAGAATGTCTATTTGAAGGTTTAGAGTTTGGCACATACAAATTTACTTGGAACGGCAGGTAGATACCGCATATAGGAAGGTATGGTGGACTCATATGGAATAACTTTGGGGTTTAAGGAATTGGATGCACAAGCAGTATTCCCACTTAGTACAAGTGAAGGCTAGCAAAAGACTGGTAAGCGACCAACTAGAGAGCGACAACAGTCATGAAGATGCACTAAAATTAATAAACATTGGAGGCAAGCATGAGTAGGATATAATCCACCATGAACATAAATATCGTGAAGGTATGTTGATTTGTTTCAACTACATGCATGAACATGTGCCAAGTCAAGTCACTTAAATCATTCAAAGGAGGATACCACCCCACTATACCACATCACAACCATTTTAATAGCATGTTGGCACGCAAGGTAAACCATTATAACTCATAGCTAATCAAGCATGGCACGAGCAACTATTATCTCTAATTGTCATTGCAAACATGCTTATTCATAATAAGCTGAATCAAGAACGATGAACTCATCATATTTACAAAAACAAGAGAGGTCAAGTTCATACCAGCTTTTCTCATCTCAGTCAGTCCATCATGTATCATCATAATTGCCTTTCACTCGCATGACCGAACAAAGTGAATAATAATAAGAGTGCACATGCATTGGACTAAGCTGGAATCTGCGAGCATTCAATAAACAGGAGAAGACAAGGCAATATGGGCTCTTGGTTAAATCAACAATAATGCATATAAGAGCCACTTCAACAATTTAATCATGGTCTTCTCCTATCGACCCCCAAAGAAAAGAAAAGAAATAAAAACTATTTACACGGAAAAGCTCCCAACAAGCAAAAGAAGAACAGGAAATATTTTTGGGTTTTTCTTTTTAATTATTACTACTACAGCAACAAAAGTAAACTACTACTAATTTTTTTTGGTTTTTCTCAAGGTTTAACAAACACACAAGAAGAAAGCAGGAAAAAGAAAATAAACTAGCAAGGATGTTACAATGAAAAAGTATGAGCACCGACATCTAGCAATGAGTGTGCGAACATAAATGTAATGTTGGTGGGAAATACGTACTCCCCCAAGCATAGGCTTTTGTCCTAAGTTGGTCTATTGCCAGGGATAGCCTGGCGGATACCCGTAGGTGTAGCTGTGGTCATACTGTGATGCAGTGTTTATTGCCGCCTGAGCTGCAGCGTGGCGTCGGGCTGCCTCCGCTCTCCTATCGTACTCATCCGACTCCTCTCTGGTAATAATATATCTTCGTTTTGACTGATAATCAAAGAAGGCAGGAGCAGGGAGAGTAATACGGACAACACGCCGTTTGTCAAAGATTAGTCGATACTGGAGAGGTGATCCAGTCCTCTCGACAAACTGGTGAGAGACCAAAGAATTAAAATCTAAATAAGTAGGAGGCAATTCCATGTCATCCTCACGAACATCCACCTCAAGAAAATTATCTAAGCGGGTTGCATAAATTCCTCCAAAGAAATCTCCATTAAATCTATTATGATGCAACCTATGTGCAACAATGGCTCCCAAATGATAAGATTGGTCTCCTAACACAGCACTCCTAAGAATACTGAGGTCAGGCACACACATATGACATGCTTCATCCTTACCAGTTATGCACCTACCTATGAAGAGAGCAAAATATTGTATAGTAGGAAAGTGAATGCTCCCTATGGTGGCTTGTGCTATATCTCTAGATTCCCCTACAGTTATGTTGGGGAACGTAGCAGAAATTCAAAATTTTCTACGTGTCACCAAGATCTATCTATGGAGAAACCAGCAACGAGGGGAAGGAGAGTGCATCTATATACCCTTGTAGATCGCTAAGAGGAAGCGTTCAAGAGAACGGGGTTGAAGGAGTCGTACTCGTCGTGATCCAAATCACCGGAGATCCTAGTGTCGAACGGACGGCACCTCCGCGTTCAACACACATACAGCCCGGTGACGTCTCCCATGCCTTGATCCAGCAAGGAGAGAGGGAGAGGTTGGGTAAGACTTCATCCAGCAGCAGCACAATGGCGTGGTGGTGCTGGAGGAGCGTGGCAATCCTGCAGGGCTTCGCCAAGCACCGCGGGAGAGGAGGAGAAAGAGAGGTATTGGAGGAGGGAGAGGGCTGCGCCAGTAGGAGAAGAACTTCGTGTGTTGGGCTGCCCATTTGCCTCCACTATATATAGGGGGAGAGGGAGGGCTGCTCCCCCACCTAGGGTTCCACCCCTAGGGGCGGCGGCAAGCCCAAAACCCATCTAGAGTGTGGTCAAGGGGGGGGGGGGGAAAGGGGAAACTTGCCCCCAAAGTTAGGTGGGTGCGCCCCCTCCCCAAACCCTAGGCGCCTTGGGCCCTTGTGGGGGGCGCACCAGCCCACCTGGGGCTGGTCCCCTCCCACACTTGGCCCATGCAGCCCTCCGGGCCCGGTGGCCCCACTTGGTGAACCCCCGGGACCCTCCCGGTGGTCCCGGTACGTTACCGATAACACCCGAAACTTTTCCGGTGACCAAAACAGGACTTCCCATATATAAATCTTTACCTCCGGACTATTCTAGAACTCCTCATGACATCCGGGATCTCATCCGGGACTCCGAACAACATTCGGTAACCACGTATATCTATTCCCTATAACCCTAGCGTCATCTAACCTTAAGTGTGTAGACCCTACGGGTTCGGGAACCATGCAGACATGACCGAGACGTTCTCCGATCAATAACCAACAGCGGGATCTGGATACCCATGTTGGCTCCCACATGTTCCACGATGATCTCATCGGATGAACCACGATGTCAAGGATTCAAGCAATCCCGTATGCAATTCCCTTTGTCTAGCGGTATTGTACTTGCCCGAGATTTGATCGTCGGTATGCCGATACCTTGTTCAATCTCGTTACCGGCAAGTCTATTTACTCGTTCCGTAACACATCATCCCGTGATCAGCCCCTTGGTCACATTGTGCACATTATGATGATGTCCTACCGAGTGGGCCAGAGATACCTCTCCGTCACACGGAGTGACAAATCGATCTCGATTCGTGCCAACCCAGCAGACACTTTCGGAGATACCCGTAGTGCACCTTTATAGCCACCCGATTACGTTGTGACGTTTGGTACACCCAAAGCATTCCTACGGTATCCGGAGTTGCACAATCTCATGGTCTAAGGAAATGATACTTAACATTAGAAAAGCTTTAGCATACGAACTACACGATCTTTGTGCTAGGCTTCGGATTGGGTCTTGTCCATCACATCATTCTCCTAATGATGTGATCCCGTTATCAACGACATCCAATGTCCATGGTCAGGAAACTGTAACCATCTATTGATCAACGAGCTAGTCAATAGAGCCTTACTAGGGACATGGTGTTGTCTATGTATCCACACATATATCTGAGTTTCCTATCAATACAATTATAGCATGGATAATAAACGATTATCATGAACAAGGAAATATAATAATAATAACTAATTTATTATTGCCTCTAGGGCATATTTCCAACAAGTTATACTAGCAAGAAAATCTCTAAATTCAGATTTACGGGGATCACTAGCACTACCCCATTGTGGAAGTTTGCAAGCAAAAGTAAAATCCTCCAAGTCCATGGTATAAGATTTGTCATAAAGATCAAACATGATAGTTGGAGAATTACGTGAAGATGAAAATTCAAACCTCCTCACAAATGAACTAGTGAGATCATGGTATTGTGGGCATTTGTCTTCCTCAAAGCTCTCGAGATCGGCGTTACGCAAATATGCGTTAAATTCTTCTTTGATTCCTGCTCGATCCATAAAATTTCTGAAGGCCATTCACCGGGCCGTACTGGGGCATCCCTTGGGGGCTCCTCATCAGCATCACGCATTGCAAGCCTGGGTCCTTGCTTCCTTGAAGAACCACCTTGGAACATTTTCCTAAGCATATTTCTTCCTCTGAAAAATTTCTGAAATTTTTAGTAACTTCAAACAAAAGTGAACCAAGCTCAACAAAATTGGTAGCAACTACTCCTACAAGTGCCTAGAGGATATATCATGCATTAGAACTACTTGGAACCATATAAATTTGACATGCAAGCTCAAGAACATGGTCACCTATGCAGCACAAATTTGCAATGAATAAAGCACTAGAACAAAAACTAATTGGACCAATGGAGGAGTCACATACCAAGGAACAATCTCCCCAAGCAGTTTTGTGAGAGGTGCTTTGAGCAAGGAGATCGAAAATCACAGCAAAGTGAGCTAGAACTCGTGCTTGAGCCAGATATTCGTGTTTGTGGGAGGAAGAAGAAGAGGATGGGTGCAGGAGTAAGTGGAGGGGGGCCACCATGGGCCAACGAGGCGAGGCGGCATACAGGGGTAGGGCGCCCTCCACCCTCGTGGCAGGTGGTTCACCCCCGGTGTGTTCTCGTTCCATAAATCCTCAAATATTCTAGAAAAATCATATTTCATTTTCAGGGCATTTGGAGAACTTCTATTTTCGGGGTATTTTTATATTGCACAGATAAATCAGAAAACAGACAGAAAAATACTATTTTTTACTTTATTTCAACTAAATAACAGAAAGTAGAGAAGGAGTACAGAAGGTTGTGCCTTCTAGTTTCATCCATCTCATGCTCATCAAAAGGAATCCACTAACAAGGTTGATCACGTCTTGTTAATAAACTCATTCCTAATAACATGAAACCGGAGAAATTTTGAATAACACTATGTTACCTCAACGGGGATATGCACATCCCCTATAATAAGAATATCATATTTCTTCTTGACAGTAGGAAGAGGAAATTCAAAACCTCCAATTATGATCGATGGAATTTTTCCAATAGAGTTGATACTATGAACTTGAGGTTGTTTCCTCGGAAAGTGTAGCGTATGCTCATTACCATTAACATGAAAATTGGCATTGCCTTTGTTGCAATCAATAACAGCACCTGCAGTATTCAGAAAAGGTCTTCCAAGAATAATAGACATATTATCGTCCTCGGGAATATCAAGAATAACAAAGTCCGTTAAAATAGTAACGTTTGCAACCACAACAGGCACATCCTCACAAATACCGACAGGTATAGCAGTTGATTTATCCGCCATTTGCAAAGATATTTCAGTAGGTGTCAACTTATTCAAATCAAGTCTACGATATAAAGAGAGAGGCATAACACTAGCACCGGCTCCAAGATCACATAAAGCAGTTTTAACATAGTTTCTTTTAATGGAGCATGGTATAGTAGGTACTCCTGGATCTCCTAGTTTCTTTGGTATTCCACCCTTAAAAGTATAATTAGCAAGCATGGTGGAAATTTCAGCTTCTGGTATCTTTCTTTTATTAGTAACAATATCTTTCATGTACTTAGCATAAGGATTCATTTTGAGCATATCAGTCAATCGCATACTCAAAAAGATAGGTCTAATCATTTCAGCGAAGCGCTCAAAATCCTCATCATCCTTTTTCTTGGATGGTTTGGGAGGAAAAGGCATGGGTTTCTGAATCCAGGACTCCCTTTCTTTTCCATGTTTCCTAGCAACAAAATCTCTCTTATCATAACGTTGATTCTTTGATTGTGGGTTATCAAGATCAATAGCAGGTTCAACTTCTACATCATTATCATTACTAGGTTGAGCATCATCATGAACATCATCATTAACATTTTCACTAGGTTCATGTTCATTACCAGATTGTGTTTCAGCATCAGACATAGAGATATCGTTTGGATTATCAGGTGGTTCAGCAATAGGTTCACTAGAAGTTTGCAAAGTACTATCATTTTTCTTTTTCTTCCTTTTAGAAGAACTAGGTGCATCAATATTATTTCTCTGAGAATCTTGCTCAAATCTCTTAGGATGGCCTTCAGGATACAAAGGTTCCTGAGTCATTCTACCAGTTCTAGTAGCCACTCTAACAGCATAATCATTTTTCTTACTATTCATTTCATTGAGCAAATCATTTTGAGCCTTAAGTACTTGTTCTACTTGAGTGGTAACCATAGAACCATGTTTGCTAACAAGTTTAAGTTCACCTCTAATATTAGCCATATAATCACCCAAGTGTTTAATCATATAAGCAATTTGTTTTAATTGTCTACCAAAATAAGCATTGAAATCTTCTTGCTTAAACATAAAGTTATCAAACTCATCCAAACATTGGCTATCAATTTTAGTAGGAGGGATTTCAGCTCTATCATATCTATAAATAAAATTTACCTTTACTACCTATTTCGGGTTATCAAGACCAGGAGGTTCTTCAATAGGTAATGGATTAAGATCATATGTTTCTTCAACAGGCGGTAGACCATGTATTTCTTCAATAGGAGGTAAATTCCTAACATCTTCAGCTTTAATACCTTTTTCTTTCATAGATTTATTTGCCTCTTGCATATCTTCAGGACTGAGAAATAGAACACCTCTCTTCTTCGGAGTTGGTTTAGGAATAGGCTCAGTAATTGGAGCAGGAGCTGGCTCAGGAGGTGCCCAATTATTTTTCATTTGTCAACATATTATTCAATAGAATTTCAGCTTCATCCGGTGTTCTTTCCTTGAAAACAGAACCAGCACAACTATCCAGGTAATATCTGGAAGCATCGGTTAGTCCATTATAAAAGATATCAAGTATTTCATTTTTCTTAAGGGGATGATCAGCAAAGCATTAAGTAACTTGAGAAGCCTCCCCCAAGCTTGTGGGAGACTCTCTTCTTCAATTTGCACAAAGTTGTATATTTCCTTTAAAGCAGCTTGTTTCTTATGAGCAAGGAAATATTTAGCAGAGAAGTAATAAATCATATCCTGGGGACTAAGCACACAACCAGGATCAAGAGAATTAAACCATATCTTAGCATCACCCCTTAATGAGAATGGAAATATTTTAAGGATATAAAAGTAGCGAGATCTCTCATCATTAGTGAAAAGGGTGGCTATACCATTTAATTTAGTAAGATGTGCCACAACAGTTTCAGATTCATAGCCATGAAAAGGATCAGATTCAACCAAAGTAATTATATCAAGATCAACAGAGAATTCATAATCCTTATCGGCAACACAAATAGGTGAAGTAGCAAAAGCAGGTTCAAGCCTCATTCTATCTCTAAGAGATTCCTTATTCCATTCAGCTAATAACCTCTTGAGTTCATATCTATCTTTGCAAGCTAAAATAGTTGCAGAAGCTTCCATATCAAAAACATAACCTTCAGGAATAACAGGCCTATCCTCATCATCACTTTCATCATTATAATCAGTTTCAATAATTTCTTTCTCTCCAGCCCTAGCAATTTGTTCATCAAGAAATTCACTAAGGGGCACAATGGTATCAAGCATAGAAGTAGTTTCATCATAAGTATCATGCATAGCAGAAGTGGCATCATCAATAACATGCGACATATCAGAACGAATAGCAGAAGCAGGTTTAGGTGTCGCAAGCTTACTCAAAACAGAAGGTGAATCAAGTGCAGAGCTAGATGGCAATTCCTTACCTCCCATCGTAGTTGAGGGATAAATTGTTTTCTTAGCGTATTTCAAGTTCTTCATAGTGTCCAGCAGATATAAATCCCAAGTGACTCAAAGAATAGAGCTATGCTCCACGGCAACAGTGCCAGAAAATAGTCTTGATAACCCACAAGTATAGGGGATCGCAACAGTTTTCAAGGGTAGAGTATTCAACCCAAATTTATTAATTCGACACAAGGGGAGCCAAAGAATATTCTCAAGTATTAGCAGTTGAGTTGTCAATTCAACCACACCTGGATAACTTAATATCTGCAGCAAAGTGTTTAGTAGCAAAGTAATATGATAGTAGTTGTAACGGTAACAAAAGTAACAGAAGCAAAAGTAATATTCTTGGTGTTTTGTAGTGATTGAAACAATAGCAACGGGAAAGTAAATAAGCGAAAACCAATATAGGAAAAGCTCATAGGCATTGGATCGGTGACGGATAATTATGCCGGATGCGGTTCATCATGTAACAGTCATAAACTAGGGTGACATAGAACTAGCTCCAATTCATCAATGTAATGTAGGCATGTAGTCCGAATATAGTCATACGTGCTTATGGAAAAGAACTTGCATGACATCTTTTGTCCTACCCTCCTGTGGCAGCGGGGTCCTAATGGAAACTAAGGGATATTAAGGCCTTCTTTTAATAGAGAACCGGAACAAAGCATTAGCACATAGTGAATACATGGACTCCTCAAACTATGGTCATCACGGGAGTGGTCCGATTATTGTCACTTGAGGTTGCGGATCATAACACATAGTAGGTGACTATAGACTTGCAAGATAGGATCAAGAACACACATATATTCATGAAAACATAATAGGTTCAGATCTGAAATCATGGCACTCGGGCCCTAGTGACAAGCATTAAGCATAGCAAAGTCATAGCAACATCAATCTCAGAACATAGTGGATACTAGGGATCAAACCCTAACAAAACTAACTCGATTACATGATAGATCTCATCCAACCCATCACCGTCCAGCAAGCCTACGATGGAATTACTCACGCACGGTGATGAGCATAATGAAATTGGTGATGGAGGATGGTTGATGATGACGACGGCGAAGAATCCCCCTCTCCGGAGCCCCGAACTGACTCTAGATCAGCCCTCCCGAGAGGTTTTAGGGTTGGCGGCGGCTCCGTCTCGTAAAACACGGTGATTTCTTCTCCTTGATTTTTTTCTCTTCGAAAGCAAATATATAGAGTTGGTGTTGGCGTCGGAGAGCCTCAGGGGGCCCACGAGGTAGGGGCACGCCCTAGGGGGGCGTGCCTCCCACCCTCGTGGACAGGTGGTGGGCCCCCTGGCCTTCATCTTTTGCAACGATTTTTTATTATTTCTGAAAAGATGTTCCGTGAAGTTTCAGGTCATTCTGAGAAGTTTTGTTTCTGCACATAAATAACACCATGGCAATTCTGCTGAAAACAGCGGTAGTCCGGGGTTAGTTCTATTCAAATCATGCAAGTTAGAGTCCAAATCAAGGGCAAAAGTGTTTGAAAAGTAGACACGTCGGAGACGTATCCGCGGCCGATAACTGAGCCCTCAAGCTCTCTATCTCTTCGGATTGTTTGTCCTTTTCCTCCTCGAGATTTTTCTCCCTGGACGCGCCCGTTGCGATCTTTTTCATTGCCGCCAGTTCGGCGGTGACCGCATTCAGTTGCATCTGGTTTGTTCTCAGCTCCTGGGCTAGCATAGTGTTCTTTTCTTTCAGAACCTGTAAATATTATCGATCCTTAAATCGGTTTGCTTCACCGCTTCAAGTCTCGGGGGCTACTGGCATATGACCATACAAATTGCATAAACTTTTACCTGTATGTCCTTTGAGAACAACTAAATGACTCCGACAAGTCCGTCTCGAGCTGCTCGGAGGTATGCATCCACCGAACTGAGCGCGGTAAATTCTTGCTCAGAAATGGCCGGAGCGCGCATGCCTTCTTTCAAACAATGATGATTCATCACACTCTCTTCTTTGGATTTCGTGACAGATATGTCGTCCGAATCCTCACGAGGCGGCGAAATTGGCATGGCATCGGCTCGCGTCCCAGTTGACGAGTTCAGCACCGGATTGGCTGACATTCGGCTAGCAGGGTGCTTCCCCACCATCTGCCATGTGTTTCTCCTGACATCAAGAAGAAAGGAGACGTTGAACAACCAGGACTCGTACCAGGGCATGTATTAAAGCGGACATACCTCTTGGACGGCTGTGAAGTTTTTGCAGCACTCCCGATCCCTTTTCGTTTGAGCAGTGCCCGTGTAGAAGTTGCCTGGTGGAGAATGCGATGGCATGCGCGCCGATCCTATTAAAATTTTGATTATTATAATGGGCAAGAGTACAAATAGGTACTTCCTTTTAAGAGCCCTCCGAATACTCACGATACAGAAGGGATAGAGGCGGGGATAGTCGGCGGTGATAGCCACTTCTAGGCCGTCAAGGCTCGCTTGATAAAATACTCCATCATCGAACTCTATTTATATGTCCGGATCCTTGCAAAAGCCAGGGTCTCCATCACGGTTATGATCCTCTAGCTGCGGAGCAGGACTGTGGACGTCCTCAGTCATCTTCCTCCATGACTGATTATGGTAACGAAGGGCAAGTTTGATTAGTATCTGTAACAACAGTAAAATAATACAAATAATCGAAATCTTACCCATTCAATGGGGTTGTACATGGAGTAGCCTTCGCGACAGTTCAAGCGAAGGAAATCTTCTTTCTCACCCTTATATAGATTGGCCAGGATTGTGGCCAGTTCGGCTGGGGTATCCGGACCCTTCCATTTGTAACAGGACACGTCGTCTTCTCCGTTGTAACACCATAACGGGGTTACTCTGGATTGGAGAGGCTAAACACACCTTTTTATTGCAATGGCCATGACCTTGACTAGCGAGAGCTCGGTGTGGGCCAGCAACCTAACCTTGCTGACCAATCTCTTTATCTCCGCACTGTCTTCTTCCTTGGGACTTCGGGGATGCTAGTTGAGGCGCTTCTTTAAAGGGGCACTGGAAAATTCAGGAAGGCCACACCGAACTGGATCCGGTAGTGGGACGTCGTCCATGTAGGACCATTCCGAAGACCACTGTGCATATACCTCTTTGGGAGTTCCAACGAGGTATCTAGATTCGGCTATGCGCCATACTTCGGTACCGCTGATAACCCACAAGTATAGGGTATCGCAACAGTTTTCGAGGGTAGAGTATTCAACACAAATTTATAGGTTCGACACAAAGGGAGCCAAATAATATTTGAAGGTATTAGCAGCTGAGTTTTCAATTCAACCACACCTGGGGATTAATTATCTGCAGCAAGTAATCAGTAGCACGGTAGTTTGATAGTTTTGATAGTAGTGACAGCAGTAACGGTAACAGTAACAAAGATAGCAGTATTTTTGTAGCAAGTGTAACAGTGATGATAGCAGTAGTAACTTAGTAGAAACAATATAAGATAAATTCGTAGGCATTGGATCGGTGACTTGTTGGATGATATTCATCATGAGACAGTTATAACCTAGGGCGATACAGCCACTAGCTCCAGTTCATCAATATAATGTAGGCATGTATTCGTAAATAGTCATACGTGCTTATGGAAAGAACTTGCATGACATCTTTTGTCCTACCCTCCCGTGGCAGCGGGGTCCATATTGGAAACTAAGGGATATTAAGGCCTCCTTTTAATAGAGAACCGAAACAAAGCATAAACACATAGTGAAAACATGAACATAGGGAGTGGGCCCGGCTATTGTCACTCCGGGGTTGCCAGATCATAACACGTAGTAGGTGACTACAACTTGCAAGATCGGATCTAAAACATGGATATAATGATGAATTCATAAACAGTTCAGATCTGAGTTCATGGCACCCGGGCCCATAGTGACAAGCATTAAGCATAGCAAAGTCATAGCAACATCAATCTAAGAACATAGTGGCTTGCATGATGAATCTCATCCAACTCCTCACCGACCAGCGAGCCTACGAAGGAATTACTCACTCCCGGTGGGGAGCATCATGGAATTGGCGAAGGAGATGGGTTGGTGATGACAAAGAACAAAGATCCCCCCTCTTCGGAGCCCCAAACAGACTCTAGATCTGGCCTCTCGATGAAGAACATGAGGAGACGCGGCTCCATCTCGTGGAACGTGATAATTCTTTCTCCTTGATTTTTTTCTGGAAATATGTGATTTTATAGCATCAGAATCAGGGTCTGCGGGGCCACCAGGAGGGACAACCCACCTGGGCGCGCTAGGAGAGGGGGGCGCACCCTGGTGGGTAGTGCCCACCCAGGGGCCCCTCTCCGGTAGGTTTTAGCTCCAGAAATCCTCTTTTATTCCATAAAAGTTCCTCGCAAAGTTTCGTTTCATTCCGAGAACTTTTATTTCTGCACAAAAACAACACCATGGTAGTTCTACTGAAAACAGCGTTAGTCCGGGGTTAGTTTCATTCAAATCATGCAAATTAGAGTCCAAAACAAGAGGAAAAGCGTGAGGAAAATGAAGGAAATATGCCCTAGAGGCAATAATAAAGTTGTTATTTATATTTCCTTATATCATGATAAATATTTATTATTCATGCTAGAATTGTATTAACCGGAAACATAGTACATGTGTGAATACATAGACAAACAGAGTGTCACTAGTATTCCTCTACTTGACTAGCTCGTTAATCAAAGATGGTTAAGTTTCCTAACCATAGACATGAGTTGTCATTTGATGAACGGGATCACATCATTAGAGAATGATGTGCTTGACATGATCCATCCGTTAGCTTAGCACTATGATCGTTTAGTTCATTGCTATTACTTTCTTCATGACTTATACATGTTCCTATGACTATGAGATTATGCAACTCCTGAATACCGGAGGAACACTTAGTGTGCTATCAAACGTCACACTTGGTGCCTATAAAGATGCTCTACAGGTGTCTCCGATGGTGTTTGTTGAGTTGGCATAGATCGAGATTAGGATTTGTCACTCCGATTGTCAGAGAGGTATCTCTAGGCCCTCTCGGTAATGCACATCACTATAAGCCTTGCAAGCAATTTAACTAATGAGTTAGTTGCGGGATCATGCATTACGGAACGAGTAAAGAGACTTGCCGGTAACGAGATTGAACTAGGTATGATGATACCGACGATCGAATCTCGGGCAAGTAACATACCGATGACAAAGGGAACAACGTATGTTGTTATGCGGTTTGACCAATAAACATCTTCGTAGAATATTTAGGAGCCAATATGAGCATCTAGGTTCCCCTATTGGTTATTTTCTGGAGATGAGTCTCGGTCTTGTCTACATAGTTCTCGAACCCGTTGGGTCCGCACGCTTAACGTTCGATGACGATCAGTATTATGAGTTTATGTGTTTTGATGTACCGAAGGTAGTTCGAGTCCCGGATGTGATCACGGACATGACGAGGAGTCTTGAAATGGTCGAGACATGAAGATTGATATATTGGAAGGCTATGTTTGGACCCCGGAAATGTTTCGGATGAGTTTGGGCATTTTCCGGAGTACCGGGGGGTTACCGGAACCCCCCGGGGGGTTAATGGGCCTTCATGGGTGAGGGAGTCCTGGATTAGGGGGTATCCGGACAGCCGGACTGTATACATCGTCCGGACTATCGAAGCGTGAAGATACAAGACTCAAGACTTCGACCCGTGTCCGGATGGGACTTTCCTTGGCGTGGAAGGCAAGCTTGGCGATCCGGATATTATATTTCCTTCCTTGTAACCGACTCCATGTAAACCCTAGTCCTCTCAGGTGTCTATATAAACCGGAGAGGTTGGTCCTTAGAAGGCCGATCACAATTACCATCATACCATCATAGGCTAGCTCTTAGGGTTTAGCCTCTCGATCTCATGGTAGATCTACTCTTGTACTACCCATATCATCAATATTTATCAAGCGAGGAAGTAGGGTTTTACCTCCATCGAGAGGGCCGAACCAGGTAAACATCTGCGTCCCTTGCTTCCTGTTACCATCAGCCTTGGCCGCACAGATAGGGACCCCCTACCCAAGATCCGCCGGTTTTGACACCGACATTGGTGCTTTCATTGAGAGTTCCTCTGTGTCGTCGCTGTCAGGCTCGATGGCTCCTTCAATCATCATCAACGATAATGTCCAGGGCGAGACTTTCCTTCCCAGACAGATCTTCGTGTTCGGCGGCTTCGCAATGCGGGCCAATTCTCTTGGCCATCTGGAGCAGATCGACAGCTACGCCCCTGGCCACCTGATCAGGTTCGGAAACTTGAACTACACGGCGGACATCCGCGGAGACTTGATCTTCGATGGATTGGGGCCTATGCCAGGAGCACCGGACAGCCACGACGAGCACGGCTTAGACCTGCCATCGGATGAAGCTCGGGGTATCACCCCCGTAGTATCCCCGGACCTAGATCCGGAGTAGGTTGCGCTGCCTAAGGACGGAGGGATGGACCCCGCCCCACAGGTCGCACACTCATCGGCAGTGGAGCCGAACACGGGTCTTACCTCTGCGGTGGCCTATGACTCTGAACCCCCGGATTCGTATCCGGACGTTGGTTCCAGTCTGCGCACTCCCGAGCCCGTCGGGCCAGGATGGGCTATGGTAATGGAGTTCACCACTGCGGATATCTACCAGCACTCGCCCTTTGGCGACATGCTGGACTCATTAAAGTCTCTCTCTTTGTCAGGAGGCTCTTCGCCGAACTATGTCTGGCTTGAGTGGGAGGTAGGTGACGAAGGAATTCGTTTCCCACCCACCACCCACTTCATAGCCACGGTCGATGATTTAACCAAGGTACTGAACTTCGACTCTGAAGCCATCGACGGTTGGACGACGATGCAGGAGAAGAACATGAACCACCGCTCACTGGGCAGTGGACAGCCACCTCTTCTTATGATATATATATATATATATATATATATATATATATATATATATATATATATATATATATATATATATATGTTTGACACTCCGAAGGAAACAAATGGCGATGAGGCAACGGAGGATAAAACCTGAGGGAAAAAAGCAAAGAATGGGCGTCGTCGGCGCCACTCCAAGCCCCGCCACAGCAATACCGGCCCAGGAGACAAAAACAATCCGAATGGTGCCGAAGAAGAATACAACCCTGATCAGCCCACCTTCGAGCAGGCCGAACAGGAGGATGAGCAGGTCAGCCCAGAAGAACAGGCGATGGACGAATACCCGGAGGAGGACAGCTACATGCCCCCTCCGAAGACGAGATTAGCCTCGGCGACGACGAGTTCAGCGTGCCTGAGGATCCCGTAGAGCAGGAGCGCTTCAAGCGTCGGCTTATAGCCACTGCGAGGAGCCTGAAAAAGAAGCAGCAACAACTCCAAGCTGATCAAGACCTGCTCACAGACAGATGGACTGAAGTCCTGGCAGCCGAGGAATACGGACTCGAGCACCATACGGCTGACCGGCCACCTTGTGGCCGGGATAAAATGGCATACCAGTCCGCATACCAGCCAACACCCCCACGCCAACATACTACGGCCCGGGGCAACAAAACGGGACAACCAAGATCGATCTACGGATAGCGGGGGCACGCCTCGGCACGCGATGACGACCGCCACGCCGGATACACCTTCAACAAGTCCGGCCAGGCCGAATATAGCCACCCAGAGCAATTCGACCTGCATAGCCACATAGCCCGACACAGAGGTGGCGCACACCCGCTTTGCTTCACTGACAAAGAAATGGAACATGAATTCCCAGAAGGGTTCAAACCCGTAAACATCGAATCATACGATGGCACAACAGACCCCGCAGTATGGATCGAAGATTTTCTTCTCCACATTCACATGGCCCGCGAAGACGATCTACATGCCATCAAGTATCTTCCCCTTAAGCTCAAAGGACCAGCCCGGCACTGGCTAAACAGCCTGCCAGCAAATTCCATAGGCAGTTGGGAAAACCTGGAAGACGCATTCCTCGACAACTTCCAGGGCACATATGTGCGACCACCTGACGCCAATGACTTGAGCCACATTACTCAACAGCCCGGAGAGTCAGCCAGAAAATTCTGGACTCGGTTCCTAACTAGAAAGAACCAAATACTTGACTGTGCGGACGCCGAAGCCCTTGCAGCTTTTAAGCATAATATCCGTGACGAGTGGCTCGCTCGACACCTCGGCCAGGATTCGGCCTTCCGGATTCTAGGGCTTCGCCGAAATTTAAAATTGTAGACTTCTATGGCTAACTGAAAGTTATAAAGCCGCATAGTCCGATTGCCTTGTTCGCTGCGCCGGACACCTCCTTAAGGGACCAAACATTTGGATAAAGAGTGTCCGGGTTTTCCACAAACACCCCAGTACTAGTTACGTGGGGGAGGAAGCCGACGACTGGCCTACTTTCAGAATTTTATAAATAGCCGAACAGAAGGTAATATTTTAAATAACAAAAGCGCTACATAGCGCAAGTAACTTCGTCTTTAATTACAAACATGACAGAAGTGAATTCATTCCAAAATGGCATCCTTGGTACACTCATCGGCGATTTAGGCGAGCACCCTTCATCACGCCATCGTAGTACATTTTGGGATGGCGATCGCCTTGCCCTCCGTGCCCGTGCTTGACCAGCTTCTCGCATCCAGCTTGCCCCAATGCACCTTGGCGGGCAAAGGCTCGGCGGGCACCTTGATGCAAGCGGATCGCTTGATCACTTCAAGCCGCGGCACGCATCCACCATCCGGCAGTTAGGCCAAAGTAGCTCTCGGGCAGGAGCTCACCAGGCCACATCGACTATGAAGTCCTTCATAGCCAGTTCGGCCGCCCTATGGAGTTCGATCAACTGCTTCAGTTGGTCGCTCAGAGGCATCGGATGATCGGCCCCAGCATACTGGGACCAGAACAGCTTCTCCGTTGGGCTCCCCTCCTGGGCACGGTAGAACTCCGCAGCATCTGAGACGCTGCGTGACAGATCTGCAAATGCCCCTAGAGAGCTCCGAATTCGAGTAAGTAAAAGAAACGCCTCCTCCACATGTTTGCTTTGCATAAAGAATTTCTTACCTGCTGCTATCTTTTTGGCCTCCTGGATCTCCCGCTGTGCTTTCTCGGCTTCGGCCATGGCATCTTTCAAATTTACAAGGGCCTTCGCAAGCTCGGCCTCCTTCATCTTCAGATCATGCTCCACGGACTCGCACTTCTTTCCGAGGTCCTGGAGCTCTTGCTGTACCTCGCCCACTCTAGCACTTTGCTTTTCGCGCTCCTTGCATTCCAAGGCCGCTTTGTTTTCAGCCTCGGACAGCGCTTTCTTCAGGGACGCCACTTGGCGGTGGTGGCCTTACCGATCCACGGCGCTTTGGCGTTAGGATCGACCAATTTTTCCTATCTTTAAATACATACGAACGGGGAATCACTTACCTTTATTCTCCTCGAGCTACCTCTTCGTGAAGCCGAGCTCTCCCTGCGCCTGCTCCAGATCCCGCTTCAGTTCGGCAACTTCGGCAGTACGGCAGCAGCAGCAAGCAGCACATCCTGCTTATGCACGCGAATACTTATTGTTAGACCCTTGCGGATTATAATTGCCCCTCCGTTCGATTTTTCTTTCCGAACACCAAACAGAGTATCAGGGGCTACTACCTATCGGGTGGTAATTTTACACATATTTATTACTTACCTCGAAACCTGTCAAGAGGCTGGTGCAAGCTTCGGTTAGTCCGCTCTTTGCGGACGAAACCTTCCAAATCACCGAACTCATAAGAGTATGGTGCTCCTCATCTATGGAAGCGCCGCAAAGCGCTTCCAGCAGACAATCCGGCGCCTCAGGCGCACCGGAAGTCCTTGATGCAGACGGCTCGCTCTTCCTGACGAGGGGCTGTCCGCCTGAGTTCAGAACCATTGAAGGTTCCGGGATAGTGTTCGGCTGAGAGCCCGGCCTATTGTGGCTCTCATCGACACGATCTGCGGGGACCTTGAACCCCACGTGTCCGGCGTCTGGAACCCCGCCTTGGGGCGTCTCCAGAGTCACCTCCCCCCGCTCGGGGAGCCTTTGGGACAACACCTCCGTGTCATCCGCGGGTTTAGGAGTAGTGGCTGTCGGAAGCGAATTGATCTCCGAATCACTCAGGGATCTGGAGGAAGACACTTCGGGGTAAGCCCTGGCCGGACTACACATATGTCCGGCGTTAAACAAAAGCTATAGAATGAAGTTATGATGGAGTGCGGAAACTTACGATCGCACCGGGGGCTTCCCCCTGGGCAGCCACCCTTCCTCACTATGAGCGGCCGTGGCGGAGTAGTCCGAAAGGGGTACCTTCCCCTTCGTGGACGCCCCAGCCTCCCACTCCGGGGCGGCTTTTCTCTTCTCCCAGTGCGGGGAGGTGGAATTTCTTCTTGATTCCCCCCGCCTACGTGGGAGGAATCTGTCTCGTCGTCATCGGACGACAGGGGTATGACGGCCTTGCGCCGAGGGCCTTTTTCGGCCCCCTGGCCCGCCTCTCCGGGCCCCTCATCCTTTCCGGATGGGGTGTCTTCTTCTTCCTCCTCCCCTTCATGGGAGGAGTCTGCCTCGTCATCTTTGGATGAGGCTTCTGGCACAACCTTACGCCGGAGACCCTTTCGGATCCCCGGGGCCTTCTTCTCGGCCTTCTTCTCCGGCACCTTGTACGGTGCCAGGACCAGCATCTCCGTCAGGAGAGCGTCACCTGGGCCCTCTGGCAGCGGAGCCGGACAGTAAACCTGCTCCGCTGTCTCCACATAATCCTGAGGTAAATATGTATAACTACTTAAGACTCCCCCATGAATGTATTGGGAAAAACTAAACCCGGTGGTAGTCCCAAAAACTCACCGGACACGGGGGCCGCACTGCATGAAGTCTGCGGTCCTCGGATGTGGGAGGAGGTACTTCGGAGGCCTTAAACAACTCCTTCCACGCGTCTTTGTGCTTCATGCCATAGAGCCTCTGAAGTGTCTGGTGCTCGGTCGGGACGAACTCCCACAGATTGAATGCCCGCCTTTGGCACAGCAGAATCCGGTGAACGAGCATGACCTGGATCATGTTGACAAGCTTGATGTTCTTGCCCTTCATGCTCTTGATGCGGGTTTGGAGTCCGGTCAGCTCTGTAGGTTCGCCCCAAGTCAGGCCCTTCTTTTCCCAGGAGGTGAGCCGCATGGGGGCTCCGGATCGGAACTCGGGGGCCGTCGCCCAGTTGGCGCCGCGCGGCTCGGTGATGTAGAACCACCCCGATTGCCACCCTTTTACGGTCTCCGCAAAGGAGCCATCTAGCCAGGTGACTTTAGGCATCTTGCCCACCATGGCCCCTCCGCACTCCGCTTGCTGGTCGCGTACAATCTTCGGCTTCACACAGAAGATTTGCAGCCACAGGCCGAAGTGAGGCCGGATGCGGATGAAGGCCTCACATATGACAATGAACGCCGAGATGTTGAGGACGAAATTTGGGGCTAGATCATGGAAACTAGCCCGTAGTAGAACATGAGCCCGCGGACGAAGGGGTGAAGTGGAAACCCCAGTCCACGGACGAAGTGGGCGACGAACACGACCCTCTCGTGGGGTCCCGGGGTCGGAATGACCTGCCCAGCATCCGGTAGCCGGTGCGCTATGTCTGCGGCCAAGTATCCGGCCGCCCGAAGATTTGCAATATGCTTCTCCTTGACGGTGGAAGCCACCCAATTGCCTCCTGCTCCGGACATATTAAGTTGTGCGGAGAAGACTTGGGCTTGGGCGCTGGAGCTCGAGGGGGCAAGAGTGGGCAAAGGAGGAAGAAGGCATGGGTAAAATGGGAAATCCTATCCCTTTATAGAGGCGACAGCGAAAGCGCCTCCCCACTTGCCCGTTGGGAATCGCTTGCTTCCCAAGCGCCACGATTGATGTGGTGGGATTACCCGTACCCGTATTGATGAGAATCCCGTGATAAGGGGACACGATCTCTGCTTTGACAAGACGTGTCAAGGAAACCGCCTCGCAATATGCGCTGTGGCTGATTGTGGGAAAACGGTTCGTATAATGACCCGACCGTAATGACACGTCGCGTTGCCTAAAAAATTGTTGGCAGATTGCATTTGTGAAATACCATTCTCTCTACGGTGGCATGTGAAGATTATTTTGTGGATCCGGACACGGTTCAAGTGTTCGATAATTACTTTGGAGTATTCGGAGGAGGAACCCGCCCTGCAATGCCGAAGACAAGACTGCGCGCGGACTCATCATCATTGAAGCCTAGTTAGGGGCTCTTGAGGAGTCTGGATTAGGGGTATCCGGACAGCGGACTGTATACATCGTCCGGACTATCGAAGCGTGAAGATACAAGACTCAAGACTTCGACCCATGTCCGGATGGGACTTCCCTTGGCATGGAAGGCAAGCTTGGCGATCCGGATATTATATTTCCTTCCTTGTAACCGACTCCATGTAAACCCTGGTCCTCACCGGTGTCTATATAAACCGGAGAGGTTGGTCCTTAGAAGGCCGATCACAATTACCATCATACCATCATAGGCTAGCTCTTAGGGTTTAGCCTCTACGATCTCGTGGTAGATCTACTCTTGTACTACCCATATCATCAATATTAATCAAGCAGGAAGGAGGGTTTTACCTCCATCGAGAGGGCCCGAACCTGGGTAAACATCTGTGTCCCTTGCTTCCTGTTACCATCAGCCTTGACGCACAGATCGGGACCCCCTACCCGAGATCCGCTGGTTTTGACACCGACAATGTGCCATAGTGGAAGAGAGGAGGAAGTGGCCAAGTGTTAGGGCCCCCAATCCCAATCCGAATTGGGAAGGGGGCCGGCCCCCCTTTCCTTCTCTCCCTCTTCCCCTTCCTTCCCCCTCCTAGTTGTACTAGGAAAGGGGGGAACCTACTCCTAGTAGGAGTAGGATTGCCCCCCTTGGGCGCGCCCCATGAGGCCGGCCGGCCCCCTCCTCCACTCCTTTATATACGGGGGAGGGGGCACCCCATAGACACACAAGTTGATTTCTTAGCCATGTGCGGTGCCCCCCTCCACAGATTTCCACCTCAGTCATATTGTCGTAATGCTTAGGCGAAGCCCTACGTCGGTAACTTCATCATCACCGTCAACACAACGTCGTGCTGACGAAACTCTCCCTCGACCTCAGCTGGATCTAGAGTTCATGGGACGTCACCGAGCTGAACATGTGCAGATCACGGAGGTGCCGTGCGTTCGGTACTTGATCGGTTGGATTGCGAAGACGTTCGACTACACCAACCGCGTTACTTAACGCTTCCGCTTTCGGTCTACGAGGGTACGTGGACACACTCTCCCGCTCGTTGCTATGCATCACATAGATAGATTGTCACGCCCAATATGCGACCCTATCCAAAAGGAACTCGACGGTCCCACCAAGGATAGACCCGCATATTGAAACGCTTTTGCAAGGTGGATATCATTACATCAACATTACATAATACATAGGGATACATACATAAGGCTCAAATGCCACAAGAATACATCATCATCATATACAAGAGATCAACATCCGACTACGGATGAAACATAAACAGAAACTCAAACGACATCCACCCTGCTAGCCCAGGTTGCCGACCTGTAACCTAACCCCTGATCGAAGAAGAAGCAGAAAAAGAACTCCAATACAAGCAAACATCGCTCTCACGTCATGATCATCGCAAACCTGTACCTGCAACTGGTGGTGTAGTAATCTGTGAGCCACGAGGACTCATCAATCCCATTACCATGGGTATCAAGACTAGCAAAGCTTAATGGGAAAGGAAGGGGTAAAGTGGTGAGGTTGCAGCAGCGACTAAGCATGATATGGTGGCTAACATACGCAAATGAGGCGAGAAGAGAAACAAAGGGCGATCGACAACTAGTAATGATCAAGAAGTGATCCTGAACTCCTACTTACGTCAAACATAACCCGAAACCGTGTTCTCCTTTCGATCAACCCGAAAAGAGACACTCACGATTCGCCTTTACGGTTGGTGTATTTTAATTAAGATCAACCGGGTTTTCTACAACGGACATTAACAAATTCCCATCTTCCACATAACCGCGGCACGGCTTTGAAAGTTCAAACCCTGCAGGGTGTCCCAACAGCCCATGATAAGCTCTCGTGATCAACGAAGGATATTCCTTCTCCCGGAAGCCCGATCAGTCTCGGAATCCCGGCTACAAGACATTTCGACAGCAATAAAACAAGACCAGCAAAGCCGCCCGGATGTGCCGACAAATCCTGATAGGAGCTGCACATATCTCGGTCTCAGGGCACACCGGATTGTCCAAACTTTCGGTAGGCGAACCCAGAGTTGCCCCTGGTGGCCACCGGCGGCTGACAGTTTGGACCAGCACTCACGACGACCACTGGCCCGGGGGGGGTAAAAATAAGATGACCCTTGGGCTCAAAACCCAAGGGAAAAAAGGGCTAGGTGAGGCAAATGGTAAAACCAATGTTGGGCCTTCTTTGGAAAAGTCTTATTCAAAGCGAACTGTCAAGGGGTCCCATAAATCACCCGACCGCGTTAGGGACGCAAAATCCGGGAACATAACACCGATATGCGGAAACTAGGGCGGCAAGAGTGGAACAAAACACCAGGCATAAGGCCGAGCCTTCCACCCTTTACCAAGTATATAGATGCATTAATTAAATAAGATATATTGTGATATCTCAACAAGTAAACATGTTCCAACAAGGAACAACATCTCCATGTTCCAACAAGGAACAAACTTCATCTTCACCTGCAACTAACAACGCTATAAGAGGGGGCTGAGCAAAGCGGTAACATAGCCAAACAACGGTTTGCTAGGAAGGGTGCAAAAGGTTAGAGGCTGACATGGCAATTTGGGATGGCTTGATAAACAGGTAATAGGTAGCGCAGCATAGCGATAGAAACGAAGCAACTAGCATAGCAATGATAGTAGTGAGATCCAGGGTAGCGGTCATCTTGCCTGAAATCCCGCAAGGAAGAAGAACGAGTCCATGAAGAAGATGAACGGATGAAGCCGAACCAAGCGTAGACGAACGAATCCTCACGATCGCAACGAAACAGGAACTAACAAGAAGAAGCACACAACATAGTAAACACACCACACATAGGCAAGGCATGATGCACAACAAGCATGATGCATGACAAAGCTACATGAAGCTACTCATGGCAAGAGATGATGCAAACAAGAGCAACACAACAAAGCAAGTTTAAATGAGGCCGGAAACAACATATAACAATTCCGGTAAGTCCTCATATGCAAATTTCGAAATTGGTCCAGATCTGGATAAACCTTATGTTCAAGTTGTTAAACAGCAAGTTAAGATGCACCACGATGATCTACACGAAATTCTAGTCAAGTTACATATAAAGTTCATTAGGTTCGGAGCTACGGCCTAGAAGATATGAGCAAAACAAGATAAACATGGCATTGATGCAAAATGCATATAAACATCAAGAAAACACCTCAAAACAAGGATCCAACATGATATTATGAAACTACATGCAAAGTCAAGCAAGTTTCATATAGAGCACACTCAAAACGGAGCAACGGTTCAACACATACACTCTATACAAGTTAAGGGATAAGCTGTCCAAAACAGCAACTAGGCATATTGCAAGCATCATAACAACATGCTACAGTACCTCAACATAGTAACAAAAGGCATGGGCATGATCTACAGGTAAAGCATTACAAAACATGAACACTGAGCTATCTCCAGAAATGACTAGAACATGATCAAAATGACATGGCAAGATTGCAACTAATAACAGTTTCAGACATTGGCAGAAATTAACATCAGGTTGCAATGTTTAGAGCTATGAAACAACATGTTACAGGAACTTAACATGGCAAACAACGGCATGGCATGAATCTACTCAAAGCATAGAACAAAGGTCCTTTATTGACCATAAGCCAAAAAGGATCAGAAAATATAGTAAAACCCATGTCAATATCGAAAGTTCCGTTAACACATTCAGCAACATGGCATGTCAAAAACTGATAACGAGAAGGCATGTTTACAAGCTCAATGCACTCACTACAGAGCCTTATATGATAAACTAAGCATACATACATCAATAAGACATGGCATAGAAGACATACATGGCAAGAACAATCACATAGCATACATGGATCAACCACAACAACCTTGGCAAAATTGAATAACATGTAAACAATCTGCCAGGAAACATTTGATAGCAAAAGTAGAGCTCGATTGACTCAAGCTAGACTACTCCATAATTACAAACAAGGGCATGGATGGATAGAGCAAGACATGCTTTACAAAACATCCTTAGTGAAGTAACTCAAAATATGCACGGATAACTCTGTAGCATCAAGTTAACATGGCATCAAAATAACAGCAAACAGGGCTGAAAACAGCAATAACAAGACACCTAGTTTGCATGCTTGTGCTAGTCACCACATTGATCACAAAAATACATGGCATACACCCCTGGAAAGAAGACATGACATAGTTTAACATTCATGTAGACATCAACCTCATAGGATGCACACATCAATCATGGCAAAAATGACAAAAGTGCAAGTTCTGATAAAAATCAGAAACTAACATCACATAGCACTCTTCCAACAGCATTTCGGGCATCAAGATGAGCTCAAATGAAAATGATGCAATGAGATGAAATGATCTACTCTTCGAGTCGAACATTTTGACATATTACACGCGCAAAACAGAGCTACGATGACAGAGATATGATGCAATGAAAATGACACGAAATATCAAAATGCTCGGGACTTAGATGAAAAATTATACCTCCGGATCTGGGGGTAGACCCGGGCGCGGATTACGAGGCGGCCGGAGGGGCTCGCCGGAGACGGAGCTCGTGGCGGCCGCAGATGGGCTCGGGGAGTCACCGGCGGGTCGGGGAGGCCGGGGCCCACCGGATCCGAAGCGGGCGGCGAGGCCTTGGCCCGAGGGCGGCGAGGACGAACGCCGGCGGGCTGCGGCGACGGGCGGCCGCGAATCCGGCGGAGCGGGTGCAGCTCGGCCAGCGGCGGGAGGCCGCGGCGGCGTGAGATCCGGTGAGGCGGGGCGGGGCGGCGCCATGTGCCGGAGGCGGGACTGGGGCGCCGGGCGAGGCGAGGCGGCGGAGAACCGTGGTGGCGGACGGCGGCGATGCTCGCCTGGCGGCGAGGGCGCAGGTCCGCGGGAGGGCGGGCGAGGCACCCGGCTGGCGGCGGCGGTGCTGCCTCTGTGGTTCGATCCAGACCCGGGCCGCAAGTGGAGAGAGAGAGAGAGAGGAAGGCGCTGGTGAGGTGGCGCCCCGGTTGGCCGGGAGCCGCGGGGTGGCGTGGCGTCCCGGATTGGTCCGGCGGCGTGGAGGCGGTGGACGCGTCCCGCCGCTGGCGGACATGTCCGGCGGCGCGGGGAGGAGTTTGCTAGGGTTTGGACTGCGCGAAAATCCGGGAGATGCACACATATTTATAGGCAGAGGGAGCTAGGAGAGTCCAAATGAGGTGCGGTTTTTGGCCACGCGATCGTGATCGAACGACCGAGATCATGGAGGGGAGTTTGGTGGGTTTTGGGCCACTTAGAAAGGGGTGTTGGGCTGCAACAAAAGAGGCTTTTGCGGTTACCCGGTTAACCGTTGGAGTACCAAACGACCTCCGAATGACACGAAACTTGACATGCGGTCTACCGGTGCTATACCAAGGCCGCTTGACAAACCTCGGTCCATTCCGAGATCGTTTAATACCCACACACGAAAAGAGGTAAAAGGGGGCGCCGGGAGACATAGGAGTGCCGGATTGCAAAACGGACAACAGGGAAAATGCTCGGATGCATGAGACGAACACGTATGCAAATGCGATGCACATGACGACATGATAAAAATGCAGATGATCACATGGCAAAATGCAACACGCAAGAAGATGACATGGCAAAGACAACGAATAACTGAATGACACCTGGCGCATCGAATCCGGGGCGTTACAACACTCCTCCACTAACAAGAGATCTCGTCCCGAGATCTTAGGACCGAGACGGAAGGGAAAAGGATGAGGTGAAACGAGAACTCAAGAGAAGAAGCAAAGAATCGAGAGCACACGAGAAGAAGAGAGGAACTTCGAGAATGACGGGAATCGAAAGCTCACGGAAACAGATAGACTATGAAACAACTCGTTCTAACCGGGGTGGTTAGAATGACAAAAGAAACGGATAAGACTAAAAGGATTTAGGCAGCACACCGGTTGAACATGAAAGGAGTTGGAACTGAGTTTGACAAAATGGAACGACAGTTGACGAGAGGTACAACACAATGCCTCCGGAAGAATTGAAAGAATTGAATGAAAATACTTAGAAGGAAGGGTTGACCGGAGTTGTTGAGAAAATCAACAACGAAAGAATAAGATTGTTGTGGACTTATGGATAACATCCCAAAATTGTAAGGTGATAACCGACCACAAGCAGAAAAGATTAAATAGCTGAGAAGAACGAAGAAATGTAAAACTCCACTTCAAAAGAATACGGAGATTTAATTACACTTCAAAATGAGAGAAGAACAGATACTTGAACTCCACCAACAAGAATCTTGATGAACTCTTGAAGAATGAATTAAATCATGAAGAACCACCATGAAGAACTCCGATAACAAAAGGATGATGAGATAGAATGAAGGACGAAAGAATAAGACTAAAACCTGTGATGATTTAGACGGAGGTTCTGACGAGATGGCCAAGTAAATTTGAACTCCGGAAAAGAAAAGATGAAAACACTTGGAACTAGAATTTATTCATTAAGAACAAACTCCAAAGAAAAAGATCAATCACTTGGATGAAATAAGAATAAGATTTATTGTATGCTTAACCTTCATCAAATTAAATTGATGACCAACAATGGATTTGGCATACTACTTATTCTTCTTGAAAAAGAATTGAGAAGTGACATAGCGCAGACTAGAGAAGGTCTTCATGAACCACCGGTAAGATTGAAAAAGAACGAATGGATTAATATGATAATCAAAGAAAAGAATCTTGAACGAACCACCGTAAGAAATGAAAATGAACGAAGAGAAGAGAACGAATCGCCGGAAAGAATTAGAAACCACGAAGATACTTGAGGGAAAATTAGAGACAAGAGAACGAAGAGATCGCGAACTGATAGAAGAATACTTGAACAAAGCACCGGAGAATATTGAGACGAGCGAAGGGGCACGAATATAGAATAATTGGAGAACGGCTTTGAAAACTTAGAACGAAGAAATCTTCCGAAAAGATGGCCTCCGGATGATTGAGATAGAAAGCAACACCTGAAATACTCCGGATGGATGAAAAGAATTGCACAACTGGAAACAACTAGATAGGATAACAACGAGCTAGCACCATGAATCTCCGGGAGGACGGACAAAATTTAAGATAAACTCTACTTCAGTCTTCAAATGATGAGGAGAAACACCACCAAAATTAATGAGATACTCCGGAAGAATGAAAAGCGAAGAGGTTGAGCCAACAATGAAAATGATTTGAAATCGATCTTGGAAAGGCATCTGACTGATGAAATTCATACTTACGTCAAATTCCGAAAAGACTTGAGAATAGCTCCGGGGAAATTAGAAGAGTCAGGTTAGATCCTGGGAAAAGACCTGTGGGTTAGGGCCCACTAAAAGAAAAACACCGTTGGAAAGGATGTTGAACAGATAGATGATGCACCGGAAGGACTGAAATATTGGGATGAGGTGACAACCTCGAATTAATTCAAACACAGACGAATCTCCTGAGATGTCTTGAGCACTCCGGAAGGATAAACTGGCATGAGGAGAACGAGCAGGAAAACACTTGAAGGAAAAGAATATGATTAACCCGAAAAACTTGAATTGTGTGCACCGGAAAAAGAAAGGGATGAAGAATGACGAACGAGACGAGAATTCACCGGTTAAAATAATTGAGGAAAGACTGAAGAGGCTCCACACAAATGAAATTGATAGTTGGAAGAAACTCGGACTCCGGGAAGAAAAAAAGGTGGGAGGGCGGGAAAACAAAGGCAACTTGGAAGGGGAAACCGACGAATATCTTGAAGAGGGAACACCGGTTGAAATCATTGAGGAGAGAGAGCAAAAACTTCACACGAGTAGGATGGATACTCGATTACGGACTCCGAATTCGAAAAGATGAAGGGAGGGCGGGTGGGAAAAACAAAGACAACTTCGGACAGGGAAACAACAACGTCGGAGGAAGAACTGAGGATTGAACTCAAAGATGAAGAAGGTCGAGTCGACTTGACGAGAAAAGCACCGGATGCAAAGAGCTGAGGAACAACTACCGGAAAACCAACTGCGTGATCCTAAAGAAAATTTGAAGGGGAAGAGAAGTAATTCAAAACACCTACGTCAAGATTCCTCACCAGAGCGACGAAGGGGCAGAGGAGTAAAAAGAATTCCTACTCTCCGATATAACTAGACTCTGAAAACAGTTTTCTTCTAGACTCAACAACGGCCAAACTACACGATCAATCAATGGGGCTCCTAGGGTCGGTCGAGGCTCTGATACCAACTTGTCACGCCCAATATGCGACCCTATCCAAAAGGAACTCGACGGTCCCACCAAGGATAGACCCGCATATTGAAACGCTTTTGCAAGGTGGATATCATTACATCAACATTACATAATACATAGGGATACATACATAAGGCTCAAATGCCACAAGAATACATCATCATCATATACAAGAGATCAACATCCGACTACGGATGAAACATAAACAGAAACTCAAACGACATCCACCCTGCTAGCCCAGGCTGCCGACCTGGAACCTAACCCCTGATCGAAGAAGAAGCAGAAGAAGAACTCCAATACAAGCAAACATCGCTCTCACGTCATGATCATCGCAAACCTGTACCTGCAACTGGTGGTGTAGTAATCTGTGAGCCACGAGGACTCAGCAATCCCATTACCATGGGTATCAAGACTAGCAAAGCTTAATGGGAAAGGAAGGGTAAAGTGGTGAGGTTGCAGCAGCGACTAAGCATGATATGGTGGCTAACATACGCAAATGAGGCGAGAAGAGAAACAAAGGCGGTCGACAACTAGTAATGATCAAGAAGTGATCCTGAACTCCTAATTCGTCAAACATAACCCGAAACCGTGTTCTCCTTTCGATCAACCCGAAAAGAGACACTCACGATTACGCTTTACGGTTGGTGTATTTTAATTAAGATCAACCGGGTTTTCTACAACGGACATTAACAAATTCCCATCTGCCACATAACCGCGGGCATGGCTTTCGAAAGTTCAAACCCTGCAGGGTGTCCCAACAAGCCCATGATAAGCTCTCGCGATCAACGAAGGATATTCCTTCTCCCGGGAAGCCCGATCAGTCTCGGAATCCGGCTACAAGACATTTCGACAGCAATAAAACAAGACCAGCAAAGCCGCCCGGATGTGCCGACAAATCCTGATAGGAGCTGCACATATCTCGGTCTCGGGCACACCGGATTGTCCAAACTTCCGGTGGCGAACCCGAGTTGCCCTGGTGGCCACCGGCGGTGATAGTTTGGACCAGCACTCACGACGAGCACGGCCTGGGGGTAAAATAAGATGACCCTTGGCTCCGAAACCCAAGGGAAAAAGGGCTAGGTGAGGCAAATGGTAAAACCAATGTTGGGCCTTCTTTGGAAAAGTCTTATTCAAAGCGAACTGTCAAGGGGTCCCATAAATCACCCGACCGCGTTAGGGACGCAAAATCCGGGAACATAACACCGATATGGCGGAAACTAGGCGGAAAGAGTGGAACAAAACACCAGGCATAAGGCCGAGCCTTCCACCCTTTACCAAGTATATAGATGCATTAATTAAATAAGATATATTGTGATATCCCAACAAGTAAACATGTTCCAACAAGGAACAACATCTCCATGTTCAACAAGGAACAAACTTCATCTTCACCGCAACTAACAACGCTATAAGAGGGGCTGAGCAAAGCGGTAACATAGCCAAACAACGGTTTGCTAGGAAGGTGCAAAAGGTTAGAGGCTGACATGGCAATTTGGGATGGCTTGATAAACAGGTAATAGGTAGCGCAGCATAGCGATAGAACGAAGCAACTAGCATAGCAATGATAGTAGTGAGATCCAGGGTAGCGGTCATCTTGCCTGAAATCCCGCAAGGAAGAAGAACGAGTCCATGAAGAAGATGAGCGGATGAAGCCGAACCAAGCGTGAGCGAGCGAATCCTCACGATCATAGCAACGAAGGAGAACTAACAAGAAGAAGCACACAACATAGTAAACACACCACACATAGGCAAGGCATGATGCACAACAAGCATGATGCATGACAAAGCTACATGAAGCTACTCATGGCAAGAGATGATGCAAACAAGAGCAACACAACAAAGCAAGTTTAAATGAGGCCGGAAACAACATATAACAATTCCGGTAAGTCCTCATATGCAAATTTCGAAATTGGTCCAGATCTGGATAAACCTTATGTTCAAGTTGTTAAACAGCAAGTTAAGATGCACCACGATGATCTACACGAAATTCTAGTCAAGTTACATATAAAGTTCATTAGGTTCGGAGCTACGGCCTAGAAGATATGAGCAAAACAAGATAAACATGGCATTGATGCAAAATGCATATAAACATCAAGAAAACACCTCAAAACAAGGATCCAACATGATATTATGAAACTACATGCAAAATCAAGCAAGTTTCATATAGAGCACACTCAAAAGCGAACAGCGGTTCAACACATACACTCTATACAAGTTAAGGGATAAGCTGTCCAAAACAGCAACTAGGCATATTGCAAGCATCATAACAACATGCTACAGTACCTCAACATAGTAACAAAAGGCATGGGCATGATCTACAGGTAAAGCATTACAAAACATGAACACTGAGCTATCTCCAGAAATGACTAGAACATGATCAAAATGACATGGCAAGATTGCAACTAATAACAGTTTCAGACATTGGCAGAAATTAACATCAGGTTGCAATGTTTAGAGCTATGAAACAACATGTTACAGGAACTTAACATGGCAAACAACGGCATGGCATGAATCTACTCAAAGCATAAAACAAAAGTCCTTTAGTGACCATAAGCCAAAAAGGATCAGAAAATATAGTAACACACATGTCAATATCGAAAGTTTCGTTAACAGATTCAGCAACATGGCATGTCAAAAACTGATAACGAGAAGGCATGTTTACAAGCTCAATGCACTCACTACAGAGCGTTATATGATAAACTAAGCATACATACATCAAGAAGACATGGCATAGAAGACATACATGGCAAGAACAATCACATAGCATACATGGATCAACCACAACAACCTTGGCAAAATTGAATAACATGTAAACAATCTGCCAGGAAACATTTGATAGCAAAAGTAGAGCTCGATTGACTCAAGCTAGACTACTCCATAATTACAAACAAGGGCATGGATGGATAGAGCAAGACATGTTTTACAAAACATCCTTAGTGAAGTAACTCAAAATATGCATGGATAACTCTGTAGCATCAAGTTAACATGGCATCAAAATAACAGCAAACAGGGCTGAAAACAGCAATAACAAGACACCTAGTTTGCATGCTTGTGCTAGTCACCACATTGATCACAAAAATACATGGCATACACCCTGGAAAGAAGACATGACATAGTTTAACATTCATGTAGACATCAACCTCATAGGATGCACACATCAATCATGGCAAAATGACAAAAGTGCAAGTTCTGATAAAATCAGAAACTAACATCACATAGCACTCTTCCAACAGCATTTCGGGCATCAAGATGAGCTCAAATGAAAATGATGCAATGAGATGAAATGATCTACTCTTGAGTCGAACATTTTGACATATTACACGCATAAAACAGAGCTACGATGACAGAGATATGATGCAATGAAAATGACACGAAATATCAAAATGCTCGGGACTTAGATGAAAAATTATACCTCCGGATCTGGGGTAGACCCGGGCCTTGATTACGAGGCGGCGGAGGGGCTCGCGGAGACGGAGCTCGTGGCGGCCGGAGATGGGCTCGGGAGTCACCCGCGGTCGGGAGGCCGGGCCCACCGGATCCAGCGGCGGCGAGGGGCGCGAGCCCGAGGGCGGCGAGGACGAACGCCGGAGGCTCTGTGGCACGGGCGGCGGAATCCGGCGGAGCGGGTGCAGCTCCGGCCAGCGGCGGGAGGAGGCGGCGTGAGATCCGGTGAGGCGGGGGCGGCGCGGCGCCCATGGCCAGGCAGGGGATGGGCGCCGGGCGAGGCGAGGCGGCGGAGAACCGGTGGCCGTGGACGGCGGCGGCGATGCTCGCTGGTGGCGAGGGCGCAGGTCTGGCGGGAGGGCGGGCGAGGCACCGGCTGGCGGGGCGGCGGTGTGTGGCTTCTGTGGCCCGATCCAGGCCCATGGTGTGTGAGAGGAGAGAGAGAGAGAAGGTGAGGTCTTGGTGAGGTGGCGCCCCCGGTTGGCCGGAGCCATGGCGGGTGACGTGGCGTCCCGGATTGGTCCGGCGGCGTGGAGGCGGTGGGCGCGTCCGCCGCCGGGCGGACATGTCCGCGGCGCGGGAGGAGTTTGCTAGGGTTTGGACCGCGAAAATCCGGAGATGCACACATATTTATAGGCGAGAGGAGCTAGGAGAGTCCAAATGAGGTGCGGTTTTGCGACCGCGATCGTGATCGAGCGACCGAGATCATGGAGGGAGTTTGGTGGGTTTTGGGCCACTTAGAAAGGGGTGTTGGGCTGCAACAAAAGAGGCTTTTGCGGTTACCCGGTTAACCGTTGGAGTACCAAACGACCTCCGAATGACACGAAACTTGACATGCGGTCTACCGGTGCTATACCAAGGCCGCTTGACAAACCTCGGTCCATTCCGAGATCGTTTAATACCCACACACGAAAAGAGGTAAAAGGGGGCGCCGGGAGACATAGGAGTGCCGGATTGCAAAACGGACAACGGGGAAAATGCTCGGATGCATGAGACGAACACGTATGCAAATGCGATGCACATGACGACATGATAAAAATGCAGATGATTACATGGCAAAATGCAACACGCAAGCAGATGACATGGCAAAGACAACGAATAACTGAATGACACCTGGCGCATCGAATCCGGGGCGTTACATAGATCTTGCATGATCGTAGGTAAGTTTTGAAATAATGCGTTCCCCAACAGTGGCATTCGATCCAGGTCTATGCGTAGATGTTATATGCACGAGTACAACACAAAGAGTTGTGGGCGATAATAGCCATACTGCTTACCAGCATGTCATACTTTGATTCGGCGGTATTGTTGGATGAAGCGGCCCAGACCGACATTACATGACCGCGTTCATGAGACTGGTTCTACCGCTGTGCTTCGCACATAGGTGGCTAGTGGGTGTCTGTTTCTCCAACTATAGTTGAATCGAGTGTGACTACTCCCGGTCCTTGTTGAAAGTAAAAACAGCACACTCGACGAAAATTTGTTGTGGTTTTTGATGCATAGGTAAGAACGGTTCTTGCTAAGCCCATAGCAGCCACGTAAAATTTGCAACAACAAGTAGAGGACGTCTAACTTGTTTTTGCAGGGCATGTTGTGATGTGATATGGTCAAGACGTGATGATATATAAATTGTTGTTTGAGATGTTCATGTTTTGTCACGGTTATCGGCAACTAGCAGGAGCTTTACTTTATCACTAAGCGGTAGCGATAGTCGTGATAGCAATAGTTGGCGAGACGACAATGATGCCTCGATGGAGGTCAAGTTGTCAAGCCGGTGACGATGGTGATCATGAAGGTGCTTTGGAGATGGAGATCAAAGGCACAAGATGATGGTGGCCATATCATATCACTTATATTGATTGCATGTGATGTTTATCCTTTATGCATCTTATTTTACTTAGTTCAGTGGTAGCATTATAAGATGATCTCTCACTAAATTTCAAGGTATAAGTGTTCTCCACAGTATGCACCATTACGACAGTTAAATCGTGCGAGACACAACGTGATGATCGGGTGTGATAAGCTCTACGTTCACATACAATGGGTGCAAGCCAGTTTTGCACACGCAGAATACTCGGGTTAAACTTGACGAGCCTAGCATATGCAGATATGGCCTCCGAACACTGATACCGAAAGGTCAAGCGTGAATCATATAGTAGATATGATCAACATAGTGATGTTCACCATTGAAAACTACTCCATCTCACGTGATAATCGGACATGGTTTAGTTGATTTGGATCACGCGATCACTTAGATGATTAGAGGGATGGCTATCTAAGTGGGAGTTCTTAAGTAATATGATTAATTGAACTTTAATTTATCATGAACTTAGTACCTGATAGTATTTTGCATGTCTATGTTGTTTTAGATCAATGGCCCGTGCTACTGTTCCTTTGAATTTCAATGCGTTCTTAGAGAAATCTAAGTTGAAAGATGTTGGTAGCAACTACACGGACTGGGTTTGTAACTTGAGGATTATCCTCATTGCTGCATAGAAGAATTACGTCCTGGAAGCAGCGCTAGGTGCAAGACCCGATGTAGGAGCAACACCAGACGTTGTGAACGCCAAAGCTGATGACTACTCGATAGTTCAGTGTGCCATGCTTTATGGCTTAGAATCGGGACTTCAACGACGTTTTGAACGTCATGGAGCATAGGAGATGTTCCTGGAGTTGAAGTCAATATTTCAAGCAAATGCCCGGCTTGAGAGGTATGAAGTCTCCAATAAGTTCTACAGCTGCAAAATGGAGGAGAATAGTTATGCCAGTGAACATATACTCAAAATGTCTGGGTATCATAATCACTTGACTCAGCAGGGAGTTAATATTCCAGTTGATAGTGTCATTGATAGAGTTCTTCAATCACTGCCACCAAGCTAAAAAAGCTTCATGATGAACTATAGAATGCAAGGGATGGATAAGACAATTCCCGAGCTCTTCGCGATGCTAAAGGTTGCGGAGGTAGAAATCAAAAAGGAGCATCAAGTGTTGATTGTCAACAAGACCACTAGTTTCAAGAAAAAGGGTAAAGGGAAGAAGGGGAACTTCCAGAAGAACGGCAAACAAGTTGCTACTCAAGTGAAGAAGCCCAAGTCTGGACCTAAGCCTGAGACTGAGTGCTTCTACTGCAAAGGGACTGGTCACTCGAAGCGGAACTGCCCCAAGTATTTGGCGGATAAGAAGGCTGGCAAAGTGAAAGGTATATTTGATATACATGTTATTGAGGTATACCTTACTAATGCTCGCAGTAGTGCCTGGGTATTTGATACTTGTTCTGTTGCTCATATTTGCAACTCGAAACAGGGACTACAGATTAAGCGAAGATTGGCTAAGGACGAGGTGACGATGCGCGTGGGAAATGGTTCCAAAGTCGATGTGATCGTCGTCGCCACGCTACCTCTACATCTACCTTTGGGATTTGTTTTACACCTGAATAATTGTTATTTGGTGCCAGCGTTAAGCATGAACATTATATTTGGATCTTGTTTGATGCGAGACGATTATTCATTTAAATCAGAGAATAATGGTTGTTCTATTTATGTGAGTAATATCTTTTATGTCATGCACCCTTGATGAGTGGTCTATTTTTACTAAATCTCGATAGTAGTGACACACATATTCATATTATTGAAGCCAAAAGATATGAGTTTAATAATGATAATGCAATTTATTTGTGGCACTGCCGTTTAGGTCATATTGGTGTAAAGAGCACGAAGAAACTCCATGTTGATGGGCTTTTGGAATCACTTGATGCTTGCGAACCATGCCGCATGGGCAAGATGACTAAGACTCCGTTCTCCGGAACAATGGAGCGAGCAAAAGACTTGTTGGATACTGATGTATGTGGTCCGATGAGTGTTGAGGCTCGCGGCGAGTATCGTTATTTTCTTACCTTCACAGATGATTTAAGCAGATATGGGTATATCTACTTGATGAAACATAAGTCTGAAACATTTGAAAAGTTCAAAGAATTTCAGAGTCAAGTAGAAAATCATCGTAACAAGAAAATTAAGTTTCTATGATCTGATCGTGGAGGAGAATATTTGAGTTACGAGTTTGGTCTTCATTTGAAACAATGTGGAATAGTTTCGCAACTCACGCCACCCGAAACACCACAATGTAATGGTGTGTTCGAACGCTGTAACTGCACTTTATGAGATATGGTGCGATCTATGATGTCTCTTACTAATTTACCGCTATCGTTTTGGGTTTATGCTTTAGAGACAGCTGCATTCACGTTAAATAGGGCACCATCTAAATCTGTTGAGACGACACCATATGAATTGTGGTTTGGCAAGAAACCCAAGTTGTCGTTTCTTAAAGTTTGGGGCTGACATGCTTATGTGAAAAAGCTTCAACCTGATAAGCTCGAACCCAAAACAGAGAAATGTGTCTTCATAGGATACCCAAAAGAGATTGTTGGGTACACATTCTATCACAGATCCGAAGGCAAGATATTCATTGCTAAGGATGGATCCTTTCTAGAGAAGGGGTTTCTCTCAAAAGAAGTGAGTGGGAGGAAAGTAGAACTTGATGAGGTAACTGTACCTGCTCCCTTATTGGAAGGTAGTTCATCACAGAAATCAGTTCTTGTGATTCCTACACCGATTAGTGAGGAAGCTAATGATAATGATCATGAAATTTCTGATCAAGTTACTACCGAACCTCGTAGGTCAACCAAAGTAAGATGCGCACCAGAGTGGTACGGTAATCCTGTTCTGGAGGTCATGTTACTTGACCATGACGAACCTACGAACTATGAGGAAGCGATGATGAGCCTAGATTCCGTGAAATGGCTTGAGGCCATGAAATCTGAGATGGGATCCATGTATGAGAACAAAGTGTGGACTTTGGTTGACTTCCCGATGATCGGCAATCCATAGAGAATAAATGGATCTTCAAGAAGAAGACTGACGCTGACTGTAATGTTACTGTCTACAAAGCTCGACTTGTTGCGAAAGGTTTTCGACAAGTTCAAGGAGTTGACTACGATGAGACCTTCTCACCCATAGCGATGCTCAAGTCTGTCTGAATCATGTTAGCAATTGCCGCATTTCATGATTATGAAATTTGGCAAATGGATGTCAAAACTGCATTCCTGAATGGATTTCTAGAAGAAGAGTTGTATATGATGCAACCCGAAGGTTTTATCGATCCAAAGGATGCTAACAAAGTATGCAAGCTCTAGCGATCCATTTATGGACTGGTGCAAGCATCTCGGAGTTGGAATAAACGTTTTGATAGTGTGATCAAAGCATATGGTTTTATACAGACTTTTGGAGAAGCCTGTATTTACAAGAAAGTGAGTGGGAGCTCTGTAGCATTTCTAATATTATATGTGGATGACATATTGTTGATTGGAAATAATATAGAATTTCTGGATAGCATAAAAGGATATTTGAATAAAAGTTTTTCTATGAAAGACCTCGGTGAAGCTGCTTATATATTGGGCATCAAGATCTATAGAGATAGATCAAGACGTTTAATTGGACTTTCACAAAGCACATACCTTGATAAAGTTTTGAAGAAGTTCAAAATGGATCAAGCAAAGAAAGGGTTCTTGCCTGTGTTACAAGGTGTGAAGTTGAGTCAGATTCGATGCCCGACCACTGCAGAAGATAGAGAGAAAATGAAAGTCATTCCCTATGCCTCAGCCATAGGTTCTATCATGTATGCAATGTTGTGTACCAGACCTGATGTGTGCCTTGGTATAAGTTTAGAAGGGAGGTACCAAAGTAATCCAGGAGTGGATCACTGAACAGCGGTCAAGAACATCCTGAAATACCTGAAAAGTACTAAGGTATGTTTCTCATTTATGGAGGTGACAAAGAGCTCGTCGTAAATGGTTACGTCGATGCAAGCTTTGACACTGATCCGGATGACTCTAAGTCACAAACCGGATACGTATTTATATTGAACGGTGGAGCTGTTAGTTGGTACAGTTCTAAGCAAAGCGTCGTGGCGGGATCTACGTGTGAAGCAGAGTACATAGCTGCTTCGAAAGCAGCAAATGAGGGAGTCTGGATGAAGGATTTCATATCCGATCTAGGTGTCATACCTAGTGCATCGGGTCCAATGAAAATCTTTTGTGACAATACTGGTGCAATTGCCTTGGCAAAGGAATCCAGATTTCACAAGAGAACCAAGCACATCAAGAGACGCTTCAATTCCATCCGCGATTAAGTCAAGGAGGGAGACATAGAGATTTACAAGATACATACAGATCTAAATGTTGCAAACCCGTTGACTAAGCCTCTCTCACGAGCAAAACATGATCAGCACCAAGACTCCATGGGTGTTAGAATCATTACTGTGTAATCTAGATTATTGACTCTAGTGCAAGTGGAATACTAAAGGAAATATGCCCTAGAGGCAATAATAAAGTTGTTATTTATATTTCCTTATATCATGATAAATGTTTATTATTCATGCTAGAATTGTATTAACCGGAAACTTAGTACATGTGTGAATACATAGACAAACAGAGTGTCACTTGTATGCCTCTACTTGACTAGCTCATTAATCAAAGATGGTTAAGTTTCCTAACCATAGACATGAGTTGTCATTTGATGAATGGGATCACATCATTAGAAAATGATGTGATTGACTTGACCATCCGTTAGCTTAGCACTATGATCATTTAGTTTATTGCTATTGCTTTCTTCATGACTTATACATGTTTCCCTATGACTATGAGATTACGCAACTCCCGAATACCGGAGGAACACTTAGTGTGCTATCAAACGTCACAACGTAACTGGGTGACTATAAAGATGCTCTATAGGTGTCTCTGATAGTGTTTGTTGAGTTGGCATAGATCAAGATTAGGATTTGTCACTCCGATTGTCGGAGAGGTATCTCTGGGCCCTCTCGGTAATGCACATCACTTTAAGCCTTACAAGCAATGTAACTAATGAGTTAGTTGCTGGATGATGCATTATGGAACGAGTAAAGAGACCTGCTGGTAACGAGATTGAACTAGGTATAATGATACCGACGATCGAATCTCGGGAAAGTAACATATCGATGACAAAGGGAACAGCGTATGTTGTTATGCGGTTTGACCGACAAAGATCTTCGTAGAATATGTAGGAGCCAATATGAGCATCCAGGTTCCGCTATTGGTTATTGACTGGAGATGACTCTCGGTCTTGTCTACATAGTTCTCGAACCCGTAGGATCCGCACGCTTAACGTTCGATGAAGATCGGTATTATGAGTTTATGTGTTTTGATGTACCGAAGGTAGTTCGGAGTCCCGGATGTGATCACGGACATGATGAGGAGTATCAAAATGGTCGAGACATGAAGATTGATATATTGGAAGGTTATGTTTGGACATCGGAAAGGTTTCGGATGAGTTCGGGCATTTTCCGAAGTACCGAGGGGTTACCGGAACCCCTCGGGGGGTTAATGGGCCTTCATGGACCATAGTGGAAGAGAGGAGGAGGCTGCCAAGTGGAGGGGCGCACCCCCCAAGACCAATCCTAATTGGGGAGGGGGCCGGCCCCCCTTTCCTTCTCTCCCTCTTCACCTTCCTTCCCCCTCCTAGTTGGACTAGGAAAGGGGGAACCTACTCCTAGTAGGAGTAGGATTCCCCCCCTTGGGCGCGCCCCATGAGGCCGGCCGGCCCCCTCCTCCACTCCTTTATATATGGGGGAGGAGGGCACCCCATAGACACACAAGTTGATTTCTTAGCCGTGTGCGGTGCCCCCCTCCATAGATTTCCACCTCGGTCATATTGTCGTAGTGCTTAGGCAAAGCCCTGCGTCAGTAACTTCATCATCACCGTCAACACACCGTCGTGCTGACGAAACTCTCCATCGACCTCAGCTGGATCTAGAGTTCGTGGGACATCACCGAGCTGAACGTGTGCAGATCGCAGAGGTGTCTTGTGTTCGGTACTTGATTGGTTGGATCGCGAAGACGTTCGACTACATCAACCGCGTTACTTAACGCTTCCGCTTTCGGTCTACGAGGGTACGTGGACACACTCGCCCGCTCGTTGCTATGCATCACATAGATAGATCTTGCGTGATCGTAGGTAAATTTTCGAAATACTGCGTTCCCCAACAGAAAAGTAGATACGTTGGAGACGTATCAACTCCCCCAAGCTTAAACATTTGCTTGTCCTCAAGCAATTCAGTTGATAAATTGAAAGTGAGAAAGAAAAACTTTTACGAATTCTTTTGCTCTTGTTTGCATAAATAGGCTTAAACAGCACCCAGGTTTTCAGCCAACATTATAACTAACCATGTCGACAATAACACTTTGTCATAAATAGGCTTACGAACTCACAAAGATTATATTAACTCATATCAATGACATAATCAGCTAGCGAGCAATAATAAGATATCTCAAATGGAAACACGTTGTCAAAAAAACCATGATATAATATGACAATAGTGGTATTTCGCTAGCCCTTTCTGAGACCGCAAAACATAAATGCAGAGCACCTCCAAAGTTCAAGCAGTGACTAAACATTGTAATTCATGGTAGAAAAGATCCAGTCATGATGCACCCAACATTAGCTATACACAATGCATAAATCATGACAGTTGTGCTCTCTCAGTTTCTAGCGCTTGTTTTAGAAGGTGATGACACAACATAAAAGTAAATATGAAGTCCCTTCGCAGAGGGAAGCAGTGATTTGCAGAGGTGCCAGAGCTCAAGTCTTAAAATAGAGATAAATGATATTTTGAGACATGCACCCTTCTCATCTACTTCACGACCATCAGTTATCAACATCTTCCATGCTAAGCACGCTAGTGGCGGTTCCCAAGCGATAAAAGTAAAGGTTTTGACTCCATTGGGATTTTTTGTTTGATTATTTAAGAGATGAACTCTTTTTCATGTTTGCAGTTTGGGACTGGGCATCCCTATTACCGCCCATTTTCTCGTATGATGGCGAGTGAATAAACACTCGACCTGAGAATAACCCGCTTAGCATGGAAGATATCGACCACCTCCTGTTGTTCCATGAACGATCCAGACACACAAAAAGGAAAAAAATTAGAAGTTTTTAGAGGTGGCACATGCAAATTTACTTCGGACGGCAGGGTAATACCGTATATAGGTAGGTATGGTGGACTCATCCGGAGTAACTTTGGGTTCAAGGTTTTTTTATGTACAAGCAGAGTTCCCACTTAGTACAGGCGAAGGATAGCAATTAGATTGAGAAGCGGCCAGCTAGAGAGCAATAACGATCATAACCATGCATTATGCGTAAGTAACATTGGACACTAGCATGAGTAGGATATGAACATCATGAACATAAATATCATAGAGGCTATGTTGGTTTTGATTCAACTACATGCATGAACATGTGCCAAGTCAAGCCACTCGAACATTCAGAGGAGGATACCATATCATCATACTACATCACAATCATTTTAACGCTATGTTGATATCCAAGATAAATCATTATCAACTCCTAGCTACTTATGCATGGCATGAGAAATTATAATATCTAATTGTCATTGCAAACATGTTTAATCATAATGGGTTGAATCATGGATACTAGGTTAAACATATTTACACAAACAGAACAAGTCGAGTTCATACCAGTTTCTCTCTGCCACGACCAGTTCATCGAATATCGTCATTATTGCCTTTCACTTGCACGACCGAATGATATGAAAATAATAATAGTGCAAGAGTGCCATGGACTAAGCCGGAATCTGCAAACATTTATTCAACAGGAGAAGACAGGTAAAATGGGCTCTTTATTAGATTAACATCTATTCATATGAGAGCCACTCAACATTTTCATCGTGGTCTTCTCCTCGGTAAGACTCGAATAAAAAGAAATGAAATTCAGATAAACACACTGAAATATTTTTGGAGTTTTTGGTTTTCTTGAACAAGCAAATAAAAGGGAAAAGCAAAAAAATGAGAAAAAATATATTTACAGGGGAAAGCTCCCAACAAGCAAAGAAGAACAAGGAAATCTTTTTGGATTTTCTTTTTAGTTCTACTACTAAGCATGCATAGAAATTAAACTACTACAACTAGTTTTTTTGGTTTTTCTAAAGTTTTTCAAACACACAAGAAGAAAGCAAGAAAATAAATTAAAGCATGGATGATACAATGAAAAAGTGTGAACACCAACAAATAGAATGATATGCGTGAACATGAATATAATGTCGGTGAGAACACGTACTCCCCCAAGCTTAGGCTTTTGGCCTAGCTTGGTAGTCGATCAGTAGCCTGGATGATAGTAGGGATCCTGAGGAGCAGACATCCACTCATCCCACTGCTGAGGCTTCTCCTCTGCTTCTGCAGCAGCCTGAGCGTTCCAGTAGGCGATGATGTCCGCATGCATGATCCTATATTCGCCCCTGGCAACAGGATCAAACAAAGCAGGTGCAGGCAATGGAATAACATCACGAGTTTTAACGCTAAAGACCAGGTTACAAGGAATAGGGAGTTTAGGAGAATCATGTGCAAGAAAATGATGGTGTTCCATGGCTGCATGGTCTAGGTAAACCTTGGTTAGGGGGTAATCATGAGGGCGTGTCTCAACATTGAATTGAGCCGCCAAACAAGTAGCAAAAATCCCACCATGTATTTTACCCTAGGATTTATTAAGATGGAGGCGACGAGCCACAATAGCTCCCAATCTATAAGTGTTATCGCCCTCTAATGCACGACGTAAAACAACAAGGTCTGGTGAACTGAGCGCACCCACCTTCTCTCTAGAAAGCAAGCATTTGGAAATGAAAAGAGCAAAGTAACGCACAACAGGAAAATGCAAGCCAGCGGCAGTGGTGACTGGCACCCCTCTCTCATCCCCCACAGTCAAAGTGCGATAAAAATCCTCAAACCCAGTCGGCCTAGGCTCAGCTACGCTCCCATCAGAAGGGGTCATGCATATGTCACAAAATTCAGTAAGTGGTATCTGGTAGTTTTCAGCATATAAATCAAAGCTCACTTCAGGAGGAATATTTCTAGGCAAGAAAGTAAAGCTTTGAACAAAGATGTTTGTGAGGATTTGGTGCTAGTCACACTCATCTGCGATGAAGTCTGTGAGGTTGGCATTAGCATCATATTGTGTGAACTCCTGAAGAATTCCAGCCTCTTCTAGGAACGGGGTGTGCGGCCATTCGCACGGCCGTAGCTCCGCCAACCTTCGAGGGTGGATATCACTGTCAGAAGACTCCCCAATATCACCCTTGGAGTACTTCTTAGAAGTAAACTTCCAAAAGATATTCATGTCCGCGTACAATTTTCGGGAAATTTTTGCGTGACAAAAATTTGTCAACAAAACTTTATTAAATTGATAGCAACTTCTCATAGCGATACATAGAGGCCACAGCAAGCATTCAAACTACTTAGAACACTAAGAATTCAACATGCAAGCCCATCTACAGCAGCACCAAGACTAGCTAATTATTCAAAATATAAACCACTAAAACAAAAACTAATTGGACAAACGGTGGAGTCACATACCAAGCAACAATCCCCTGAAACAGTTTCGGAAATGGAGCTTCGAGCGAAGAGATCGAAATCCGCTGGTTTGAGAGCAAGAACACGGGAGAGAGAGCAATGGAGATTTTTTCTGGAGGTAAGTGATGATGTGGGATGAAGAGGTAAGTGAGGGGGCCCACGTGGGGACCACAACCCACCAGTAGCGCGCTGGGGTCTGGCGCACCAGTGGGTTGTGCCCACCTGGTGCACCTCCCTCTGATATTATTTGCACCAGAAATTCAGAAATATTCAGAAAAAACCGTAAAAAAAATCAGAGCATTCTGAGCACTTTTAATTTTGGGTCATTTTTTATTGCACGGAAGATTCAGAAAACAGACAAAACATGGCATTTTATTTTATTTAACTGATAAAAAACGGAAAACAAAAAGTAGGGACAGAAGGTAGTGCTTACTAAATTCATCAACTTCATACTGCTAAAAAATAATTCATTAATAAGGTTGATCAGGTCTTATTAACAACCACTTTCGATTGACATGAAACCAAAGAACTTCCGTTAATCACTAAGTTACCTCAATGGGGATATGAATGTCCCAAACAATAAGCATTTAATATTTCTTTTTTATAGTAGGTAGAGGTATTTGAAAACTTCCAATAGTGATTGTCGGAGATTTTTTAATAACATTAATACCATTCACTTGGAATTGTTTCTTTGGAAAGTGCATTGTATGCTCATTACCATTAATATGAAAAGTGACCTTGCTTTTATTGCAATCAATAACAGCCCCTACAGTATTCAAGAAGGGTCTACCAAGGATAATCGACATGTTGTCGTCATCAGGCATCTCAAGTATAACAAAGTCAGTCAAAATAGTAACATTAGCAACAACAACGGACACATCCTCACAGATACCGATAGGTATGGCAGTTGACTTGTCAGCCATTTGCAAGGATATTTCAGTAGGTGTGAGTTTATTCAAGTCAAGTCCTTTATATAAAGAGAAAGGCATAACACTAACACCAGCTCCTAAATCACACAAAGCAGTTTTCACATAATTCTTTTTGATGGAGCAAGGTATAGTTGGTATTCCCGGATCTCCAAGTTTTTTAGGTACTCCATCTTTGAAAGTATAATTAGCAAGTATAGTGGAGATTTCAGCTTCCGGTATTTTTCTCTTATTAGTGATGTTGTATTTCATATACTTTGCATAAGGAGGCATTTTCAAGATATCAGTCAAGCGAGTACACAGAAAGACTAGCCTCAGCATTTCAACAAAGTGTTCAAATTCTTCATCTTCATTCTTTTTAGTTGACTTGGGTGGAAAAGGAATAGGTTTTCGAACCCATGGTTCTCTTTCTTTACCATGTTTTCTAGCAATGAAGTCTCTTTTATTCTTAGTTTGTGGGTTATCAAGATCAACAGGTGGTTCTATCTCAACATCACTATCTGGTTTTTTTTCATTATTTGGTTAAGTATCTTCATGAACATCAGCATTATCTTTTTCATTATCACTAGGTGGATTTTCATTACCAGATTGAGTTTCAGCATCTGACATAGAAGTTTCATTTTCATTATCAGGAGGTTTTTCTATTTCAGGTTCACTAGAAGCATGCAAAGTCCTATCATTTTTCTTCTTCTTCTTCTTCTTAGAAGGACTAGGTGCAGTGATGTTATTTCTTTGTGAGTCCTGTTCAATTCTTTTTGGGTGTCCCTCAGGATAAAGTGGTTCCTGAGTCATTTTACCTCCTCTAGTTGCAACTCTGACAACAAAGTCATGCATATTATTATTCATTTCATCAAGCAATTCTATTTGTGATTTAGCAACTTGTTCTAACTGGGTTTGCACCATAGAAGCATGTTTTCCAACTCCTCTAACATCATTTGAAATTCTAAATAATAAGTCACTCAAGCGAGCAATCATATCAGAATTGTATTTCAATTGTTTCATAATATTTGCATTGAAGTGATCTTGTTTTCTAATGTAATTTTCAAACTCATAAAGGCATTGACTAGGGTGCATATTGTCAGGATTATCATTTTCATTGAACTTCATTAAATAATTTACCTCTACCACCTTAGGCAGTGGTGGTGTATTAAGCCCATGTATTTCTTCAATAGGAGGTAAATTTTTTACATTCTCAGCTTTAATACCTTTTTCCTTCATAGATTTCTTTACCTCTTGCATATCTTCAGGAATGAGATATAATATACCCCTCTTCTTCGGAGTGGGTTTAGGTGGTGGTTTAGGAAGAGTCCAATCATCATAATTTTTCAATATGTTATTCAATAATTCTTCAGCTTGAGCAATAGTTTGTTCCCTGAAAACACAACCAGCACAACTATCTAGGAAGTCCCTAGAAGCATCGGTTAGTCCATTATAGAAGATATCAAGTATTTCATTTCTCTTAAGAGGATGATCAGGCAAAGCATTAAGTAACTGGCAAAGCCTCCCCCAAGCTTGTGGGAGACTCTCTTCTTTAGTTTGCACAAAGTTAAATATTTCCTGTAAGGCAGCTTGTTTATTATGAGGAGGAAAATATTTTCAGAGAAGTAATAAATCATATCCTGGGGACTACGCACACAACCAGGAGTAAGAGTATTGTACCAAGCTTTAGCATCACCCTTTAATGAGAAAGGAAATAATTTGAGAATAAAGTAATAGCGGGTTTCTCATCATGAGTAAAAAGGGTGGCTATATCATTCAACTTAGTGTGCCACAACAGTTTCAGTTTCATAACCATGGAAAGGATGAGATTCAACCAAAGTAATTAACTCTGGGTCGACAGAGAATTCACAATCTGTGTCATCAATAAAGATAGGTGAAGTAGCAAACTTAGGATCATACTTCATTCTAGCATTCAGAGATTTTTCTTTATACTTGCATAGTAATTTCTCTAGATCATCTCTATCCTGACAAGCAAGAATATCTCTAGTTGTCTCCTCATTCATAACATAACCTTCTGGTACCTTAGGCAATTCATATCTAGGAAGGCTAGTTCTAATAGGTGTTTCAGGAGTTTCAGTTTCAAGCTCATCATCAGATTCAACAACATCATGTTGTATTACTCTACCAATTTGTTCATCAAGAAATTCACCAAGTGGCACATCATCATTATCAATCAAGGTACTAGCATCATCATAAGCATTATCCATAGCAGAAGTAGCATCATCAATGACTTGCGACATATTAGAATGGATAGCGTGTGGTGGTGTTGCAAGTTCACTCATAACAAAAGGTGAATCTAAAGCAGAACTGGATGGCATTTCCTTATCTCCCCTCGTCTTAGAGCGATAAATCTTGGTCTTTGGATCCTTCAGATTCTTCATAGTGATAGATTGATAATAATCCCAAGTGACTCAACAAATATAGCTCCCCGGCAACGGCGCCAGAAAAAGGTCTTGATAACCCACAAGTATAGGGGATCACAACAGTTTTTGAGGGTAGAGTATTCAACCCAAATTTATAGATTCGACACAAGAGGAGCCAAAGAATATTTGAAGGTATTAGAAGCTGAGTTGTCAATTCAACCACACCTGGGGATTAATTATCTACAGCAAGTAATCAGTAGCACAGTAGTTTGATAGTTTTGATAGTAGTGACGGCAGTAACGGTAACAGTAACAATGATAGCAGTATTTTTGTAGCAAGTGTAACAGCGATGATAGCAGTAGTAACTTAGTAGAAAAAATATAAGATAAATTTGTAGGCATTGGATCGGTGACTTGTTGGATGATATTCATCATGAGACAGTTATAACCTAGGGTGATACGGCACTAGCTCCAGTTCATCAATATAATGTAGGCATGTATTCCGCAAATAGTCATACATGCTTATGAAAAGAACTTGCATTACATCTTTTGTCCTACCCTCCCGTGGCAGCGGGGTCCATATTGGAAACTAAGGGATATTAAGGGCTCCTTTTAATATAGAACCGGAACAAAGCATTAACACATAGTGAATACATGAACTCCTCAAACTACGGTCATCACCGGGAGTGGGCCCGGCTATTGTCACTCTGGGGTTGCCGGATCATAACACGTAGTAGGTGACTATAACTTGCAAGATCGGATCTAAAACATGGATATAATGATGAATTCATAAACGGTTCATATCTGAGTTCATGGCACCCGGGCCCAAAGTGACAAGCATTAAGCATAGCAAAGTCACAGCAACATCAATCCAAGAACATAGTGGATACTAGGGATCAATGATACGTCTCCGCCGTATCTACTTTTACAAACACTTTTGCCCTTGTTTTGGACTCTAACTTGTACTCCCTCCGTCCGGAAAAAGTTGTCCACTGCTTAGTTCATTTACAATTTTGCAGAAGACCCCTTCTAGCTTCAAATCTCTTGCTAATCACACCCGCTGCTTCTTCCTCCTTTCTCCGTCTTGGCCTTGCTTGTAGTCTGTGGTCGCGCCACCATCGGCACCACCATAGGGCCGAGCACGTGACAACGGCCAGGGCCTGCGCCACCGCTGTGAACCGCCGCCGCCCGCCCACTGCGCCGCTGAGGCGAGCTGCGTCGCCCGCACGGAGGCGAGCTGCGTCGCGCCTTCCACCTGCTCCTCCGCGGCGACCACCTCGACGGGCGGCGGCTCCACTGCTGAAGGGCGCTGCTCCGCCGCCATCCTCTCCCGCCGTGATCCCTCCCGCCGTCGAGGGCTGCGTCGCTATCCCCTCCCGCCGCCCAGGGCTGCGCTGCTATCCCTCCCGCCGCCCGGGGCTGCGCGCCGCGCCGACAGGACTGCAGCGCTGGTCTCGGCGCTGGACTGGAGCTCCAGGCGGGCCTGGAACTCAAGCTCATCCTCAACCTCGAGCTTCTTCTGCTGCAAGTTGCTGCTCTTCCCCGGCGGGCCTGCTCGTGCTGCCACCCGGAGCTCCCCTGCTCGTGCTTCTGCCGGTGAGAAGAAGAACCCGAGCTCCAATTTCTGTACAGTGCGCTTGTTCATTAATTTGAAACACAATTGATCATCTACTGTGCAGAAATGTTGCAAAAAAGTAAACTGAATTTGTTCAACTCCAATGTCAAAGAAGTTAACTGAATGTTCTTGGTCTGGATAAACATGTTCTTCAGTTAACTGGACAAGACTAAATCAAAATGAATGTTCTAGATTGAGTATAAATGATTGGACAAGAAGCAGTAGGTGTACTCGAAATTCTAGACTAAATCAAGTTCAATGTTATAGACTGAGTAGAAAAATTGGAATACTGGAGTAGATCAGTTTGCAGTGAATAGGAGATGCTAAATTTGAGTGAATACTCCACTGTTTTCAGTGAGCATTACTCCACTAAATTTGAGAAAACTACTGAATTATTGTTGTTTAGTTAATGTCAGGTTCATTGTCAGGTTCAAAATAAACTTCAAATGTTAATGTCAGGTTCATTTTACTCTAAATTGATGCATTCAGTGTGTAGATCATCCAATAGGTGTTCGGTGTTGAAGAAAAGTAAAATGGTAATTTTGTTCACAGGTCATGCATGCTCTGTTGGAAAAATGGGTTATTCAACACAAGTAAAATGACAGGGTTGCATGCATGGAGTATTAATCAGGGTTTAGAATTTAGAAATTGACAGGTTATCTTGACTGAATTCGGTCCTGTACAGTGAATATATGCATGCACATGTCAATACTCCTCTGTTTTCAGTGAGTACTCCAGTCTCATGCAGGCACATGTCCAGTAGCAAAAAGTTTCAGAAATTTTGGTGCTCACCTTCCATCTTGGCAGTACAAGAAAAACTGAGCAGCCAACTCTTGCCGCTTTGCATGCATTGCTGGCAACTCCAGTAGCTTTACGAAAAAATTGATCATGGCATCTACAGGTTACAAACAAATGAGCAAGATTCAGTTAGATAACCACTAATAGAAGCATGTGAGTGCAAAAAACTTGACAACTGAAATTCAGTTAGATAACAAGAATCTGAATTTTATGCATGAACTTTGAAAATCTGTCAGTGCACAACATTCAGTGTCAATTCAATTTCCATGATTATATGCAGCTAGGTGTTCTCTACTTACCAAAATGAACAAGGAGTACTTTTAATATCTACTTTTCTCTTTCTTGTTCTTTTTTTTTTTGCTTTTTTGTCTAGGATTCTTCATGGTTTTCTTGTTATGATTATATGCTCACCATTCATCTTTTGTATACTCTTGTTATGAGATCAGACAGGAGCACACAATTATGGATTTGAATTTGATGCCGGAAGAGGAGGACGAAGCTCAAGAAGAACAAGCTCAGCAGGGTGACGTTATTGATTTGAATTTGATGCCGAAAGAGGAGGACGAAGCTCAAGAAGAAGAACAAGCTCAACAGGGTGACGCTATTGACTTTATGCCGGAAGATGAGGATGAAGACATTGAATTGAATTGGTTTCCTGAAGAGGAAGAAGCTCAAGAGGCACAAGAATACGCAGAATTGGAAGAAGCTCAATATGCACAAGAAGATGCAGAAGTGCAAGAAGCTCAAGATGCACTAGAAGATGAAGAAGTGCAAGAAGCTGATGCACATGGCAATCCAAGAGGGAAGGACTTGACAGACAAGGAGAGACATGGTGTTTACTTTGCTCTGCGAGTAATCGAGCTTAGAGATGGACAGGTTCACGTGTATGACAAGGTGCTCATCGCGACTATGCTGAATGTTCACCTGCGAACAGTTACAAGAATATGGAATCTAGCCAAACGACAACTTGCAGCAGGCCAAGAAGTTGATGTTTCAAGCAAGAAGAATAAAAGTGGTAGGAAGAGAAAAGAACTAGATCTGTCGAGAATAGCCACAATCCCTTTGAACAAAAGAAGAACAATCCGTTCTCTAGCAAGGTGTTTAGGTGTGCCCCATTCAACCCTACATGACAGATTTCAATTGCAAGAGCTGAAACGCATCACAAGCACCATCAAACCCACCCTCAAGCCACAGAACAAGATAGTGAGACTAAAGTTCTGCCTATCCATGATGGATGAAAGATGGATATCAAGTCCTTGGCCCAGTTTCAAGCCAATGACAAATATGGTCCACATCAATGAGAAATGGTATGACATGACCCGAGTGAAGAGTAGCTACTACGCATCTTGCTGGAGAAGAAGAACCAAATCGAATCGTGCACAATACTCATAGCATTGGGAAGGTAATGTTTCTAACAGCTGTGGCCAAACCTCGCTACAATGACGATGGGGAGATGACATTTGATGGAAAACTTGGCATTTGGCCGTTCGTGGTAGAGACCGAGGCACAACGAACAAGCCAGAACAGAGACAGGGGGACAATAGAGTTGAGGCGGTCAAAGTTACTAGACCTGTGTGCAGAGATTACCTGATCAATAAAGTAATCCCTGCCATTCAAGACAAATGGCCTGACGGTCGAGGACACAACGATCTTAATTCAACAAGATAATGCAACACCGCATGTCCTCCCTAATGATGCTGGTTTTCTAGAGGCCGTGGCACAGACAGATCTGGATATTCGATTATTGCAACAACCACCGAACAGCCCTGAGCTCAATGTTCTAGATCTTTGTTTCCACTGCTCCCTCCAATCCCTAACCGACTGCAGAGCGCCTATGAATATATAGGAATAGGTACAGGGTGTAGAGGAGGAGTTTGAGAACTACGATCCCCATAAGCTGTTCCAAAGCTTTATGACGTTGCAAGCAGTCATGGTGGAAGTGATGAAAGATCAAGGAGGAAACAACTACAAGATGCCGCATCTGCATAAGGAACGTCTACAGAATGCTGGAGAGGAAATAACCGGTGTATACTACAGTCCGGAGCTAATTACTGACACCAAGGCCATTATAGAACAAGGAAATGAGTAGATAGGGAAAGGAAAAAGAAAGGGACAAGGAAAGAGAAAAGGAATAGGAAAAGAAAGGATAGGAGTATGTCATGTGTATGTCTTGTGTCATGTGTATGTCATCTACAAAATTATTTGAATTTATTGGAATTATTTGCATTAAGTTGGAATTATTTCAATTAAGCTAGGTTTATTTGAATTAAGTTGGAATTATTTGAATTAAGCTAGGTTTAATTGAACTAAGTTGGAATTAGCTAGATCTTCTTCTTCTTCTTCTTCTTCTTCTTCTTCTTCTTCTTCTTCTTCTTCTTCTTCTTCTTCTTCTTCTTCTTCTTCTAGAAGCACAAGCAGTACAAACTCCAGTAGCTAGGCCACATCCGAGACAAATGTTCCTAAACTTGATGTTAATTTAGCCAATGTTCAAAGACAAATAAGAGTTGACAGTAAATATCAAAATTTTAGACTTGACACATAAATAAAATTTGATTTGATCGCGATTTGAATTGAATTGAGTAGGCCAAGGGGAAATTGAAATTCCAACACAAAACTTGGAGAGCAATAACATATGTTCAGGGTTGTTCACAATCAGGTTCAGAGGGATTGGCACTTGATTTGTTCACAATCAGGTTCAGGTTGATGATTCAGGTTCGAGTTTGTTTCAGTTTATAGAAATGGCTACAAGTTTATAGAAACTTGCTGAACTTGAATCTAGCAGTGAAGCATTTTGAAACAATGACAAAAGACTTGACTGCAGCCTAGAACAATGACAAAATTACTTGCCGATCATGAAACAAATGATAAAATTACTTGAAAAGGAGTACTCCATTTATCTACCTCTTTCATGAAAGGAGTACTCTACTAGACAGCAGCAGTAGTACACCAAGCATGCCGCCGCCCTCTAACTAATTCATTCATGGATGATTTTAATCATCGACTCATCCTGCTAGATCCATCACTAAAGCTAATTAGTAATGTGATTTATCGACATTTGCTAGTTGAGAATAAATGTTCACTCTTATCTCACATTTGCTAGTTGAAATGCATAAATTCAGTTGTTTCAAGTTTCAGTCTAAGCTAGAATTTCCGGTTTACACGAGATGTTTATGCGCCATGTTTCAAGTTTCAGTCTAAGATAGAATAGGATGAGCTGTTGAAGAAATTAGGCAATTAGCCCATTGTGTCCCTAGTGTGATCCCCTAGTTACACAAAGATGTTACACACAAATGTTTGTCTCGCCATGTTTTGCTAATCAAGAAATACCAGTTGGCCGACATGCAATCTTAAGCAAATCTCGAAGCAGCAAATTTCAGTAAAAAAATCAGTTTTACACATAAATCATGGGACGGAATTGAAGGACGGAGGCTTAACCTGCCAACAAGACGCCACCGCCGTCGTCGAGCTCATGATCAGAAGACGTCTCCGCCGCCGTCGAGCTTGCTGTCGTCGGCTACGTCTCCCGCCGTCTGGCCTCGCAGCCACCATATCAGCCACGCCGACGCCGGATCTGAAGCAGCCGTAGCAGAGTGCGGAGGTCACTAGGAAGGGGGGAAGCTAGGGGAGGAAGGCAAGCTGGAGCTGCGCCGAGCAGGAGAGAGCGGCGGAGGAGGCGGCGAGCTTTGGCGGTGGTGGAGCTGCGCCGCAGCACCGAGGAAGACCTGGAAATGGCCGCCGCCGAGCAGATCGAAAGAAAAAATCAGTCTTCTCCTCGTCGGGGATCACCATGGGGAACGAGGAGGGGAACAAGGAGAGGGAAGATGTGTGGGATGCGTGGGGTGGGGGAGGCGTGGTGTGGGAGAGCTCCGGCGATGCGGGGAGCTGGGGGAGCCGCTGCGGAGGAGCCGAGCTGCGCGGGAGATGACCTCCGGCGCGACAGAGGAGCGGGGGAGACGGCAGGAGCTGTGGGTTTGTCGGGAATTTGCTGGGGGGGGGGGTTCAGAAAAACACCTTGGGGACAACTATTCCCGGACAGAGGGAGTATGATTTGAATGGAACTAACCCGGACTGACGCTGTTTTCAGCAGAATTGCCATGGTGATGTTTTATGTGGAGAAAACAAAAGTTCTCGGAATGACCCGAAACTCCACGGAATATCTTAGAATAAATAATAAAAAATCCTCGCCAAAGGTGAAGACCAGGGGGCCCACACCCTACTCACGAGGGTAGGGGGCGCACCCCTCCCCCATGGGCGCGCCGCCCTACCTCGTGGGCCCCCTGGTGGCCCTCCGACGCCAACTCCAACTCCATATATTGGCTTTCAGGGAGAAAAAAATCAGAGAGCAAGTTTCATCGCGTTTTACGATACAAAGCCGCCGCCAAGCCCTAATCTCTCTCGGGAGGGCTGATCTGGAGTCCGTTCGGGGCTCCGGAGAGGGGGATTTGTCGCCGTCGTCATCATCAACCATCCTCCATCACCAATTTCATGATGCTCACCGCCGTGCGTGAGTAATTGCATCGTAGGCTCGCTGGACGGTGATGGGTTGGATGAGATTTATCATGTAATCGAGTTAGTTTTGTTAGGGTTTGATCCTTAGTATCCATTATGTTCTGAGATTGATGTTGCTATGACTTTGCTATGCTTAATGCTTGTCACTAGGGCCCGAGTGCCATGATTTCAGATCTGAACCTATTATGTTTTCACGAATATATGTGTGTTCTTGATCATATCTTGCAAGTCTATAGTCACCTACTATGTGTTATGATCCGGCAACCCCGAAGTGACAATAATCGGGACCACTCCCGGTGATGACCATAGTTTGAGGAGTTCATGCATTCACTATGTGCTAATGCTTTGTTCCGGTTCTCTATTAAAAGGAGGCCTTAATATCCCTTAGTTTCCAATAGGACCCCGCTGCCACGGGAGGGTAGGACAAAAGATGTCATGCAAGTTCTTTTCCATAAGCACGTATGACTATTTACGGAATACATGCCTACATTACATTGATGAACTGGAGCTAGTTTCGTGTCACCCTATCTTATGGTATTACATGACGAACCACATCCGGCATAATTATCCATCACTGATCCGGTGCCTACGAGTTTTCCATATACTGGTTTACACTTATTTACTTTTCCGTTGCTACTGTTATCATCACTATAAAATACCAAAAACATTATTTTTGTTGTCTTTACTTTTGTTACCGTTACCACCACTATCATATTACTTTGCTACTAAACACTTTGCTGCAGATATTAAGTTTCCAGGTGTGGTTGAATTGACAACTCAGCTGCTAATACTTGAGAATATTCTTTGGCTCCCCTTGTGTTGAATCAATAAATTTGGGTTGAATACTCTACCCTCGAAAACTGTTGCGATCGCCTATACTTGTGGGTTATCAAGACCTTTTTCTGGCGCCGTTGCCGGGGAGCATAGCTCTATTCTTTGAGTCACTTGGGATTTATATCTGCTGGACACTATGAAGAATTTGAATGACGCTAAGACAACAATTTATCCCTCAACTACGAGGGAGGTAAGGAACGCCATCTAGCTCGCACTTGATTCACCTTCATTATGAGTAAGCTATCGACACCTAAACCTGCTTCTGCTATTCGTTCCGATATGTCACATGTTATTGACGATGCCACTTCTACTATGCATGATACTTATGATGAAACTACTTCTATGCTTGATACTACTGTGCCTCTTGGTGAATTTCTAGATGAACAAATTTCTAGGTCTAGAGAAAGAGAAATTATTGAAAATGAACACAATGATATTAGCAATGATGATATTATGCCTGCTATTCCTGAGGGTTATCTTTTTAATGCTGAATCTACTGAAGCTATTCTTGCTTGCCAGGATAGTCTTGAACGTAAGAGGTTGCTAGCTAAGTGGAGTAAAGAATCTTTTAGAGATAGGATGAGACCCGACCCTGCTTTTGCTACTTCACCTATCTGTGTTCCCAATCAGGATTATTATGATTTTTCTGTTGATCCAGATATAATTACTTTGGTTGAATCTGATCCTTTTTATGGCTACGAATCTGAAACTGCACATCTTCGTAAGTTAGATGATATAGCTGCCCTGTTTACTAATAATGAGAGATCGCGCTACCTTTATTTACTCAAAATATTTCCGTTCTCATTAAAGGGTGATGCTAAGATATGGTTTAATTCTCTTGATCCTGGTTGTGTGCAAAGTCCCTAGGATATGATTTATTACTTCTCTGCTAAATATTTCCCTGCTCATAAGAAACAAGCTGCTTTGAGGGATATATATAATTTTGTGCAAATTGAAGAAGAGAGTCTCCCACAAGCTTGGGGGAGGCTTCTCAAGTTACTTAATGCTTTGCCTGATCATCCTCTTAAGAAACCTGAAATATTTGATATATTTTATGATGGACTAACCGATGCTTCCACAGATTACCTGGATAGTTGTGTTGGTTCTCTTTTCAGGGAAAGAACACCAGATGAAGCTGAAATTCTATTGAATAATACTCCCTCCGTCCGGAAATACTTGTCATCAAAATGGATAAAAGGGGATGTATCTAGACGTATTTTAGTTTCAGATACACCTCTTTTTATCCATTATGATGACAAGTATTTCCGGACGGAGGGAGTATGTTGGAAAATGAAAATAATTGGGCACCTCCTGAGCCAACTCCCGAGCCAACTCCAGAGCCAATTACCGAGCCTATTCCTAAACCAACTCCGAAGAAGAGAGGTGTTCTATTTCTCAGTCCCGAAGATATGCAAGAGGCAAAGAAATCTATGAAAGAAAAAGGTATTAAAGCTGAAGATGTTAAGAATTTACCTCCTATTGAAGAAATACATGGTCTTAATTTACACTTTGTTGAAGAAGTATATGATCTCAATTACTTATTTATTGAAGAACCTCCCGATATCCCGACACAGGTAGTAAAGGTAAATTCTCTCTATAGATATGATAAAGCTGAAGTCCCTCCTACTAAAATTGCTAGTCAGTGCTTGGATGCGTTTGATAACTTTATGTTTAAGCAAGATGACTTTAATGCTTATTTTGATAGACAATTAAAACAGAATACCTTTATGATTAAACGCTTGAGTGATTATATGGCTGATATTAGAGGTGAACTTAAACTTGTTAGCAAACATGCTTCTATGGTTACCACTCAAGTAGAACAAGTACTTAAAGCTCGGAAAGAAGTGCTTGATGAGATGAATAGTAAGAAAAATGATTATGTTGTTAGAGTGGCTACTAGAACTGGTAGAATGACTCAGGAACCTTTGCATCATGAAGGCCACCCTAAGAGAATCGAGCAAGATTCTCAGAGAAATAATATTGATGTACCTAGTTCTTCTAAGAGGAAGAAAAAGAAAAATGATAGAACTGTGCAAACTTCTAGTGAACCTGTTGCTGAACCACCTGAGAATCCAAATGATATCTCTATGTCTGATGCTGAAACACAATCTGGTAATGAACATGAACCTAGTGGAAATGTTAATGATAATGTTCATGATGATGATCAACCTAGTAATGATAATGATGTAGAAGTTGAACCTGCTGTTGATCTTGATAACCCACAATCAAAGAATCAACGTTACGATAAAAGAGACTTCGTTGCTAGGAAACATGGTAAAGAAAGAGAACCATGGGTTCGAAACCTATGCCTTTTCCCCGAAACCATCCAAGAAAAGGATGATGAGGATTTTGAGCGCTTTGCTGAAATGATTAGACCTATCTTTTATGTATGCGATTAAGCGATGTGCTCAAAACAAATCCTTATGCTAAGTATATGAAGGATATCATAACAAATAAAAGAAAGATACCTGAAGCTGAAATTTCCACCATGCTTGCTAATTATACTTTTAAGGTGGAATACCAAAGAAACTTGGAGATCCAGGAGTACCTACTATACCATGCTCCATTAAAAGAAATTATGTTAGAACTGCTTTATGTGATCTTGGAGCCGGTGTTAGTGTTATGCCTCTCTCTTTATATCGTAGACTTGACTTGAATAAGTTGACACCTACTGAAATATCTTTGCAAATGGCTGATAAATCAACTGCTATACCTGACGGTATTTGTGAGGATGTGCTGTTGTGGTTGCAAACGTTACTATTTTAACGGACTTTGTTATTCTTGATATTCCGAGGATGATAGTATGTCTATTATTCTTGGAAGACCTTTCCTTAATACTGCAAGGGCTGTTATTGATTGCAACAAAGGCAATGTCACTTTTCATGTTAATGGTAATGAGCATACGGTACACTTTCCGAGGAAACAACCTCAAGTTTATAGTATCAACTCTATTGGAAAAATTCCATCGATTATATTTGGAGGTTTTGAATTTCCTCTCCCTACTGTCAAGAAGAAATATGATATACTTATTATTGGGGATGTCCATATCCCCGTTGAGGTAACATAGTGTTATTCAAAATTTCTCCGGTTCCATGATTATCGGAATGAGTTTGTTAACAAGACTCGATCAACCTTGTTAGTGGATTCTTTTTGATGAGCATGAGATGGATGAAACTAGAAGCACAACCTTTTGTACCCTCTTTATATTTTCCGTTCCTTAGTAGAAATAAAGTAAAATAGTATTTTTCTGTCTGTTTCCTGATTTATCCGTGCAATATAAAAATATCCCGAAAATAAAAGTCCTCATAATGCCATGCCAATTTAATATGATTTTTTCGGGAATATTTGAGAATTTACTGTGCAAAAATTTCCGCGGGGGGAGCTGCCACCTGGCCACGAGGGTGGAGGGCGCGCCCTACCCCCCTGGGCATGCCCCCCTGCCTCGTGGGCCCACGGTGGCCCTCCTCCACTTATCCCTGCACCCATCTTCTTCCTCTGCCTCGCACAAACCCGAAGAACCAACTCAAGCTCGTGTTCCAGCAACTTTTGCTGCGATTTTTTATCTCCTTGCTCAAAGCACCTCTCGCAAAACTGCTTGGGGAGATTGTTCCTTGGTATGTGACTCCTCCATTGGTCCAATTAGTTTTTGTTCTAGTGCTCTATTCATTGCAAATTTGTGCTGCATAGGTGACCATGTTCTTGAGCTTGCATGTCAAATATATATGGTTCCAAGTAGTTCTAATGCTTGATATAGGCCCTAGGCACTTGTGGGAGTTGTTGCTATCAATTTTATTGAAGTTGGTTCACTTTTGTTTGAAGTTACTAAAAATTTCAGAATTATTTTCAGAGAAAACAATATGCTTAGGAAGATGTTCCAAGGTGGTTCTTCAAGGAAGCAAGGTCCCAGGCTTGCAATGCGTGATGGTGACAAGGAACCACCAAGAGACGCTCTCATGAGGCCCTGTGAATGGCCTTCGGAAAATTTTATGAATCAAGCGGGAATTAAAGAAGAATTCTACGCATATTTGCGTAATGCCGGTCTTGAGGACTCTGAAGCTGATAAACCCACCAGTTCATTGAGAGGACTGGACCACCTTTCCAGTATGGACTAATCTTTAACAAACGGCATGTTGTCCGTGTTACTCTTCCTGCTCCTGCCTTCTTTGATTTTCAAACGAGAGGAAGATATATTATTACCAGGGAGGAGGCAGATGAGTACGAGAGGAGAGTAGAGGCAGCTCGACGCCACGCTGCAGCTCAGGAGGCGGTAGCCGCTGCATTGCAGTACGACCCCAGCTACACCTACGGGTATCGGCCAGGCTATCCCTGGCAATAGACCAACTTAGGCCAAAAGCCTAAGCTTGGGGGGAGTACGCATTTCTCACCGACATTACATTCATGTTCACACACACTCATTGCTAGATGTCGGTGCTCATACTCTTTGACTGTAATATCCATGTTAGTTTAAATTTATTTTTCTAGCTTTCTTCCTGTGTGTTTAATAAACCTTAGAAAAACCAAAAAAATAGTTAGTCTACTCTCCATGCTTGTAGTAGAATTAAAAATAAAACCCAAAAATATTTCCCGTTCTTCTTTTGCTTGTTGGGAGCTTTCCCGTGTAAATAGTTTTTTATTTCTTTTCCTTTCTTTGGGGGTCGAGAAGACCATATTGAAAATGCTTAGTGGCTCTCATATGCATAATCGTTTATTTAACTTAGAGCCCATATTACTTGTCTTCTCTCTTGAGTTGAATGCTTGCAGATTCCAGCTTAGTCCAATGCACGTGCACTCTTATTATTATACACACCGTTCGGTCGTGCAAGTGAAAGGCAATAATGATGATATATGATGGACTTATTGGGATGAGAAAAGCTGGTATGAACTCGACCTCTCTTGTTTTTGTAAATATGATGATTCATCATTCCTGATTCAGCTATTATGAAGTAAACATATTTGCAATGACATTTAGAGATTATAGTTGCTTGTGCCATGCTTGATTAGCTATGAGTTATAATGGTTTACCTTGCGTGCCAACATGCTATTAGAATGATTATGATATGGTATGATGGGATGGTATCCTCCTTTGAATGAATTGAGTGACTCGACTTGGCACATGTTCACGCATGTAGTTGAATCAAATCAACATAGCCTTCATGATATTTATGTTCATGGTGGATTATATCCTACTCATGCTTATATTCGGTGTAAATTAATTTTAATGCATGTTTACGTGTAACGCCCCGGATTCGATGCGCCAGGTATTTGTCAGTTATTCGCCGTCGTTGCCATGTCATGTGCTTGCGTGTTGCACTTTGCCATGTCATCATCTGCATTTCATACCATGTCATCATGTGCATCGCATTGGCATACGTGTTCGTCTCATGCATCCGAGCTTTTTCCCCGTCGTCCGTTTTGCAATCCGACACTCCTATGTCCCCCGGCGCTCCCTTTTACCTCTTTTCGTGTGCGGGTGTTAAACGTTCTCGGAATGGACCGAGGTTTGCCAAGCGGCCTTGGTATAGCTCCGGTAGACCGCCTGTCAAGTTTCGTGCCATTTGGAGGTCGTTTGGTACTCCAACGGTTAACCGGGTAACCGTAAAAGCCTCCTTCTCTTTGCAGCCCAACACCTCTCCAAAGTAGCCCAAAACCCAGCAAACTCCCCTCCATGCTCTCGGTCGTTCGATCACGATCGCGTGGCCGAAAACCGCTCCTCATTTGGACACTTCTAGCTCCCTCTACCTATAAATATAGCCCCTCCCCCGAAATTCGCGGATCAATTCTACCTCAAACCCTAGCCTTCTTCCTCCTCCCGCACCGGACACGTCCGGCCGTAGCCGGACGAATCCCGCCGTCGCGCCCGCCAACCAGGCGCGCCACGTGTCCACGCGCCGCCCAGCGCCGCCGCCCGCCCGGACCCGTGGCGGCCCCATGGGCCAGCGCCCGCGCTCCGCCTCGGCCGCCCTCGCCGGTGACCTCCGCCGCTCCGCGCCCGGCCACTGAGCTTCGCCCGAGCCCGCCGTGGCAGATCCGGTCGGGCGAACGGATCCGCCGGCCCGAGCCCTCCGGCCTTCCCGGCCTCCTCCGGTGCCGCCCCGCCCTCCGGCCGCCGTCGCCGGCCGCCTCGTCGCCGGATCCGGCGGGTGGGATGAGATCCACCCGCCCGACCATCCAAACGGCCCGCGGGATCCCGTCGTCCACTTTTCCCCCGAGGTCCAAATCTGCCAAGTCCTCGTTTCTGTGTAATTTTCATGTCATGTTCGTCATGCCGTATCTTTGCATCCGTAGCTCCATTTTGTGCGTGTAATATGTCAAATTGTTCACCTCGACGAGTACTTCATTTAATTCCATTGCGGTATATTCATTTGAGCTCATATTGATTCCTGAATCATCGTTGCAAGAGTGCTATATGATGTTAATCTGCTGAAACTGGTATAACTTGCTCTTTTGTGATTTTTTCCATGATTGATGTGTGCATCCTATGAGGTTGATGTCTGCATGTGTTTTGAACTATGCCATGCTATCTTTACAGGGGTGCCATCCATGTATTTTTGTGAGTTGTGTAGTGAGTGCATCAAGCTTGTTAAGTAGGGTACTTGTTGTTGCTGTTTTGCATGTCTGAATCTGCTATATCATGATGCTATGTTAACCTGCTGCTACAAGTCATTCTATGCATAATCTGGAGATGTTCGCTAAGGATGTTTTGTTATACATGTCATGCTCTATCCATTAATGCCCTTGGTTGCATTTATAGCTTGTTGTAGCTTGTTGTAATCTTCCTCTCAAGTTGCTAAATAATGTTGCTGTCAACCTGTTAACTTTAAGTTCAGTTTTGCCATGAGCTTTGCTAGTGATCCATGCACCCTATGAACTTGCTCTTGCCATGTTTAGCTTCTCAAACATGTCTTATTACTGTTGTTTGCCTTGCCATACCATGTATTGCTCTGTGGTGAGTGGTTCAAGCTCACCAACATGTCTACTTATTGTTTTTCCTGCCATGTATGAATCTGTAATATAACTTGCCATGTTTACATGAGTGCCATCATATCTTCGGATCCTTTTTGGCTCATGGTCGGTAAGGGACTCTTGTTCTATGCATTTAGTAGTATCATGCCATGCCTTTGTTTTCCATGATAAGTTCCTGTAACATGTTGTTTGATAGCTCTAAACATTGCAACCTGATGTTATTTCTGCTAAAGTCTGAAACTGATATTATTTGCAATCTTGCCATGTCATTTAGAGCATGTTATAGTGATTTATGGAGATAGCTCAGTGTTCATGTTTTGTCATGCTTTACCTGTACATCATGTCCATGCCTTTTGTTTTCACGTTGAGATGATGTAGCATATTGTTTTGGTGCTTGCAATATGCCTAGCTGTTGTTTTGGACAGATTGTTGTGATGACTTGTATAGAGTATGTGTTGAACCGTTGCTCCGTTTTGAGTGTGCTCTATATGAAACTTGCTTTATTTTGCATGTACTTAAATATTATCATGTTGCATCCTTGTTTTGAGGTGTTTGCTTGATATTTGTACGCATTTTGCAACAATGCCATGTTTAACTTGTTTTGCTCATATCTTCTAGGCCGTAGCTCCGAATCTAATGAACTTTATATGTAATTTAACTAGAATTTCGTGTAGATCATCGTGGTGCATCTTAACTTGCTGTTTAACAACTTGAACATAAGGTTTATTCAGATCTGGACCAATTTCGAAATCTGCATATGAGGACTTACCGGAATTGTTATATGTTGTTTCCGGCCTCATTTAAACTTGCCTTGATGTGTTGCTCTTGTTTGCATCATCTCTTGCCATGAGTAGCTTCATGTAGCCTTGCCATGCATCATACTTGGTTGTGCATCATTCCTTGTTCATGGGTGGTGTGTTTACTATGTTGTGTGTTTCTTCTCGATAGTTCCCATTTCGTTGCGATCGTGAGGATTCGTTCGTCTACGCTTGGTTCGTCTACATGGCTTCATCTTCTTCATGGACTCGTTCTTCTTCCTTGCGGGATTTCAGGAAAAATGACCGCTACCCTGGATCTCATTACTATCATTGCTATGCTAGTTGCTTCGTTCTATCGCTTTGCTGCGCTACCTATCATTTGCTCTTCAAGCCTTCCCAATTTTCCATGTCAGCCTCTAACCGTTTTTCCCCTTCCTAGCAAACCATTGTTTGGCTATGTTACCGCTTTGCTCAGCCCTCTTATAGCGTTGCTAGTTGCAGGTGAAGTTGAAGATTGCTCCATGATGGACAGGATTATGTTGGGATATCACAATATCTCTTATATTATTAATGCATCTATATACTTGGTAAAGGGTGGAAGGCTCGGCCTTATGCCTGGTGTTTTGTTCCACTCTTGCTGCCCTAGTTTCCGTCATATCGGTATTATGTTCCCGGATTTTGCGTCCCTAACGCGGTCGGGTGATTTATGGGACCCCTTGACAGTTCGCTTTGAATAAGACTCCTCAAAGAAGGGCCAACATTGGTTTTACCATTTGCCTCACCTATGCCCTTTTTCCCTTGGGTTTCGGAGCCCAAGGGTCATCTTTATTTTAGCCCCGGGCGGTGCTTCTCTAAGTGCTGGTTCGAACCGAAAGCTTCTTGAGGGCCACCACGGGAAACTCGAGGGCTGGTTTTACTCGAGGCTGACCTATCCGGTGTGCCACGAGAACGAGATATGTGCAGCTCCTATCGGGATTTGTCGGCACATCGGGTGGCTTTGCTGGTCTTGTTTTATTGCTGTCGAAATGTCTTGTAGCCGGGATTCCGAGACTGATCGGGTCTTCCCGGGGAGAAGGAATATCCTTCCTTGATCGCGAGAGCTTATCATGGGCTAAGTTGGGACACCCCTGCAGGTTATAAACTTTCGAGAGCCGTGCCCGCGGTTATGTGGCAAATGGGAATTTGTTGATATCCGGTTGTAGTAAACTTGAAGTAAACTCTTCAAAAATACACCAACCGTGTGCGTAACCGTGAGTGTCTCTTTTCGGGGTTGATCGAGAGGAGAACACGGTTTCTGGGTTATGTCTGACGTAAGTAGGGGTTCGGGATCACTTCTTGCTCATTACTAGTTGACGACCGTTCCTTTGTTTCTCTTCTCGCTCTCATTTGCGTATGTTAGCCACCATACATGCTAGTCGCTGCTACAACCTCACCACTTTACCCCTTTCCTACCCCTTTTAAGCTTTGCTAGTCTTGATACCCATGGTAATGGGATTGCTGAGTCCTCGTGGCTCACAGATTACTACACCAACAGTTGCAGGTACAGGTTTCGCGATGTTCATGACGCGAGAGCGATGTTTGCTTGTTTGGAGTTCTTCTTCTGCTTCTTCTTCGATCAGGGGATAGGTTCCAGGTCGGCAGCCTGGGCTAGCAGGGTGGATATTGTTTGAGTTTCTGTTTATGTTTCATCCGTAGTCGGATGTTGATCTTGTATATGATGTGATGTTGTATTCGTGTGGCATTGTATGCCTTATGTATGTATCCCCATCTATTATGTAATGTTGATGTAATGATATCCACCTTGCAAAAGTGTTTCAATATGCGGGTCTATCCTTGGTGGGACCTTCGAGTTCCTTTTGGATAGGGTCGCATATTGGGCGTGACAAGTTGGTATCAGAGCCTCGACCGACCTTAGGAGCCCCCTTGATTGATCGTGTAGTTTGGTCGTTGTTGAGTCTAGAAGAAAACTATTTTCAGAGTCTAGTTATATCGGAGAGTAGGATTTCTTTTATTCCTCTGCCGCTTCGTCGCTCTGGTGAGGAATCTTGACATAGGTGTTTTGAACTACTCCTCTTCTCGTTCAATTTTTCTTTAGGATCACGCAGTTGGTTTTCCGATCGTTGGTCCTCAGCTCTTTTCATCCGGTGCATTTCTCGTCAAGTTGACTCGAGCCTCTTCATCTTTAAGTCCAATCCTCAGTTGCTTTCTTTTCCCACCCGCCCACCCTTTTTCTCCTCGGAACCGGAGTCCATAATTGAGTATCCATCCTAATCGTGCAAATTCTTTGCTTTCTTTCCTCAATGATTTCAACCGGTGTTTTCTCTTCAAGATATTCGTAGCGTCCCCCTTCCAGTTGATTTTGTTTTCCCGCCCTCCCACCCTTTTTCTTCCCGGAGCCTGAGTCTGTTTCGACCATCAATTTCATAAGTGTGGAGCCTCTTCAGCACTTCGTCAATCATTTCAACCGGTGAATTCTCGTCTCGGTGGACATTCTTCATCTCTTTTCTGGTGTACTCAATTCTAATTTTCGGTAGTGATAATATTCTTTTCCTCGAAGTGTTCTCCTTGCTCGTTCGCCTCTCGCCAGTTTATCCTTCCGGAGTGATGAAGACATCTCAAGAGATTCGTCTGTGTTCGAATTAATTCGAGGTTGTCACCTCATTCAAATTTTTCAAGTGTTCCGGTGCATCATCTATCTGTTCAACATCCCTTTCCAACGGTGTTTTCTTTTAGTGGGCCCTAACCCACAGGTCTTTTCCAGGATCTTACCTGACTCTCCTAATTATTCCGGAGCCATTCTTAATTCTTTTCGAAGTTTGATGTAAGAATGAATTTCATCAGTCACATGCCTTTCCCAAGATCTCTTTCAAATTCTTCTCATTATTGGCTCAACCTCTTCGCTTTTCATTCTACCGGAGTATCTCAACAATTTTGGTGGTGTTTATCGTCGTCCTTGAAGACCGAAGTAGAGTTTCTCTTAAATCTTGTCCGTTCCCCCGGAGATTCATGGTGCTAGCTCGATGTTATCCTATCTAATTGTTTCCAGTAATGCAAATTCTTTTCATCCATCCGGAGTATTTCAGGAGTTACTTTCCATCTCAATCATCGGGAGGCCATCTTTTCGGAAGATTTCTTCGTTCTAATTCTTCAGCTTCGCTCTCTCAATTATTCTATATTCTTGCCTTTTCGTTCGTTCTTCATATTCTTCTGGTGTTTTTCTCTTTAATCAGTTCGCGATCTCTTCGATCTCTTTTCTCTAAATTCCCTCAAGTATCTTTGTGCTTTTCTAATTCTTCCCGGTGATTCATTCTCTTTCGTCAGTCATTTCCGAATTTCTCACGGTGGTTCGTTCAAGATTCTTTTTCCTTGATTATCATTTTAATCCATTCGTTCTTTCGAATCCTACCGGTGGTTCATGAAGACCTTCTCAAGGTGGCGCTATATCTCTTCTCAATCCTTTTCAAGAAGAATAAGTAGTATGTAAAGTCCATCTTGTCATCAATTTAATTTGATGAAGGATAAGCATACAATAAATCTTATTCTTATTTCCTCGAGGTGATTCAATCCTTTTTTTTGGAGTTTGTTCTTAATGAATAAATTCTAGTTCCAAGTGTTTTCATCTTTTCTTTTCCGGAGTTCAAATTACCAGGCCATTTCGTCGGAACCTCCATCTAAATCATCGCAAGGCTCATCTTATTCTTTCATCCTTCATTTCTATCTCATCATCCTTTTGTTACCGGAGTTCTTCATGGTGGTTCGTCTTGATTCAATTCATTCTTCAAGGGTTCATCAAGATTCTTATCGAAGGAGCTCAAGTATCCTTCTTATTGCGTCTTGAAGTGCAATTAAATCTCCGTATTCTTTTGAAGTGGAGTTTGCATTTCTTCGTTCTTCTCAGCTATTTAATCTTTTCTGCTTGTGGTTGGTTATCACCTCATAATTTTGAGAGGTTATCCATAAGTCCACAACAATCTTATTCTTTTCGTTGGTGATTTTTTCAACAACTCCGTTCTATCCTTCCTTCTAAGTTCTTTTCATTCAATCCTTTCAATTCTTCCGGAGGCATTGTGTTGTTCCTCTCGTCAACTATCGTTCCATTTTGTCAAACTCAGTTCCAACTCCTTCCATGTTCAGCCGGAGTGCTGCCTAAATCCTTACAGTCTTATTCGTTCCTTATCTCGTTCTAACCGGAGTGGTTTCATAGTCTATCTGATTCAGTGAGCTTTTGATTCTCGTCATTCTCGTCGTTCCTCTCTTCTTCTCGTGTGCTCTCGATTCTTTGCTTCTTCTCTTGAGTTCTTGTTTTCACCTCATCCCTTTTTCCCTTCCGTCTCGGTCCTAAGATCTCGGGACGAGATCTCTTGTTAGTGGAGGAGTGTTGTAACGCCCCGGATTCGATGCGCCAGGTGTTTGTCAGTTATTCGCCGTCGTTGCCATGTCATGTGCTTGCGTGTTGCACTTTGCCATGTCATCATCTGCATTTCATACCATGTCATCATGTGCATCGCATTGGCATACGTGTTCGTCTCATGCATCCGAGCTTTTTCCCCATCGTCCGTTTTGCAATCCGACACTCCTATGTCCCCTAGCGCTCCCTTTTACCTCTTTTCGTGTGCGGGTGTTAAACGTTCTCGGAATGGACCGAGGTTTGCCAAGCGGCCTTGGTATAGCTCCGGTAGACCGCCTGTCAAGTTTCGTGCCATTTGGAGGTCGTTTGGTACTCCAACGGTTAACCGGGTAACCGTAAAAGCCTCCTTCTCTTTGCAGCCCAAGACCTCTCCAAAGTGGCCCAAAACCCAGCAAACTCCCCTCCATGCTCTCGGTCGTTCGATCACGATTGCGTGGCCGAAAACCACTCCTCATTTGGACACTCCTAGCTCCCTCTACCTATAAATATAGCCCCTCCCACGAAATTCGCGGATCAATTCTACCTCAAACCCTAGCCTTCTTCCTCCTCCCGCACCGGACACGTCCGGCCGTAGCCGGACGAATCCCGCCGTCGCGCCCGGCCAACCAGGCCGCGCCAAGTGTCCATCGCGCCGCCTCGCGCTGCCGCCCGCCGGGCCCGTGGCGGCCTCATGCCCAGCGCCCCGCCGCCGTCTGCCTCCCGGCCCGTGCCGCGCTCCGCCTCCGGCCAGCCCTCGCCGGCGACCTCCGCCGCTCCGGCCGGCGCCACCTCGCCGGTGCCTCCCTCGCCCGTCCGGCCGTGCCGCCCGCCGCCGAGGCTCCCTCGCTCGCCGCCCGGATCCGCCGCGCTCCGCCGCGCCCGCCATGGCGCCCGCCGCCGCCCGCCCGGCTGCCGCCTCCAGCGCGCGGCCGCTGAGCTTCGCCCGAGCCCCGCCCATGGCAGATCCGGTTAGGCGGACGGATCTGGCCGGCCCGAGCCCTCCGGCCTTCCCGGCCTCCTCGGTGCCGCCCGCCTCCGTCGCCGTCGCGGATCCGGCGGGTGGGATGAGATCCACCCGCCCGACCATCCAAACGGCCCGCGGAATCCCGTCGTCCACTTTTCCCCCGAGGTCCAAATCTGCTAAGCCCCCGTTTCTGTGTAATTTTCATGCCATTTTCGTCATGCCGTATCTCTGCATCCGTAGCTCCGTTTTGTGCGTGTAATATGTCAAATTGTTCGCCTCGACGAGTAATTCATTTCATTCCATTGCATCATATTCATTTGAGCTCATATTGATGCCTGAATCATCGTTGCAAGAGTGATATATGATGTTAATCTGCTGAAACTGGTATAACTTGCTCTTTTGTCATTTTTGCCATGATTGATGTGTGCATCCTATGAGGTTGATGTCTACATGTTTTTTGAACTATGCCATGCCATCTTTACAGGGGTGCCATCCATGTATTTTTTTGAGTTGCGTAGTGAGTGCATCAGGCTTGTTAAGTAGGGTACTTGATGTTGCTGTTTTGCATGTCTGAATCTGCTACATCATGATGCTATGTTAACCTGCTGCTACAAGTCATTCTGTGCATAATCTGGAGATGTTCGCTAAGGATGTTTTGTTATAAATGTCATGCTCTATCCATTCATGCCCTTGGTTGCATTTATAGCTTGCTGTAGCTTATTGTAATCTTCTTCTCCAGTTGCTAAATAATGTTGTTGTCAACCTGTTAACTTTAAGTTCAGTTTTTCCATGAGCTTTGCTAGTGATCCATGCATCCTATGAACTTGCTCTTGCCATTTTTAGCTTGTCAAACATGTCTTGTTACTGTTGTTTGCCTTGCCATGCCATTTATTGCTCTGTGGTGAGTGGTTCAAGCTCACCAACATGTCTACTTATTGTTGTTCCTGCCATGTATGAATCTGTAATATAACTTGCCATGTTTACATGAGTGCCATCATATCTTCGGATCCTTTTTGGCTCATGGTCAGTAAGGGACTCTTGTTCTATGCATTTAGTAGTATCATGCCATGCCTTTGTTTGCCATGATAAGTTCCTGTAACATGTTGTTTGATAGCTCTAAACATTGCAACCTGATGTTATTTCTGCTAAAGTCTGAAACTAATATTATTTGCAATCTTGCCATGTCATTTTGAGCATGTTCTAGTGATTTATGGAGATAGCTCAGTGTTCATGTTTTGTCATGCCTTACCTGTACATCATGCCCATGCCTTTTGTTTTCACGTAGAGATGCTGTAGCATGTTGTTTTGGTACTTGCAATATGCCTAGTTGCTGTTTTGGACAGATTGTTGTCATGACTTGTAGAGTGTATGTGTTCAACCGTTGCTCCGTTTTGAGTGTGCTCTATATGAAACTTGCTTGATTTTGCATGTACTTTCATATTATCATGTTGCATCCTTGTTTTGAGGTGTTTGCTTGATATTTGTACGCATTTTGCAACAATGCCATGTTTAACTTGTTTTGCTCATATCTTCTAGGCCGTAGCTCCGAATCTAATGAACTTTATATGTAATTTGACTAGAATTTCGTGTAGATCATCGTGGTGCATCTTAACTTGCTGTTTAACAACTTGAACATAAGGTTTATTCAGATCTGGACCAATTTCGAAATTTGCATATGAGGACTTACCGGAATTGTTATATGTTGTTTCCGGCCTCATTTAAACTTGCCTTGATGTGTTGCTCTTGTTTGCATCATCTCTTGCCATGAGTAGCTTCATGTAGCCTTGCCATGCATCATACTTGGTTGTGCATCATTCCTTGTTCATGGGAGGTGTGTTTACTATGTTGTGTGCTTCTTCTCGATAGTTCCCGTTTCGTTGCGATCGTGAGGATTCGTTCGTCTACGCTTGGTTCGTCTTCGTGGCTTCATATTCTTCATGGACTCGTTCTTCTTCCTTGCAGGATTTCAGGCAAGATGACCGCTACCCTGGATCTCATTACTATCATTGCTATGCTAGTTGCTTCGTTCTATCGCTTTGCTGCACTACCTATCATTTGCTCTTCAAGCCTTCCCAATTTGCCATGTCAGCCTCTAACCTTTTTTCCCCTTCCTAGCAAACCATTGTTTGGCTATGTTACCGCTTTGCTCAGCCCTCTTATAGCGTTGCTAGTTGCAGGTGAAGTTGAAGATTGCTCCATGATGGACAGGATTATGTTGGGATATCACAATATCTCTTATATTATTAATGCATCTATATACTTGGTAAAGGGTGGAAGGCTCGGCCTTATGCCTGGTGTTTTGTTCCACTCTTGCCGCCCTAGTTTCCGTCATACCGGTATTATGTTCCCGGATTTTGCGTCCCTAACACGGTCGGGTGATTTATGGGACCCCATTGACAGTTCGCTTTGAATAAGACTCCTCCAGCAAGGCCCAACATTGGTTTTACCATTTGCCTCACCTATGCCCTTTTTCCCTTGGGTTTCCGGAGCCCAAGGGTCATCTTTATTTTAGCCCCCCCGGGCCAGTGCTTCTTTAAGTGCTGGTTCGAACCGAGCCGCCTGCGGGGCCACCACGGGGAAACTCGAGGGCTGGTTTTACTCGTAGGCTGACCTATCCGGTGTGCCCTGAGAACGAGATATGTGCAGCTCCTATCGGGATTTGTCGGCACATCGGGCGGCTTTGCTGGTCTTGTTTTATTGCTGTCGAAATGTCTTGTAGCCGGGATTCCGAGACTGATCGGGTCTTCCCGGGGAGAAGGAATATCCTTCGTTGATCGCGAGAGCTTATCATGGGCTAAGTTGGGACACCCCTGCAGGGTATAAACTTTCGAGAGCCGTGCCCGCGGTTATGTGGCAGATGGGAATTTGTTGATATCCGGTTGTAGTAAACTTGAAGTAAACTCTTCAAAAATACACCAACCGTGTGTGTAACCGTGAGTGTCTCTTTTCGGGGTTGATCGAGAGGAGAACAAGGTTTCTGGGTTATGTCTGACATAAGTAGGGGTTCAGGATCACTTCTTGATCATTACTAGTTGACGACCGTTCCTTTGTTTCTCTTCTCGCTCTCATTTGCGTATGTTAGCCACCATACATGCTAGCCGCTGCTGCAACCTCATCACTTTACCCCTTTCCTACCCCTTTTAAGCTTTGCTAGTCTTGATACCCATGGTAATGGGATTGCTGAGTCCTCGTGGCTCACAGATTACTACACCAACAGTTGCAGGTACAGGTTTCGCAATGTTCATGATGCGAGAGCGATGTTTGCTTGTTTGGAGTTCTTCTTCTGCTTCTTCTTCGATCAGGGGATAGGTTCCAGGTCGGCAGCCTGGGCTAGCAGGGTGGATATTGTTTGAGTTTCTGTTTATGTTTCATCCGTAGTCGGATGTTGATCTTGTATATGATGTGATGTTGTATTCGTGTGGCATTGTATGCCTTATGTATGTATCCCCATCTATTATGTAATGTTGATGTAATGATATCCACCTTGCAAAAGCGTTTCAATATCCGGGTATATCCTTGGTGGGACCTTCAAGTTCCTTTTGGATAGGGTCGTATATTGGGCGTGACATTACGACTGTTGTCGCTCTCTCAGTTGGTCGCTTCCCAGTCTTTTGCTAGCCTTCACCTGTACTAAGCGAGAATACTGCTTGTGCATCCAAACTCCTTAAACCCCAAAGTTGTTCCATATGAGTCCACTATACCTTCCTATATGCGGTATCTACCTGCCGTTCCAAGTAAATTTGTATGTGCCAAACTCCAAACCTTCAAATGAAATTATGTTTTGTATGCTCGAGCAGCTCATGTGCAACTAGGGCTGCCTATATCTTCCATGCTAGGTGGGTTATTCTCAAGAGGAGTTGACTCCGCTCCTCATTCACGAGAAAGGGCCGGTAACCAGGATGCCCAGTCCCATGATCCAAAAAGATCAAAGCAAATCAAAATAATTAAACAAAGCTCCCCCTGGGACCCGTTGAATGTTGGAGGCACTCGTTGTTTCGAGCAAGCCTTGGATTGATGCTTGTGGAGGAGGGCGAGTATAAACCTTTACCATTCTATTTGGGAACTTCCTATAATGCATGTAGTATGGAAGATACAGCCATCTCATAGTTGTTGTGTTGACAGTGAAAGTATGCTGCTCAAAATATAATTTATCTCTATTTCAAAATCGAGCTCTGGCACCTCTACAAATCCCTGCTTCCCTCTGTGAAGGGCCTATCTATTTACTTTTATGTTGAGTCATCACCCTTCTTATTAAAAAGCACTGTTTGGAGAGCACATCGTCGTTTGCATTCATTATAATTGGTTTATATTGGGTATGACTTGATTTGGATCTCTTTACCATGAATTACAATGTTTAGTCAGTCCTTGATCTTTAAAGGTGCTCTGCATTTATGTTTTGCGGTCTCAGAAAGGGCTAGCGAGATACCATTTTGTTATATCATGTTATGATTATTTTGAGAAAGTGTTGTCATCCGAGTTTTATTATTATGGCTCGCTAGTTGATTATATTATTGATATGAGTAATTGTGAGACCTACGTGTTATTGTGAGTATGGTTAGTTCATAATAATTGCTGAAACTTGAATGCTGGATTTTCATGTTTACAACAACAAGAGCAAACAGAGTTTGTAAAGTTTTTCTTTTCTCTTTCAGTTTGTCAACTGAATTGCTTGAGGACAAGCAAGGGTTTAAGCTTGGGGAGTTGATACGTCTCCGTCGTATCTACTTTTCCGAACACTTTTGCCCTTGTTTTGGACTCTAACTTGTATGATTTGAATGGAACTAACTTTCGGACAGACGTTGTTTTCAGCAGAATTGCCATGGTGTTGTTTTATGTGCAAAAAACAAAATTTCTCGGAATGACCTGAAACTCCACGGAATATCTTAGAATAAATAATAAAAAATCCTCGCCAAAGATGAAGACCAGGGGGCCCACACCCTGCTCACGAGGGTGGGGGGCACGCCCCTCCCCCCTGGGCGGGCCGCCCTACCTCGTGGGCCCCCTGGTGGCCCTCCGACGCCAACTCCAACTCCATATATTGGCTTTCAGGGAGAGAAAAATCAGAGAGAAAGTTTCATCACGTTTTACAATACGGAGCCGCCGCCAAGCCCTAATCTCTCTCGGGAGGGCTGATCTGGAGTCTGTTCGGGGCTCCGGAGAGGGGGATTAGTCGTCGTCATCATCATCAACCATCCTCCGTCACCAATTTCATGATGCTCACCGCCGTGCGTGAGTAATTGCATCGTAGGCTTGCTGGACGGTGATGGTTGGATGAGATTTATCATGTAATCGAGTTAGTTTTGTTAGGGTTTGATCCCTAGTATCCATTATGTTCTGAGATTGATGTTGCTATGACTTTGCTATGCTTAATGCTTGTCACTAGGGCCCGAGTGCCATGATTTCAGATCTGAACCTATTATGTTTTCACGAATATATGTGTGTTCTTGATCCTATCTTGCAAGTATATAGTCACCTACTATGTGTTATGATCCGGCAACCGCGAAGTGACAATAATCGGGACCTCTCCCGGTGATGACCATAGTTTGAGGAGTTCATGTATTCACTATGTGCTAATGCTTTGTTCCGGTTCTCTACTAAAAGGAGGCCATAATATCCCTTAGTTTCCAATAGGACCCTGCTGCCACGGGAGGGTAGGACAAAAGATGTCATGCAAGTTCTTTTCCATAAGCATGTATGACTATTTACGGAATACATGCCTACATTACATTGATGAACTGGAGCTAGTTCTATGTCACCCTATGTTATGACTGTTACATGACGAACCACATCCGCATAATTATCCATCAACGATCCGGTGCCTCTGAGTTTTCCATATACTGGTTTACGCTTATTTACTTTTCCGTTGCTACTGTTATCATCACTATAAAATACCAAAAACATTACTTTTGCTGTCTTTACTTTTATTACCGTTACCACCACTATCATATTACTTTGCTACTAAACACTTTGCTGCAGATATTAAGTTTCCAGGTGTGGTTGAATTGACAACTCAGCTGCTAATACTTGAGAATATTCTTTGGCTCCCCTTGTGTCGAATCAATAAATTTGGGTTGAATACTCTACCCTCGAAAAATGTTGAGATCTCCTATACTTGTGGGTTATCAATCAAGCACTAACAAAACTAACTCGATTACATGATGAATCTCATCCAACTCCTCACCGACCAGAGAGCCTACGAAGAAATTACTCACTCTCGGTGGGGAGCATCATGGAATTGGCGATGGAGATGGGTTGGTGATGACGAAGAACGAAGATCCCCCTCTCCGGAGCCCCAAACGGACTCCAGATCTGGCCTCCCGATGAAGAACAGGAGGTGATGGCGGCTCCGTCTCATGGAACGTCATAATTCTTTCTCCTTGATTTTTTTTCTGGAAATATGTGATTTTATAGCGTCGGAATCAGGGTCCGCGGGGCCACCGGGTGGGCACAACCCACCTGGGCATGCCAGGAAAGGGGGCGCGCCCTGGTGGGTTGTGCCCACCCCGGGGCCCCTCTCCGGTAGGTCTTGGCTCCATAAATCCTCTTTTATTCCATAAAAATTCCTCGCAAAGTTTCGTTTCATTCTGAGAACTTTTATTTCTGCACAAAAACAACACCATGGTAGTTCTGTTGAAAACAGCGTCAATCCGGGGTTAGTTTCATTCAAATCATGCGAATTAGAGTCCAAAACAAGAGGAAAAACGTGAGGAAAAGTAGATACGTTGGAGACGTATCGACCGCCCACTTCAAATATGGAGCCTCCTCGATGGCGGGGGACGAGGCAAAAAAACTTCCTCCATAGTTCAAAATGGGCCTCGATGCCTAAGAACAGTTTGTAGAGGGCGACGAAGCCTGAGATGTGCAGAATCGAACCTAGGGTAAGGTTGTGCAGTTGGATGACTTAAAATTCCAATAAGCCCCTGAGGAAGGGATGGATTGGAAATCCTAGGCCCAGCAATAAGAATGGGATGAAGCACACCCTCTCCTCCTTGTTGGGGTTGGGGAAATTCTCAGTCATCGCATCGTTGCCGATTGAAGCCAAACCTGCTCGAACGGATACTAGATCTGCGAGGGGAAGGCAGCCCTGCGTCTGGAGTCGACTCAGCTGAAGATGAGGCACGGAGCAACTTTGCCAATCACCCTCCTGAGGGCCATGGGGGCGCTAAGAGGTGCCTAGAGCACTGGCCATGTTGGAAGATTTTGTTCGTGGCTAACCTTAGCGGTTTTTCCTCTGCGCGATGTGAGATGGCATTTGGGGATCTAAGTCTCCTTATATAGATGTCGTCCGAGCATGGTGAGGGGTTTATTTGTAAAAAATCACAGACCATTTGTATTCATTCGGCGCGTGGAAATCGAAGTGACCACAGAAAGGAATCATAAAGGCTGCACATCGAGGTCAGAGCCGGACTGTCGTCAATCGGAGGTATAATAAAGAACCCGCCTTGCAAAGCCAAAGACATAAGTCGGATACTACGTCGTCATTGAAGGCAAGTTCGGGGGCTGCTGAGGGAGTCCTAGATTAAGGGGTCCTCGGGCGTCCGGGCTATGGGACATGGGCCGGACTGATGGGCCGTGAAGATACAAGGTAGAAGACCTTTCCCCATGTCCGGATGGGACTCTCCTTTGCGTGGATGGCAAGATTGGTGTCCGGATTTTTAGTTTCCTTCTTCTGTAAATCGACTAAGTATACCCCTAGTTCCCTCCAGTGTCTATATAAACCGGAGGGTTTAGTCCGTGGAGGCTATCAGAATTCATACAGGCTAGACATCTAGGGTTTAGCCATTACGATCTCGAGGTAGATCAACTCTTGTAACCCCTAGACTCATCAAAGTCAATCAAGCAGGAAGTAGGGTATTGCCTCCATTAAGAGGACCCGAACCTGGGTAAAACACCATGTCCCCCATCTCATGTTACCTTCGATCCCCAGACGCACAGTTCGGGACCCCCAACCCGAGATCGACCGGTTTTGACACCAACAGCGGACACCCCCCGCGGGCTTCCCTCTCTCTCCCTTAGGCCCATGATGGCCCAACACTTCCTCGGGGGGTTCTGGTAACCCCTCGGTACTCCGGAAAAATACCCGAATCACTTGGAACCATTCCGGTGTCCGAATACATCCTTCCAATATATGAATCTTTACCTCTCAACCATTTCGAGACTCCTCGTCATGTCTGTGGTCTCATCCGGGACTCCAAACAATCTTCGGTCACCAAAACACATAACTCATAATACAAATCGTCATCGAACGTTAAGCGTGCGGACCCTACGGGTTCGAGAACTATGTAGACATGACTGAGACACATCTCCGGTCAATAACCAATAGCGGAACCTGGATGCTCATATTGGCTCCTACATATTCTATGAAGATCTTTATCGGTCAAACCGCATAACAATATACGTCATTCCCTTTGTCATCGGTATGTTACTTTCCCGAGATTCGATCATCGGTATCATCATACCTAGTTCAATCTCGTTACCGGAAAGTCTCTTTACTCGTTCCTTAATGCATCATCCTGCAACTAACTCATTAGTCACATTGCCTGCAAGGCTTATAGTGATGTGCATTACCGAGAGGGCCCAGAGATACCTCAACAATACACGGAGTGACAAATCCTAATCTTGATCTATGCCAACCCAACAAACACCTTCGGGGACACCTGTAGAGCATCTTTATAATCACCCAGTTAAGTTGTGAAGTTTGATAGCACTATTCCGGAGTTGCATAATCTCATAGTTAGAGGAATATGTATAAGTCATAAAGAAAGCAATAGCAATAAAACTAAATGATCATAATGCTAAGCTAACGGATGGTTCTTGTCCATCACATCATTCTCTAATGGCATGATCCCGTTCATCAAATGACAACACATGTCTGTGGTCAGGAAACATAACCATCTTTGATCAATGAGCTAGTCTAGTAGAGGCATACTAGGGACACTCTATTTTGTCTATGTATTCACACATGTACTAAGTTTCCGGTTAATACAATTCTAGCATGAATAATAAACATTTATCGTGATATAAGGAAATAAATAATAACTTTATTATTGCTTCTAGGGCATATTTCCTTCAGTCTCCCACTTGCACTAGAGTCAATAATCTAGATTACACAGTTATGATTCTAACACCCATGGAGTCTTGGTGCTGATCATGTTTTGCTCGTGGAAGAGGCTTAGTCATCGGGTCTGCAACATTCAGATCCGTATGTATTTTGCAAATCTCTATGTCTCCCTCCTTGACTTGATCGCGAATGGAATTGAAGCGTCTCTTGATGTGTTTGGTTCTCTTGTGAAATCTGGATTCCTTCGCCAAGGCAATAGCTCCAGTATTGTCACAAAAGATTTTCATTGTACCCGATGCACTAGGTATTGTCGGATTTCGGGTTCCGGCAGACCCTTAAGGTTCAAACTCTGGGGTGCGCGCGGAGATCCAACCCTCCACCGTCTCGTACCTCTCCGAATCGCAGGGACCTAAACTACTAACAAGAACAATACAAGAGACGCAAGATTTATACTAGTTCGGGCCACCGTTGTGGTGTAATACCCTACTCTAGTTTGTGGTGTGCGGATTGCCTCAGGGGCTGATGAAGAATAAGATAGGAAGAACAGCCTCGCGAGGGTCATTCTTGGTGGGTGTGATGAACTGCTAAGTGGTATCCCGTTGCTCTAGCCTGAGGAGCGGATTTCTCTCTCTCTCTCTCTGGATTCCGAATGCTCGATCCTCCCCCCCCCCCTACCATGGTGGCTAGCTCTACTTATATAGACGAAGGCCCTGGGCCTCTTCCCAAATATTGAGCGGGAAGGGCGCCAACAATTAGCCATTTCAAGGGGCAGCGGGTACACTTATCTGACTAAAGTTGGTCCTCGCCGCCAAAGGCTCGTGATGGCCTTTGCTTGGGCTCCACGATGATCGCATTCCAGCCGTTGGGGCTGGTCTTGGTCTTGTTGCACCGAAACGGATGCCTATGCTTGATGCTCTTGCCTGCTCTTGCCCCCTTTGCACCAAAGAGGAAAGGAGGACGTTGCGCGGGCTGGCGCCCGACTGGCGCCCTTGGTCGTCATGGCTTGCGTCACGGGCACCTCGCGAGGTACCCCGCCTTGAGCTCTCCACCTCCTCATGAGCCAGCCTGACAAGGCCGCGCCTGAGGAAGCTCTTGGTCGTCCGCCCCGCGAGGCTTGGCCCCTCGCGAGGGTCTTGAGCTTGCGTTGATGAAGATGGGCCGTCTGGGCCCCTTTGAGCCACGCCGCGGCCATGAGCGAGCAAGTCTGGGACCCCGTTCCCGAACTCCGGCAAGCAGCCCCCGGGCTCTGACGCGCCCGGACTTGTCCGTGCGAGAGGCGAAGGGCAAGTCTGAGCGTCGCGGGCCCTAACAGCCTGCGGCCTTAGGCGCCAGCGTGGCGGTTGATTGGGCGTGGCGGCGCTGCTCCCCATGACGCCTTTGGTAACCGCCCGGATTCGACAAGTCCTTGCATGCATGGTCGATCATGATGACCGGTGATCGTGGAGGTCGACGGTTGGCCTTCGCTGGCTATAAGTACGGAACGGTAGCGCCCTTCGATCTATCCTTTCTGGTCTCTCCTTCTTCTCCATGGCTCCACCAAGGAAGTTCTCGGCTGCAGAGAAGGGGAAGGGCCGCCAGGTCGAATCTTCCTCTCCTCCGCCTAAGCGTGATCGAGGTCGCCCTCGCAAGCACCCGTGGCCTCCACGGCGGTCTCCCTTGATCGTGAGGAGGCTCTCAACGTGCGACGCAAGCGGCTGGCCATGGTTGGAGGGCATGCCCCGCCGCTCGTCCCCGAGGCCGCGCCTCCACTCTTTGAAGCGCTGCGGAGTTCTTGGTGAGGGTAGAGGAGCCGTTCAGCGTCCGGCTTCAGCTCCGTGCTTCCTCTGGGTGAGCTCCCGGATGGCGCCTGAGTGGCCTCGGCTCGTGCGAGATGGCTGTTGCAGCCGGGCTTCATGGGCTTCTCTGGAGGTCTCTGCTGCAGGAACTTGTTCTGGCCCTTGGTAGCGAGACATTCAGCGCGTCGCGTGGTCTCCGCCGCGGTGCTCCCTGCACTTCAAGTATGATGGCGACGCCACCCTCACGTGAGGGTGTTGGGGAAGACGGCCGCCGCAGAGGTGCTGCCACGAGGGGCGACGACCATGCCGAGGACTCAGCCCCGGCGGCTGGGCGGAGGGTGCGGTCTGCAGGCGGTGGCGATGCCCGCGACTCCCCACGCTTCACCAGCTCTTCTTGGTGGCGATTCTTCCGAAGTGGCATGCCAGCCCCACGCCGCGCTGCTTGGGGGTGGCAGCGGGTCCGCTCATCGCCACGCCCCGGTGAAGCGCGAGATGGAGTCCGACTGAGCTCCGGAGGCGGCTCGGGCCTCCCAAGAGAGCCGGCACGGGGCGTGCTTCACCTGCTTTTGTCCTTTTCTTTCCTTTTCTCCTGCGTAAAAAGGGAACAATGTGTGGCCCCATGGCGTGTTTAGGGCAACGCCGTTAATTATTGTACTGCTTTTGTTATCCTGATACTGTTCCCTTCTGCCGTGCGCTCATTCGCAAGCGAACCCCGATCGTGGCCGCGTGGGCGACCGACCCTGGCCCCGTGTTCGCGTTGTGCTGCCCGTGAGGCATGGTCAGGAGGGGTGCTCCAGCCGTGGACCAGGGCCGTGAAACTTGAGCGATAGGGGTAGGAACACCTGGGGGCTCTGAGGCTTCGCCTCATGAGCCCCCGCGCAAGAGAAACCGAGGCAGGAGGGCGAAAAAGATCGAAGGACCACGGACCAAAACGGGGCGATAGTTTCGATAAAAACTTCAAATGGGAATAACTAGTCAACTGCAGAAAGCAAATGAAAAAGCCGCGTCCGGCACCTAGTCTAGTCTTGGACGTCTTCTCACCAGCGCGGAGCTAAGTGCTGCTACTAGGCGTAGGAGGGAGCCCCAGGGCCTGAGGCCGGCACCCCTGAGACTCCGGGGCGTGTACAGCCCCACTCATTGTTACGTGAGAGTGTCACGGGCGGCGAAGCTTCACGAGCCTTGGGCCTTCTTCACGAGCTCGGGCCTTTCCTCCGTAAGCAAGCTTCACGGGCGTTCGCCCTCTTCACGAGCTCTGGGCCTTTCCCAAGAGGTGAGCTTCACGGGCATTCGCCTTCTTCATGAGCTCTGGGCCTTTTCCAAAAGATGAACTTCACAGGCATTCGCCTTCTTCATGTGCTCTGGGCCTTTTCCAAAAGATGAACTTCACAGTGTCGCCTTCTTCACGAGCTCTGGGCCTTTTCAAAAGATGAACTTCACAGTGCTCGCCTTCTTCACGAGCTGGGCCTTTTCCAAAAAGATGAACTTCATAGGCGTTCGCCTTCTTCACAGGCTCTGGGCCTTTTCCAAAAAGATGAACTTCACAGGCGTTCGCCTTCTTCACAGGCTCTGGGCCTTTTAGGGGTAGAACCTCCGGAGGTGCTGGATGTTCCACGCGTTTTGTATAGGTACTCCCTCTTGCATCTCCAAGCGCACGGAGCCAGGCCTGGAAACATGAACAACCTTGAATGGGCCCTCCCACATGGGAGAGAGCTTATGCAGTCCCTCCACAGGAGAGGACCCGTTGGCACGAGGTCTCCTACCTCGAGAGTTCAGGGGCGGATGTTGCGGCGGTGGTATCACCGAGTGCTGCTGGTACCTTGCCGCTCGCGGTGCAGCTTCGACGGCGCTCCTCCCCGGCACAAGAGCCATCCCCGCATGGCGCCCTGCTGCGTTCATCGAACGCCAGACCCACGCTGGATCGACAGTTGACCTCGTGAGGAGGACCGCCGGCTCCGTGAGACCGGGAAGAAGGGGTCTCTCGGTTGGCTTGGTCGCAGTTGTGCGGATGGACCACAGCACGGAGGGGACCTCGTCATACCAGCCTCTGCCGCAGGCTCCCAGCTTCTTCTTGAACGTCCTCGTCTTGAGGCCTCTCAGGACCTCTGCATTGGCCCGCTCGGCCTGTCCATTGTTGCGGGGGTGTGCCACCGAAGCGTAGCATATCTGCGTTCCAAGGTTAGCGCGACGCGTTTTAAAAGGTTACTGGTGAACTGCGAACCGTTGTCGGTGATGATGCGGTTCGGCACTCCGAACCGGCTCACGATGCCCTTGATGAACTTGACCGCGGAACCAGCGGGGATGGCGCGGACGGCCTCGACTTCGGCCCACTTGGTGAATTTGTCCACGGCGATGTAGAGGTAGCGATAGCCCCCTGGCGCCCGAGGGAAAGGGCCCAGAATGTCTAGCCCCTAGACCGCGAATGGCCAAGTGAGGGGAATGGTTTGCAGGCCTCCTGCTGGCTGGTGGATCTGCTTGGCATGGAATTGGCAAGCCTCGCAAGCCTTCACGAGGTTGATGGCATCACTAAGCGCGGTGGGCCAATAGAAACCGCTGCGGAACGCCTTCCCGACAAGGGTCCGTGACGATGAATGGTGCCCACAATCTCCGCCATGTATATCTGCCAACAATTCCTTCCCCTGTTTCCTGGTGATGCAGCATAGGGATCGTCGTTTGGTCGTCTCGGTAAAGCTCTCCATCCATGATCTTTGTATGCCGTGGCTTGCCGCGCCACACGCTCTGCCTCCTCCTCCTTCTCGCAAAGTCCCGCGTTAAGTAACTCTTGAGCTCCGTGATCCAGCACTCCTCTTGAGGTTCCATCGTTAGGAGCAGGCGTGCTCCGAGGCCGGGCCACAGGTGGGGCTCCCAGTGGAGGCTGTGGGAGCTCCTCCGAGGCTGTGCCGTGCTTGATGTGGCGGCAGGGCTGAGGGCTTGAAGAGTTCCTCAAAGACACCCGGCTCTGGGGTAACCTCCTGGAGGCTCGTTTGGCGATGTCGTCGGCCTCTTGATTGGTGCCCTTGGAGGCACGTGCTGCAGCTCAACCCCAGAACTGTTTCTCCATCCTGCGGTCCTCCATAAGGTAGGCCTCCATGTGTTCATCCCTTGGCTCGTACACCTTGTTGGAGAAATTGGCGAGGAGCTGCGAATCGCCCTTGATGGTAGGCGCTTCACCCCCAGGCAGCGGCAGCCTTGGACCTGCTATCAGCCTCTCGATTCTGCTATATTGTTGGAGACCTTCTCGCCATCTTTGGAAGCAGAGCTGCACGGCATAGTAGAGCTTGTCTGAGAGGGGATATGAGTCTTGCCCCAGCCCAGTATACTGTCGGAGAACGCTCCGTCAAGTACATGACCCAACCTTCGGCGCTTCGCTCCACGGGAGAGGGACCGATCCTCGCCCGGCCACGAGGCCGGTGCTTCGGCCCATTCGGCCATGAAATCTGCAGGCGGCCCCTTGATGATTCGGTCGTCTTGAACTCGAGCTGGAATGCTTGCAGCTCAATGTTCCACTCGGCGACCCTTCTGCCGAGTTGGGGCTCTGAGCACCCTCTCCGGGGTATGCCGAGACAACCTTGATTGTATGACCCTGGAAGTAGTGCCGCAGCTTGCGCGAAGCCACTAGGAGTGCCAGGAGGAGCTTCTGCGGCATGGGGTACCATGCCCTCGCATCCGTACGCAGTCTTGCGAAAGTACACGGGTGCTCGATGAGGTTAGGGGCGTTGGTACTGGTGGCGTCCTCCGGAAGCGGTGGTGCCTCCTGAGGCGTCGGTGCCTCCGAAAGCTGGGTGCTTGGACGGGAGGTCCCCCCGCCCTTGGAAGACTCGGGCTGACCTCTGCCTCGCTTGGTGTCTGGTTCGGCCACGAGTACGGCAGCCCCCTTGCGCTTTACGTCCTTGGCCTTGGACTTCTTCTCTTCGGGATCCACGGCAGGCAGCTCGAGGAGGGAGAGGCGCCCCTCCTCAGCCCTGGCGCACTTGGTCGCCAAGTTGAACAGCTCCAGGGAGGTGCACAGATCTTCATGCATCGCCAGCTCCTCCTTCATCTTGACGTCGCGCTCGCCGTCGGAGAAGGCAGAGATGATGGCCTCCTCCGTCACCCTGGGGATCTTGAGGTGCGCGTTGTTGAAGCGCTGGATGTACTTTTGCAGGGTTTCCCCTGGCTGCTGCTTGATCCGGTGCATGTCGCTCACGGCGGGTGGCCGGTCGCGGGTACCTTGGAAGTTGGCGATGAAGCGGGTGCACATCTCGGCCCAGGAAGAGATTGTGCCTGGGGCCAGATTCAGGAGCCAGGTGCGAGCTCCGTCCTTGAGCGCCATGGGAAACCAGTTTGCCATGACCTTTTCATCTCCGTTGGCAGCCTTGATGCCCAGCTCATAGAGCTGGAGGAACTCCGTAGGGTCTGCCGTGCCGTCGTAGCGTGGGGGCAGGTCTGGCTTGAACTTGGCGGGCCACGCGACACCGTGCAGCTCAGTGGTGAAGGCGCGGCAGCCCGCCGTGGCCGCGGGGGGCCTCGGACGGCAGAGAGATTGGTCCTGCAGGCCTCCCTGCGCCACGGCCGGGGGCAGCGCAGGTTCTTGACGTGCTGGAGCGGGGAGCGCTCGGGCAGCTTCTTGCGGGCGAGGAACTTCTTGGCAGCTCTGCTCTTGCAGCGCGGCGCTGGCGGAACAGGTTCCGCCGAGGCCGCGCGCTTTTAAAACGGCGCCGTCTTTGAGGCGGTGGCGCCCGGGCTTCATCGCCAGCGAAGCGCGGGTGCGGTGCAGCGAGGCAGACGGCGCGGGTCGCCTCCCGCGATCGGACGAGCTTCGGTACGCGGTCGAGCCATTCTTCGTGAAGCGTCGTCGGACGGGCGGTGGCGCGAGGGCTCGTTAGCGCGATGAGTGCAGCTCGGGCCTCCATGGCCGTGCGGGGCGCGCGCGACAAAGAACCAGCGGGGGTGAGCGAAGGCGTGGTGGTGCGGCCGTCCCGCCTCATGGACGGGTGTTGGGACGATGCTTGCTGCTCGTTCCCCGCCGGGCCGGTGGCGGCGTTGACAGCAGGTGACGGAGAACGACGAGGACGTCCACCGACGGGAGCCGTCTGGGCGGCGTGGGAAGCGAAGCGGCTCGGCGCGGCGCGAGCCCGGCAGCGTCGAACATGGTGGCGGTGGTCGGGGAAGAACGAGGCGACGAAAGGTAGATTCAGCGCACCTACAGCGCGCCAAATGTCGGTTCGGGTTCAGCAGACCCTTAAGGTTCGAACTCTGGGGTGCGCACGGAGATCCAACCCTCCACCGTCTCGTACCTCTCCAAATCGCAGGGACCTAAGCTACTAACAAGAACAATACAAGAGACGCAAGATTTATACTAGTTCGGGCCACCGTTGTGGAGTAATACCCTACTCTAGTTTGTGGTGTGTGGATTGCCTCAGGGGCTGATGAAGAAACGATGCAGGGAAGAACAGCCTCGCGAGATGCATTCTTGGTGGGTGTGATGAACTGCTAAGTGGTATCCGTTGCTCTAACTGAGGAGCGGGTTTGTCTCTCTCTCTCTCTGGATTCCGAATGTTCGATCCTCCCCCCCCCCCCTACCATGGTGGCTAGCTCTACTTATATAGACGAAGGCCCTGGGCCTCTTCCCAAATATTGAGCGGGAAGGGCGCCAACAATTGGCCATTTCGAAGGGGAACAGCGGGTACACTTATGAAACGCCCTCGATGCGGCTATATCTCCCACGTGTCGAAGCGCGACTTAGAGGCATAACCGCATTGAAAGCAATGTCGCAAGTGAGGTAATCTTCACACAACCCATGTAATACATAAGGGAAAGAGATACATAGTTGGCTTACAATCGCCACTTCACACAATACATGAGTAAAGCATTACATCATACAGATACAACCAAGGTCCGACTACGGAACCAAAAATAAAAGAAGACTACCCCAAAGCTACACAGATCCCGATCGTCCCAAGCTGGCTCCACTCTTGATCGATCAAAGCGAAACAACACAATGAACAAGATCTTCATCGAGCTCCTCCTTGAGCTCGGTGCGCCACCTGCACGGTTTCATCGGCACCGCAAACTGGTTTTGGAAGTATCTGTGAGTCACGGGGACTCAGCAATCTCACACCCGCGAGATCAAGACTATTTAAGCTTAAAGGTAGGACAGGGTAGTGAGGTGGGGCTGCGACAGCGACTAGCATATCTGGTGGCTACATTCGCAAAAGAGAGCGAGAAGAGAAAGCAAGGCACGGTCGAACAACTATGATCAAGAAGTGATCCTGAAACTACTTCGTCAAACATAACTCCAACACCGTGTTCACTTCCGGACTCCGCCGAGAAGAGACCATCACGATTACACACGCGGTTGGTGTATTTTAATTAAGATCAACCGGGCTTTCTACAACGGACATTAACAAATTCCCATCTGCCTCATAACGCGGGCACGGCTTTGAAAGATAATACCTGCAGGGTGTCCCAAATTAGCCCATTATAAGCTCTCACGGTCAACGAAGGATATTCCTTCTCTGGGAAGACCCAATCAGTCTCGAATCCCGGACTACAAGACATTTCGACAGCAATAAAACAAGACCAGCAAAGCCGCCCGAATGTGCCGACAAATCCGATAGGAGCTGCACATATCTCGTTCTCGAGGCACACCGGATGAACACTACGACGGCAACCGACGATACCCCAAGTTGCCTCGGGCGGCACCGCAAGTGGCTCTAATTTGGACCAGCACTCGGGGAGCACTGGCCGGGGTTAAAATAAAGATGACCCTTGAGTCTGCAGAACCCAAGGGAAAAAGGCTTAGGTGGCAAATGGTAAAACCAATGTTGGGCCTTCTTTGGAGGAGTCTTATTCAAAGCGAACTGTCAAGGGGTCCCATAAATCACCCAACCGTGTAAGGAGCATAAAATCCGGGAACATAATACCGATATGGCGGAAACTAGAGGCGGCAAGAGTGGAACAAAACACGGGCATAAGGCCGAGCCTTCCACTCTTTACCAAGTATATAGATGCATTAATTAAATAAGATATATTGTGATATCCCAACAAGTAAACATGTTCCAACAAGGAACAACGTCTCCATGTTCAACAAGGAACAAACTTCATCTTCACTGCAACTAACAACGCTATAAGAGGGGCTGAGCAAAGCGGTAACATAGCCAAACAACGGTTTGCTAGGAAAGGATGGTTAGAGGTTTGACATGGCAATGTGGGTGGCATGATATAGCAAGTGGTAGGCATCGTAGCATAGGCATAGCAAAAGAGCGAGCAACTAGCAAGCACAGATAGAAGTAATTTCGAGGGTATGGTCATCTTGCCTGAAATCCCGCAAGGAAGAAGAACGAGTCCATGAAGAAGACAAAAGGACGAAGTCGAACGAATCCTCACAACTCCGGAACGAAACCGAAGCTAACGAGAGAAGCCACCCGGAAAGAAACAAACAACGAAGTAAACAACCATCACATAAACACGCCATGATGCACAATCAAGTATGATGCATGTCCGATTTAATGAGCATGGCAAGGCAAAGTGCAATAAGCAATACTACAAGTTAAGTGGAGCTCAATATGCAACGATTTGCATATTGACGAAACACCACATCAATTATTTAGTTCACTCCCGATTAGGAACACAACAATATTAAATGTTATTAAACATGGCAAGAGGTGAAGCATAATAAAACTACCTATCTAGGCAATTTTTAAATGAGGCCGGAACAACAAACAACAATTCCGGAAAATCCCCATAAGCATATTTTTTTGATTTGGTACTGTTCTGACCTAAAACATATTTTAGAGTTGTTAAACATGCAAAGTAATGCTACCATGTTAATCTATGCATTTTTCTACCCCATTTACATATATAATTTATTTAAATCAGGGCTACGGTTATTTAGTTATGAAATAAATCATTTTAGCATGGCATTTAAGTAAATTAATGCAAACAACAATTTTAAACATTTTAATTGTTGTTATCATGATGCGGATGACATATGCAAGTTTTAAGCAATTTTATGAAAATGTTGACAAGAGCATTATGAAGCATTTGTCGCCATGGCGGAACAAAAAAGGGTGCCACGGCGGCGAATCCGAAAATGATGCCACGGCAACATATCGGTTCCGGTAGCTCATGGGGATACCGGTGCAAAAGAAGTGGGCGTGAGCGTGTCATGCAAGGATGGTGGGGTGCTCCCGGATTCCGGGTTCCCACGGGACGGTGGCATGGCAAAAGAGGGGCATCGCAAGGACAAACGGGCACGGTGCAAACACGAGCATCTCATACAACACACATTCGTTCACGGGCGGTTGTCTCGGGGTTATACCTTCAAAGCGTGCATTTTTGAAGCGAATCGGTTCGGAGGGGAAGTAGTCGTACACGGGTCGTAGTGGGAAGTAGTCGTTCTCGTGTCGTAGTGGAAGTAGACGTTCTCGCGACTGAAATTGTACACGTTTTTCGTAGATGTTTAGGTCGTCGGTAGAGGTACTCGGCAATCCGAAGGGGTACTTGGCATGTCGTCGAGGTACACGGTTCGTAGACGTTCGGCGTCGCCGGTAGTTTTTTCACGGGTCGTAGACGTTCCCGGGTCATGGGTAGAGGTACTCGACGCATCATCGTGGTACTTGGCAAAATTCTCGGAGAAGATTGACGGTCCGTGTACGGGTCTTGCAGTGTATTCAAACTTGGTGTATCCGAAGAAGTACTTGGTGAATCCACGTAGTCGAACACCGGTCATAGTGGTACTTGCCGCTCATTGTGTAGTTGAACACGGGGTTCCTCAGAGGATCGGTCTCGGTGATCCAGTGGCAGCAGCAACGCGGCGGGGACTGAAGCGAAGCGAGGAGGCGGGGACTCGGGCTCTGGTGGTCTCGTGCAGCTGCAGCACTCACGGAGGTGGACTTGGCGCGGCGTCCGCTGCTGGTCGTGGCGCGGGTCCTTAGGCGCTTCGGGATACGGATCCGGCGGCGGTGGCTTGCCGGTGGTGGGAGCTCCGGCAACGACGAACTGCAGGAGGCCGGCCTTGGAGTGTCGGTGCTCGGCGAGGAGCAGGAGGCAGCTTGGCGAAGTGGAGCGGCTCTGTGGGCGGCGAGATGAGGTCGGTAGCAGGGCCGGTGGGCGCGACAACAGGCGAGGAGGCCAGCGAGGGCGGCCGGGGCTCAGGCTGCGCGCTGGTCGCAGCGACCGGAGGGGCGACGAGGAGGAGGTAGGGCGGCGCTCCGGGGCCGCGGAGTTGGCGAGCATGGCGGCGAGGACGGAAGGCGAGGCAGCGGCCTCTGGTGGTCGCCGGCAACAACGAGGCACGGCAGCGGCGAGGAGGCCGACGGGCTCGCCTGGTTCCCTTCGGCGAGGCGGAGCGCGGGAGCAAGGGAGGTCGAGGGCTGCGTGAGGAGCGGGGCTCTGGGATCGGCGAGAGGCTCTCGCTCCTCTCTGGCTGTGGCGGGGAAGGAGAGGAGGAGATGGGATCGATCCCGATCGGGACGAGTGGTGGCGGCGGAGTGGGGAGCGAGAGGAGGGATCGAGAGATGGGGATCGGGCGGGGTTACTGGGGGGCGGCTGGGCTGTAAGGGGTTTAGTGGGCGGCCTGGCCCGGTGGCTTCTGAAGTCTTTGGGCTGCAAGGCTGCTCTCTCTCCCTCTACTCTTAAGCGAGAAAAGAAATATAGAGCAAGGAAAAGAAGGGGTTAGGGAAAAGAGTTTGAGTAGAAGGACAATTTTCCTGGACTCATAAAAATAAGCATGACCACAGAAAAATAGAAGTGGCAAGATTGAAGGAATTAAATTCGAATTCATTTGAATATAATTCAAATGGTCTTGAATTGGGACTAGGTTCGGTGTGGCCAAAAATGTTGAGGATTTTTGGTGGAGCTCCGGAAAATGATGAAATAATATTGGCAAGGTTTTGAGGTCAACTCGGAGTAGAAAAGGCACGGGATTTATTTTGCAAGTGGGTTATGGTGATTCCAAAACAATGGAATATTTTATAATATCTCCCTAAATATCGGGAGGGTATGTTATAAAGAGAAGTCACCCTTCCCTCGATTTAAATGGACCGAAGATCCATACGATTTTATTTAGTTGAGTTTTAAAAATTAAATGGCATGATGGCATGATGACGTGATGCAATGCACATGATGCAGAGATGAATGCCCGAACCAAACAAAATCACACAACGAAACTCGGAAACCCTGGAAGGCATCTGAAGCTCCGGTCTTGGGGCGTTACAACTTATCCTGACTAAAGTTGGTCCTCGCCTGCCAAAGGCTCTGGTGATGACGCCTGCTTGGGCTCCACGATGATCGCATTCCAGCCGTTGGGGCTGGTCTTGGTCTTGTTGCACCGAAACGGATGCCTTTGCTTGATGCTCTTGCTGCGCTTGCCCCTTTGCACCAAAGAGGAAAGGAGGGCGCTGCTGCTGGCTGGCGCCGATCGGGCGCCCTTGGTAAATCATGGCTTGCGTCCACGGGCACCTCGCGAGTACCCGCCTTGAGCTCTCCGCCTCCTCATGAGCCAGCTGGCGATGCCGTGCACGAGGAAGCTCTTGGTCGTCCGTCGCGAGGCTTGGCCCCTCGCGAGGTCTTGAGCTTGCGTTGATGAAGATGGGCCGTCTGGGCCCCTTTGAGCCACGCCGCGAGGCCGCAGCGAGCAAGTCTGGGACCCCGTTCCCGAGCGCCCGGCAGTATTACACCTAGATCGGATAGGAACTCCTTCATCCAGACTCCTTCATTTGCTGCTTCCGAAGCGGCTATGTACTCCGATTCACACGTAGATCCCGCCACGATGCTCTGCTTGGAACTGCACCAACTGACAGCTCCACCATTCAATATAAATACGTATACGGTTTGTGATTTAGAGTCATCCGGATCAGTGTCAAAGCTTGCATCGACGTAACCATTTACGATAAGCTCTTTGTCACCTCCATAAACGAGAAACATACCTTAGTACTTTTCAGGTATTTCAGGATGTTCTTGACCGCTGTTCAATGATCCACTCCTGGATTACTTTGGTACCTCCCTTCTAAACTTATACCAAGGCACACATCAGGTCTGGTACACAACATTGCATACATGATAGAACCTATGGCTGAGGCATAGGGAATGACTTTCATTTTCTCTCTATCTTCTGCAGTGGTCGGGCATCGAATCTGACTCAACTTCACACCTTGTAACACAGGCAAGAACCCTTACTTTGACTGATCCATTTTGAACTTCTTCAAAACTTTATCAAGGTATGTGCTTTGTGATTCCAATTAAGCGTCTTGATCTATCTCTATAGATCTTGATGCCCAATATATAAGCAGCTTCACCGAGGTCTTTCATTGAAAATTTCTTATTCAAGTATCCTTTTATGCTATCCAAATATTTTGTATCATTTCCAATCGGCAATATGTCATCCACATATAATATTAGAAATGCTACAGAGCTCCCACTCACTTTCTTATAAATACAGGCTTCTCCAAAAGTTTGTATAAAACCATATGCTTTGATCACACTATCAAAGCATATATTCCAACTCCGAGATGCTTGCACAAGTCCATAAATGGATCGCTGGAGCTTGCACACTTTGTTAGCACCTTTAGGATCGACAAAACCTTCTGGTTGCATCATATACAACTCTTCTTTAAGAAATCCATAAAGGAATGCAGTTTTGACATCCATTTGCCAAATTTCATAATCATAAAATGCGGCAATTGCTAACATGATTCAGACAGACTTAAGCATCGCTACGGGTGAGAAGGTCTCATCATAGTCAACTCCTTGAAATTGTCGAAAACCTTTTGTAACAAGTCGAGCTTTGTAGACAGTAACATTACCGTCAGCGTCAGTCTTCTTCTTGAAGATCCATTTATTCTCTATTGCTTGCCGATCATCGGACAAGTGAACCAAAGTCCACACTTTGTTCTCATACATGGATCACATCTCAGATTTCATGGCCTCAAGCCATTTCGCGGAATCTGGGCTCATCATTGCTTCCTCATAGTTCGTAGGTTCATCATTGTCTAGTAACATGACTTCCAGAATAGGATTATCGTACCACTCTAGTGCGGAACGTACTCTGGTTGACCTACGAGGTTTGGTAGTAACTTGATCTGAAGTTTCATGATAATCATCATTAACTTCCTCACTAATTGGTGTAGGCGTCACTGGAACTGATTTATGTGATGAACTACTTTCCAAATCAGGAGAAGGTACACAACTACCTCATCAAGTTATACTTTCCTCCCACTCACTTCTTTTGAGAGAAACTCCTTCTCTAGAAAGGATCCATTCTTAGCAATGAATATCTTGCCTTTGGATCTGTGATAGAAGGTGTACCCAACAGTCTCCTTTGGGTATCCTATGAAGACGCATTTCTCCGATTTGGGTTCGAGCTTATCAGGATGAAGCTTTTTCACATAAGCATCGCAGCCCCAAACTTTAAGAAATGACAGCTTAGGTTTCTTGCCAAACCACAGTTCATACGGTGTCATCTCAACGGATTTAGATGGTGCCCTATTTAACGTGAATGCAGCCGTCTCTAAAGCATAACCCCAAAATGATAGTGGTAAATCGGTAAGAGACATCATAGATCGCACCATATCTAATAAAGTACAGTTACGACGTTCGGACACACCATTACGTTGTGGTGTTTCGGGTGGCGTGAGTTGCGAAACTATTCCACATTGTTTCAAATGAAGACCAAACTCGTAACTCAAATATTCTCCTCCACGATCAGATCATAGAAACTTTATTTTCTTGTTACGATGATTTTCTACTTCACTCTGAAATTCTTTGAACTTTTCAAATATTTCAGACTTATGTTTCATCAAGTAGATATACCCATATCTTCTTAAATCATCTGTGAAGGTAAGAAAATAACGATACTCGCCGCGAGCCTCAACACTCATCGGACCACATACATCCGTATCCAACAAGTCTGTTGCTCGCTCCATTGTTCCGGAGAACGGAGTCTTAGTCATCTTGCCCATGAGGCATGGTTCGCAAGCATCAAGTGATTCCAAAAGCCCATCAACATGGACTTTCTTCGTGCTCTTTACACCAATATGACCTAAACGGCAGTGCCACAAATAAATTGCACTATCATTATTAAACTCATATCTTTTGGCTTCAATAATATGAATATGTGTGTCACTACTATCGAGATTTAGTAAAAATAGACCAGTCATCAAGGGTGCATGACATAAAAGATATTACTCACATAAATAGAACAACCATTATTCTCTGATTTAAATGAATAACCGTCTCGCATCAAACAAGATCCAGATATAATGTTCATGCTTAATGCTGGCACCAAATAACAATTATTCAGGTGTAAAACAAATCCCGAAGGTAGATGTAGAGGTAGCGTGGCGACGGCGATCACATCGACTTTGGAACCCATTTCCCACGCACATCGTCACCTCGTCCTTAGCCAATCTTCGCTTAATCTGTAGTCCCTGTTTCAAGTTGCAAATATGAGCAACAAAACCAGTATCAAATACCCAGGCACTACTGCGAGCATTAGTAAGGTACACCTCAATAACATGTATATCAAATATACCTTTCACTTTGGCATCCTTCTTATCCGCCAAATACTTGGGGCAGTTCCACTTCCAGTGACCAGTCCCTTTGTAGTAGAAGCACTCAGTTTTAGGCTTAGGTCCAGACTTGGGTTTCTTCCCTTGAGTAGCAACTTGCTTGATGTTCTTCTTGAAGTTCCCCTTCTCCCCTTTGCCCTTTTTCTTGAAACTAGTGGTCTTGTTAACCATCAACACTTGATGCTCCTTCTTGATTTCCACCTCCGCAGCCTTTAGCATTGCGAAGAGCTCAGGAATTGTCTTTTCCATCCCTTGCATATTATAGTTCATCACAAAGCCTTTATAGCTTGGTGGCAGTTTTTGAAGAACTCTGTCAATGACACTATCATCAGGAAGATTAACTCCCAGCTGAGTCAAGTGTTTATGGTACCCAGACATTCTGAGTATGTGTTCACTGACAGAATTGTTCTCCTCCATCTTGCATCTATAGAATTTGTTGGAGACTTCATATCTCTCAACTCGGGCATTTGCTTGAAATATTAACTTCAACTCCTGGAACATCTCATATGCTCCATGACATTCAAAACGTCTTTGAAGTCCCGATTCTAAGTCGTAAAGCATGGCTTCTTGAACTATCGAGTAGTCATCAACACGCCTGCCGGGCATTCACAATATACGCATTTCTTTGGGGTGGTGCACCTAGCGGTGCTTCAAGGACATAATTCTTCTGTGCGGCAATGAGGATAATCCTCAAGTTATGGACCCAGTCCGTGTAATTGCTACCGTCATCTTTCAACTTAGCTTTCTCTAGGAACGTATAAAAATTCAAGGGAACGGTAGCACGGGCTACTGATCTACGACAACATAGATATGCAAAAACTATCAGGTACTAATTTCATGATAAATTAAAGTTCAATTAAACATATTACTTAAGAACTCCCACTTAGATAGACATCCCTCTAGTCACCTAAATGATCACGTGATCCATATCAACTAAACCATGTCCGATCATCACGTGAGATGGAGTAGTTTTCAATGGTGAACATCTCTATGTTGATCATATCTACTATATGATTCACGTTTGACCTTTCGGTCACAGTGTTCCGAGGCCATATCTGCATATGCTAGGCTCGTCAAGTTTAACCCGAGTATTCTACACGTGCAAAACTGGCTTGCACCCATTGTATGTGAATGTAGAGCTTATCACACCCGATCATCACGTGGTGTCTCGGCACGACGAACTGTAGCAACGGTGCATACTCAGGGAGAACACTTATACCTTCAAATTTAGTGAGGGATCATCTTATAATGCTACCGCCGTACTAAGCAAAATAAGATGCATAAAATATAAACATCACATGCAATCAAAATATGTGACATGATATGGCCATCATCATCTTGTGCCTTTGATCTCCATCTCCAAAGCACCGTCATGATCTCCATCGTCACCAGCTTGACACCTTGATCTCCATCGTAGCGTCGTTGTCGTCTCGCCAACTATTGCTTCTACAACTATCGCTACCACATAGTGATAAAGTAAAGCAATTACATGGCGATTGCATTTCATACAATAAAGCGACAACCATAAGGCTCCTGCCAATTGCCGATAACTTTACAAAACATGATCATCTCATACAATAAATTATATCGCATCATGTATTGACCATATCACATCACAACATGCCCTGCAAAAACAAGTTAGACGTCCTCTACTTTGTTGTTGCAAGTTTTACGTGGCTGCTACGGGCTTCTTACCTTTCTTACCTATGCATCAAAACCACACCGATTTTTCGTCAAGTGTGTTGTTTTAACCTTCAACGAGGACCAGCCGTAGTCACACTCGACTCAACTAAAGTTGGAGAAACAGACACCCGCCAGCCACCTCTGTGCAAAGCACATCGGTAGAACCAGTCTCATGAACGCGGTCATGTAATGTCGGTCCGGGCCGCTTCATCCAACAATACCGCCGAAGCAAAGTAAGACGTTGGTGGTAAGCAGTATGACTATTATCGCCCACAACTCTTTGTGTTCTACTCGTGCATATCATCTACGCATAGACCTGGCTCGGATACCACTGTTGGGGAACGTAGCATGCAATTTAAAAAAAAATCCTACGCTCACGCAAGACCTATCTAGGAGATGCATAGCAACGAGAAGGGGAGAGTGTGTCCACGTACCCTCGTAGAACGAAAGCGGAAGCGTTAGTTTAACGCGGTTGATGTAGTCGAATGTCTTCACGATCCAAGTACCGAACGTACGGCATCTCCGTGTTCAGCACACGTTCAGCTCGATGACGTCCCTCGAACTCTTGATCCAGTAGAGGGTCAAGGGAGAGTTTCATCAGCACAACGGCGTGGTGATGGTGATTGTGATGTGATCCGCGCAGGGCTTCGCCTAAGCACTACGATGCTATGACCGGAGGAGTAAATTGTGGAGGGGGCACCGCACACGGCTAAGAGAATATCTGTTGTGCCTTTGGGGTGCCCCTGCCCACGTATATAAGGGAGGGGGAGAGAGGCCAGCGCCCAGGAGGGGCGCGCCATGGGGGGAGTCCTACTTGGACTCCTAGTCCAAGTAGGATTCGCCCCCACCCCCCACTTTTCCTTTCTCCACCGAAGGGAATAGGAAGGAGAGGGAAAGGGAAGGGGGGAGCAGCCCCCTCCTCCTTGTCCTATTCGGACTCCCTAGGAGGGGGGCGCGCGGACACCCCCCCCCCTGCGGGCTTCCCTCTCTCTCCCTTAGGCCTATGATGGCCCAACACTTCCCCGGGGGGTTCCGGTAACCCCTCGGTACTCCAGAAAAATACTCGAATCACTCAGAACTATTCCGGTGTCCGAATACAACCTTCCAATTTATGAATCTTTACCTCTCGACCATTTTGAGACTCCTCGCCATGTCCATGATCTCATCCGAGATTCCGAACAATCTTCGGTCACCAAAACACATAACTCATAATAAAAATCGTCATCGAACATTAAGCGTGCGGACCCTACGGGTTCGAGAACTATGTAGACATGACCGAGACACATGTCCGGTCAATAACCAATAGCGAAACCTGGATGCTCATATTGGCTCCTACATATTCTACGAAGATCTTTATCGGTTAAACCGCATAACTAGGGATGGCAATGGGGACAATCCCCTATGGGGATACCTACAACATCCCCATCCCCATCTATTCCCTATCATCCCATCCCCATCCCCGTTTACATGACTGGGGATGAAATTTCCCCATACCCATGCCCCACTGGGGAACGGGGCCCCATTAGGGTCCCCATCCCCATAAACAAATACTCATATACATAATATGACACCCTATGATCAACATAAATACATGGTGTTGTCCTTGTCCTGCTAATGCCTATCTAGGTCGTATTTGACTTCTTTGTCATGGTGGCAGCTGAGGTGAGGATGCGAGATAGGTTTAAGGTTTTTTCAGAGCTTTTTTTGTTTTCGCAAGTTTGTTTGTGAATATTTTAACGTTGACCGCAGTGTCATGGTTACTAACCGGGTCCCCGATGGTTATTGGGTCTGGGGAATAGGATATCGTCCCCATCCCCATTGTACCCTATGGGGAATAAATTGGTTTGGTAAATATCCCCATGGGGATGTTTTTCGCCCATCCCCACCCCCTAATAGATGAAATCCCCACGGGTTTGGCGGGTATGGGGCCCCGTTGCCATCCCTACGCATAACAACATACATCATTCCCTTTGTCATCGGTATGTTACTTGCCCGAGATTCGATCGTCGGTATCATCATACCTAGTTCAATCTCGTTACTGGCAAGTCTCTTTACTCGTTTCATAATGCATCATCCCGCAACTAACTCATTAGTCACATTGCTTGCAAGGCTTATATTGATGTGCATTACCTAGAGGGCCCAGAGATACCTCTCCGATACACGGAGTGACAAATCCTAATCTTGATCTATGCCACCCCAACAAACACCTTCGGAGACACCTGTAGAGCATCTTTATAATCACCCAGTTACATTGTGACGTTTGATAGCACACAAGGTGTTCCTCCGGTATTCGGGAGTTGCATAATTTCATAGTCAGAGGAATATGTATAAGTCATGAAGAAAGCAATAGCAATAAAACTAAATGATCATAATGCTAGGCTAACGGATGGGTCTTGTCTATGTATTCACACATGTACTAAGTTTCCAGTTAATACAATCCTAGCATGAATAATAAACATTTATCATGATATAAGGAAATAAGTAATAACTTTATTATTGCCTCTAGGGCATATTTCCTTCATGTCGATGATATGAGTTAATATAATTTTTAAGAGTTATTGTTGACATGGTTAGTTATAATCTTGGCTGAAAACCTGGGTGTTGTTTATGCTTATTTATGTAAACAAGAGCAAAAGAGTTCGTAAAAAATTTTCTTTTTCACTTTTAGTTTATCAACTGAATTGCTTGAGGACAAGCAAATGTTTAAGCTTGGGGGAGTTTATATGTCTATGCTGTATCTACTTTTTCTAACGCTTTTCCTCTTGTTTTGGACTCTAATTTGCATGATTTGAATGAAACTAACCTGGACTGACGTTGTTTTCAGCAGAACTACCATGGTGTTGTTTTTGTGTAGAAATAAAAGTTCTCGGATTGGAAAGAAACTTTGCGAGGAATTTTTATATGAATAAAGATAATTTCTGGAGCCAAGAACCACCGGAGGGGGGCACCTGGGTGGGCACAACCCACCAGGGTGCGCCACCCCCTCCAGGCGCGCCCAGGTGGGTTGTCCCCACCTGGTGGCCCCGCAGACCCTGAAACCACGCTATAAATCACATATTTCGAGAAAAAAATTAGGGAGAAAGAATTATTGCGTTTCACGAGACGGAGCCGCCGCCGCCTCGTGTTCTTCTTTGGGAGGCCAGATCTAGAGTCCGTTTGGGGCTCCGGAGAGGGGGGTCTTCGATCTTTGTCATCACCAATCCTTCTCCATCGCCAATTCCATGATGCTCCCCATCGGGGGTGAGTAATTCCTTCGTAGGCTCGCTTGTCGGTGAGGAGTTGGATGAGATTGATCATGTAATCGAGTTAGTTTTGTTAGGGCTTCATCCCTAGTATCCATTATGTTCTGAGATTGATGTTGCTATGACTTTTTCATGCTTAGTGCTTGTCACTTTGGGCCTGGGTGCCATGATTTCAGATCTGAACCATTTATGTTATCACCATTATATCTATGTTCTAGATCCGATCTTGCAAGCTATAGTCACCTACTACATGGTAATGAGAATCAGAGAGAGAGAAGAAGCTATCTAGCTACTAGCTATGGACCCGTAGGTCTGTGGTAAACTACTCACGCTTCATCAAAAGGGCAATAGAATTGATGTAGAAGCCCTCCGTGATCGAATCCCCCTCTGGCAGGATGCCGGAAAAGGCCCCAAGATGGGATCTCATGGGAACAGAAGGTTGCGGTGGTGGAAAAGTGTAACGCCCCGGATCCGATGCGCCAGGTGTCCGCCAGTTATTCGCCGTTGTTGCCATGTAATTTGCTTGCGTGTTGCATTTTGCCATGTCATCATCTGCATTTCATATCATGTCATCATGTGCATCTCATTTTGCATACGTGTTCGTCTCATGCATCCGAGCATTTTCCCGTTATGCATTTTGCAATCCGGCACTCCTATGTCCCCCGGCGCCCCCTTTTGCCTCTTTTCGTGTGTGGGTGTTAAACATTCTCGGAATGGCCCGAGGTTTGCCAAGTGGCCTTGGTATACCACCGGTAGACCGCCTGTCAAGTTTCGTGCCATTTGGAGGTCGTTTGATACTCCAACGGTTAACCGGGTAACCGCAAAAGCCTCTTTTGTGTGAAGCCCAACACCCCTTCCAAAGTGGCCCAAAACCCATCCAAACCCCCTCCATGCTCTCGGTCGTTCGATCACGATCGTGTGAGCGAAAACCGTGCCTCATTTGGAGTCTTCTAGCTCCCTCTATCTATAAAGAGGCCACCTCCCCCGAAATTCCCGGATGAAACCCTAGCCATCTTCCTCCTCCCGCAGCCGGACATGTCCGTTCCGCCGCCGGACGTGTCCACCGCCGCCAGCCACCTCACTCCGGCGAATCACAGGCCGCCACGTCACCCCGCCGCCTCTGGACCAATCCGAGCCGCCACCTCCCCTCGGCCGCGCCTCTCTCTCCTCACCGCGCTTGCTTGCCTGGAGCCCATCCAAGAACTGCACGAGCCAGCCGCGCCGCCGCTTCGGCCCGGCGCTGCCGATACCGCGCCCGCTTCGCTCGCGCCTCTGGAGGCGCGCGCCGCCGCCTCGCCGGCGTGTCCCCGCCTGGCGCCTCCCCAGCCCCTCGCCGCGCGCGCGTGCCGCCTGCCGCGCCGCCCGTCCGCGGCCGCCGTCGCCCGCCGCCCTTGGCGTCCCGAGCTTCGCCTCCCGCCGCCCGCGCCTAGCGCCTCCGCCTCCTCGCCCCGGCCGCCGCCGTGCAGCGCCGCCCAGCCGCCCCTCGCCTTGCCTCCCGTCGCCGCGCCGCGTCGCCCGGGCGGATCCGGCGAGGACCGGTCGGATCCAACTCCGGCGCCGCCCTCCCCGCGTTCTCCGGCCGCCGCGAAGTCCGTTCGGATCTGGATCCAGAGGTTGACCCCGAATTTTTTGACCAAGTCCCGAGATATTTTTGCATTATCATGCCATGTTCATCGCATCATAACTTGCTGCATACTGCTCCGTTTCGTGCGTGTAAGATGTAAAATTGTTTGCCTCGATGAGTACTTCATTTCGTTCCATTGCATCATGTTCATTTGAGTTCATCTTGATGCCCTAATCATCGTTGCAAGAGTGCATGTTGCTGTTAACCTGCTGAAACTGTTATAACATGCTCATTTGTCATTTTTTCCATATTTAATGTGTGCCTCCTATGAACTTGATCCCTACATGTGTTTTGAACTATGTCATGCCATCTTCATAGTGGTGTCATCCATGTATTTTTGTGGGTCTTGTAGTGAGTGCATCGAGCTTGTTAAGTAGGGTACTTGCTGTTTCTGTTTTGCTAGGCTGATTCTGTTATATTTTGTTGCTATGTTAACCTGCTGCTACAAGTCATTCTATGCATAATCTTGAGATTTTCGCTAAGGATGTTTTGTTATACATGTCATGCTCTATCAATCCATGCCCCTGGTTGCATTTATAACCTGATTTAGCTTGTTGTAATCTTGCTCTCAAAGTTGCTAAATAATGTTGCTGTCAGCCTGTTAACATTAAGTTCAATGTTGCCATGATTGTTGTTAGTGATCCATGCACTCTATGAACTTGTTCTTGCCATTCTTAGCTTCATAAACTTGTCTTGTTACTGTTGGTTGCCTTGCCATGCCATGTATTGCTCTGTGGTGAGTGGTTCGAGCACACCAACATGCCTACTTATTGTTGTTCCTGCCATGTATGAATCTGTCATATCATTTGCCATGTTTACATGGGTGCCATCATATTTTCTGTGCCCTTTTGTCTCATGGTCAGTAAGGTACTTTTGTTCTATGCAGCTAGAATATTCATGCCATGCCTTTGTTTACCATGTTAAATTCCTGTAACATGTTGTTTGATAGCTCTAAACATTGCAACCTGATGTTATTACTGCCAAGTCTGTAAACTGTTATTATTTGCAATCTTGCCATGTCCTTTTGAGCATGTTCTAGTGATTTCTGGAGATACCTCAGTGTCCATGTTTTGTCGTGCTTTACCTATACTTTACGCCCATGCCTTTTGTTTTCACGTTGAGATGCTGTAGCATAGTGTTTTGGTGCATGTAATATGCCTAGCTGCTGTTTTGGACAGTTTGTCCTTTAAACTTGTGTGGTGTGTATGTGTTGAACCGTTGCTCTGTTTTGAGTGTGCTCTATATGAAACTTGCTTGATTTTGCATGTAGTTTCATATTATCATGTTGCATCCTTGTTTTGAGGTGTTTGCTTGATGTTTGGATGCATTTTGCATCAATGCCATGTTTAACTTGTTTTGCTCATATCTTCTAGGCCGTAGCTCCGAATCTAATGAACTTTATATGTAACTTGACTAGAATCTCGTGTAGATCACCTTGGTGCCTCTTAACTTGCTGTTTAACAACTTGAACATAAGGTTTATTCAGATCTGGACCAATTTCGAAATTTGCATATGAGGACTTACCGGAATTGTTATATGTAGTTTCCGGCCTCATGTAATCTTGTCTTGATGTGTTGTTCTTGTATGCTTCATCTCTTGCCATGAGTAGCTTCATGTATCTTTGTCATGCATCATGCTTGGTTGAGCATCATGTCTTGTCTATGTGTGGTGTGTTTACCATGTTGTGTGCTTCTTCTCGATAGTTCCCGTTTCGTTGCGATCGTGAGGATTCGTTCGTCTACGTGTGGTTCATCTTCGTGGCTTCATCTTCTTCATGGACTCGTTCTTCTTCCTAGCGGGATTTCAGGCAAGATGATCGCCACCTTGGTTCTCATTACTATCATTGCTATGCTAGTTGCTTCGTTCTATCGCTGTGCTGCGTTACCTACCACTTGCTGCTCAAGCCTCCCAAATTGCATGTTAGCCCCTAACCGTTCTCACCCTTCCTAGCAAACCGCTGTTTGGCTATGTTACCGCTTTTGCTCAGCCTCTCTTATAGCGTTGCTAGTTGCAGGTGAAGATGAAGATTGCTCCATGTTGGATTATGTTTATGTTGGGATATCACAATATCTCTTATATTTTTAATGCATCTATATACTTGGTAAAGGGTGGAAGACTCGGCCTTATGCCTGGTGTTTTGTTCCACTCTTGCCGCCCTAGTTTCCGTCATATCGGTATTATATTCCCGGATTTTGCGTCCCTAACGCGGTTAGGTGGTTTATGGGACCCCCTTGACAGTTCGCTTTGAATAAAACTCCTCCAGCAAGGCCCAACCTTGGTTTTACCATTTGCCTCACCTAGCCCTTTTTTCGTTGGGTTTCCGGAGCCCGAGGGTCATCTTTATTTTAGCCCCGGGCGGTGCTCCTTCGAGTGTTGGTCCGAACCGAGCTGCCTGCGGGGCCACCTCGGGAAACTTGAGGCTTGGTTTTACTGTAGCTAGTCTCATCCGATGTTGCCACGAGCGAGATATGTGCAGCTCCTATCGGGATTTGTCGGCACATCGGGCGGCTTTGCTGGTCTTGTTTTATTACTATCGAAATGTCTTGTGGCCGGATTCGAGACTGATCGGGTCTTCCGGGAGAAGGAATATCCTTCATTGATCGCGAGAGCTTATCATGGGCTAAGTTGGGACACCCTGCAGGTATAAACTTTCGAGAGTCGTGCATGGTTATGTGGCAGATGGGAATTTGTTAATATCCGGTTGTAGTAAACTTGAAGTAAACTCTTCTAAAATACACCAACCGTGTGCGTAACGTAGTGAGTGTCTCTTTTCGGGTTGATCGAGAGGAGAACACGGTTTCGGGTTATGTCGGCGTAAGTAGGAGTTCAGGATCACTTCTTGATCATTACTAGTTGACGACCGTTCCTTTGTTTCTCTTCTCGCTCTCATTTGCGTATGTTAGCCACCATATATGCTTAGTCGCTGCTGCAACCTCACCACTTTACCCCTTCCTTTCCCATTAAGCTTTGCTAGTCTTGATACCCACGGTAATGGGATTCTTTGAGTCCTCGTGGCTCCTGATTACTACACCACCGATTGCGGTACAGGTTTGCGGCGATCATGGCCGCGAGCGATGTTTACTTGTTTTGGAGTTCTTCTTACGCTTCTTCTTGATCGGGATAGGTTCGGTCGGCAGCCTGGGCTAGCAGGTGGTGGATGTCGTTTGAGTTCTTGTTTGTGTTTCATCCGTAGTCGGATGGTGCTCTTATGTAAGATGATGTTGTATTCGTGTGGCATTGTATGCCTTATGTATGTATCCCTATCTATTATGTAATGTTGATGTCATGATATCCACCTTGCAAAAGCGTCTTCAAGATGTGCTCCTATCCTTGGTGGGACCTTCGAGTTCCTTTAGGATAGGGTCGCATCTTGGGCGTGACAAGTTGGTATCAGAGCCTCGACCGACCCTAGGAGCCCCCTTGATTGATCGTGTAGTTTGGCCGTGTTGAGCCTAGAAGAAAACTATTTTTGGAGTCTAGTTATATCGGAGAGTAGGATTTCTTTTTACTCCTCTTCCCATTCAAATTTTTCTTTAGGTTCACGTAGTTGGTTTTCCGATTGTTGGTTCTCAGCTCTTCTCATCCGGTGCATTTCTCGTCAAGTTGACTCGAGCCTCTTCATCTTTGCCAAGTTCAATCCTCAGTTTGCTCTCAATGAAGTTGTTCACCCATCCTCAGTTGTCTTCTTTTCCCACCCACCCACCCCTTTTCATCTCGGAGTCGGAGTCCGTAATCGAGTATCCATCCTACTCGTGAGAAGCCTTTGCTTTCTTTCAACCGGTGTTTCCTTTTGAAGTTATTCCTCGGTTTCCCCTTCCAGTTGCCTTTGTTTTCCCGCCCTCCCACCCTCTTCTTCCCAGAGCCTGAGTCTCTTTCAAGCATCAATTTCATTTGTACGGAGCCTCTTCAGGTTTTCCCTCAATTATTTCAACCGGTGAATTCTCGTCTTGTTTGACATTCATCATCTCTTTTTCTTCTCCGGTGGATTCAATTCAATTTTCGGGAGTGATTATATTCTTTCCCTCAGCTCAAGTGTTTTCCCTGCTCATTCGCCTCTCGCCAGTTAATCATTCCGGAGTTCGGAAGACATCTCAGGAGATTCACTGTGTTCCAATTAATTTGAGGTTGTCACCTCATTCAAATATTTCAATTGTTCCGGTGCATCATCTATCTCTTCAACAATCCTTTCCAACGGTGTTTTTCTTTTTAATGGGCCCTAACCCACAGGTCTTTTCCCAGGATCTTACCTGACTCTTCTAATTCTCCCGGGTTTATCCTCAAATTCTTTTCAAGCGTGACGTAAGAATGAATTTCATCAGTCACATGCCTTTTCCAAGATCGATTTCAAATCATTTCATTGTTGGCTCAACCTCTTCGCCTTTCGTTTCCCCGGAGTGTCTCAACAAATTTTGGTGGTGTTTATCGTCGTCCTTTGAAGACCGAAGAAGAGTTTTTCCTCTAAATCTTGTCCGTTCTCTCGAAGATTCGCGGTTCTAGCTTCGTGTTATCCTCTTGAATTATTCCATTTGTCAGAGATTCCTTTTCTTACCCATCCGGAGTATGCCAGGAGTTGTTTTTGCATTTCTTTTCACCGGAGGCCATCGTTCCAGAAGAATTCTTCGTTCTCACATTTCAGCTACCGTTATCCAATTATCCCGGTGCTTCGTTCAAGTGTTCTTTAATCAGCTCATGATCTCTTTATTCTTTTGCATCTAAATCCCCTCCAGCATATTGGTTCTTCTAATTCTTCCCGGTGATTCATTCTCTTTCATTAGTCATTTTCGAATTCTTACGATGGTTCTTTCAGATTCTTTTTCCTTGATTATCATTTTAATCCATTCGTTCTTTCGAATCCTACCGGTGGTTCATGAAGACTTTCTCAAGTTTTGTGCTATAACCCCCTTAATCCTTTTCAAGAAGTATAAGTAGTATGCAAAATCCATTGCTTGTCATCAATTTAATTTGATGAAGGATAAGCATACAATAAATCTTATTCTTATTTCATCAAGTGATTAATCCCTTCCTTCGGAGTTTGTTCTTGATGAATAAATTCTAGTTCCAAGTGTTTTCATCTTTTCTTTTCCGGAGTTCAAATTTCCTCCGCCATTTCGTCGGAACCTCCATCTAAATCATCGCAAGCTTTAGTCTTATTCTTTCATCCTTCATTCTATCTCATCATCCTTTTGTCACCGGAGTTCTTCATGGTGGTTCTTTATGATTTAATTCATTCTTCAAGAGCTCATCAAGATTTTGTTGGTGGAGATCAAGTACCTTTCTTTCTTGCGTCGCAAAGTGCATTTAATTCTCCGTATTCATTTGAAGTGGAGATTTGCATTTCTTCGTTCTTCTCAGCTATCCAATCATTTCCGTTTGTGGTCGGTTATCACCTCATAATTTTGAGACGTTATCTATAAGTCCACAACAAGCAATTCTTTTGTTGTTGAATTTACAACAACTCTGTTCAATGCTTCCTTCTAAGGATGCTTTCTATTTCATTCGTGGCACATGTTGTCATTTTCTTCTTCGTTCTTTCATTCAAATTTTTCAATTCTTCCCGGAGGTTTTGTGTCTTGTATTCATCAAGTATCATTCCATCCTCTCAAGCTCGCGTTCCATTCCTTCATTGTTTCAGCCGGAGTGCTGCCTAAATCCTTTTCAGTCTTAGTCGTTTCTTATCTCGTTCTAACCGGAGTGGTTTCATAGTCTATCTGATTCCGTGAGCTATCGATTCTCGTCATTCTCGTCGTTCCTCTCTTCTTCTCGAGTGCTCTCGATTCTTTGCTTCTTATCTTGAGTTCTTGTTTCACCTCATCCCTTTTCCCTTCCGACTCGGTCCTAAGATCTCGGGACGAGATCTCTTGTTAGTGGAGGAGAGTTGTAACGCCCCGGATCCGATGCGCCAGGTGTCCGCCAGTTATTCGCCGCTGTTGCCATGTCATTTGCTTGCGTGTTGCATTTTGCCATGTCATCATCTGCATTTCATATCATGTCATCATGTGCGTCTCATTTTGCATACGTGTTCGTCTCATGCATCCGAGCATTTTCCCCGTTGTCCGTTTTGCAATCCGGCACTCCTATGTCCCCCGGCGCCCCCTTTTGCCTCTTTTCGTGTGTGGGTGTTAAACATTCTCGGAATGGCCCGAGGTTTGCCAAGCGGCCTTGGTATACCACCGGTAGACCACCTGTCAAGTTTCGTGCCATTTGGAGGTCGTTTGATACTCCAACGGTTAACCGGGTAACCGCAAAAGCCTCTTTTGTGTGCAGCCCAACACCCCTTCCAAAGTGGCCCAAAACCCATCCAAACCCCCTCCATGCTCTCGGTCGTTCGATCACGATCGTGTGGGCGAAAACCGTGCCTCATTTGGAGTCTCCTAGCTCCCTCTATCTATAAATAGGCCACCTCCCCCGAAATTCCCGGATGAAACCCTAGCCATCTTCCTCCTCCCGCAGCCGGACATGTCCGTTCCGCCGCCGGACGTGTCCACCGCCCCCAGACACCTCACTCCGGCGAATCACAGGCCGCCACGTCACCCCGCCGCCTCTGGACCAATCCGAGCCGCCACCTCCCCTCGGCCCGCCTCTCTCTCTCACCGCGCCATGCTGCATGGAGACCATCCGGGCTCAGCATGAGCCCTGCGCGCGCCCGCTTCGCGCCGCGCCTCTGCCGGAGAGCGCCGCCGCCGCCTCGCCGGCGTGTCCCCGCCAGCGCCTCGCCGCCGGCTCGCCCGCAGCCTTGCCGCCGCCGCCGCCCGTCGTCTGCTGCCGCCGTCGCCGCCCGGCTTGGCGTCCCGAGCCGCCTCCCGCCGCCCGCGCTTAGCATCTCCGCCTCCTCGCCGGCCGGCCGCCGTGCAGCGCCGCAGCAGCCGCCGCTCGCCTTGCCTCCCGTGCGCCGCCGCCGCTGCCGCCAGGCGGATCCGCGAGACCGGTCGGATCCAACTCCGGCGCCGCCCTCCCCGCGTTCTCCGGCGAGATCCCGCGAACTCCGGCGAGTTCTCCGGCCGCCTCGAAGTCCGTGCGGATCTGGATCCAGAGGTTGACCCCGATTTTTTTTACCAAGTCCCGAGATATTTTTGCATTATCATGCCATGTTCATCGCATCATAACTTGCTGCATACTGCTCCGTTTCGTGCGTTTAATATGTCAAATTGTTTGCCTCGATGAGTACTTCATTTCATTCCATTGCATCATGTTCATTTGAGTTCATCTTGATGCCCTAATCATCGTTGCAAGAGTGCATGTTGCTGTTAACCTGCTGAAACTGTTATAACATGCTCATTTGTCATTTTTTCCATGTTTAATGTGTGCCTCCTATGAACTTGATCCCTACATGTGTTTTGAACTATGTCATGCCATCTTCACAGTGGTGCCATCCATGTATTTTTGTGGGTCTTGTAGTGAGTGCATCGAGCTTGTTAAGTAGGGTACTTGCTGTTTCTGTTTTGCTAGGCTGATTCTGTTATATTTTGTTGCTATGTTAACCTGCTGCTACAAGTCATTCTATGCATAATATGGAGACTTTCACTAAGGATGTTTTGTTATACATGTCATGATCTATCAATCCATGCCCCTGGTTGCATTTATAACCTAATTTAGCTTGTTGTAATCTTGCTCTCAAAGTTGCTAAATAATGTTGTTGTCAGCCTGTTAACATTAAGTTCAATGTTGCCATGATTGTTGTTAGTGATCCATGCACTCTATGAACTTGTTCTTGCCATTCTTAGCTTCATAAACTTGTCTTCTTATTGTTGGTTGCCTTTCCATGCCATGTATTGCTCTGTGGTGAGTGGTTCAAGCTCACCAACATGCCTACTTATTGTTGTTCCTGCCATGTATAAATCTGTCATATCATTTGCCATGTTTACATGGGTGCCATCATATTTTCTGTGCCCTTTTGGCTCATGGTCAGTAAGGTACTTTTGTTCTATGCAGCTAGCAGATTCATGTCATGCCTTTGTTTACCATGTTAAATTCCTGTAACATGTTGTTTGATAGCTCTAAACATTGCAACCTGATGTTATTACTGCCAAGTCTGTAAACTGTTATTATTTGCAATCTTGCCATGTCCTTTTGAGCATGTTCTAGTGATTTCTGGAGACACCTCAGTGTTCATGTTTTGTCGTGCTTTACCTATACTTTACGCCCATGCCTTTTGTTTTCACGTTGAGATGCTGTAGCATAGTGTTTTGGTGCATGCAATATGCCTAGTTGCTGTTTTGGACAGCTTTGTCCTTTAAACTTGTGTGGTGTGTATGTGTTGAACCGTTGCTCCGTTTTGAGTGTGCTCTATATGAAACTTGCTTGATTTTGCATGTAGTTTCATATTATCATGTTGCATCCTTGTTTTGAGGTGTTTGCTTGATGTTTGGATGCATTTTGCATCAATGCCATGTTTAACTTGTTTTGCTCATATCTTCTAGGCCGTAGCTCCGAATCTAATGAACTTTATATGTAACTTGACTAGAATCTCGTGTAGATCACCTTGGTGCCTCTTAACTTGCTGTTTAACAACTTGAACATAAGGTTTATTCAGATCTGGACCAATTTCGAAATTTGCATATGAGGACTTACCGGAATTGTTATATGTTGTTTCCGGACTCATGTAATCTTGTCTTGATGTGTTGTTCTTGTATGCTTCATCTCTTGCCATGAGTAGCTTCATGTATCTTTGTCATGCATCATGCTTGGTTGAGCATCATGTCTTGTCTATGTGTGGTGTGTTTACCATGTTGTGTGCTTCTTCTCGATAGTTCCCGTTTCGTTGCGATCGTGAGGATTCATTCGCCTACGTGTGGTTCATCTTCGTGGCTTCATCTTCTTCATGGACTCGTTCTTCTTCCTAGCGGGATTTCAGGCAAGATGACCATCACCTTGGATCTCATTACTATCATTGCTATGCTAGTTGCTTCGTTCTATCGTTGTGCTGCGTTACCTACCACTTGCTGCTCAAGCCTCCCAAATTGCATGTTAGCCCCTAACCGTTGTCACCCTTCCTAGCAAACCGTTGTTTGGCTATGTTACCGCTTTTGCTCAGCCCCTCTTATAGCGTTGCTAGTTGCAGGTGAAGATGAAGATTGCTCCATGTTGGATTATGTTTATGTTGGGATATCACAATATCTCTTATATTTTTAATGCATCTATATACTTGGTAAAAGGTGGAAGACTCGGCCTTATGCCTGGTGTTTTGTTCCACTCTTGCCGCCCTAGTTTCCATCATATCGGTATTATGTTTCCGGATTTTGCGTCCCTAACGCGGTTGGGTGGTTTATGGGACCCCTTGACAGTTCGCTTTGAATAAAACTCCTCCAAAGAAGGCCCAACCTTGGTTTTACCATTTGCCTCACCTAGCCCTTTTTCCTTGGGTTTCGGAGCCCGAGGGTCATCTTTATTTTAGCCCCGGGCGGTGCTCCTTCGAGTGTTGGTCGAACCGAGCTACTCATGAGCCACCTCGGGAAACTTGAGGCTTGTTTTTACTCGTAGCTAGTCTCATCCGATGTTGCCCGAGAACGAGATATGTGCAGCTCCTATCGGGATTTGTCGGCACATCGGGCGGCTTTGCTGGTCTTGTTTTATTCTTGTCGAAATGTCTTGTAGCCGGATTCCGAGACGATCGGGTCTTCCGGGAGAAGGAATATCCTTCGTTGATCGCGAGAGCTTATCATGGGCTAAGTTGGGACACCCTGCAGGTATAAACTTTCGAGAGCCGTGCCCGCGGTTATGTGGCAGATGGGAATTTGTTAATATCCGGTTGTAGTAAACTTGAAGTAAACTCTTCTAAAATACACCAACCGTAATGCGTAACCGTGAGTGTCTCTTTTGGGGTTGATCGAGAGGAGAACACGGTTTCGGGTTATGTCGGCGTAAGTAGGAGTTCAGGATCACTTCTTGATCATTACTAGTTGACGGCCATTCCTTTGTTTTTCTTCTCGCTCTCATTTGCGTATGTTAGCCACCATATATGCTTAGTCGCTGCTGCAACCTCACCACTTTACCCCTTCCTTTCCCATTAAGCTTTGCTAGTCTTGATACCCATGGTAATGGGATTGCTGAGTCCTCGTGGCTCACAGATTACTACACCACCAGTTGCAGGTACAGGTTTGCGATGATCCTGACGCGAGAGCGATGTTTACTTGTTTTGGAGTTCTTCTTCTGCTTCTTCTTCGATCAGGGGATAGGTTCCAGGTCGGCAGCCTGGGCTAGCAGGGTGGATGTCGTTTGAGTTACTGTTTGTGTTTCATCCGTAGTCGGATGGTGCTCTTATGTAAGATGATGTTGTATTCGTGTGGCATTGTATGCCTTATGTATGTATCCCTATCTATTATGTAATGTTGATGTAATGATATCCACCTTGCAAAAGCGTCTTCAAGATGCGCTCCTATCCTTGGTGGGACCTTCGAGTCCTTTAGGATAGGGTCGCATCTTGGGCGTGACAAAAAGTGTTTCCGTGGATGCTTCTGGTGGTTTGGGAATATATAGGAATATATACGACAAAGAATTAGGTCAGGGGGTGTTGGAGTAGGCCACAAGCCAGGGGGCGCGCCCACCCCCTACGGCGTGCCCCTCTGGCTTGTCGTCTACTCCAAGGTCTTCTGACTTGGAGTCCAAGTCCCACAGGTGTCTTCTGGTCCAAGAAAAATCATCGCGAAGGTTTTATTCCATTTGGACTCTGTTTGGTATTCCTTTTCTGCGAAGCTAAAAAACAAGGAAAAAACAGAAACTGGTACTGGGCTCTAGGTTAATAGGTTAGTCCCAAAAATAATATAAAATAGCATATTAATGCATATAAAACATTCAAAACAGATAATATAATAGTATGGAACAATTAAAAATTAAAAATACGTTGGAGACGTATCACCCCCTAATAGAGGCTAATGTCTTCTTTGAGCCAGAGTCAACTATAGCGGGACACTCGACCATTGAGAGGACGTGCGCGCTTCAAGGAAAAGAATGATGGCAGTTGTCCAAAAAAAATTAGAAGTGCAACCATTCCTCTTCGGAGATGGATGACAATGAAGATGATGATGATGATGATGGATAGGAAAGGGTGCCTAGAAGTCCCACTCTGACATCTAGCAGGTCAGCCCGACGAGAGTAAGAGAGGAAATGAGGAGCTCAAGACAGATGGAGAGGTGGAGGCGATGAAAGAAAAACGTCGATGTGTTGTTGAGGATAAGGAACGAGTATATAGAGGGAGGGAACAATAAAAGATAGAGATGGAGGAGAAGAACTAAAGAAGATCCAAGATAAGAGAGTGAGATGAGATGCTATGCAAGAGAGCAGGCAGCGTCAGGAAGAGATGGAGGCACGGCTCGAAATTCAGGTGCGTCGGGCGACAATTAAACGACTAGCCAGGGGAATCGTTTCATCATGTTGGATGCGAACTCTACGGATCCATAGGCGTGAGAATTTTGGAAGAAAATGTGAATGTCGATCATATGGTGCAGGGACATTGGACGAGGGGACAACGCACACATCGGAGAAGTGGATGGTGCACATGCTGACAACATGTGATTTGTACATATAGCCAGTTAACGCTTTCATTTATGCAACTTTCTAAAACTTATATGCATGTTTTCTTGATCTGTTAAATGTTTAAATTTGAAGGCAATCGAAGTGTTTGAATGAGAAAAAAAAATTGATGGCGACTCTGAGTTTACGCGTCGTCCAGCTAGTCTCCAAATGCATATGGATCACATATACATTATTGTGACTACAAATAATATGGCAACTCTATGAGAATTTCTTTTTTTTTTGACCGGGTGCAAGAGTTGCTCTTAGAATTGGTACTATACATTATAATAGTAGAATGCCCGTGCGTTGCCACGGGCCATGAGATGTATTTTTTTTGCGGTTGCATATATAAACATAATGCATGTCAAATTTTGCATCTATAGAAATGTTAGCGTGTAACAATCGAAAAGTAATTGTAATCAACTTCATTTGTGTTATAAGTTGATAAAAAATAATAGAAAGTTGTGTACGTAGAGGGCAATGATCTAACTAAATATCAGTCACAATCTTGGATCTGCTTGATGTGTTTAAGATATTTCCATACAATGTGAAAAATGTTGTTTTTAGCTCCATTTGCATGGTACAATGTGAATCCCATTTTTATAAATTGTAGGTACATATAGATCATTTAGATGGTATTTTCTCTAAAGATGACTTGTTAGGCTATGACACATTTATGTCATCGCATAGGCGTATGCTCCTTTCTTCTTTTCTTGGAGAATAAAAAAAGCAGTCACTCCTCTCACTCACTCAATGCACAACCGCATCCCGCTCTCCCTGCACAGCCAGTCAGCCACTGTGTGTCGGCACATGTCATCTCCCCACCACGCGTCGCCGCCACCATCTCTCTCCTCGGCACCTCCCCTCAATGCCATGGCGAATCACACCCCTCATCTCCCCACTACCTCCCCTCCACGGCGTCCCTTACCCCTCCCCTCCACACCATGGCGAATCACACGCCTCCTCTCCACACTGCCTCCCATCCCCTCTCCATGGTGCCGCTCGTCCCTCCTCTCCTCGCCACGGCGTGGCCCGCCTCCTCTCCCCGACAACCTCTTGCATCCACGCCTCGGCAAAGTGCCAGCGCACCCATGGGTTTGGCATCCTCGGCACCCTAATCCGGACGGGACGTGAAGAAGGGCGCATAGCTCTCTATTAGTTCCATCCACAACTGACCTGTTTGTATGTGGGTTGGATGACTTTGGGAATAGTTGTGTGGCGTGGCGAGGAGGTGGGAAAATGCCATCATCGTTGGGCTTGATCTTCTACCGCAGCCGAGTCGTGTCACGCACAGTCGCGCTGTTGCGCCATCAATCTCCATGACAAGGCCATCCCAGGTCGATTCTCGATGCCAAGGAGTGCACACCGTCACGCTGAGGGCGATCACCATGGTGATGCGGCCTACTACTCACCGTAGCACTTTCCTTCTCTGAGTGCGGCAGCCACCGGAGGACTAACACAACTGACTCTTAGATTTGACATGCCCATCCCACCCACCCTACTCGTTTGTTGTTGCTTCCAGCACAGCTGTCCTTCCTCTCGATTGCCTTTCAGCGCACAACATGCGCCACCTTCTCGTTTACTTCATCGGGTCATGTGAGAGATAACTCGGAAAAGAGCTAAGTCACGGGCTCCTTATATCGACATGGGTGACAGAGTTCGCACCTCAGGGCCAACGTCCCAAGAGGAAACTGAGGCACAATGAAACCTGGAATATTAATTAACTAAAACTCATTAATGGGGTAATTGTAAATTCCTGAAGGGGCCCCATACTAATTCCCTAGGATCTAACAAGAGTTGCAATGAAGTTTGACATCAAGCTATGGGCATAGTTCATGGACGCAGCTTCCCTCCCCTTCCTTCCGTTCTGCAGTCCACATCGCTCCTCGCACCCCCGCTTATTCTCTTCTCCGAGCCACCCTGCCATCCGCATAGCCTTGGTTCTACTTTCCTTCAAGATTTCATGTGAAAAGTATGAGAACACACGCTGCAGATAAAATTCTCAATAAGTCTCAAGTCTATTTATACCAAGAGTAAGACATTGTATTTTCCATTCGGTAACAAAATATAGCACATGGAGTCAAAACAGACAGCCCCCAAAATGGAAGTCTATCAGAACTTAGTGAAGAAATCCAAATCACCACCATGATTCCACACCCAACGTATTAAAGTTTCTACGTAGTACCGGTCATAAAGTGTTTTCATTGCTCGCATGAAAAGAAATTAAAATAGCTCAACAAATGAAACCAGAACCTGAACGATGAAATCTGATCACAAATTAGTGACACGGGAACTCATCTAATTAGTTTCATTATTCTTTCTATGCATAACATTATACTTGGTATGGAATATAGTAATGTTTTAAAACATTTGATGTATAAATCCTGAATAGCCTACACGCAGCACACAAAATTAAATGTCTCATAATATGTAGAATAGTTCTCATGTCGGGCGCGTGTGGGGTGCAGGTCTGCCGAGGCCAAGAAAAGGCTTCACTAACCTCTATTTGCAAACAATTTTTTGATCCAAACTTTAAAAAAGTAGTTGCACGTTCATGGCTGATCAGGCAGAAATGAATAATTGACATGGAACTAAAATATCAAAACTATAATTGTCGAATGATTGGTAATGTGACTCGTAATCGGAATACCATAGGAGATAAAAAAACATACAAAACTCGATACCGTTTAGGTACAAATGTCACCCGCTCCTTCCTCGGCAGCTTGGCCACAATCTCATCTCCCACGTTCACAAGAACAGCTCCCATGTGCGACCAAACATGACTCGTCTCCAGCCTACAGGCATGCAAGTGAGGTGGATCATGACTTGCTCTTGCATGAATAGCTGATGATCCTTATGAATCTTAGTCAAGTACCTTAGTGTTCCAGCTTCATCTAGCTGTAAATCTTTGGAGTATACAGCAAAGACTGATTCAGGCTTTACATAGAAGGCACAGACAAGCATGAATTACGATAGTCTGGGTATATCAGGTTTTAATACTTTTGCATATAAGCATCTTACTACAGTAAAGTGTGCCAGTAAGGTATAGGCATCTAGCTATGGATGTTTCCAGTATACCTGAATATTTTGCTTGGCCATCAGCATGTTTGAATGACGAATATCTCCAGTTAACTATGCCAAGTCATCTTGAAAAATTACAGGGATCCTGAAGGTAAAAAGTGGCAAGTCCACAGTGAGAAAATTCAGAAATACACTGGAAATACTAATGGATACTATGGACAGAAGTTTTCTAGTCTAGGACGCCCGCAATATGATATCTAGAGTATATTAGTCATTGATATATTAGAACCTCGCATGATATTAGTCAATTATTAGCCTTTTAATTCCAGGATGTCTCCATGGCAAAAGTATTACCATCTAAAATTCTTTCCATATGGTAATGCAGGGTCGGCCATTGCTCTACTTGTTCACTGGTTTTAGACAAAAGCACACCATAGATGTTCCGGTTCTTAAAACAAAGCTCCTCCAGGTTGTACGGATGCCTAAAAATATAGTAGTATAACAAACAAGAGATGCTCTGTTGAAATAGCGTTGTCTAATAGAGAAGCTCATGCGCATGACTGATCAAACTGACCATGGCATAATAGGGAAAACACGCACCGTACCGGGCTAGGGTTTTCTCGTTCTTCAAGATCTGGGCGTTGTGGACCAGCCGATGCTGTGGCGGCGACACCTTGCAGGTCTTGGCGACGACCGCCTTGAACATCCATACGGTGGCACCCAGGCCGGCCATGGACTTGGAGGCTTGGAGCCGCTGGTGCACCGGATCTGCCGCCGCGAGCTCGCCGCCAGCGTCGGTGTCGGCATCCCCTCTGCCCATTCCCTAGCCTCAGGGTTGATCCACGTGCTCCGATCCGGCTTTGGGTGTGCGTGCTTCAGGCGACGACGGAGGGTGCATGTCGCTACAGAGCGATTGCGGCTGGGAGGAGTAGAGAAGAGCTTGCGAGGAGGATTCAACGGGACGGTTTCCCTTCTCAGTGGGGATTATTAGCGGTAGATGACGTGGGGCATCCCAAAACAAATCTGCGTGGGATTTCGTCTGCCAGCGGTACACACCCATCAGATGGTTTGACTAAATTTAACGGTTGATTTGATTGACCCTGGCTGATCCGGTGGTGCTAATTTATCTACTCCCTTCGTCTAGGTTAGTAAGTCATCTTTTGTGCACCATGATCAAGAAGGAGGGGAAAACGAAAAACTTTAATGTTTATTTGTTAATTAATAGCATTGCATGCAATGAACTAACCACTGCATGTCGTGTTTGGTAGTCTCAAGTCATTAAAAGCATGCACATTCCTCATCTCTTATTGGTTGATATGTCAAGAAACAAGAAACGAGGTAGAAATTAATGCACGTGTCTGTTTTGGGATTATTTGGTTTTCGTAGGACGACTTACACATCTAGAGAAAGGGAGAAGGTACAATTAGTGGGGTGTCTATAAAAAAGAAAATGTTCTCTCTTTTAATAGTAGTACGGCGAAGTATCCAGTGAAAATTGCAATTCAGTGAAAATCTGGAAATTCGCATCATGGGCCATCAGATTGACAAAGAATGACGTAGATTTGAGGTGGGATCACCGCCAGCCACTTCAACACAGTTTTATAGATAACCCCCTATTTACTCGATAAATTAGTCAAATTACTCGGGGATGCCTTCTCGGTTGGTCCAGTTCTTATTTCCGGGAACCCTCGCCGCCATGGATACAACCTGCAGCGGCCATGACGGCGCCCCTGCGCCGGAGCCCCCTCGGCGGGGAGGTCTCCTGAAGAGCCGAGGCCAGGGATGCCGCCCATGGGGAAAGCGATGGTGCCTGCGGCGTCGGCCCAGACAGCCTCACGGGCGACGACGGCTGTGTCGTGGTGGAGCGGGGCTGCTCAGGCGACGAGGCCCGGGTCGGTGACACCAGAGCCTGCGTGCTCCATGCCACAGCCAGCAAGCCCCATCCCGGACGGCACCATACATAGAGATTGGCGAGCCGGTGGCCATGATCAGCAGCTGCGTTCATAAAAGTCTGAATATATAGATGAATGTGTGTTCCAATACATTCTGAATGAGGCTAAAAATGATGAATGTGTGTTCCAATACATTCTGAATGAAGCTAAAAATGAGTGTACTTTGGTTCTGAAATTATGAGCTTTTTTCTACTATGAAGAGTGATAAAACTGCAATAGTGTATGATCAACAATGCTTCTGAATATACACTACAATTTTCTCAACAATGTGAGCAACCGTACATCGAGCAAGGCACAATTTGAGAAGAGGTAGAACACATAATTCTGCGTCGTGCTGGAGCTTCATTGAACCAATGAGCAATAAAGTCTTGCATAAGGCAGCTAATTCATGCACCACTTTGTTACAACCTCTTTTAACCCAAAACACAACACTATTTTGGAAGGACTGAGATAATCACAACACAGCCTTGGAAGAATTACCAAACTTGGACAGGTTTGAAACTTGCAGCATCCTTACATGTAGGCACATAGAGCAAGAACAGTTGCACCTTGTGATTTCTAATGAGAGATCCAACACTAGCTTGCGGTGGAGACCAAAAGCAAGAAACATGGCATAGCAAGCTTCTTGCTCTCTCATAAACTTTTAGAGCAAAATCTATACAGTAGCAAAATCGCAGTATTCAGATACACTCAGATACAGAAAATCTGCACATCAGGAAGCAGCTTATTCCACTCGCACGCTTACGCCCTCGCGTTGGTCCAACACCGAGGCCGCGGAATCTCCGTAGAGTGGAGGCGGCAAACGGTTCACCGGGGCAGCACCACGGCCGCCGTCCTTTGCGAGTCGCCGGCGCGTATAGGTCGACATTGCGGGCCAAAACTTCATGGCGTTGGGCAACGACCTAGCCGCAGAATCGCTGTAGCATGAGGGCAGCACCACGGCCGCCGTCCCGTGCGGGTGCAGCGCCGCGGTCACTAAGTCGTCGTCGCGTGAAGGCAGCTCCACGGCCGCCGTGGCTGGGTCGCGTGGAAGCTAGCATTGCGGCCGCCGAGTCGCCGGTGCTTGGAGGCAGCGCCCTAGCCGCCCTCACGTGAAAGATCGCCGCTCAATCGAGTTGTCGTCCGAGGGAAAAGCGCCGCCGCTGCAGCCTGCAGCACCGAGTCATCATCGCATGGGGAGAGCGCCGCGCCGCCGACTGAACAGAGCGAGGATAGGGTCGTAGGAGAAGGGGTTATGTGCAAAATAATCTTAAGTGGCAGGTCGTGATCCCACCTCAAATCTGCGCCGCCGACTGAACAGAGCGAGGATAGAGTTGTGTCCAAGCAAAGGGGAAAGGAGCATGACTGGAAGATATGCAACTAAATTGTGCTCCCTGATACCAAATTTTAACAAGCAAATAATGATTTTATATATGTTTTGATTTGCTCTTTGATGTACATAAGCCATGTAATGGATGGGGATTCGAATTATGTTAAATCAAATTTTACTTGATTTATCACAACTTTGATGATTGTCAAATTATTACATTATATATTGAACCTCAGCCACCAGATGATTGTCAAATTTGCATTATGTGAAATCAATTCTTTGTTCAGACCAGCATCATACTGGAGCACACAACGTTGTTTCTCAATTTACTTGTTATACATGATACATCAAAAACTACAGTAAATGTTCAGGAAACTTTGGATAGTGACTTGTTGCTTATAGCCTTTTTTTACCTCAAAACTAGTTAAGGCCATCCCGGGCCACTTCTGGTAATTAAGAAGATTTTCAGAATAAGTCACTGATTTTGTTCAACACATACAGGAGCTAGTCACTGAACTTTGTGAATGTTCAGGAAATTTTGGATAGTGACTTGCTGCTTACAGCTTACATATCAAAAGTGGAGAAAGCCACCCCAGCCCACTTCTGCAACTCAAAAGCTTTATAACGAAGAATATATGCTTTGACCACATGACTGAGAAAATCACTGATTTTTTTTCAACACTAAGTACATAACTGAACTAGTCACTGAATTTTGTGGCAACAGCAAACATGATATTTTAACAAGGGAAAAGCTGAGCCAAAGCCTCTGATCTGAACAAGGCAATATCACGTACTGGTAAGCAACTTAGAAATGAATAGAAACATGTGAAAACATCTCACACCATGCCATTCATTAGGGGCAAATACTATTACTCATATGAGCGCACTAGTACATCTGCTATAGGCTACAGACTACAGCACTACAGCTTCCTACAGATCACGAGAGACTGCATCTTTCTATGAAGGAACCGTCGCGGTCAGGGGAGGCCATCCAGGGCGTTGTTGGCGCCGCCATCAGACTCGTCTTCACAGCCGCGGAACGTCGTCTGTTATCATGCCTTCACCATCGAGACGACCGGCCTGCCGGGTCTATGTGACCGTCGAGCCGTTGGTTTCGCTACTTGCTTGTCGTCTCCAGAGAAGTTCGAGGGAATCATCTGGGCGTTGTCGTCGTACGAGGCCTTCGAATTGGGACTTGATTTGGGAGCCGAGAGATCTGGCACTTGGCTGCACGTGAGACGATGGACTTTGATCGGGAGGCTGAGAAACAGAGGGATGCAGGGATACATTTATCCATCTGATTCACAAGCTATGCTGCCGCGATCTGTTTGGATTCCAAACTATTATCTTTTGTGGAATTGGTTGCCATTTATTGATATACTATTATAGACGGGTTGCTTCCTTCTTCGCAATTGCTTTCGGTGTTTTTCTTGTTGTCACAGATATAGATAATGACCTGTTTCCTTAGCTTCTTATTACTGTATTTGAACTAGACAAATTAATCATGTGTACAATATCCATGTCCTTCAGCCATTTTAAAAGGGGAATTTTGTTTCCAACTTTAAGATGAACTCAACTATGAAGCATCATGCATTCTGTTAGGATGCACTAATAATCACCGTAAGGCTATACCAACTCAATATCGATTAATTGTATGTTCCTAAAATTTCTACCATTGAGCAAAGAACCAAGAGCGAAAGCAACGAATATGATTGACAAGATATTATGAAATAATATGGTGGTTCTGACTAATCCATTGTCCACTTGACATACCCAGATATGCAGCATGTACTCCATTGCATTTTTGGCTAGTGAGAGCGCTAGTACGCCACTTCCGAAAGAAGCTAAGGTAACCGCGGGGAAGAAGAAGATAATGAATTTGCTCGACAAGGAAGCACGCAATCTCCAAAATAGAAGCCACTCACCGTGATTTAGGCTCTCCTTTCCTTGTAATCTCCAGAATAGATGGGTTGCTTCCCTTGTTGTATTTGCTTTCAGTGTTTTCCGTCACAATGTTTGTACGTTGCAACTGGATATAAATATATTGATATTCCAACGGGATAAAAATATTCTACTATGTTAGCTTGTGATTCACCTGTCCATATTAATGTGATTGTGTAAATATTTTTTTTTTGCCAAATCCTGCCTATGATTTACCTTATAGTTTGATGGGAAGTTTGATAAGTACATAAAAGTAAAACTGGATTAAAGTGAAACTGATTCAGAAAGTAGTAAGTAAATTAAAGTGATTGATTGTCGTAGATTGGACGAAGGTGGTAAGAAAAAAGTGAAAGATGAAACTTTACATTCTTTTTAAGCAGTAGAGATAGATATAGACCAATGAATCGTTCTCTTAGCTTTGAGTTGTATTTGAACAAGACAAATTAATTATGTGTACAAGTTCAGTGTCGTCCTGCTATGTTCAAGGGGAATTTTATATCCAACTTTAAGATGAATTCAACTAGTATGAAGCATCATGCATACTGTTAGCAGGGGCGGACCTACGTTCACGTAGCCGGTGTCACATGACACCGGGTAGAAATTGCGCTTACGTGTATACTACTTCGTATTTAAGGCTTGGACAACGGTAAAAAATAAATCTGGACACCCGTTGGCTTAGTTGGAGCGAGCTCAGGCACGGCCCATCTAGTTGAAGGCCTATCCGGCTGTCGATCGTCTTGAGGGAGCAAAGAAAACAAGATAGCGATCGATTGGATCCTACCGCTCACATACGTGCTTATCCTGCGCTAGTTCGGTTGGTGCCTGCTCGCCTCCTTCCGTCGCGCCGCCGCCCCTCATCCCCTGAGCAATTGCCAGTCATCAGCCGCCATCCCCTGCGCTCATCCGCTGGCGGCTGCAGATTGCTAAAATAATCAAAGGAAATAGTATTGCTCTCGGTAAGGTCGCCAATTGTCTGAAACATATGTACATATCCCAATTTTCTCTAATTCTTTACCTAGATTGTATGGCCGGTGTTTTCAAATTCAAGGGTATTACAACAGAGACACGGATTCTGTGATTTGATAAATTTTCCTTAGTGATTCACATCCATTTGGAACCTTGGATTATTTGTCGACCGTGCGGCAGCATTAAAACACAATGTCAAGTAAGTTTAACTTCACAACCATACATTTCGAAGAGCAAGCTTTATTTGTTGTTTCTGCCTACAAAAACAAATAGTGTAACTCCTTGTGCACTTATGATAACATAATAATCAACGAATTACGAGGGAATTTATGTTGCCTGATCATATTTGTTCCTATTGTTTAGAGATCTTATTTTTTATTGTTTCATTTTACACAATCAACAAGAATTTCAAGGGAACACTTCATTTTGATAATTATTTTTTATCATTGGACATTTTAAGCTATTTAGTGGGTTACTTTTGTGTATATTATTGCATAGTATCCATTATTTATGGCGTACACGTGGACCCCGGGAAGTTTTTGTTCTAGGTCCGCCCCTGACTGTTAGGATGCATTAATATTCGTCATAAGGCATGGAACTGTCTTATACCGACTTAATATCGATGCATTGTATGTTCCTGAAATTTCTACCCTTGAGCAAAGAACCAAGGGGGGGAGTACAGAATATGGTAGTCCACTTGACATGCCCAGACACATACGCCATTGCATTTTGGGTTAGTGATGAACGCCAGTACGCCACTTCCGAAAGAAGCTAATGTAACCGTCAGGAAGAAGAAGATAGTAAATCTGCTCGGCAAGGAAGCACGCATTCTCCAGAATAGAAGCCACTCACCGTGATTCAGGCTAATCTTTCCTTGCAGCGTAACCGCTCCGTGATTCTAGCACACATACGACAGCTCACACCGGTTCATGCTACTGCAAATAGGAACACTGCATCGCATGTACGCAACTGCAGCCTCTCAGCAGTTACGAACTCATGGACAGAATGAAGTAAGTCCACTCAGTGAGTTCCTATGCCAACCAAATCAACCGCACGAGTCCTCTCAGATAGATTAGTGGAATTAACAGTACTAGTATTATGAATTTTGTTTCAGAAATTCATGCAAAAACAACTGGCTGATAAAGTGACAGGCTTGGTGAACTGAACCGATGGATTATTTTCCCGTGAGTTTGGCATTCAACCGTGTGCTTATAGCAGGTGCTTAGTGGTAGGAAACCGGGAGCAATATGAAAAGACACGGTGCGGTTCCTCTGTTTTGAAATTACCGGTGGGTGGACTCACTTTGCTTTCTCGTTTGGGTTTGGGAACAGTAGGCATCAAAGCTAAGTAACGCTGACCAACTTCAGCACTCACGACGAGACGGAGACGACGTCGCCTATATAAGCAAGCTAGCCTGCCCGCTCCGTTGAACGTCGAAGCAGCACCCTGCGAAGCCAAGAAACAAGTAGCGCAGAGACTATGGCTGGCATGGTAGAGCGCCTCGTGATCGGCACCCTGCTGGCCGCCACCTTCCTGGCGGCACCGGCGGCAGGCACCACGCTGACCCTGCACAACCTGTGCCCGTACCCCGTGTGGCCGCTGGTGACCCCGAACACGGGCTTCCCCTCCATCTGCGGCAACGACATCCGCCTCGAGGGCAACGGCCACGGCCTCGTCTCCTTCCCCTTCCCGCCGACCTTCTGGTCCGGGCAGCTGGTGGCGCGCACCGGCTGCGCGCCCCCGCCGCGGTGCGAGACGGGGAGCGAGCGGCCCGCGGGCATGGTGCAGCTGACCGTGCACTCCGCCGAGGGGGCGCCGCGGCCGGACCTGGCGGTGTACAGCGTGAGCCTGGTGGACGGGTTCAACGTGCCGGTGGTGGTGAGCCCGCAGGCCATCGGCAGCGACGGGCAGTGCCCGGCCCTGGGGTGCGCGGCGGACCTGAACGCCGGGTGCCCGCCGGCGCAGCGCGTGGTGGGCGCGGGCGGCCGCGCGGTCGCGTGCAATGGGCCACCCGGGTACTTCAAGCAGCTGTGCCCGCTGACTCGGACGACACCGGTCGACAGGGAGCCCGTGCAGCAGCACTGCTACGCGCCCGGCGAGCTCAAGGTCGTCTTCTGCCAGCCCGCAATGGTCGACGCCGCACAGCCGGATGTCGTCGTCGCCGAGAACTAGGTGGCTGGCCATTAGCGAGTGATGTTGAGACACGTATAAGGTGTAGTGAAAATAAGAATAGCACGTATCATGTATGCCGCCCGGCCGTGACTCTGTGTCACGTACTAGCAGTCACGTAAAGACCCGTTGGTCTAGGAGTATCGCTCCATATATTATATATCAATCTTTTTTTTTTTTTTCAATCGTAACGGAATCGTCAACAATCCGTTCTTCGCGTGCATGTTTGTGGACAAGTAGCGCTGCGCTCTACCATCACTTGTGAGAGTTCGCGCTATGTGGAGTGAAATACGTCTTTTTTTTCTCTCTTTGAGAATATCGAGTCGAGTACCTAGAACAAGACATACGCCCCGCAGAAGGAAGGAAGAAAGAAAAACGAGAGAGATAGAGAGAGGCGTGAAAAAAAATCGAGTTAAAGAGAAGCATGGTCCGTTCGATCGTTCTCCACTCGGGGCTGCACGGTAATGAAAAATGCTGGGCTTGCATGGCAACGAAAATCTGGGCTGGCATTGCAACGTACAACCTCGCGATGGGTGGCTTAATCAGCAGGCCCACTGCTAAGATCGACAAAATAAATGTGATTTCTTTGTCTAAAAAAATGTGATATCTTCTCGTCTTCCCAAAAAACAGAACTGTGACTATAGAAAATTGTAAAAAAAATGTGGTATTGGAGACGCGGGGAATCGAACCCCGTGCCTCTCGCATGCGAAGCGAGCGCTCTACCATATGAGCTACGTCCCCGTTCTGCAATTAAATTATATTTTACGTTTTAATCAGAATAAGGATGTGCCCTAAAAGGAAAGTCTGTGGGTATAGACGATCTTTCATTATTCTTCGTGATATTGACCACATTGATCCCCATTTGCATTTCATGAGAATCATCTTAGTAAACCAGTAGCTTCAAGCGCTCGCTTTACTTATCCTGGACTCCTGCTCCAGAAAATGATTGCCTGAATCATGCTCCTTACTGCGGTTCTAACCACCTGTGCTTTGCATGTTCGACCACTTCATACTAGTATTTCGAGACGAAAAAATGTAGAGTGCCATACTCCTTCCGACCAGAAATACAACACCCACACAACTTTCAAAATCAACAATTTTCCCAATTATATGTGGATTATCTGAAACGGAATCGATACAAGTATTTTTCTCTTCCCTTCCATGAAAGGATACATCCAGAAAGTTGTGTGGCCAGTACAGGCCACGGCTCTGAATCTCATCTCTGAATTAGTAGGCATCACTCATCTGAGTTTCAAGCGATATTTGCAGAAATCACCAAACTTTGCTTAAGAATCTTCAAGAGTTGTGGAATGCAATGCAATGGCAAAATAAGTAAGAGGAAGGATAAGGCAGCGGTAGCATTATCCAAATTCATAATTTAGTACTCCATCTGTAAAGAAATATAAGAGTGTTTAGATCACTACTGCATCCTAGATCCTATAATGATTTATGAAGGGAATAACGAACTACAAACATTGATTTCGACTTGAATCCTAGATCTTACAATGATGATATCAAACACACTACTGCACTTAACTTGCTATTGCGATGGACAATATAATGGGACTGCTCATTTTACAGGACCGCCAGTTTGCCCAGATGAGATTTTCTAATCAGTTTCATCGTCCAAATAGTTTTCCCACTGATGGTATTTATTGTGTGCAGTTACGAAAGCAAAATGTGCGTATATGTACTATCACAGAGAAAACAAATCTCGACTTACTGTGCACTTAGCATGTCTTTTGACAATAATTCGTTCTCCTTGACAGCATCTTTCCTTTCTGCCGTGCTGGTTATCAAGCTCATCACTTACTGCCGTGTTGGCAACATAAACTGTAATAAATTTGAAGAGATAATACATTCAAGGTTGATGGAAATTGACGGAAGTGTGAACCCAAAGAAGACCAGTGCAGAAACTCGGATTCAGCCTTTAGCTCACGCAATGCTAGTAGCTATGATCAAATGAGATTTGTTTTTTTACACATCCTCAGGTACCTTAATTGTTCCAAAACCATCACAAAGGGTGAGGACCATCCTGGTTACAGTAGTTATGAGTAGGTCCATAATAACCAGTTGATCCTTCACTTAGATAGTCAAACAAGGAGAAGGTTACAGTGACATTGAAAATTACAGTGCATTTAGTTTCTTTTCCACAGATCGCAATACCATCGGTAGCCTACAGTAGAAGTAAAATTAACCACCGTGCAGTGTGGAGATGAAGACAACCACGTCCTTATCTTCCAACTCTGCATCAAGGCCACCACACAACTCCCAGTCGCAGTCATTTATAAGGACAAGAACCCCAGGCCTCCTGCAAACATAAAGGTTTCAGATCGTGAAGCTAATTAAGGATATTACACCGACAAATCATGCACTGTTCTACAAGAAAAATAACTAAGCAACCTATTCCCAATTTTCCTTGGTGATGTACTCCCTCCGTTTCTAAATATAAGCCCTTTTACAGATTTCAATATGAACTACACACGGATGTATATAGACGTATTTTAGAGTGTAAATTCACTCATTTTGTTCTGTATGTAGTCCATATTGAAATCTCTAAAAAGCCTTATATTTAGGAACGGAGGGAGTAACATGTAACCCCTTTTGCGGTGGTTGAAGTAATCTATATAGCCCTTCCAAAACATTAGCAAGTAAAAATAACTATGATGTCGTTGAGAAAGGTTTCAGTTTTCGTGAATATTAGATTGATAAATAGCTTAGTCATGTTATCAAAAAGTACAGAAAGGACATGATATTTTTTCAACTCCATAGAAATGGTTGAAGCTTCTTCCATGAAGTAGTTGAATCAGTGTGTGTTTGGTTTGTGCCGAAAACAACCACCATAGTGTTTTCATAATGAGCAGGAATTTAACAATTGGTTGGATTTTTGACACTTTTTTTGTGATAGCTATCTATCGCCGGTTGGACTTTGGTCACTTCCTACGTATTACCAAACTTGAGCAACCAAAACACTGCAAACCTCCTAAAGAATCAAAACTTTCACCAAATTATGACTTTAGTGTCGACGGTTTGGCTCCTACAAACTAGAATCACCACATGCAGTGCAAGTTGCGGTTCCAGATATCGTGGCTGGTTTAGGCTGCGTTAGGCATTACAGTGGAATACGATAAGGCGACTACTAGGCGCCGGCGCGCCGGCCCAATAGTTGGGCCGGTCACGCCCCAGCCGCCCGATGCAGCGCAGCACAACCGTTTGATCTGGCTTCCTCGTCCTTTTCTTCCCCGTCCCTCGCCTTCCTCTTTTTCCCGAGCGACACGGCCGCCCCAGGCCCGTGTTGATTACCCCGAGCGACCCTGCGCCGATTACCCCGAGCGGGACGACCGGCCTCCAAGCTCGCCATGTCCCGCCGTCGACAGTCGCCGCTCACCCCTCGTCGGTGCTGCCCCCCGCCTGCCTCCCTGCAGATTCAATGACCGCGACGCCATGGTTCACATCCAAAAAGACGGTTGTAGCAAAAAATGGCACTGGTTCCAGCAAATAAAAAATACAGTGGTAGCAAATAATGCGAATTGGACTTTGTTCCAGCAAATCAAAAAATGCCGGTGGTAGCAAAAAATGAAGCTCGCTCCAGCAAACTAAAATATCGGTGGTAGCAAAAATTACAAAATTGGGGGCTGGTTCAAGCAAACCCAAAAAATCGATGGTAGCAAAAACTTGTGATGGTTCCAGCAAAAAAATAAACGGAAGTAACAAAAATGCGAAATTGGGCGACGGATGCAGCTTTGCCAGCCGTGGATGTAGCTTTACCAGCCATGGATGTAACACCTCCGTCGAGCGGTTCCAGCACCTCACCCAACACTGACGACAGGGGATGCAGCTTCCCCGGCAACGGATGCAACACCTCTGCCAGCCGGTTCCAACACCTCCGCCATGTCGTCACAGCGCCGCCGTCGACGGAGGTAGCATCTCCGTCATGCCGTCGTAGCACCTCTGCTGGGCGGTTCCAGCACCTCCGTCCACTCCTCATGGTGGGCGCCATCTCCAGCCTCGCGGGATACAGGCGTCCGACCTCATCGAGGGGGAGGATGAGGAGATTGATGGCCATGGCTTTCCTGGCTTTGCAAGCAGTCCATGGCCTCCCTTTGCAACGTCGCTTGGAAAAAATGGTGGCTGCTGGCACCCCCCCCCCCTCCCTGACCCGTGGTGGTGGCTGGCCGAGTGGAGTTCGTCGGAGAAGGCTAGAAAGGAGAGAGAAGGGGATGGGGATTCGACGCGGGGTGGAAAGAATGAATGGCTGAGAGTGTTTCCTGTAGAGATAAGGAAAGGATGAGGGATAGAGGAGCGGTGGCTGGTGGGCCAAGTCTGCCGCGTGGCGAGCACCCGTGAGACCGGCGCGTGACTCGGCCGGTGCCCCGTCCCGGAACGTTTCCCATACGATAATCTCGCTTTCTCAAACAATTTCTATCTATTTCATATTTTTTGCTGACAAACATTTCTCTGCTTTCATGGCTATTCTAGTATTCTTCCACAGCAAAGTACTGTATTAATTAAGTTAAGCACAACACTCGTCATCAGCCATAAGCTGAGCCTTAAGAGTCTCCATCTCCACCAATGAAAGTACTCACTAGTTATCGGCATATATTCATTTCCACTTCTTTTTTGAACTACTCACACACTAGTTATTAGTTCTCACGGTTTTCTGTTGGATTTCATCTCCAGCCTACCCCAACTTGCTTGGGACAAAAGGCTTTGTGCTGCTTGTTGACTCACACTAGTTATTACATAGGCACCAGGCTGAAGTGATCAACTAGAGAAGCTGATAGCACAAATCCTGGACGGCAACAAGGTCTCCAGACACTTCTGCCAAAAGGAAAGGCTCCAGCACCTTCGTGCCACAGTACTAACTGAATCATCATGTCGTCTGCACAAGCAAATGAAAAAAGAAGAAGAGAAACCATACACAGAGTCATCCTTGATGAACATCTCCGGCCGCTCCTTGATCAAATTGGACTTCACCCAAGAGAGCAACCCCTTCATAGTGGCCTACAAAAGTACCAAAATTCGACACAACAATGTAAGGTTATAAGGTACCAAACTGAAAGTACGATAAGCAGTCTCTCCCGAGGCATTTGATCAAGCAGCACCTTGTCTTCACCGTCCCTGGGCTGGACATCCACCTTGTGTACCTTGGTGGATTTCTCTAGGAGAAGCTCCAAACCGCCCCTGAAACATCACATCAACCTCGTAAAAACGACAAATGGCAGACTAATAAACACAAAGAGAAAAGCAATCGAATGAAAGAGAGAAGGATTACCCGAATTCAAGAGTGAGATGCATGGCTGAAGGATCAGAAGCGATGCAGATTGATTAGGTTTTAGAATTTCCTTGTTGGAATCAGGCCAAGAGAAGAGTGAAGATAAAAAGGCGGAAGGGGAGAGGGTTGCGGAAAAGGGCAGCCGGTAGTTAAGTTGTTTGAAGCGTCGGAGGCGTGCAAGATTGCAGGGTGTGGTCGGCAGCGGAGAGCGGTGTTGTAGTGGAGGGCTTCGGCGGAGGAGGAGGAGGAGCGTATGACGGTGTGTGGGCGGCGGCGGCGTGCTCGAGTGCCTGTTCGATTTTGGATTAGGTTAGCTTTATTTTTCAGGAGAAATTAGATTATTATCTAGTACAGCGGCGGATCCAGGATTAAAGCAAAGCCTGGGCCCAATTTTATTTCAACATGGAATAACTTTGGCACTTATAACTACCCCAAAACACATCATGACATTTAAAAAAAGACCATATGTGATAACATACAAAATAAATCTCAATTGTTCAATAATTCTATAATTTAACCTCAGTGCTTAACAATCCAACAAAAGAGATAAAACTCTGAAACCCCAGGTGTAGACTCTTCCATTGCCGACAACGATGAAAAATATCTCTTCATCTTCTATTTTTGCAACATGAAATGAATTGACATCAAAATGCTCCAGTTTCAAATCAACAGTATATATAGCATATAGGCACAGTTGGTTCAAGTTTCTGCTACAACATGAGATGACTGAATAGTTGGTTCAAGTTTCAATTTAACTTTCTACATACATAGACAGGGGCTATATATAGATACATACTCATTGAAAGATTGATTCTTGGAGTCTTGGTTGGTTCGAGTTTCTGCTACAATTCGAATCAGGGGAATAGTTGGTTCAAGTTTCAATTAAGCACAAAGAAACAGAGCAGGTATTGAAATCTTGAATTGTCTCATAGCCGACAAATCGTAGCATTATACAGTATATCTGAGAAAATTACCCTGTCCTTTGGACGGACGGACTGCTGGTTGCGCTGGGAGAGGGGAGTCGAGGAGAGGCCGGAGTAGAGGCTGTAGAGCTGCGGCGGCGTCTGCCTAGAGCCTAGAGGCTAGAGCAGCACCGGCTGTCCTGAGCAGCGGGGAGGCGGGAGGCGGGGACTGCCGACTGTCTAGGGAACTTGGGGGCCCGGGGGTGGGGGGAAGTCGAGCGATAGGGGGCTGAGCAGTCCCTGGCAGGAGCGTGGGGGCAGTCGCCGGCAGCGCGGCGCACTGGCAGGTGTCGCGGTCGCCCTCCCTCCGTCCCTCGCTTGCGTGCGAACTGCTGCTAGGTCGTCCGTCCGTCGTGGGCTCTCGTGCCTCTTTTTTTCTTTTTTTTTTAGCGCAGAGGGACAAATACCCCCCGAACTTCAATTTGGTACAATTTTAACACTCAAATCTTCAAAACCGGATAAATATTTTCCTAAACTGGTTTTGATCCGATTTTTGGCTGTTTTCCTTTTTTGCTTCATATACGTGGCAAGTAGGTAGGGAAGAAAATTCTATGGGACGGGGCATGGTTGCCTTGGGTCAGTTCACCCTGGTCGGCTCCCCAGTTGTTTCGTCTCCCCTGGTCCCTTCGTTTCGCCCCTGCTCCCCATTCTCCTTCGCTGTCGCCGCTGTTGGTTGCAGCCGCCACAGCTCATGATCAACGCAACGAATGCGTGATCCGATTGAAGCCATGGAAGGAGGTACATGATGCGAATCCCATTCCCCACGATTTTTGTCCTGACTCCTCTATTTGACAATGCTATTAGGGCACACGAGATAGGGTTTCCCCTGCTCGTCTAGTCGTTTCGAGATTGTAGATGTTAGGTGATTTGGTTGGGGTTGGGTGATTTTCATAGGTCTTGTTGTATGTGAGAAGTGAAGGTAGAAAAAAGTTCAGAGTTCTAAGTCTGAAACAGTAGTCATTTGTTTGTTCCCTGTGTGGTCAAATTCTGAAGAAAGAAAAGGTTCGGTTTTAAGTCTGAAACTCTGTTTTTTGTAGTAGCTATATGTTTCATATACTGAAGGTAGTTTGTTCCTTGTCTAGTCAAATTCTAAAGAAAGGAAAAGTGTGGTCACTCTATTTTCTGAGTACTGACATCCATGTAGTAGCTATGTAATGAAGGTATTTATGTTTATTGGCAGCAAGAAATTTAAATCAAGCTTGTTCTTTTTCAACTGTTCAACTGATGCCATGAAACTAAACTGACAGTAGTTGGAAACTCTATTTTTTGAGTTGGAAACTGTGCTATATCTGCTACTACGTCTGCACTATGTAAAACAAGTTCAGTTATAAGTAACTGAATTCAGTAAAATCTACAATTGCATCTGCTACCACATCTACATCTGCATCATTGGTAACATCTGCTACTACATCTACATCCGAAACAAACTGACAGTAGTCGAGTTCCAACTGATGCCAAAGTTTCTTTGCTACTATATCCTCTACTTTTGGGAGAACGGTTAGTTCCATATTGTTGCTTACTTTCCTGTTTTTTTAGTATCCACATAACCAGCGGAATTTGCTTACTTCCCTATTTTTCTAATCAATCCACCATCCGCCCCTGCTACTGGAACTCCCTTGAGGATTGGCTATGGCAGAATTGCTCCCAACAGCTGAAACCGAAGCAAAAATAGAGATTTTTCCAGCCATGCCGATCTCCAGACAAACGAAACTCAAATCGGAGCAGCTACCTATCCTCAGAAAGAGATGCGAGCAAGGGTGGGGTTCCCTATAGATCGCCCCGGATCAGGTTCTCCCTCACCTTGGATGGCAGATTTGAACGGCGGCGTCTGCTACAGCGAACTGATGGGCAGCTGAAGGACGACGAATTTGAACGGCGGCAGCCTCTACGGCGAACTGATGGGCAGCTGTACGACAACGGATTTGGACGGCGGCGGCTACTACGGCGGCGTGTGGTGGGCACCTGAACAGTGGCGTGTGGTCTCGGCGGCCGCCGCTACAGCGGCGTGTGGTCTACGGGCTCCTGGGCTAATCCGGGGCTGAGTGTCAATGGCTATGTCATGGGCTAATCCGGGGCCCGTAAGATAAAAGGCACACCCGGGCCTGGGCCCTGGGGGCTTGCGGTGTAGATCCGGGCCGCACCTATGTCTCGCTTATAGCGAGACGTAAGGGAGCGGGAGCAACTAACTTTTTTTTTAACACAGTAAAATCGAAATCACTCACATACACGAGCCCCTATGGACACACGCACGCACATTATACCCTACAAGCACCTTCAAGAGACTGAGCCAACATAGCATCTTGAGATTTTACAAAATCACTCCAGACGCCTCGCAGTCGACGGGAACGTCTCCTCCCACTAAACGAACGTCGCCAGAAGGATGAAATAAATCCTAGAATAATGCGAGCACCAATGTCAAGTCAAGGACCTGAACCCTAGTGGGCTAGGATACCATTGTCCTACTAATCATCTGACCACAGGTTGGTTCGCAGGATCAACTAGCTAAGGGGTGCCCCTTGCGGGAGCCTTTCGAGGATCACTTTTAGTGGGATGAGAGCGCGTCACTTGGTGCGGTCTCAGCCGCCACCACATGTCGCGTCCTGGGCACTTCCTCAAAAAAAATTAATTCTTTTAATGTGTTTTCGGGTTTTACATGGGATTTGTTTTGCCTTTTTGGCTTTTGCTTGGTTTTCCCTTGGTTTCGGACAAAACAAAGTTTAAAACAATTACGCAAAAAACGTGTTTTTTTCTTCCACGAGAGGCATAATTTTGCTTCTCGTGAAGGCACAGACTTGCTTCTGCGATCTATGCCCCTCAAAAAGAGAAAAAAAATGTGTTTTTTTCATTCTTGAAAGGCACAAATTTGCTTCTCATGGAGGCACGGGTTTGCTTTTGTGAAAAGCATAATTGTGTCTTGGAAAGGGAATATTTTTTTTCTTTCGTGAGAGGCATCGATTTGCTTCTCGTGCAGGTACAGATTTGCTTTCACGAGTGGCACAGTTATGCCTCACGAAAAAGGAAAAAACACATTTTTTTTTCTTCCATGGAAGGCATAGATTTACTTTGTGTGGAGGCACATATTTGGTCCTTGTGCAAGCACAGGTTTGCTTCCACGAGTGGCACAACTGTGCCTCACAAAAAAGGAAAAAACCACATTTTTTTTCTTGTTCCATGAGAGGCATAGATTTATTTTGTGTGGAGGCATAGATTTGCTTCCGCGAAAGGCACAGATGTGTCTCTCGAAAAGGGAAAAAAGTGAGGGGGGGGGGGGGGGTTATGCTTCCGGCTCGGGTTTCTTTCTTTCAATTTTTTGTGAAAAAAACTTCGTCAAAATCTATTAACATGTGATCTAGTTTCGAAGATCTTAACGCGAAAAATCTAACGATGAAAACAGCTCGTGATTTAGATGCACAGTTAAAAGATAAAATATTTTGAATAAACGAATACAGAAAAAAGAAAACTCTGATTTTGCAATAATTGGCGCACGTGCAGTGCGCTGTTTGTCATAACCTGAAAAGTGGGAATGACCTTTGCCACATGTACCCTTATTACTGATTTGTAGTGAAGCCTCACGTCAAGGGGAGCACCACATGCGCCAGCCCAGGCGCGAGGGAGGCCACGACCTCGTTTCTTTGTTTCTTTTTTCACCTTTTTGTTTTTTTCTCCTTTTTCGTTCCTTCATACTTTCAAATATACTAAATAAATGTACTACAAAATTTACTTTATATATAACATTTGAAAAAAAATGTTAACCAAGTTTTTGAAAAAATGTTAAATGTATATAGAGAAAAGGTTTCTGTATATGGAAAATGTATAGAAATATATACAATTTGTGTGAAAATTGATAATGTATTTAAAAAATGTTAATCAAGTGTTTGAAAAATGTTAAACAAGATTTTGTAAAATTTCAATCAAGCATTTGGAAAATGTTACTATGTACAGAAAATATTTAACATTTATTCAAAAATATTTAACATATATTTGAAAAATGTTAAATGTGTATAGAAAAATGTTAACAATATGTTAAAAAGTAGTTAATCTTGTATTGTAGTCATAAAATGTTAAACTTGGATTTGTAAATTGTTAATCATGCATTTGAAAAATGTTAAATGTATATAGAAAATGTTGACCATGTATTAATTTTTTTAATCTTGAATTTAAAAAAATGTTAATCAAGCATTTGAAAAATATTAAATGTTTATAGAAATAAATATTTACCATGCATTAACAATGTTAATCTTGTATTTGAAAAATGTTAATCAAGCATTTGTAATTTTGGAGTGAAAGTAATTCGAGGTGACAATACAATAGTTGTAACCTGCAGGGGGGCTATGGTGGTGGCGTGCGTGGCACGAAGTCTATCTAGAGTAGAACGTGTCCTTACGTGGCTCCACCCAGAAGTATTCAGATAATACTATGTTGTTGCATAGGTTGCATTAGAAAAACATACCAATGGGAATTCCTGACTCCCTGAGAACGCCTTACACATCTGTCAGTTCATTTGTCACTTTTCCTACTATTTTTATTTTTTTTTATATTATTACTTGAAGTCCACACTTCAGCAAAACCAATATTCATTCTCAGCCCTCACTTTGCTTTCATAAGTCACTACGAGAAACAAAAAAACCCATTTTTCATGTGCTTCCTGTGGATCGATACTCTTATTTAAAAAAATCTACAACTAAATCATGTGCACTTGTAGGCCATCACCCAGGAAGGTGGATCCACCGCATGACGGTCTTGGTTCACCCGTCATGGACATGTGCCGACTGTAGCGACCGCGTGCCCTCGCTCCACACGCCATCAACCTGCCGACTGACTGTAGCGATCGCGCGCCCTCGGTCCACCCGTCGTTGACCTACGAGTCGGGTCGCCAGGGTACGAGCCACCCAGGTAGATCGGACGACTCGCATCGGCCCCGAGAGCCTCCCGCCGCCATCTGGCAATGGACGGTTGGGAGGCTCTCTTCGCCCTCGACGAGCCCAGGAAAGCGGGTACTCCACCATCCTTTATGGAAGTAATATGTTACTTCGTCTCTCCCAACGCGAGTGCCTTCCGATTCCAAGCCTTGCGCCGCCTAATTTTTTCCCATCTCGCTTCTCGGCGTGCGCCGAGGAGTGAAACAACATGTCTCTGAAATCCCACCTCTTGTGGTCCGGGACGAGAGAGTGGCGATCAAGTTTTTGGGGATCGCTTCCGCATAACTGCTGGATTTTCTTCATCGTGGCTGTTGGAAGGGAGAGAGAGGATTTGGTGGAATAGTTCGTTGTATTGCTTGAGCCTCGTGGGCATATATATAGGAGTATATGATCTATTTGGAGTACAAGGCAAGCAGAATATTTCCTAGTCTAACCTATGTTCCCTAATACAATCACGTTACTCAACATCCCCCCGCAGTCACAACGGTAGCGACGCAGAAGGTGAGACTGGAGAAGAATCCGAAGGCAAGCCGACGGACACCCCCCCACAGTCGTAACGGTCGACGCATCGTGGAGTCGTGGCTGGAGTGGAAACCAACGAGGTTGCTCAAGCAGGCGGTAGCCCTTTTGTGCCGTTTGTCGATGTAGCCAAGAGCATATGGTGGTGTAACCGTGGTCGAGGTAGCCGTGCGAAGAATGCTGTCGGTGTCAAAACCGGCGGATCTCGGGTAGGGGGTCCCGAACTGTGCGTCTAGGCGGATGGTAACAGGAGACAAGGGACACGATGTTTTTACCCAGGTTCGGGCCCTCTCGATGGAGGTAATACCCTACTCCCGCTTGATTAATATTGATGATATGGGTAGTACAAGAGTAGATCTACCACGAGATCGAGAGGCTAAACCCTAGAAGCTAGCCTATGGTATGATTGTTGTTCGTCCTACGGACTAAAACCCTTTGGTTTATATAGACACCGAATAGGGTTAGGGTTACAGAGTCGGTTACAATGGTAGGAGATCTACATATCCGATCGCCAAGCTTGCCTTCCACGCCAAGGAAAGTCCCATCCGGACACGGGACGAAGTCTTCAATCTTGTATCTTCATAGTCTAGGAGTCGGCCGAAGATGATAGTTCGCTATCCGGACACCCCTAGTCCAGACTCCTCGGTAGTCCCCTGAACCAAAGCTTCAATGACGACGAGTCCGGCGCATATTGTCTTCGGCATTGCAAGGCGGGTTCCTCCTCGAATACTTCATAGAAGGTTTTGAACACAAGGATAGTGTCCGCTCGCAAAACAAATTCCACATACCACCGTAGAGAGAATAACTTTTTGCACAGATCTGCCGACGTATTCAGCGGCGTGACATCGCACTACAGCCGAGCCTTTATACGAATCGTTTTTCTTGTCCCACCTCGGTAGCGTTTAGCGAGGCGGTTTCTTGACACGCCTTATCAAAACGTAGATCGTGCCCCTTATTCCGGGATTCTCATCAATACGGACGTCGGTAACCCAACCGTGCCCGTTGGCACGCCTCCTCTATCGGCGAGTCGGTCGACCACGGGAGGGCTCTTGGTATTCAACCTCTTTATAATGAGACCAAGGCCCCCTTCTTTTTTACACTCTCCATCGAGGGCACCAAATGGGTGGCGCTTCCGCCTTCCGCTCAGTCCACCACGGTGGCTGGCGTCATGGGTCAACAAGGGGCTCGACTGGGGCCGCCCAAGGACGTTCCTGTTGCGAGGCCGATTCGAGACCTCAAAGGAAAAGAGATCAATCTGGTTGTAGTGGCGCAGGTTATGTTGATTCGGCGCCTTCTGCCTTGCCAACGTCGCCCCCTCCGTCTGTGGGAATTTAATCCGAAGGGACCACGAGTTCTCCAACATTTTATGGGTACGACACCCATGGAGATGTATAAACTGTTCTTCGGATCACAAGAGAAGTGTCCGGAACTGACTGAGGATGCAGGACTAAGATGCAATCGCCCAGATGCTCAAGTAAGTAGTCCTGTACCCGGACAGGCTGTCCGTTCATTTATCATAAACTTGCCCTTAAAGGCGCTGTTTTTGAACAGGAGTGGATAGCGAAGGCAAAGTTGATAAGGTGTCGGCTCCTCCTGGAGGCCACGCCGGATCCCATCTTGACCAAGATGTTAAAGGCCGCGCCTTTTGAAGAAGGCGAAGGGGGAGGGGAAGCAAGCGCCTCCACGAAGGAGGCTTTCAAGGAAGGAGAGATCAAAGTCCCCCTCCAAGGAGAGAAGAGGACCGCCTGGAAGATCCGAGGTCAAGGCCTCAAAGAGGGAAAGAAATCTTCGTCAGAGAGTCCGGCTACTGGAAGTACCCCAGCCGCACAATTTCCCAAGGGATCAGCCTCCAATGAGCCGTAAGTAAAAAGAAGGGTTACGTAAATAAAGAACATCCTCAGATTTATTTTCAAGGTAACCAAATTGTACCTTGTAGTTCGGATCTCAGCCCTTCTCAGCAGAGCTCGTCTTCGGGGGATCTTCTTCCGGAGATGATGGAGAGCGAAACGCCTCCACCTGTCGCACCTTCATGCGAGGCGGACGACCATGAGGTGTCGTCATGGAGGGTTTCTCCGGGTCCGGCGGGGCCGGAGGGTCCGGCGCCGGCTGGCGTGCGGTCGGAGGAGCTGAAGGATCTGCTGGGGCGAGCGGCCATCACAGAAGATCACCGTGCGCTAATGGGTGCGGTGATTGAAAGAATTGCGTCCGCCGAGAGCGGATTGCATGAAGCCGTCAGAAGCTTGCTGACGGGGTTCGAGGTACGCAAAAATGATGTACCTTCGGCGATTATGCATATAGAATGCGCCAGATAGATAGTAGCCTCGAGACTCGGTATGTTGTCAAAATTGACAGCGTGTCGAGGATCATAATCTCGATTATAACATATCGCCGCTCTAAATAGGTGGCGGGCGTCCGTGCTGATCGGATGATGAATTTGCCGAACTAAAGCGGCAACTTGACGAGGCGGATGCAGACATCGCGCTGGTCAACAAACGGTTTGACGAGTCACAAGGTATGCGACTTATCTGCGGACACTTGGTAAGGTAGCATGACTCCCGTGCCTTACTACTTGTATGCTTAATGCAGGTGGTGCCGCTGCTGTGGAGGAGCTGCGGGCGGAACTCGCCCGAGCTAAAGAGCAAGCCAGAAATAGTAATGTGACCGCTTTAAGGGCGGCCGAAGAGCTAAAAGCCGAACGGGCTGCTCATCGCCGAAGCAAAGAGGAAATGGCCGATATGGCCATGAAGTTGAAGAATGCTACCGACCGCTGCGGGGTTCTTGAAAAAGAACGTCAAGCGGAGCAAGAGGAGTTAAAAAAGGCCACCACCGGAGCCAAGGATGCCCGCTCCGCAATGAGAGCTGCAAAGGAAGAGTTGCGTCAGGCTGTGGATGTCGCTGTTGGAAGGCCTTTTCTGCTGCGGAGGAAATATACGGATCCAAAGTATGCTCAGTTTAACAAGTTGTGGAGTTCGGAGGATGCTTATCTGGACTTAGCGGCGCTGCGGACGCGGTTGAGCACTTCTGAGGCCACAAGGGGCACAGAAGGGAAGAGCTATATTGATCGCAATTCCATAGTCCGGAGCGTCCTCTTCCGTTGTCCGATCGGTTGGCCGAATGGGCCGAACTGAATCGATTATCCGGACTTGCCATGAAGCATGTCCTTACTCATTTGTGGCCAGGCGGACCCCAGGCGAAGAGTTATTTTGGCTTAGTGCAGCAGTTCCTTGGTGCGGTACCGCGTATCGACGCAATGAGGCGATCGACATGCATAGAGGGAGCGCGGATGGCTCTTGCCCGTGTCAAGACATACTGGGCGGAGATGAAGGCCACCGATGTTGCATCCCAAGACTCGGACAGAAGCCGAGTACCTGCCGAGCACTATTTTGAGGAAGTTCTTCCGGGCGCTCGTTTAATAGAGGCGCAGTGCTCGAAGGATGTTATGTTAGAATGACATGTATAATTTTATGAAACAACGTTTTAGTTTAATGTAAGAGCTTTTTATACTTGTGCCTTTAAGTAGTAAACTACCTCCTGTGCGGCCGTTGATGTATATATGTATATAACCTGAAAGATGGCAGTCTTCGGCTTCAGCCCCCACGCACATAGTGCGGGGGTGTTTGCAAAGAAGTCGCGCTTTTCACACTTAATCCAACGTCTTGGTCCTGTAAAGGAGGTGGTAGCATAGCAAACTAGGCAACCGGACTATAATGCTTTATCACTTTCACTTAGCCATAGGGGTTCGAGGATGGGGCTACTATATAGCCCCTGGGGGCACCGCACTCTCCCGAAGTTGGGGTGCGTATGTGCCTGACCGAAAAACGATCCTTCGTTAATGCGGAGGAATTCTAAACATTCCGGTGAGTCATCGAGTGGTTGACCAGTCTCTCGCTATATCATGACGATCAGTTTTGGCTTTCTCTCATCGAGGTGCTCGCCCGGCGAACCGGGCACAATCGCGATAGTTCTCCCGGTGCCGCGTTAGCTGATAGAACGGAACGTAAGGCAGCAAAACACGAGAGCAGGCAAACCCAACATTTGACCAAAGACATGATTCGAGCTGATGCATATAAGGCCTAACTCGAGACGCCGAACACTCCCTAAGGTATTCGGTCTTTATAAAAGCAGGCAGAATAATGCCCTAAGCCCCGTGTCCGTGCGTGCAACAATGCAGTGCGGCCGATGCTAAAGCGCCACCTCCTCCTCGGTTATAGCTTAGGAACCGGGGATGTGTATCAACAAGAGACAGTAAAAAGGTTTACGCAGGTCTTAATCTGAAAAGAATCCTTGCAACGGGTCCCTACTTGCACGCGCTGCCGTGTCTCCGCAGCCGTATCTCGACAGGTGTAGCACGTTGTTCATCTGTAAGAGAGAGGAACTTAGTTGAAAAGAAAAAGGATCATGCAAAAAATGTACTTTATATGAAATAAACAGAGTATGGTTCAAAAAGTAAAGAAAATTGAGCTTTATTGTCTCTTGTTGTACATGCGTGCAGCCCCTTGTACGGGGGTATGCCGCTAGTAGGCGCCGGACTCGTCTAGCCGTGTCCGGGTTCGAATTACCTATTCAGGTGCTTTGGTTAGCGGAGCCGGATTGATGTGGGGCTGTCAAGGCAGCATTGCATTCTTCCGTGCTCGAGTAACACTTAATACTCCCTTTTAATGAGATGATGCCGCGTGGACCGGGCATTTTAAGTGTAAGAGATGCATAATACGGTATTGCGTTAAAGCGGGCGAAAGCTTCACGCCCCAGTAGTGCTTGATAGCTACTTTCGAATGGGGCGATGTGGAAGGTCAACCTTTCGCGGCGGAAGTTGTCGGATGAGCCGAACACAACTTCTAACAGTAGGGAGCCCGTGCAATGGGCATATAGTCCTGGCATTACCCCTTTAAAGGAGGTGTTCCTATGGCAAATTTTGGTTGGGTCTATCCCCATCCTGCGGATTGTGTCCTGATATATCAGGTTTATGTCACTGCCGCCGTCCATGAGGACTTGTGTAAATTGGAATCCGTTAATTATGGGATCCAATATCAAGGCAGTCCATCCTGCGTTCCGGATACTTTCGGAGTAGTCCTGATGGTCGAAGGTGATTGGTTTTGACAATCAGTGTTGGTACTCCACTAGGGTAGTCTGTGCGGCGCGTAGTTTAGTGGGCGCCGTGCTGTTTTTCCCTTTTATCACGTGAAGTGAGTTAACTGTTTTAACCTCTTGTGGGAAATTCTTTTGTTTTCCGGGGCTCTGCTTGTGGTGCTCGTCATCATCCTCACTTGGTGTCGAGCCCCTTGTGTTCGGCGTTGAGTCTGCCGGACTGCTTGAAGACCCAACAATCTCTGTGGGTATGGTTTGCAGGCCTCCCGGGAGTACTGTGGATTTGACATATCTTGTCCAAGATTTTGTTTAAGTTGGATATCTCATCGTTGTTGTCCTTAAGGAGCAGTTTTTTATTGTTCTGCTGTGAGCTTTTGAATCCGGCGTTGACTGCCGCGCTCTTTGGACCGTCCCCCTTAATCCGGCATTGGTCCTTGTTGTGTCGTGGTTTCCCATTCCCATCCCTGACTTCGGATGTACTTGGGTCACTGGTACTACATCTTGCTAGCCAGCTATCCTCTCCCGCGCAAAAGCGGGTCATGAGGCTTTTTAGTGCGGCCATTGTTCTCGGCTTTTCTTGGACGAGGTGTCTAGCGAGCCATTCTTCTCGGACGTTGTGTTTGAAGGCTGCTAAGGCTTCGGCGTCCGGACAGTCGACTATTTGGTTCTTTTGGTAAGGAACCTGTTCTGAATTTCCGGCTGACTCTCGGGCTGTTGAGTTATGTGACTTAGATCGTCTCGCATCCGGAGGGCGGACATAGGCCCCCTAAAATTTGTTCGAATGCATCCTCGAGCTCTTCCCAACTTCCAATGGTGTTTTGGGAAGGCTTTTAAGCCAATGCCGAGCTGGCCCTTTGAGCTTGAGGGGTAGGTACTTTATGGCGTGGAGATCATCTCCTCTAGCCATGTGTATGTGGAGGATGTAATCCTTAATCCAGACTCCAGGGTCTGTTGTTCCGTCATATGCCTCTATGTTTACGGGTTTGAATCCCGCTGGGAATTCGTGATCCAGCACCTCATCGGTGAAACATAGGGGGTGTGCGGCACCCCTATATTTGGGTGTGCCGTGATGTTCGGATATTTGGCTTGTTGCATTGCTTTGAAGAGCTTGCTTTCTCGGCCCATAGATGGACCTAACTGGGCCGTCTTTTTGATGTGAATCCTTATGTGGATCGCGTACCGGCTTGTGTGCGGCGCCATTTGCCGCTCTCTGTTTGCCGTGGGGTCGTCCATCCGACCGGGTGGCCTTCTTGTTCTTTGATTGTGGGGTTTCTCGGCCTCCTCATCGAATTCAGGCGAGTAGTTTTCTCTTTGGGTAGCTCTTTGTTCGGCGACTGTCGCCGTACTTGTCTGCGATGTTGAGTACTTTGCTCCATCTGATTTTGAGTGCATCTTCCGCTGTTTTGAGCTTCCTTACGCTTTTTTCAGGCGCAGCGATGGCGGCGAGCCTTTTGTGGAGGTTCTTCTGCTCCAACAATTTTTCCGGCGTGAGATCGTCCGGACTGTTATCTTCGCCGGGAACGGGTTGTTCATCCAAGTTGTCTTGTTCGGACGGTTGCTCGGTAGTATGTTCGTCGTCCACCGGTTCGCCCTGCTCTATGGCTGGGTTTTTGTCGAGGCGGGACTTGGTGCGGCGTTTACGTTGCCGTTTTGACTGCTTTTTGAGGGATTTATCCTTCGTAGTGTCCCGTTGTTCCTCGTCGTTACTTCCTTTAGGTGTGTCCACCATGTATACATCATGGGATGAGGTGGTTGTCCAGTATCCTATAGGTGCTGGTTCATGGTTGTCTCCTTCATCGTCGTCCATACCGTCGATGTCTTCAGAGTCGAAATCGAGCACGTCGTTTAAGCTTTCGGCGGTGGCTACAAAGTGGGTGGTGGTTGGGCTTGAATTTCGCCGTCTGCGCGTCCCAACCTTCGACCGTAGTCCGCCGGGCTCTCCGGATAAGAGAGAGACTTTAGTGAATTCAGGATGTCGCCAAAGGGCGAGTCTTTGAAAGATGTCGCGCAGATGAACTCCATGACCGGCGCCCAATCGGATTCGATTAGCGGGCGCGGAGGTTGAGTCCGGAGAGAGTCCGCACCTTGAGTCACGGTCTTCGCAAAGCGATAGGGATGGAGTTCGGCTCAATCGCCGTTGAGATCGTAGCCCCGAGGCGGTGTCCAACCAGTCGTCCTCGATTGGGGAACGGCCCGGATTAAGGGTCGGGCGGCATCGTGCGGCCTCGTGGAACCTGCTCGGGCGGCGAGCTAGATCGTACCCATCGAGACAAAGGCGGCACGCTCGGCTGTGGCTCGAATCCGTCGAAGATCAGGTCTCTGCGGACATCGGCCATATAGTTCAAACTTCCAAATCTGACTGATGGCGGGGTGTAGCTTCGATCTGCTCCGGATGGCCAGCGAATTGCCCGATGCAAAGCCGCCGAATCTGAAGATCTGTCCGGGGAGAAAATTCTCACCCTGGACTGCGTCGTTGTTGATGATCGAAGGAGCCATCGGGCCTATCGGTGACGACACAGAGGAACTCTCAATGAAAGCACCAATGTCGGTGTCAAAACCGGCGGATCTCGGTAGGGGTCCCGAGGCTATGCGTCTAGGCGGATGGTAACAGGAGACAAGGGACACGATGTTTTTACCCAGGTTTGGGCCCTCTCGATGGAGGTAATACCCTACTCCTGCTTGATTAATATTGATGATATGGGTAGTACAAGAGTAGATCTACCACGAGATCAGAGAGGCTAAACCCTAGAAGCTAGCCTATGGTATGATTGTTGTTCTGTCCTATGGACTAAAACCCTTCGGTTTATATAGACACCGAATAGGGTTAGGGTTACACAAAGTCGGTTACAATGGTAGGAGATCTACATATCCGTATCGCCAAGCTTGCCTTCCACGCCAAGGAAAGTCCTATCCGGACACGGGACGAAGTCTTCAATCTTGTATCTTCATAGTCTAGGAGTCCGGCCGAAGATGATAGTTCGGCTATCCGGACACCCCCTAGTCCAGGACTCCCTCAAATGCCGTGGTCGATGTCGAGTCGAGGTGCCTGGTGTCGAGGAAGTCGCCGTGGAGCCGCGGGCGCAAGAGGGCGCCGAGTTAGTATGGGCGCAGTGGTGTCGAAGTAGTGTGCGCCGGGAAGAAAATGTTGTTGACGACGCGTCGCGGGCGGTTTGCCAAGCCCGGGACACATCATGGGCGAAGGCATGCACCGTGTTGCCAGCACGGGCATGCGAGACGGACGAAGCGAAGTTTTACGGTTACCACCAGGCTTGCCAGCCCGGGACACGTCGTGGATGAAGGCACGCATCGGTGTTGCCAGCACTGGGCATGCGTAGACGAGGGACCTGCACAAGCTGTACGCCATGTCGGAGAAGTCGGAGGGGCCAGCAGAGAAGAACTCAATGACGATTGCGGCGTCCATCGCCGCGGAACCGATGTCACCAACGGTGGTCGGAGTAAACGAAGTGGTCGGGGAGATGACGGCGACGATGGCGACGGGCTGGTGCTTCGACGAAGACGAAGTGGGTGGACGGGCGGCGGCGGCTACGAAGGTAGCGGCGGCGGTGGCCAAAGAAGAGCGGCGGCGGCCTGACGGCGGCGACGGCGGCTAGGTTGGAGTACGGCGGCGGTGCTCGAAGTAGGCGAAGAACCCTGATAGTGTGACGAAGACCGGCACGGACGATGGCGTTCCCGCGCCAAGGGAGACGGGCGGGCGATACCACGGAGGTCGACGCGGTGACAGCAGAGTGGACCATGGACGCGGGCGCCACGCCCGGGGGCGACGCAGCGATGGCAGCGGGTCGGGCGACGGCAGAAGACCTCGGGCGGCGGCGGGACCGCGGGCCGTGACGCGCTGCCCAAAGGGGTGACGACCGCGGTTCGCGAAGTCGGTGCAGCCGCGGGGACGGCCTCGGGGCGGCGGCGGGTTGTGACACCCTCGATTCAATCGTACACTAATCATGCACGCAAATGTGTACGATCAAGATCAAGGACTCACGGGAAGATATCACAACACAACTCTAGACACAAATTAAAATAATACAAGCTTTATATTACAAGCCAGGGGCCTCGAGGGCTCGAATACATAAGCTCGAATACACAAGAGTCAGCAGAAGCAACCATATCTGAGTACAGACATGAGTTAGACAAGTTTGCCTTAAGAAGGCTAGCACAAAAGCAGCAACGATCGAAAAGGCATGGCCTCCTGCTTGGGAGCCTCCTAACTACTCCTGGTCGTCGGCGGCCTCCACGTAGTAGTAGGTACCCTCGGGGTAGTAGTAGTCGCCGGTGGTGTCGTCTGGACACCGGGCTCCACCATCTGGTTGCGACAACCAGAAAGAAGAAAGAAGGGGGAAAAGGGGAAGCAAAGCAACCGTGAGTACTCATCCAAAGTACTCGCAAGCAAGGATCTACATTACATATGCAACATTATCAAAGGAAGGCTGTATATGTGGACTGGCTGCAGAAATGCGAGAATAGAGAGAAGGCCTAGTCCTATCGAAGACTAGCATCTTCGAAACCACCATCTTGCAAAGAACCGGAAGGAGTAGAGTAGCATAAAGTAAAGTAGTAGTAGTGCTATCAACCTCGGCCGGAGATCCTTTCTCGACTCCTCGTGAGAAATAAATCCCGAGCCATACTATCCGATTATCATCACAATCCAGTTCTCATCACCATCCAATTCTCATCACAAGTATCCGATTCTAGTTGTATCGATCGGGATACAACTCCAAGTGTCCGTATCAGTGGGGACGGGCTATCGATAGATGTTTTCTTCCCTGCAGGGTGCACCAACTTACCCACCACGCCGATTAACTCCGCCGGACACACTTTCTGGGTCATGCCCGGCCTCGCCAAACAATACGCCGCAACCCGACCTAGGCTTAATAGAGAAGCCAGACGCGGACTAAACCTATGCCCCCAGGGTCATGGGCCATCTCCCGGGAACTCCCCGCGACGCTGCGACGCGGCGGTGAGCAGACCTAGCTACCTCCTTCAACAAGGCGGGTGCTTACGCAGTCCAACCCGACGCGTCTGCTGCTTCGATCACGACGTCTATTAAGCTTCGGCTGATGTATATACGACGCAGAACGCCCATACTATGCCCACGTGATGGTTAGTGCTATCGGGCCGAGGCCCTCGGATCAAATATCCAAATCGTAGTGGATTAGGAACGCGCGGTAACAAACAGAGACTCACGAAAGATGTGACCCCGTTGCCCCGTCTCGAGGACTTGCGGCAAGGGCTAGGAATGCCCGGCCATGCCTCGTAATTATCTCGCGGGCACCCTCCAGGTCAACCCGACTCCACATCACTCGCACTTAAGCTCGCGCGGGTACCCCTCAGGGCCGACCCATCTTTCCAAGTAACAGTGGTAAAGTACAAATATCCGTGTGTCCAAACATCAAGGGGAAAACCCGAGGAATCACCCCCGATGAATTCCACTAGATGTAATCATCAAGGTGAACGTAAGAGGAATCACCCCCGAGGTTCACACTTGAGGGGTTGCACGACAGAGTCGTATCGGAAGTGGTTAAGGAGGAAATCACCCTCGATGACCATGACCGAATGACTACACTAAAGGGTTAACATCGAAGTCTTTGAGGTTCGCCCTCGGTACTCGATAGTAACCCAGTAGTGTCGAGCAACTAAGGGGGAAGTGATGTGCGATGCCGGGGCCTGGTCATCGGTCCTGTTGATCGGTCTTCGATGATGAAGCGAGGCAACAAGGACAAGGTGGGGGTCGCGATCACTAACCAACCTATACTAAGCAGTTTAGGATAAGGTAAGGTAACAATAAGGTGTTACAAAAGTAGGCTATGCATCGTAATAGGAGCAAACAATAACAATAGCAAAATCTAATGCACGCATGAGAGAATGGAATGGGCGATATCGGGATGATCAAAGGGGGCTTGCTGGTTGCTCACGGCAAGGAGGGGTCGTCGTCGGCGTAGTCGATCACAGGTAGCATCGGTCTCGGGTCTACCGGGAGAAGAGGGAGAAGAAACAGTAAATATAAAGCAAACATAGCATCACAAAGCGTAGCGTGGCAATATCTTTGTGCGGGAGTGACCTAACGATGGCTACACGATAAAGGTTAAGGGGAGGAATCAACCGTGAATGTTTTCCCGGTTCCAGGCCTGTGTCAAACAGATGACCGGAGGGGGAATGTCCCATGTTCAGCATGCTAGGGGCATGTGACAGATGAACGGACCACGTATTCGGATTCGTTGGATTTTTATGAGCAACTTTCATGTAGAAAACATTTTCATTCGAGTTACGGTTTATTTTCTATGAATTTTCAAAGATTAAAACAATTTCTGGAATTATTTAAATTAACAGAAAAGGAAACATGACGTCAGCATTACGTGGGATGACTTCAAAGATCAATGACTCATCGCCCAGTCAAACTGACGATGGGTCCCACCGCGAGACAGAGGCCTTAATGAGTTTATTTTAATTAAACAAGGTTAATTAAGTGCGTGGGCCCGGGTGTCGTGGTGCTTAGGTTAATTAAACATTTTAAATTGCTTTGAAGTTAAGTAGCGAGTGGGGCCCTTTGTCATTGACAAGGATGCCCGGTCGGCAAAGTTGATCGAGTCAACTTAGTCAATAGGGCTCATGGGGCCGGCTGGCATGACCCGGTGGCCCAGTGTGCGGCTTAGCGGTGGTGCCTGAGCTAGCTCCGGCGACCAAATCCATGGCGGAGGGCGCGACCGTGCGTCGGGATTCGCCGTCCGGCGGCCAAAATGGCCGTGGGCGGGCGCGTTCGAACGGGGAGAAGATGCCGCGTCCAACCGGGGTGGTTACGAGGCCAGAGCTGGATGGAGGTGACGGCGGCGAGCACCACAGCGGACGCCGAACTTCGGGCATCGTCGGGTACGGCGCTGCATGGCACGGGAAGGCGCGCTAGGCGTCTCGTTGGACTCGCACGAGCTCGGACGCGAGCTCGGCCTACGGTGGTCACGGCGGCGAGCTCGTCTACAGCGACAAGTACGGCCATGACGTGGTTGGCGGCTAAAAGCGCGGGGATGAGCAGGGAGTGAGGGGAGAAGGAGAGGAGCTCACAGCGCTCCTGCAGATGTGCAAAGCAGGCTCGAGGGAGAGCTCGCCGGAGCGAATCGACGGCGTGGTCGTGCGTTGGCCGTAGATGAGGAAGATGAAGAAAGCGGCAGCAGTGGCGCTCTGTGTCCCAATCGGTGTAGAGGAAGAAGAGGCCGACCACGACGGGGCTCCCGGACTTGTCGGAGCAGCGGACGGGCGACGGTGGCCGCGGGATCGACGCGGCGACGGCGGCGGGCGTGCTCGGGTCAGAGAGAGGGGAATGCTCGAGGGGGATCTGAAGGGGAGTGGGAGAGGCGGAGGTGAGTGGGGGTAGCTGGGGAGGAGGCCGAGGCGTCGAGGGGGGGGCACGGAGGCCTTATCCTCTTGCGGAGGCGTCGACGGCGAGGTGGTTCGGCGGCGACGGGCGCGCTCTGCCTCGCCCGGTCGGAGGAACAGGAGGGAGGCGCGCCGGGAGCTGGGCCGGCCAGTGGGTGAGGTGGGTCGGCTCACTGGGATGGGCCGAAGCCAAGGGAGGCCAGGCCTCCCACCCCTTCTTGTTTCCTTTTTTTTTTTTTCTTTTTCCAAAGAGCATTTTGCCTTTTCCTTTTAGCCATTAATGACTTTGCAAAAATATGCCATTGGCCAAAACAGTTTCATAGAATTATTGTGCACCGCCACAAAAAGGTTGGGAGGCTTTTGGAGTAGTTGCCAATTTTATAAATTAAAAAGGGCATTTAATTTATTGCTTAGGTCACTGTTTTAAGTAGTTTAGGCCACTTAACCCTTTGCAAAAATGTTGGTTCACCACCAATATTAGTTGTGGAATATTTGGCACATGATGAACATTTTTGTTTTCATGTTTGAGAAATTTTGAATTTCCCTCATAATTAGAATTTGAATTTGACTTTGATTTTTCATCAAGTGATAATTAGCTCAGTAAGCATGGTGACCTGGCACCATTAACAGGGGATTACTGTAGCATGACACTGAGGGTGTTACAAATCTCCTCCACTACAAGAAATCTCGTCCCGAGATTTAAGTGGGGAAGAAAAGAGTAACTTCGAGAGAACTGACCCTTATAGGTTTAATTGTCTGGTGAACAATGCAGGTAATGTGACAGAAGTATCTCTCAAGTTGAAATTTAAGAATAACGTCGAGAGCAAAATATGAAGGTACAATAAGAAGTTTCAAGCGGATGAACAAACGATCGATACCTGAACAAAGTGTGAGAAGGGGTTCAGAGCATCAAGAATAGATCATCCCTTGGGGGGTGGCTTGTGACATGATACGAAGCCAATGCAAGAATATTTTGGAATCAAAGATATACAGGAGAGTCATTCGATCGTGTGGAACTATGGGTTATGGGCCCACCATGTGGGTTAAAAGCAGGAAGGCGCTAAAATTTTGCACAGCCATGATAGCAAGGCAGGTCAGAGGATAGCCTGCCAATTATGTTGGCAACAACGTTGGTACCAAGGGCGAGGGACGAAGAGAACCATTTTCCTGCTCGTAAGACGAGGCGGACCAATAGGCAAAGTTCTCATCCATCGGCGGCTACCAGAATGTCATCAACAATAGTAACAAGGTCTCACTGGCAAGGTTGTACATCGGGGTGTTTTATAAGCAGGGAATTATTCCTGCTTATATCATATAGATCACAAGAAGGTTAAACAAACCAATGGAAAGGAAAAAAGTGGTTATTAGTTTAACCAGACCAGTGGAAAGGAAAAGGTGCTTATACAAAAGTATTAGAGTATATGCTTCCCAAGAACAAACAGAGCATATGATATACATGACAGGACATCAAGTATTAATCCATTTAGTTAATGGGGCCAGGAGAATCATGATGTTTACCCATACAGCGGTGTTTGGATAATTGATCAAGAACAGTTAGCATTGCGCTCCCAATGTTCTTGTTGACGATCGTAGTACCACAGACATGCTTCAGGATATCATTGACATGGTCATCGGGTAAAAGTCAGACTTTAGAATTCACAAAGGATCCCGCGGGAACTGCTAGAATAGTCCGTACAATTTCATCATTGAAGGATGAGGATGTGGCCGATGGGTTCAGCAGCAATCCATCGACAAGTCAAAAGGATGTAATGCCAAGATGATATGAACAAAATTGTGTTGGGGGGAGGCAAGAATGTTGTCGATGATAACCCAAATCATCGAGGGGCACAGATGGTATTTCTCATCATGAATTTGATTGATATCCCGGAGGAGCATCAAAATGTTAACGATAATCATGGCACATTTGTTGAGAGATTTCTTGAAGATGTAATCGATTGGCGACGACATCAAGTCAAAGGAATGATGACGCGAAAGGTTATTCGAACCACGGGTATGACACAAACTTGAAATCAAGCTTATTGTTCAAGGAAAAATGATATTGACGAGGAAGATCGACGTAAGCTTAGCTCGTCGTCGGAAGTTGCTCCGGGAAAAAGGGTCGGGTAGCACAGTTAAAATTAGCTCGATAATGATATAACCGATCAGGAAAGGAATGATGTGATGGAGTATCATTCCAATGAGAATTCACAAGAGGTAGTGCAATGACACAATATCCTCGAGATAACAGGGGGCAATACTCGAGGTAGATCAAGATAGAGGTTGGACAGATGAAATGATCTGCAGCAGACAAGTATTTTAACTTGTCCGGGAAATGGAATCAAGGAGAAAAATATGGTCGAAACCACGATTGCAAAGAATCAATTTAAAGATGCAAGATGAGCTTATACCAAGGGAACATTAGATTATAATAGAAGCTTCCATGATAAGATCTACATCGTGTCTATGGGCATGAACACAAAGTTCAAGCTCGACTCCCACTTCTTCAATGCATAACCTCTCATTTACTTCTCGCTTTTGACAAAGTTGTAGTGTAGAAATTTTTATCCGGCGTAACACCAGTAGAGTATGACCCATAGAAATTTCTGGGTTCACACAAATTAGGGAAAGCATTAGTTCAACCCGTCGGGGCATCTTAGGAACATTTGCAAAAACTTTAGAGGTAATTAACTCAAGTTCGAAAGTAGAGCATGATTGACAAAGCAGAGAATACAATTTACCAAAGGCAATATGTATCAGGGGAAGAGCGCACATGTGACGCCCGGATAATTAGGCTACAGTAATCCCGCATTAATGATGCCTCGTCACCACTGTTACTGTTGATAAACTCGCGTTGATTCAACCCCGCTCAAATTCAAATTCAAATTCAAGTCAAACTTTAAATGTTTTCAATTGTCAAAACAAAAATGTTCGTCATGGGGAAAATAAACCCTAGCTAATTTTGGTGTTGGAGACAACCTTTTATAAAATAATTAAATGTCCTAAAACAGTTAAAACAGGGGCCAAAATATTATCTTAATCGCTTTTGAAATTATAAAAAATTCCAAAGCTTTTCAAATGCCTCCTAAACTTTTCTGGCAGTGCTACATATTGCAATGTCATTTATGGGACTATTTGGTTTTTTATAAAAGTCTTTTAGTGGCTAAAAAAAAAAAAGGCAAGGATAGAAAAGAAGACCCTCAGCCCCGATGGGCCTCGCCCATCCACCCCAACCGCCAGCCCACCCAGTGGCCCGGCAGCTACCTGCATAACCTCCCACCCTGGAACCCTAGAGCCCATCGACACACCCACTCCCCGCACGATCCCTCAATCCTCCACCTCTTCCTCTCACCCTTTAATCTGGATCGGGGCACCCGAGCCCGCCGCCCGCGCGCCCCCCGACCTCGCCTCTCCCCACGGCGGTGACGCCCGTCGCTTGTCGCCGCTTCGCCGTCCCACGCCCGCCAACCGTCACCACCGCGTCCTGACCTCGCCAGGCGCCCTCTCCCTCGTCTGGGCCGCGCTGTCGCTGGCGACCTCGCCTGGTGCCGACTGTCGCCACCTCGCCGGACCACCGCGTCGCCGCCTAGTCCCCACCTCCCCGACGGACGCCTTCCCGACCTCCTCCCCGGCGCCATCGCCGACCGCCGAACTCCCCTAGCAGGGGTGAGAACCCAATCTTCGCTTCCCTCTCCCGTCGTCCAAGACGTCCATTGCCGCGGCAAAGACGCCGGTCTCCCGGTTCCACTATCCCGCCTGTCGTCCCCCGCAGACTTGTCTTGCGGCGCTCTTCTCGCGTGGACGGCGCCGCTCGCGCTGGCCGAGCCACCTGTTCTGCTTCGCCGCGCCTCCCCACCGCCTCCGCCATGCCTCGCTGACGCCCGGTGGTCGGGCGCCCATGATGCCCATTCGGCGGCGCCCGTGTTCTCAGGTTGCTTCTGCTGCGCGCCCGCACCCGGTAGCCCGCCCCGCTAAGGCCCCATGGCCCTATGACACTTTGGGCCCACGGCCCCATAACGTTTTTATATATATAAAAAAACAAAATTTAAATAAATATTAGTAATTAATAATAATTAATAATTAATAATTAAATTTGTTAATTAATTAATTAATTAATCTTGATTATACTAATTAATCATTTAATTAACCTGACTATAATCTACTAATTAAACTAATTAATTTAGTTAGTTAGTTATCGATCAATGACATGTGGGACCCACTGTCAGTTGACGATCAACCACTGTTGACTGCTGACATCAACATGACATCATCTTGATGTCATTAATCTATTTTCGAATTAATTTAAATAATTAATTAAATTCCGAAATTAATAAAATCTTTAGAAAATCATATATTTTAATCCGTAACTTCGGTTAAAATATTTTCAACATGAAAGTTGCTCGAGCAGCGAGGCGAATCCGAATCGCAGCCCGTTCATCCGCCGCGTCCCTAGCATAGTGAACCTGCAACATTTCACCTCGGTTCATCTCGCTGAAAACACGGAACAGGGGATGCTTCAGGATGTTTCCCCCTTCACCGGTATCACCTCATACAGCGTTAGAACACGTCTAGATCGCTTGATGTCTGTTATGCACTTGCTTGCTATGTATTTATTGTTTCTTCCCCTCTTCTTCCGCTGAGACACCGAGACCGACGCCATTGCTACCTAAAGTACGACTACGGTGTTGACGACCCTCTCTCTTGCCCGAGCAACCTGTGCAAGCCCCCCCCTTGATCACCGGATATCGCCTATTCTACTCTATACCGCTTGCATTAGAGTAGTGTAGCATGTTCTTGCTACGTTATACCTATCCTGATGCATAGCCTGTCCTTGTTACTACTGTTGTTACCTTTACCTGCATTCCTACATGCTTAGTATAGGATGCTAGTATTTCCATCTGTGGCCCTACATTCTTGTCCGTCTGCTGTGCTATACTATTGGGCCGAGATCACTCGGGAGGTGATCTCGGGTATATACTATATACTTATACATGATACATGTGGTGACTAAAGACGGGTCGGCTTGTGGAGCACCCGCGAGTGGATCTTTGAGGCGGAGCGACAGGGCAGGTTGAGACTACTTGGGTGAGAGGTGGGACTGGCCCTGGTCGGCGTTCGCGGATACTTAACATGTTTAACGAGATCTTGGTATTTGATCTGAGTCTGGCCATTTGGTCTATACGCACTAACCATCTACGTGGGAGTAGTTATGGGTATCCCGACGTCGTGGTATCACCGGCACTTGCCGTGACGTCGGCCGACCGGCGCGCTGGCGCCGGATTGGACCGAACGCCACTAGGCTAGGTGCTGCTTCGCCGCCCACACAACGTCTTGTGTGTGCTTTCGAGGCGATGGGCCCGGACCCGGCGCTTAGGTTTAGACCGGCGCCCGACCTCTCTGTTGAGCCTAGGCGGGGCTGCGGCGTGTTGATCTTCCTAGGCGGGCATGACCCGAAAAGTGTGTCGGCCAAATGGGATCAAGCGTGTTGGGTTATGTGGTGCACCCTGCAGGAGGTTAATCTATTCAAATAGCCGTGATCTTGATAGCAGGACGACTTGGAGTTGTACCTTGACCTTATGACAACTAGAACCGGATACTTAATAAACACACCCTTCCAAGTGCGAGATACAACCCGGTGATCGCTCTCTAACAGGCGGCGAGGAGGATCGTCGGGTAGGATTATGCTATGCGATGCTACTTGGAGGACTTGATCTACTCTCTTCTACATCTTTGCAAGGCGGAGGCTACGAGCGTAGTCTTGACGAGTGATTAGCTATCCCCTCTTATTACGGCATTCTCGCAGTTCAGTCCACCGATATGGCCCTTTACACATATACCCATGCCTATGTAGTGTAGCTCCTTGCTTGCGAGTACTTTGGATGAGTACTCACGGTTGCCTTGTTCCCCCTTTTACCCCCTTTCTTTTACCCGATTGCTGCAACCAGACGATGGAGCCCAGGAGCCAGACGCCACCGTCGATGACGACTACTACACCGGAGGTGCCTACTACTACGTGCAGCCCGCGGACGACGACCAGGAGTAGTTAGGAGGATCGAGGCAGGAGGCCTGCGCCTCTTCGATCTGTATCCCGGTTTGTGCTAGCCTTCTTAAGGAAAACTTGTTTAACTTATATGCGTACTCAGATATTGTTGCTTCCGCTGACTCGTCTATGATCGAGCACTTGTATTCGAGCCCTCGAGGCCCCTGGCTTGTATTATGATGCTTGTATGACTTATTTATGTTTTAGAGTGGTGTTGTGATATCTTCCCGTGAGTCCCTGATCTTGATCGTACACATTTGCGTGCATGATTAGTGTACGATTGAATCGGGGGCGTCACAAGTTGGTATCAGAGCCGACTTCCTGTAGGAATCCCCTTCCACACTCCTTGGCCGAAGTCGAGTCTAGATGTTACAAAAACTTTTACTAACATGGTTGTGTGTCTTACGGGCACCCGTCGCCATCGGGTGGTATTAGGATCTTTTACTCCTCGAGCTCTACTCTGGGACTCTGAACTCTCTTCTATTCGGGTTAAATGAATTTTACTAAATCTAACATTAGGATCTCGTTATCACTTTCACCCGGAGAGCCCCTTATTACTGATGATCGTCTGCTGCACCAGGAGACCCTGAAGATACTCTCCGCTGTTAACTCGGGAACTTGTGTTCACCGCGTTTGCAATTCGCCTTCCACCGTAAACCCTTATGGATAACTACTTGCAGTTGTTATTCTTACCTTCATCCCCAGTTGGTCTTGTTAGTACAAGATACCCTGAAAAACTCGTCGTTGTTTCGATAATCCTTTGAGCTTACTGCCTTGCTGTTCTTTGTCACCTGAATACCCCTATGGTTAATTCTCGCACTTATCGAGTATCCGCTCATCCCCCAGTTGTTCATGCGTTACACAAAAGTCTTCAATATACCATTCGATATTCCGAAAATCCTCAGCAACCTATTGCTCTGGAATTTCTTGTTTGCTTTCATTATGATTAATCCCATAAGTATAGTAATCATATTGGCATCCTTTGTCACCATCATTTTTGAGTCCGTTGATTCAATATGTTGTGAATGTTCACAATCATCAGTCGAGTCCTAGGATTATCTTTCCGGCTCAGACGTCATTTTGAACATGAGCTGGTTCTCGACCAAACTATACGTAAATCGATTGTGCCTCTGGTATATTCTATTGATCCATCCTTGATCGAGCGCCCGCTTCGATCCTTTGTTTTGGAAATCATAATTCCTTTGCATTAAGCTTTGAATTATTCAGATGATTCCATAACTTTGTTGCATTTGCATTCCTTCCTCTTACGGTTGAGTATCGATACTCACATCGATCCTTTGTGGACCATCAAGTCCTTTGTTGGATTGTTATCCGACAATGTCCTTCACATTTGATCACTTTGTGAGTTCTTCCCCTGATACATAATGCCTTTGTTAAGTTGTATCCTCTGCTTGGCCAACCATGCTCTGCTTTCGGGCTTGTGTTATTTACTCTTGAAACTTGTGGTATATGTTTCTAAGAAGCCCCTATGGGTTGAACATATGCCTTCTCTAAATCATGTGATCCTGAAAGATTTCACGTGTCATACTTATCTGGTATTGCACCAGGTAAAAACTTTCAACAACTAATGTCATTTTCGAAAAGCGAGAGGTGAATGAAATGTTATGCATTAAAGAAGTGGGAGTCGACCTTGAACTTTGTGTTCATGCCCATGAAAATGATGTAGACCGCCTCAGAAGCTTCTTGCAAAATGATTATCCAAGCTGTATGATTCTTTGGGTATTCTTGAATTGATTCCTTATAGTTATGGTTCCGACTATGCTGTCCTGATCTGATATATCTAGGAATTCATTCTAGTGTCTCGTCTATTTTTGACGAGGTTGAAATATCTACTGTAACAGGTCAAAGACCCGGTTATACTTTTATCATGTTCAACCTTGAGTATTACCTGGTACCTCGAAGATGTCCGCCATTGCACCACATCTTACTAACTTTGTTGAAGTAATGTCTTTCCTTGTCGTAATCACTCTACGGGTTACGGATTCTTTGTCAACCGAGGACACCGACTAGTGAAATTATTCTGCACTACAAATCAAATACCCTAGTATTTTTACTAGGAAATTATGAACTCAATTTGGTCATTCGTAGACTATCGGCTGCATCCTGGTCTTGCTATCTTGGTGTGCTACCTCGTCCTTCTCTGGTGCACGAATTCTTCAGTGTGTGAGCACGACTTACGTCGAGCTTTCAACATCATGTTGCTTGTCGTGAAAGGCAACCTTGGTTCCGAGCTTGCATCTTATATATTGATCCTATAACTTGCCACTTCGTCATTCCCTTGCTTGTTGCCGTTGTTGTTTGATTGCATCCTCTCGAAACCTCCCGGCAAATATGTTGGATCACCTTCAACACTTTGACTTCTTCCGAGATGTCAACTATGTTCATGATGAGAAATACCATCCTTGCCCTCGATGATTGGTGTTATCATCGACCACTTTATTGCCTTCCGTTCAACGCAAACTTGTTCGTGTTTTGTGTTATACCTTGAGTTCCTTGCTATCCAGTAATTGTTCTTCTTTAGCTTGGAACATTAACATCTCTTATGCCCTCAATGTTGTGAGAATTTCACCACCTCTGGAGAATTCTTGATACAAGTGATACTTATCACCATCACCATTCTTTTCCTGGTCACCGTGTTATTTCTAACCACCGACAAATTGGTGTGATGTGTAATTCCAAAACTTCTAGCAACCCTATTGCTTTGAAGTTAATGGTCGACCGTTCATTCTTAGGCTGTTGATTATTGAATCACCATTCCGGCGTTGGTTGTGCAACCCAGCCCATATGTCGGGTGCACCTTTCACCAATGTTTAAATTGTGTATGTCTTCCTCAAGCATACATCATTATATCATTTGATCGACAAATGATGTCTCCTTATTCACCTAATTGTGGGATCCATCTTTTGGAAATCTCAATGAATTGTCACTAAGTTCATCAGCCACCTTCTCATCCTCTCCTTGTTTAACGATGAACTATGGTTCAGAACTTGCTTCCATATTTCATTTCCCGAGAATCTTGCAACACCATCTCGTCAAATTGTGTTGCACCCCTTCCTTCTTAGGCATCCTGACACCGATCAGATCTGAATCTCGGTCAGATATGATGGTTGGGACATGTTTCCAAGAGTTATAACACTGGTCTTTATATGACCCAGTAAGGTAATGTCATGAAATTTCTCTCCTCTTATCTAAAGGGTTTTCTACTTTATATCCTGTCTTGGCTATCATCCTTTGCTTGACTTTGGAAAAGATATACCCCTGATATACATGTTTATGCACATTTTCCTCTCCATTGCCTGCTTAACTTGGTAATCACCTTTCCTTTCCTTTGGTTTGTAACCCTTCTTGTGATCTATATTATATAAGCAGTAGTAATCTTCTGCTTATGTAAAACACCTTGGTGTACAACCGTGTCAGTAAGACCCTGTTTCTACTGTTGATGACATTTCGGTAGCCACCGACGGACGGGAACTTTGCCTAATGGTCCGCCTCGTTCAACGAGCAGGAAAATGGTTCTCTTTGTCCCTCGCCCTTGGTACCGACATTGTTGCCGACATAATTGATAGGCTACCCTCTGACATGTCTTGTTATCATGACTGTGCAAAATATCACCGCCCTTTCTACTTTTTAACCCACATGGTGGGCCCATAACCCACAGTTCCACATGATCGAAACCTGACTCTCCTGTACACCCTGTTGTCAAAGTTATTCCTCGCGCTTGACTTTGTAAGTAATCCATGGGCCACCTGCCTAGTGATCTATTCTGGTATCTGATGCAATGCTTGTTCACATTGCTCTAAACCCCTTCAACACTTCGTTTCAGGCAACGAACGATGGCCTATGCGATTGAAACTTCTATTTTGCACCTTCTTACTTTGCTCTCGATATCTTCTTAAGTTTCAACTCGGGAGATACTTATGATTCTTCCCCTGAGTTAACCGTCCGATGCTCAATTTTATCAGGATCCGTCCTTAGAGTTTTTCCCCTCTTATCCTTTCATAAGTACGGTGAAGATCCTGAAGGAAGGATGACCACTTCATCGTGATGCATTGATGCATAGGAATGAAGACATCAACGCTATGGATCGACCTCTTCGAGATGAGCTACCAAGACTAACAAAATTCGTTAGAATTTCGTAACCAAACCTTTCCCCCTTAGACCCCCTCTTAAATCTCGGGGCGAGATTTCTTGTAGTGGAGGAGAATTGTGACGCCCGGATAATTAGGCTACAGTAATCCCGCATTAATGATGCCTCGTCACCCTTATATCTTGTTGATAACCTCGTTGATTCAACCCGCTCAAATTCAAATTCAAATTCAAGTCAAACTTTAAAAGTTTTCAATTGTCAAAACAAAAATGTTCGTCATGGGGAAAATAAACCCTAGCTAATTTTGGTGTTGGAGACAACCTTTTATAAAATAAACTAATGTCCTAAAACAGTTAAAACAGGGGCCAAAATATTATCTTAATCGCTTTTGAAATTATAAAAAATTCCAAAGCTTTTCAAATGCCTCCTAAACTTTTCTGGCAGTGCTACATATTGCAATGTCATTTATGGGACTATTTGGTTTTTTTATAAAAGTCTTTTAGTGGCTAAAGAAAAAAAGGCAAGGATAGAAAAGAAGACCCCCAGCTCCCGATGGGCCTCGGCCCATCCCACCCCAACCGGCCAGCCCACTTGGTGGCCCGGCCCTACCTGCATAACCTCCCACCCTGGAACCCTAGAGCCCACCGACACACCCACTCCCCCATACGATCCCTCAATCCTCCACCTCTTCCTCTCACCCCGATCTGGATCGGGGCACTGAGCTGCCGCCCGTGCGACCCCGACCTCGCCTCTCCGACGGCAGTGACGCCCCGTCGCCGCGCGTCGCATTCGCCGTCGTCCGCGCCACGCCAACCGTCACCACCGCGTCAGACCTCGCCGCGGCGCCCCCTCTCCCTCGATCTGGACGCGCCGTCGCCTGGCGACCTCGCCTCGGTGCCGACCGTCGCCACCTCGCCGGACCACTGCGTCGCCGCCTAGTCCTCCACCTCCCCGACGGACGCCTTCCCCGACCTCCTCCCCGCCGGTGCCATCGCGCCTCACCGCCGAACTCCCCTACAACGGGGGTGAGAACCCCATCCCCCTGCTTCCCTCTCCCCGTCGTCCCGCACGTCCATTGCCGCGCTCAGCACGCCGGTCTCCCCTATTCCACTGTCCCGCCCGTCGTCCCCCTCTTGTCAGGCGCGCGGCGCTCTTCTCGCGTGGACGGCGCCGCTCGCGCCTGGCCGAGCCCCCGCTCGTTCGCCGCCGCGCCTCCCCACCGCCTCCGCCATGCCTCGCCGACTTGGGTGGTGGGCGCCATGATGCCCATTCGGCGGCGCCCGTGCCATGCTTTCGCTTCGGTGCGCCTTGCACCTGTAGCCCGCCCCGCTAAGGCCCCATGGCCCTATGACACTTGGGGCCCACAGCCCCAGAACGTTTTTATATAAAAAAACAACAAAATTTAAATAAATATTAGTAATAAATAATAATTAATAATTAATAATTAAATTCGTTAATTAATTAATTAATTAATCTTGATTAGACTAATTAATCATTTAATTAACCTGACTATAATCTACTAAATAAACTAATTAATTTAGTTAGTTAGTTATCAGTCAATGACATGTGGGACCCACCGTCAGGTTGACCAGTCAACCCTGTTGACTGCTGACATCAGCATGACATCATGCTGATGTCATTAATCTATTTTTCGAATTAATTTAAATTCCAGAAATTAATAAAATCTTTAGAAAATCATATCTTTTAATCCGTAACTCGGATTAAAATATTTTCAACATGAAAGTTGCTCAGAACGACGAGACGAATCCAGATACGCAGCCCGTTCATCCGCCACGCGTCCCTAGCATAGTGAACCTGCAACATTTCACCTCCGGTTCATCTGCCCGAAAACACGGAACACCGGGGATGCTTCCCGGATGTTTTCCCCCCTTCACCGGTATCACCTCATACCGCGTTAGAACACGTCTAGCTCTGCTTGATGTCCTGTTATGCACTTGCTTGCTATGTATTTATTGTTTCTTCCCCCTCTTCTTCCGCTAGACACCGAGACCGACGCTTGTTGCTACCTAATGCGACTACGGTGTTGGCGACCCTCTCTCTTGCGTGAGCAACAGGCAAGCCCCCCCCCTTGATCACGGATATCGCCTATTCTACTCTATACCGCTTGCATTAGAGTAGTGTAGCATGTTATCGCTTCGTTATACCTATCGATGCATAGCTTTGTCCTTGCTACTCATTGTTGTTACCTTTACGCATTCCTACATGCTTAGTATAGGATGCTAGTATTTCCATCTGTGGCCCTACATTCTTGTCCGTATCTTTGTGCTATACTATTGGGCGAGATCACTCGGGAGGTGATCTCGGTATATACTATATACTTATACATGATACATGTGGTGACTAAAGGCGGTCGGCTTGTGGAGCACCATGAGTGGATCTTTGAGGCGGAGCGGCAGGCAGGTTGAGACTACAGGTGAGAGGTGGGCCTGGCCTGGTCGGCGTTCGCGGATACTTAACACGCTTAACGAGATCTTGGTATTTGATCCGAGTCGGCCATTTGGTCTATACGCACTAACCATCTATGTGGGAGTAGTTATGGGTATCTGACGTCGTGGTATCGGCACTTCGTGACGCCGCCGATCGAGCGGCGGCGCGCCGGATTGGACTGGGAACGCCACTAGGCTAGGTCTCGCTCGCCGGCCGCCCATAGCGCAGGTGTGCTCGAGGCGATGGGCCTGGACCCTGGCGCTTAGGTTTAGACCGGCGTCGACCTCTGTTGAGCCTAGGTGGGGCTGCGACGTGTTGATCTTCAGCGGCGGGCATGACCCGTAAAAGTGTGTCCGCCAAATGGGATCAAGCGTGTTGGGTTATGTGGTGCACCCTGCAGGAAGTTAATCTATTGAATAGCCGTGATCTTGATATGAGCGACTTGGAGTTGTACCTTGACCTTATGACAACTAGAACCGGATACTTAATAAAACACACCCTTCCAAGTGCGGATACAACCCGGTGATCGCTCTCTAACAGAGGCGACGAGGAGGGATCGCCGGGTAGGATTATGCTATGCGATGCTACTTGGAGGACTTGATCTACTCTCTTCTACGTCTTTGCAAGACGGAGGCTACGAAGCGTAGTCTTCGACAGGATTAGCTATCCCCCTCTTATTCTGGCATTCTGCAGTTCAGTCCACTGATATGGCCCTTTACACATATACACATGCCTATGTAGTGTAGCTCCTTGCTTGCGAATACTTTTGATGAGTACTCACGGTTGCCTTGTTCCCCCTTTTCCCCCTTTCTTTACCCGATTGCTGCAGCAGACGATGGAGCCCAGGCCGACGCCACCGTCGATGGCGACTACTACACCGGAGGTGCCTACTACTACGTGCAGCCCATGGACGGCGACCGGGAGTAGTTAGGAGGATCGAGTGGGAGGCTGCGCCTCTTTCAATCTGTATCCCGGTTTGTGCTAGCCTTCTTAAGGCAAACTTGTTTAACTTATGTGCGTACTCAGATATTGTTGCTTCCGCTGACTCGTCTATGATCGAGCACTTGTATTCGAGCCCTCGAGGCCCCCTGGTTTGTATTATGATGCTTGTATGACTTATTTATGTTTTAGAGTTGTGTTGTGATATCTTCCGTGAGTCCTCGATCTTGATCGTACACATTTGCGTGCATGATTAGTGTACGATTGAATCGGGGGCGTCACAGCACAAAATTTTGAATATGAAGGAAACTGACGGATAATAATCCAACAAAGGATTCAACGGTCCTCAATGGATCTGATCTGAGTATCAGTACTCAATCAGAAGAAGGAAAGAATGCAAAGGCATTGGATTATAGAAACATCTGAATAATTCGATGCTTAATGCAAATAAATTATGATTTCCAAATTAGAAGATCAGAAGCAGACACTCTGATCAAAAGACAAGTAAGTTGAATAGATATAGATCGACAATCAATTAAGGTTTGGTTTGCCTAGAACCAGTTCATGTCCGGAGTGACATCAGGCGGAATAAGCGAATTCTAGTTCGACGGAAATTGCGAGCATTCACAAATATATTGAATCAAATGCTCAAAATGACGATGGCAAATGATGCTAATGAATATTGCTAGACATATGGAAGTAACCATAGTGCAGGTACATAAGACTTTCCAAAGCAATAGGTTGTAGAGGATTCTCGGAAGATCGAATAGCATTTCGAAGAATTTTGCAAAACACCTGAACAACTGGGGATGAATGAATCCTCGATAAGTGTGAGGCATTATTTGTCAGGGTATTCATGCAGCAAAGAGCTTTAAGGCAGTTGCACAAGGGACTCTTAGAACAACCGAGAGTATTTAGAGGTATCTTGTGATAACAAGAGCAACAAGGATGAAGGTATAAATGGCAAGTGTATTAGCTATACACAAGGATATATTGGTGGTAGGGAATTGCAAAGGCGGTGGTCACAAGGATCTCGGGTAACATTGAAGAGTATCTTCAAAGTCTTCTTGTGAAGCAGGCGATCACCGATAATGTCGGGGCTCTCCGGGAGGAAGTGGGTACGAGAGCCTAATGTCAGAGTTAGCAAAATGTTTAACCCGAATAGATGAGAGATCAGAGTCCCAGAGTATAGACGAGGAATAAAAGATCCTAATACCACCCAATGGCGACGTGGGCCCATAAGACACATAGCCAATGTTAGTAAAAGTTTTTCAGTGACTAGACTCAACTTCGGCCAAGGAGTTGGAAAGGGGGATACCTACAGGCAGTTGGCTCTGATACCAACTTGTGACACCCTCGATTCAATCGTACACTAATCATGCACGCAAATGTGTACGATCAAGATCAAGGACTCACGGAAAGATATCACAACACAACTCTAGACACAAATTAAAATAATACAAGCTTTATATTACAAGCCGGGGGCCTCGAGGGCTCGAATACATAAGCTCGAATACACAAGAGTCGTGAAGCAACCATATCTGAGTACGACATGAGTTAGACAAGTTTGCCTTAAGAAGGCTAGCACAAAAGCAGCAACGATCGAAAAGGCAAGGCCTCCAGCCTGGGAGCCTCCTAACTACTCACGGTCGTCGACGGCCTCCACGTAGTAGTAGGTACCCTCGGGGTAGTAGTAGTCGCCGGTGGTGTAAATGCGGATCTGGGCTCCATCATCCAGTTGCGACAACCGTAAAGAAGAAAGAAGGGGAAAAGGGAAGCAAAGCAACCGTGAGTACTCATCCAAAATGCAGCGCAAGCAAGGATCTACACTACATATGCAACATTATCAAAGGAAGGATGTATATGTGGATCGGCTGCGAAATGCGAATAGAGAGAAGGCCTAGTCCTATCGAAGACTAGCATCTTCCGAAACCACCATCTTGCAAAGAACGGAAGGAGTAGAGTAGCATAAAGTAAAGTAGTAGTAGTGTTATCAACCTCATTTGGAGATCCTTTCTCGACTCACGTGAGAAAGAAATCCCGAGCCATACTATCCAATTATCATCGCAATCCAGTTCTCATCACCATCCAATTCTCATCACAAGTATCCGATTCTAGTTGTATCGATCGGGATACAACTCCAAGTGTCCGTTATCGAGGGACAGGCTATCGATAGATGTTTTCTTCCTGCAGGGTGCACCAACTTACCCACCACGCTCGATTAACTCCGGCCGGACACACTTTCTGGGTCATGCGGGCCTCGGCCAAACAATACGCCGCAACCCGACCTAGGCTTAATAGAGGCCAGCACACGGACTAAACCTATGCCCCGGGGTCATGGGCCATCTCCCGGGAACTCCTCACGACGTCTGACGGCCGGTGAGCAGACCTAGCTACCTTCTTCAAAAGGCGGTGCTTACGCAGTCCAACCCGGCGCGCTCGATTCGCCGGCGTCTATTAAGCTTCGGCTGATGTATCTGACGCAGAACACCCATACTATGCCCACGTGATGGTTAGTGCTATCGGGCGAGGCCCTCGGATCAAATATCCAAATCGTAGTGGATTAGGAGCGGTAACAAGCAGAGACTCACGAAGATTTGACCCGTTGCCCCATCTCGAGGACTTGCGGCAAGGGCTAGGAATGCCCGCCACGCCTCGTAATTATCTCATGGGCACCCTCGAGTCAACCCGACTCCACATCACTCGCACTTAAGCTCGCAGGTACCCCTCGGGGCCGACCCATCTTTCCAAGTAACAGTGGTAAAGTACAAGTATCCGTGTGTCCAAACATCAAGGGGAAAACCCGAGGAATCACCCCCGATGAATTCCACTAGATGTAATCATCAAGGTGAACGTAAGAGGAATCACCCCCGAGGTTCACACTTGAGGGGTTGCACGACAGAGTCGTATCAGAAGTGGTTAAGGTGGAAATCACCCTCGATGACCATGACCGAATGACTACACTAAAGGGTTAACATCAGAAGTGCTGAAGAGGTTCACCCTCGGTACTCGATAGTAACCCAGTAGTGTCGAGCAACTAAGGGGGAAGTGATGTGCGATGTTGGGGCCTGGTCATCGGTCCCGTTGATCGGGTCTTCGATGATGAAGCAGGGGCAACAAGGACAAGGTGGGGGGTCACGATCACTAACCAACCTATACTAAGCAGTTTAGGATAAGCAGGTAAGGTAACAATAAGCAGGTTACAAAAGCAGGCTATGCATCAGAATAGGAGCAAACAATAACAATAGCAAAATCTAATGCAAGCATGAGAGAATGGAATGGGCGATATCGGGATGATCAAAGGGGGCTTGCTGGTTGCTCACGGCAAGGAGGGGTCGTCGTCGGCGTAGTCGATCACAGGGCAACATCGGTCTCGGGGTCTACCGGGAGAAGAGGGAGAAGAAGCATAAATATAAAGCAAACATAGCATCACAAAGCGAATGTGGCAATATCTTTGTCCGGGAGTGACCTAACGTATGGCTACGATAAAGGTTAAGGGGAATCAACCGTGAATTTTTTCCGGCCCGGCCGTGTCAAACAGATGACCGGAGGAATGTCCCATGTTCAGCATGCTAGGGGCATGTGATGATGAACGGACCACGTATTGGATTCGTTGGAATTTTCGGAGCAACTTTCATGTAGAAAACATTTTCATCCGAGTTACGGTTTATTTTCTATGAATTTTCAAAGATTCAAACAATTTCGGAATTATTTAAATTAACGAGAAAAGGAAATATGACGTCGACATTGCGTGGGATAGCGTCGTGATCAATGACTCCTCGCCCGAGTTAAACTCACGATGGGTCCCACCGCGAGACAGAGGCCTTAATGAGTTTATTTTAATTAAACAAGGTTAATTAAGTGCGTGGGCCCGGTGTTAGCGGTTGCTTAGGTTAATTAAACATTTTAAATTACTGAAGTTAAGTAGCGAGTGGGGCCCTTTGTCATTGACAAGGATGCTCATCGGCAAAGTTGGTCGAGTCAACTTAGTCGATAGGGACATGAGGGCCATTGGCGATGACCTAGGGGTGGCCCAGTGTGCAGCTCAATGGTGTGGTGCGGAGCTAGCTCGGCGACCAAATCCGCAGTGAGGGCGCGGATCGTCGAGATTCGCCGTCCGGTGACAAAATGGGCATGGCGGCAGCGTTCAACGGGAGAAGATGCGCGTCAACCGGGTGGTTACGAGGCCGGAGCTGGATGGAGGTGACGGCGGCGAGCACCACAGCGGACGCCGGACTTCGGGCGTCGTCGGGTATGGCGCTGCATGGCACGGGAAGGCGCGCTAGGGGTCTCGTTGGACTCGCACGAGCTCCAGGAGCTCGTCACGAGCTTCGGACGCGAGCTTCTGACTCTGATGGTCTGGCGGCGAAGCTCGTCTGGCGACAATGCACGGCCATGGCGTGGTGGTACTGCTGGCCTTGAGGATGAGCGAGGAGTGAGGGAGAAGGAGAGGAGCTCTGGCGCCTGCGAGATGTGCAAAGCGGGCTCGGGGAGAGCTCGCGGAGCGAATCGGCGGCGTGGTCGTGCGTTGGCCGTAGATGAGGAAGATGAAGAAAGCGATGCGGTGGCGCTCCGGTCCCGATCCGGTGTAGAGGAAGAAGAGGCCGACCACGGCGGAGCTCCGGACTTGTCGGAGCAATGGACGGGCGACGGTGGGCATGGATCGGCCTGGACGGCGGGTGGCGCGACTCAGGTCGAGAGAGGGAGTGCTCGAGGGGATCTGAATGGGAGTGGGAGGCGGAGGTGAGTGGGGGTAGCTGGGAGGAGGCCGAGGCGTCGTGGGGTTGGGAGGGCGGAGGCCTTATCCTCTCGGAGGCGTCGACGGCGAGGTGGTTCGGCGACGGGCGCCTCTGCCTCGGCCGGGAGGAACAGGAGGGAGGCGCGCTTGGGAGCTGGGCTGGCAGGCCGGGTGAGGTGGGCCGGCTTCTTTGGGATGGGCGAAGCCAAGGGGAGGTCGGGGCTCTCCCCCTTCTTCTTTCCTTTTCTTTTTTTGTTTTCTTTTTCCAGAAACATTTTGCCTTTTCCTTTTAGCCATTAATGACTTTGCAAAAATATGCCATTGGCCAAAACAATTTCATAGAATTATTGTGCACCGCCACAAAAGGTTGGGAGGCTTTTGGAATAGTTGCCAATTTTATAAATTAAAAGGGCATTTAATTTATTGCTTAGGTCCTTTATTTTAAGTAGTTTAGGCCACTTAACCCTTTGCAAAATGTTGGTTCACCACCAATATTAGTTGTGGAATATTTGGCACATGATGAACATTTTTGTTTTCATGTTTGAGAAATTTTGAATTCCCTCATAATTAGAATTTGAATTTGACTTTGATTTTCATCAAGTGATAATTAGCTCGATAAGCATGGTGACTGGCACCATTAATGTGGGATTCTTGTAGCATGACACCGAGGGTGTTACACGGGATTGCGTGTCGCGGCACTCGACCAAGGGGCGACGACGCAATCAGGTGCAGCCACGAGGAGAACCACGGGCGGCGGGCGCTATGATTGACTGACGGGCGACCTGCGGTGCCGATGCTCGATTGACGGAGAGGCGCGGTACTCGGGGCGATCTTCACGGACACTGGAGGTAGCGTCACAAAGCGGGCGGTCGATCGCCAAAGCTAGAGAGGCGGATCGCGGCGGCGGGTGATCAAGCCGATCGCTTGTAGTCGGGACGCCGCTTAGTGGAGGAGTGGTGGCGGCGAGTCCGGGTGAGGCCGGCGATGGCGAACAATGTGGGACGTCGGCGGACGAGCTTGTCAAGACCGGCACCGGGCAATGAGGCCCGGCGACCCAACGAAAGCGGCGGGGCCCGAGTGAGGTAGCCAACGAAGTCTCGGCGTGGTCAGCCAAGCCTTGATCGAGGACGAGGCCGGTGAGGTAGATCGCCGCGCGCCGTGCTGAACCTACGGAGGCGGGTGGCGTGGATCGATGGGCGGGCGGCATGAGCGACGGCTATGATTAACCGTCGCATGGCGCGAGGCCGTCGGGTCGAGGCGATCTGAGTGCCGGTCGGAAGCAGAGCGGTGACGGCCGGCGCAGGCGACAGACGGACCGACGCCAGCGGACGGCGGTCGGCGAACGGGCCGCTCGGTGCTTATGGCCGCCGGGTAGGAGGAGAGGCTTGGTCATGTCGGGGTCGGAGTAGAGGCGCACGGGGGTCGATGGCGGCGGCGGGCGATGCAAACCGATCAAGATTAGATCGAAAAACAAAAAAAAAACGCCGACCAAAACGATCGGCGAGAGAGCGAAAATACCCGGAGCAAGGGCTCGGGAAAAAGACTCTCTAGGACAGCCGGCCAACACGGCCGGCGGACGAACCCTAGGTACGGGCGACGCGGCCCTCGGCGGCGGTCATGGAGGCCAACCGCCCCAGGGGCAGCGTGCGGATGCGGAAGCGGCGGCGACTAGGGTTTAGAACCCAGAAACTGATACCATGTTAGAAGGGAGGGAGATGATTTAGTGGAATAGTTTATTGTATTGCTTGAGCCTCGTGGGCATATATATAGAAGTACATGATCTACTTAAAGTACAAGGCAAGCCAGAATATTTCTTACTCTAACCTATGTTTCTTAATACAATCACATTACTCAACAATGGCTACGGATGACGAGTTTTCCAACGACTTCTTCCCGACGTAGACGATCTTCTTCACAACATGACGCTGCGACAACAAACACTTCTTCTGTTGCGACGTATGATTTCTTATCCCTTGTATTAGGGTTTGCTTTTGGTTTACTAGCAGTAGCAATCGATGTGGATATGATATTTATCCCTTTTGTTCTCGATTGCATGACTAGTTTCATGAATCTGTTTCTTGATTCGATTATATCTGTGTTTTGATTATCATGTTTTATTTAGCATTTTTCTGAATTAAACTTCATGAAAAAATGTTCAAATATTCAACAGTGGCCTTGCGAGAGGTGATTCAGACCTAACCACTCGAAGCAATTCTAGTCGAAATTTGTCGGGGAACTGCATTCACAAGAAAATTATAGCCAGCACCTCAAAACAAATGTCCCTTTTCCCCTCTGCTATACATCGGCCCTCGCTGGGCGCTTGGTAGCAGAAGCAATAGGTATCTATACACACAAATTTAGCACAGTACTTATCAAGATTAACCCGGTAACAGCCTTACTCAGTTTCTCCTCTTCACTAATTGCAAGAAGCCTCCTGGAATGGATCAAAGGAAGGATGATGCCTAGCTCGGTACTCATTGCAAGAAGTAGCCGGAGAGGAAGAAGGCGAAGCCGACAAGGAGGCTTCCGTAGATGAGTAGCGTCTTCTGGCCAGAGGTGAGCGAGTTGCCGCCGAGCCCGAACTGCTGGTTCTGCGCGAACCCGGCGATCTCGACGCTCTTGCTGTCGAAGAAGGACTGCGCCGCGCCGCACGTCGGGCACCGCCAGTCGTCCGGCAGCTTGTTGAACGGCAGCCCCGAGGGCACCGGGTAGGACGGGTCTCCCTTCGCCTGGTCGTACAGGTAGCCGCAGGACCGGCACTCGTGCACCCCCGTGTTCAGCACCGCGAACTGCTCCTCAAACCGGCGGGGGTCAAGCTTCGGCCTGTCCTCCTCCGCGTCCAACTCCCCCGGCAGTGGCGTCGCCAGGTCGCCGGCGGCGGCGGCGTCGGTTGCATCTTCTTGTTTGGTCTCGAGCGCCGTGTCCAGCGGCTTGTCGTCCTTGGAGACGTCGACGGAGTGGAGCGTGAAGTGAAACGATGAGGTCAGTGCGGTGGTCAGGGGCTTATGGGTGTGGAGGAGCAAGGGTGCTGGTGGCGCTCTTGAGCTCTTGGACACCACCATGGATGGGTGGATTAGCCTTGCTGTGGCCATTGCCATTTTAGCTAACCCCTTATTTTCTCTTTCCTCTCTCTCTCTCTCTCCGGTCCAAGGTAATGGAGGTGAGGGGAGGGAATCCATCGCGCAGGATATGCTTTGGTGTGTTGATGCCAAGGCAAAGGGGAGTGGGAGGATAAGGTATGTGTGCACCAGGGCTGGACCCGTCACATGCACTTTGGAGAAATCTTTCGGGACTGCCCTCAAAATTGCTAGACTGAAATAAGTTACAAGCTGGGCCAACCGAGCAGGGCGCTAGTGGGGAATGGTTGGAAAAAATGGCTTCTTCTAATAAGTAGATTGATGGAGGTTCAACTTTCTCAACAATCCGATGAATTACGCTGGAAGCTTACTAGATCTGGAGTATTTACAGTTAAATCGATGTATGTTGATGTTATCAATTCAAGCTCGATTCCTAGTTTCAAACATGTTTAGGCTGTCAAAGCCCCTTTGAAAATCAAAGTGTTTATGTGGTTTGTTCATGAATAAGTTATTTTAATCAAGGATAACTTGACAAAGCGTAATTGGACAGGACCTACTAGGTGTAGTTTCTGTGATCGGGATGAGACGATCAAACACCTTTTTCTTGATTGCCCGCTAGCCAAAGTTTTATGACGGACGGTTCATATTGCTTTTAATATTACTCCATTGAGTTCTGTCAACACGTTATTTGGAACGTGGCTTAACGTGATTGAGCCTGAATTAGCGAGACATATTCGCGTAGGAGTCTGTGCCTTGTTGTGTGCATTCTGGAATTGCAGAAATGATTTAGTTTTTAACAGGACAACACGCATTCATTTTTTGCAGGTTATTTTCCGAGCCACGGCGTTGATCCGTTCGTGGTCGCTACTCACTTCGACGGAGGCCAGGGAGCGTTTGGTTACTGGATCTATCCGTTGGGAGATGGTAACTCGGGATATCTTCAACCGGTTTGGATGGCGGTCATGTAATAGGATAGGCAATTAGTTTACCTATCTCTCTTTTGCCAGCCGGTTGTGGCGTCCTTTATTTGGCTAGTTTGGCTTCTAGCCCTTTTAGCTTTGTGTGAGCTCCTTTCTATTTTTATTTGGAGACTTTAAGACCTTGTTGAAACCTATTTATTTGTTCAATAAGATGGCCGTATGCATCGTTCTGATGCAGAGGCCGGGGAATCCCCCTTTTCAAAGAAAAAACCCGACCAATATTCCCGTGAATTTCAAATTAAACACCCCTAAGAGTGTGTATGTTTGCCAAGCATTTTCTTAAGTTTTTCAAGATAGTGTGTATTCTTGAAAAACATGGTTCCAAATATTTTTGAGGTGTTTGGCTGTGGTTAAATTTTTAGCATTATATTATAAACATGGTATCCGTCCGTAAAAAAAACATAGTACGTTTACAATATCAAAAAGAAGTCTAGACCTCTTTTTTAGACTCTAATAGTGGGAGTAACTTAGTAACATAGAGTCTAACTCAACAACTTTGTTTATGTGACAATAATTTAATAAAAGAGATGATTTGACTCTCTCAACATAGCTAGTTACTCATACTATCAGTGGCGAAGCTACAAATGAAAAGTTGGGCGGGCCAGAGAGCACAAAATAAGTCGGCCACCATGGCAGCCGACGCCTGGTGTGTGCTGCCGGACCCTGAACTCCTCCGCTGAGTGCTTTTTATCCAGGAATGACGAAACGAATGCTTCAGTGAGGTTGTTGTGTTCCTACTCTGTATGTAGGTCAGCGTTGTGTCTAGGCTTTCAAAAAAAATTGCCGCGGCCATGGGCGGGCCATGGCCCATTGAGCCTTACTGAAGCTCGGTCACTGCATACTATGAATAACATCGCACATATCAAGACAAAATGAGTATACAAGCTAATAAATAAAGTGTTGCATGACATCACATATATGTTACCCCCTATTATAAAGGTAGTAACATATACTATTAGCATGTACATGTTACTAGTCTAAGGGGGTGTATGGTTCAGGGACTTTTTAGTCCCAGAGACTAGAAAAAGTCCCTAGAAACCAAACAGGAGAGACTTTTTCCACAGAGACTAGAAAAATACTCTACTGGAGAGTCTTTTTTGATTAGTCCTTGGGACTAGAAAAAGTCCTAGGACTTCTGAACCAAACACCCCATAAGTTGCTCCTTACTATGGATAGTCTTAAAAACTAAGACGGGGAAGACATGATGTTGACCAAATACAAACATACCATACATCCAAACTGACACTCGGGGTGCGTTTGTTTGGTCCCTAGGTGTACATACCCCTAGAAATTGGGAAAAAATACGAGAAAAGTCAAAAGTGTTCAAAAGTATTTTTTTGGAATAAACTTCACTTTCTTTTACACGAGTATGTAATTTTTCATCAACCAAAACCCAATGTTGACTTCCAGGAAAAAATATTGCTATATACAAGACACTATTCGCATTATTTTGACCAATTTTTTTTTGTTTTCTTCACCCTGAAGTCAATGTTGGGTTTTGGTTGACGGAAAATTACATACTAGTGCAAAAAAAGAGTCAGGTTTATTCTAGAAAAGCTTATGATTTTTTGACTTTTTTGTAATTACTATTTTTTCAATTTCTAGGTGTATATACACCGAGGAACCAAGGCTTATTTCCCTTGGAGGCCACCTTTATAAATGCAATCATCATGACAAGTCAACCACATACAAGCATTAGAGATAGCAACTTAAAATCCGGAACATGCCAAGAAAAGACCACGAAGGTCGGGCCAAAAGGCACAGAGACCACCAAAATGATATCCAAGGAAGAATAAGCTACGATCTAGGAAGTGTAGATGGTGCAGGGGTAGGACTTAGGGCGATGGCGAAAGCGCGAGTGAGGGAGTCCTGGGTTAGGGGGTGTCCGGATGGCCGGACTATGACCTTTGGCTGGACTCCTGGACTATGAAGATACAATATTGAAGACTCCGTCCCGTGTCCGGCTGGGACTTTCCTTGGCGTGGAAGGCAAGCTTGGCGATACGGATATGTAGATCTCCCATTGTAACCGACTCTGTGTAACCCTCCGGTGTCTATATAAACCGGAGGGTTTTAGTCCGTAGGACGAACAACAATCATACCATAGGCTAACTTCTAGGGTTTAGCCTCTCTGATCTCGTGGTAGATCTACTCTTGTACTACCCATATCATCAATATTAATCAAGCAGGAGTAAGGTTTTACCTCCATCGAGAGGGCCCGAACACAGGTAAAAACATCGTGTCCCTTGTCTCTTGTTACCATCCGCCTAGATGCGATTCGGGACCCCTACCCGAGATCCACGGTTTTGACACCGACATTGGTGCTTTCATTGGGAGTTCCTCTGTATCGTCATCTTTAGGCCCGATGGCTCCTCCGATCATCAACAATGATGCGGTCCAGGGCGAGACTTTTCTCCCCGGACAGATCTTTGTATTCGGCGGCTTTGCTGCTGCGGGCCAATTAAGCAGCCATCTGGAGCAGATCAAAAGCTCGCCCCGCCATCAGTCAGATCTGGAAGTTTGAACTACACGACCGGCGTCGCGGAGACTTGATCTTCGACGGGTTCGAGCCACAGCCAAGCGCCTTGCGTCACGATGGGCATGATCTAGCTCTGCCGCCCGAGCGGTGCCACTCGAGGTCGCACCGATGTCCGCCCGACCCTTAGCTCGGAGCCATCGCGCCAATCGAGGGCGGGTTCTTTGGACACCGCCTCGGGGCTGCAATCTCTATGGTGATCGAGCGAACACCATACATCCTTCTTGGCTTCGTGACTCAAGGTGCCGGACTCCTCTCCGGACTCCGAACCTTCCGCGCCCGCTAATCGAATCCGGCCGGGCGCCCGATCATGGAGTTCACCGCCCGGACATCTTTCGGCCTCTCCTTTGGCGACATTCGAATTCACTAAAGTCTCTCTCTTTATCGGAGAGCCTGGCGGACTATAGTCGGCAAGGTTGGGATGCGGACAACGAAGAAATTCAAAGCCCACCCACCACCCACTTCAGTAGCCACCGCCGATAATTTAACCGACATGCTCGACTTCGACTCAAGACATCGGCAGTATGGACGCCGATGCAGAGAGCGACCAGAACCAGCGCCACAGAGGCAATGGAAGGCCACCTCGTCGTATGACATATACATGGTGGACACCCCAAAAGAAGGGCAGCAATGGAACAACGGAGGATGACCCTCCAAGAAGCAGCTGCGCCCGGCATCACCGACGCCACTCTAAATCCCGCCACAGCAAAAGCGGTGATTCCGCACGGAGATAATAACACCCGGACGGTGCGAAGACAACCCCTCGGCGAGGATTCAAGCACGGGAGGATGGAGAAGCCAACCCTCATGAGAGAGCGGCGAGATGAGAGGTAGAGGACAATAATTACATGCCTCTATCTCAAGGCGAGGCAAGCCTCGGCGACGACAATTTGTCGTGCACGAGGATCCCGTCGAACAAGAGCGTTTCAAACGCAGGCTTATGGCCACGACGAGCAGCCTCAAGAAAAAACAGCAACAACTTAGAGTGACCAAGACTTGCTAGCCGACGGATGGGTGATGTCCTTGCGGTGAAAATCTGAACTTCGAAGCGCCTCCAAGAGCTACCCAAAACGCAGCTTCTACCCGATTAGAGGAGGAAGCACCTAGACCTACATCACCAACGCATGATGCGGCCGACCGCCACCTCGTGGCATCGACGCAGAGGCCTCTCGGCCCTCCACTCAAGCCGCACCCGGCGTCGCCAAAGAATACCAAGGCACGGGAAATCGCCGGACACTGCGAGATATATTGGAGGACGGGGCAAGGCAAACAAGATCGATCTATGGATCGCGTGGGCGCCTACGACGCGTGGCGATAACCGTCATGCGGATACGGTAAATCCGCCGGGCGAACACGATGAACAAAGCTCATTTGAACTACGCCGTGATATAGCCCAATCTGAGGCGCCAAGACACCCACTATGCTTCACGGATGAAGTAATGGATCATCAAATCCCCGAGGGTTTCAAACCCGTAAACATCGACTCATACGATGGCACGACAGATCCGGCGGTATGGATCGAGGATTATCTCCTTCATATCCACATGGCCCGCGACGATGATCTACATGCCATCAAATACCTCCCACTCAAGCTTAAAGGACCAGCTCGACATTGGCTTAACAGCTTGCCAGCAGAATCAATTGGTTGTTGGGAGGACCTGGAAGCCGCATTCCTCAACAACTTCCAGGGCACCTATAATGCGACCACCGACGCCGATGACCTAAGCCACATAATTCAACAGCCGGAGGAATCGGCGGACAATTACAGACACGGTTCCTAACCAAGAAAAATCAAATAGTCCACTGTCCGGACGCAGAGGCCCTTGCAGCCTTCAAGCATAACATCCGTGACGAGTGGCTTGCCCGGCACCTAGGACAGGAAAAGCCGAAATCCATGGCAGCCCTCACAACACTCATGACCCACTTTTGCGCGGGAGAAGACAGCTAGCTAGCTCGTAGTAATAACATGACCAAGAGCCCTGGTAATTCGGATACCAATGACAACATTGGCAGGTCACGTCGCAACAAGCAAAAGCGCCGATTGCGGTGATAATCGAGGATCTGACGATTAATGCGGATTCAGAGGCTCTAAACCGGTCGTGGAAAAAGCCATTCAAAAGAAATACTCGGGCCCGTCAATTTGGACCGAATACTCGATCGCTCGTGCGGATACACGGCACCCGAAAAACCAGCCAACCACACCAACAGGATTGTTGGGTGTTCAAGCAAGCGAGGCAAGTTAAGCGCCAAAACAATGACAAGGGGCTGCATAGCGATGGCGAGGAGGTGCCCGGCCGCCCGAACAATAGGGGATGAAGGGCTTCCCCCACAAGTGCAGACGGTGAACATGATATACGCAACCCACATACCCAAAAGGGAGCGGAAGCGTGCACTCGAGGGGCGTATATGCGTTGGAGCGATCGCCCCAAAGTTCAACCCATGGTCCTCTGCCCGATCACTTTTGATTGAAGGACAACCCCACTAGCATCCGCCATGGCGGATTCGCGCATTGGTTCTAGACCCAATCATTGACGGATTTCACCTCACTAGAGTCCTTATGGACAGCGGCAGCAGACTGAACCTGCTTTATCCGGATCTGACGAAAAATGGGCATAGATCCCTCAAGTTAAACCCACAAAGACGACCTTTAAAGGCGTCATACCAGTGTACATGCCAACTGTACAGGCTCGATTACACTTGAGGTGGTCTTGGATCCCGGATAATTTCAAGCGAGAGTTAATCTTGACATAGTCCCGTTCGCGATGGCTATCACGCCTTTGCTCGAACGAACCACAATTGCAAAGTTCAATGCGGTGCCACACTATGCATACCTCAAGCTCAAGATGCCAGGCCCTCGAGGAGTCATTACGGTCAATGGAAACACCGAACGCTCTCTCCGAACGGAGGAGCATACGGCGGCCCTCACGGCGGAAGTACAAAGCAGCCTCTCAAGGCAATTCTCCAGTCCGGCCATTAAACGTCCGAACACCGTCAAGCGTGCCGGAGTAACCTACAACAAGACCGCTCGGCACGCCCGAAGCACGCAGAGCAATGCGGCCCTAACCCAGCTCTCGTGAAATTGCGAAACCAGTACTACGCGTACATAATCTGCGCTCTGGAAATACCATGGGCATAGGGGAGGGCACGACCACGGCATGCCCAAAATGCGGCTCAACCGCACTGTGGGCCCGATTTTGTCATTCTTTTCTCTTACTTTCAGGACTCCACTTTTGAAGGCCTGTCCGCAAGATAATCGCCGAACACATGATGCAACAGCCGGGGACGCAGAAAGGTACGTCGAGTGTCGGTGGTCTCTATAACGAGCGATATACTTGTTTCACATATCATCCCGCAGCTTCGCCTCGGAGGGGACATGTCAAATAGTCCCATCTCTTGCTTATCGCACTACTTGTATCGTTCGCTTTTACGCAGTCTTTTGAATAAACAATACATAGCTTTTGTCTATTATTGCATTCCTTTTTTATAAAAATATGTTCAGTTATGACATTATGCAACCGTACACTTTAGTGCGGCCAATACACCGAGGGCTTACGCACCCCGAATATGGTGTGAGAAGTCGAACACTCTCATGAGTGTGGCACCCGAACTTATAGCATTATATGCATCGGCTCGAATCATGTCTTGGGTCAATAGTTGGGTTTGCCCGACTCCATGTTTTGGTACCTTACGTTCCGTTATATCGGCTAAGGTAGACTTGGGAGAACCACTGCGATTGTGCCCGGTTGAGCTGGGCTAAGCACCTCGATGGAAAGCTAAAACTGACCGTCATGATAGGGCGAGAGCTGGTCGCTGTTCGAGAGGTTTTCGAGTCCCTAAAGACTTATGCCGCTTAGAGCGAGGAGTCGGCTTTATCCGGCCTAGGCGTGGATAGCGCCCCGAACTCGGTCTTCCGAATACTAGGGGCTTCGCCGAAATTTAAAATTATAGAATTCTATGGCTAAGTGAGAGTGTTCAAGCATTATAGTCCGATTGCCTTGTTCCTTGTGTTGAGCGCCTCCCTCGAAGGACCCAATAATGGGAAAAAGAGCACTCAAGTTTATCCCGAACACCCCAGCACTCGCGGCATGGGGGCAGAAGCCGACGACTCACCATCTCTCAATTTTAATAAATGGCTGCACAGAAGGTAATATTTTAAATTCAAAAGCTGCTTAGCGCATATGAACAAGTTTTCAGCGTACATGATCACAAAAATGCGAGTTTACTCAAAAATTACATCTTTGGAGCACTCATCCGCTATAAGGCGGGCACCCTTCAGGACGCCCTCATAATACATCTCGGGTTTGCTATGCTCCTTGCCCGGCGGTGGTCCGTCCGTCACAAGCTTCTCAGCGTCCATCTTGCCCCAGTGCACTTTAGCACGGGCAAGGGCCCTACGGGCACCTTCGATGCATACGGAGCGCTTGATGACTTCAAGCCATGGACATGCATCCACCAACCGCCTCACCAGCCCGAAGTAGCTCCCAGGCATGGCTTCCCTAGGCCACAAGCGGACTACGAGACCCTTCATGGCCTGTTCGGCCACCTTATGGAGCTCGACCAGCTGCTTCAGCTGGTCTCTCAAGGGCACCGGGTGTCTGGCCTCAGCATACTGAGACCAGAACACCTTCTCCATCGAGCTCCCTCTTGGCTCGGTAAAGCAGCGCAGCGTCGGACACACTGCGGGGAAGATCTGCAAATGCTCCTGGAGAGCTCCGGACTCGGGTAAGTAACAGGTAATTCACTTTCACGTGCTTGCTTTGCATAAAGAATTCCTTACCCGCCGCTATCTTCTTCATCGCCTCAATTTCCTGGAGGGCCTTTTGGGCTTCGGCCTTGGCAGATTTGGCGCTCTCAAGCGCCGAGGCGAGCTCGGACTCTCGAGTCTTTGAGTCAAGCTCCAAACTCTCGTGTTTTTCCACGAAAGCCTGGAGCTCTTGCTGCACCTCCGCCACCCGCGCCTCCTGCTTTTCTCGCTGGGTACGCTCCACGGCCGCATTTTCTTCGGCCTTGGACAGCGCTTCCTTCAGGGTCGCCACCTGGATTGTGGCCCCTGTAATACTCACGTTGGTCCTATCATTTTTTTGCAACCACATTTTTTTTCTATACTTACATAAGGTATTACTTACCTTCCTTGTCCTCGAGCTACTTCTTGACAAGGCCGAGCTTGTTTTCGGACCGCTCGAGGCTCTGCTTCAATGCATTGACCTCCGCAGTCGATCGGTCTGGAGGTCAGCACACAGCCTGCATTCCCATATTGACATACTTATGTCGAGACTCCTCGTATATCTTTTGATCCTCAGTTCGGCTTTTCTTTCCGAACACCAAACTGAGCATCGAGGCTCTGTCTATCTTGTAATATTTCTACATATCTTAAATACATACCTCAAAGCTTTGTTAGAAGGCTGGCACGAGCTTGATCGAGACCGCTCTTGGCGGGTGAACCATCTGGATCACCACACTCATAATAGTGTGGTGCTCCTCGTCGATGGGCGCCGTTAAGCACCTCCAGAGATTATCTGGTGCCTCGGTTGGGCCGGAGGTCACCGGCGTCATAAACTTGCCCTTCTTAGTAGGAGGCCACCTGCCGGATGCCGGAACCGTTGAAGGTTCCGGTGCAGTGTCCGGCCCAGGGCCGGACTTAGAGCCCTTCGGGGTTTTATCCCCTTTGCGCTTGGAGTCCGGAGGTCGCCTTGCGGCGCCTCGAGACCACCCCTCCTGGCTTGGCCCTTTGGGACGCCACTCGGCATCATCCGCAGCGCGGAGAGGAGGCGGCGGAAGTGAAGTGTTGTTCACATCCGGCGAACCGAGGAACCGCTCGACGAAGCGTCGAGCCCGGCCTTGGGCGGACTGCATGATTATATTCGGCGTCAGAAGATACTGTGCAATGAAGGAGCGCCATGAGTTATTATGGTATCCGGATACTTACAATTTCGCCAGGGCTTGGCCTGGTGGCCACTCTTCTTCGCCGTCGTCGGCGTTGGTGGAAATAGTCCGGAGGAGGTCCTTCCTTCTTGGACCCTCCGCCCCCGTTAGGCGGCCTTCCTTTTCTTCTCTCTCGGCCGGGAGAGGCCTCTCTTTCCTCCTCCTCGTCTTCACGGGAGGAGTCCGCCTCGGAGTCATCGGACGATGAGTCCGACACCACCTGGCGCCGGGAACTCCTTCGAGTTCCTGTGGCCTTCTTCTTGGCCTTCTTCTCCGGCACCACGTAAGGTGCCGGAACCAGCAGCCCCGTCAAGCGGGCGTCCGTTGGGTCTTCTGGCAAGGGAGCCGGACAGTCAATCTTCCCGGACGTCCTCTGCCAATCCTGTCAAAGGTAAGGGAGTTTAGATCCCGCATAGAGTCAAACTATGAAAAACAAGTGTCCCGTAAAGGGCAAAATAGCTTACCGCGTTGGCTTGATGCTGCATGCTGAATCCGCGATCCTCGGTAGCGGATGCGGGAGCCTCGGCGCCCTTGAAGAGCAACTTCCAGGCATCTTCGTACGTAGTGTCGAAGAGCCTGCTCAGGGTTTGGTGCTGTGCCGGATCAAACTCCCAAAAGCTGAAAGCCCGTTGTTGGCACGGGAGGATCCGGCGGATGAGCATGACCTGGACTACGTTAACGAGCTCGAGCTTCTTGTTCACCAGGTTTTGGACGCAGGTTTGGAGTCCGGTCAGCTGTTCTGAGTTACCCCACGACAGGCCCGTCTCTTTCCAGGAGGTGAGCCGTGCAGGGAAGCCAGATCGGAATTCGGGGGCCGCTGCCCATTTAGGGTCACGCGGCTTGGTGATATAGAACCACCCCGATTGCCACCCCTTTACGGTCTCCACGAAGGAGCCCTCGAGCCATAGGACGTTGGCCATCTTGCCCACCATGGCACCTCCGCACTCCACTTGGCGGCCGCCACTACCTTGGCTTGACATTGAAGGTCTTCACCATAAGCGAAGTGGGGCTGGATGCGAGGAAGGCCTCGATCTGACGATGAACGCCGAGATGTTGAGGATGAAGTTGGGGCGGATCGTGGAAGTCCAGCCGTAGTAGAACATGAGCCCCCGGACAAATGGGTGAAGTGGAAAGCCTAGTCCGTGGAGGAAGTGGGTGAGGAACACCACCCTCTCCTGGGGCCTGGGGGTGGGGATGAGCTGCCCCTTGTCGGGGAGCCGGTGCGCGATGTCATTGGACAAGTATCCGGCCTTCCTCAGCTTTTTGATGTGCCCGTGACGGAGGAGGCCATCCACTTGCCTCCCGCTCCGGACATGACTGGAGAAGGTTGAGGTGGGATGTGCGGACTTGGGCGCTGGAGTTCGAGTGCGCGAAAATGGATAAGCGAAGGAGGAAGAAGGCGTAGATGGAAAAGGTGGATCCTTATCCCCTTATATGGGCGGACGAAACTACGTGCCCCCACCAGCCTGGTAAAACTCGCTTATCTCCCAAGAGCCGTAAATTAATGGCACGGTTGGGTTACCACGCCGTATTGATGAGAATCCGGAATAAGGGGACACGATCTCTGCTTCAACAAGGCGTGCCAAGGAAACCGCCTCGCTAAGTCGCGTTGAGGTGGGGACAAGAAAAGCGATTGAATAAAGGCTTGGCCGTGGTGTCACGCTGCGAAATCGCCCCTGATTGGATTTGTGTAAATATTATTCTCTCTACGGTGGTATGTGGAACTTATTTTGCGAGAGCGGACACTATCCTTGTGTTCAAAATCTTTTATGAAGTATTGGAGGAGGAACCCGCCTTGCAATGCCGAAGACAATCTACGAGCCGGGCTCATCGTCATTGAAGCCTGGTTCGAGGGGCTCTTGAGGAGTCTGGATTAGGGGTGTCGGATGGCGGACTATGACCTTTGGCGGACTCTGGACTATGAATATACAAGATTGAAGACTCCGTCCGTGTTGGATGGGACTTTCCTTGGCGTGGAAGGCAAGCTTGGCAATATGGATATGTAGATCTCCTCCCATTGTAACCGACTACTGTGTAACCCTAGCCCTCTCGATGTCTATATAAACCGGAGGGTTTTAGTTAAAGAGGACGAACAACAATCATACCATAGGTTAGCTTCTAGGGTTTAGCCTCTCTGATCTCATGGTAGATCTACTCTTGTACTACCCATATCATCAATATTAATCAAGCAGGAGTAGGGTTTTACCTCCATCGAGAGGGCCCGAACCTGGGTAAAAACATTGTGTCCCTTGTCTCTTGTTACCATCCGCCTAGACGCACAGTTCGGGACCCCCTACCCGAGATCCGCCGGTTTTGACACCGATAGCGAGTCATGGAGATGATCATGGAGACGAGGTCGAGATTTCCAACTTAAATGAGAGGACTCCAATGCTGCATTAGGGCAGCAATTTTCAACAAGCAGTCAACAGGGCGAGTTGTCCAAAAAGACCAACAGAAAGCAACAAAACAAGCCAAAACACACAAGGAAACTCAAACCATTGATGATGACGATCCCGCGAACCGCCCTCAAACGATCCCTCAAACAGAAGATTGAAAGCACGACCTCTCTACTTGGTTGCAAGCGTATGGTCTTCACGATCCGGCAGTGCTTCGCCGCCCAATGCTAATCATCGCCGGAGAATTAGAGAGAGAAGATTAGAACCACACTAGACTTCTAATTACGAGGATTAGAGGAACTAGGTCAAGTTCTAGTTAGTCAACTAAGACCAACTAGAACTAGAATTAGAAGACTGAAGGAGGCTTCAAAACTTGTGTATCAAATAGTGCCAATACCAAGTATATATAGGTTGGGAGGGGAGGAGGGGGCGCCAGCGTAGGCCCTAGGGGGAGAAGGATTCCTCCCCAAGTCCAATTCGGCCTCCCTCAAGGGGGAAAGGGGGCGCCACCCCTACATGTTATGGAAATATGCCCTAGAGGCAATAATAAATTGGTTATTATTATATTTCCTTAATCATGATAAAGGTTTATTGATGCTATAATTGTATTGATTGGAAACTTAAATACATGTGTGAATACATAGACAAATACCGAGTCCCTAGTGAGCCTCTACTAGACTAGCTCGTTGATCAAAATATGGTTAAGGTTTCCTAGCCATATACATGAGTTGTCATTTGATAATGGAATCACATCATTAGGATAATGATGTGATGGACAAGACCCATCCGTTAGCTTAGCATATGATCGTTCAATTTATTGCTACTTCTTTCTTAATGTCAAATACATATTCCTTCGACCATGAGATCATGCAACTTCCGGATATCGGAGGAATACCTTGTGTGCTATCAAACATCACACTATAACTGGGTGATAATAAAGATGCTCTACAGGTATCTCCGAAGGTGTCTGTTGAGTTGGTATGGATCGAGATTGGGATTTGTCACTCCGTGTGAAGGATAGGTATCTCTGGGCCCTCTCGGTAATACAACATCACAAGAAGCTTGCAAGCAAAGTGACTAAGGAGTTAGTTACGAGATGATGTATTACGGAACGAGTAAAGAGACTTGCCGGTAACGGGATTGAACTAGGTATGGAGATATCGACGATCGAATCTCGGGCAAGTAACATGCCGACAGACAAAGGGAACTACATATGTTTTCATAAAGGTTTGACCGATAAAGATCTCCATAGAATATGTAGAAACCAATATGAGCATCCAGGTCCCGCTATTGGTTATTGACCAAAGAAGCATCTTGGTCATGTCTACATCATTCTCGAACCCGTAGGGTCCGCACGCTTAAGGTTCGTTGACGATACAGTATTATATGAGTTGTGTGAGTTGGTGACCAAATGTTGTTTGGAGTCCCGGATGAGATCAGGGGCGTGACGAGGAGCTCTGGAATGGTCCGGAGGTAAAGATTGATATATAGGATGATAGTATATTTGGTCACCGAAAAGGTTTCGGGAAGTATCATGTATTTATCGGAGTGCCAGAAGGGGTTCCAGAAGGCCACCAGTAATTGGTGGGCCTTATGGGCCAAAGGGGGAGCACACCAGCCCACAAAGGGGGCTGGCACGCCCCACCACCCCTGCCCACGCGCTAAGGAAGGGGGAGGCGCCCTAAGGCAGCCAACCCCCCTTTTCCTTCCCCCCGTGTCCATATATGGAAGGGGGGCGGCAAGGCAGGCGCCTAGGGCAGCCGCCGACCACTTGGGGCGTGCCCTAAGGCTGCCTGCTCTCCCCCTCCACCTATATATATGAGAGGAGGGAGAGGGGCAATAGAGACCACGATCCCCAAGCGTGTGCGGCGCCCATCTTCCTCTAGTTTTAGTTCCTCCTCCATCCACGTTCGTTGTGCTTGCCGAAGCCCTGCAGATAGTTTCAGCACCACCGTCACCACGCCATCGTGCTGCCGGAACTCATCTACTACTTCGCCTCTCTTGCTGGATTGAGAAGGCGAGGACATCATCGAGCTGAACGTGTGCTGAACGCGGAGGTGCCGTACATTTGGTACTTGACCAGGACAGATCGTGAAGGTGTACGACTACATCAACCACGCTGATAAACGCTTTGATGTCTACTATGCAACTTTATTCTTGAAGACTCGTGTTGGGCCTCCAAGCGCAGAGTTTTGTAGGACAGTAGCAATTTTCCCTCAAGTGGATGACCTAAGGTTTATCAATCCGTGGGAGGCGTAGGATGAAGATGGTCTCTCTCAAACAACCCCGCAACCAAATAACAAAAAGTCTCTTGTGACCCCAACACACCAAATACAATGGTAAATTGTATAGGTGCACTAGTTCGGCGAAGAGATGGTGATACAAGTGTAGTAATGATAGTAGATATTGATTTTTGTAATAGGAACAATAAAAAATAGCAAGGTAGCAATTGATAAAACGGAGCACAAACGGTATTGCAATGATTGAAAATGAGGCCTAGGGTCCATACTTTCGCTAGTGCAATCTCTCAACAATGCTAATCTAATTGGATCATATAACCATCCCTCAACGTGCGATGAAGAATCACTCCAAAGTTCTTATCTAGCAGAGAATATAAGAAGAAATTGTTTGTAGGGTAGGAAACCACCTCAAAGTTATTCTTTCCGATCAATCTATCCTAGAGTTCGTACTAAAATAACACCAAGCTATTCTTTCCAATCGATCTAACCAAGATTTCGTACTAAAATAACACCATATGATACACATCAACCAACTCTAATGTCACCTAGATACTCCAATGTCACCACAAGCATCTGTGAGTTAATTATATGATATGCATCATAATACTCAATCCAACACAAAGAACCTCAAAGAGTGCCCAAAGATTTCTACCAGAGAAACAAGGACGAGAACATGCATCAACCCCTATGCATAGATTACACCAATGTCACCTCGGGAATCCGCGAGTTTAGTGCCAAAACACATATCAAGTGAATCAATATGATACCCCATTTTCACCACGGGTATTCATAGCCAGACATACATCAAGTGTTCAAATCCATAAATGTATTCAATCTGATAACAACGAGATCTCAAAGGGAAAACTCAATTCATCACAACAAGATAGAGAGGGGAAAACACCATATGATCGAACTATATTAATAAAGCCCGCGATACATCAAGATCATGCCAAATCAAGAACATGAGAGAGAGAGAGAGAGAGAGATTAACACATAGCTACTGGTACAAACCCTCAGCCCCGAGGGTGGACCACTCCCTCCTCATCATTGTGGCCATAGGAATGATGAAGATGGCCACCGGTGATGATTTCCCCCTCCGGCAGGGTGCCGAAACGGGGTCTAGATTGGTTTTTCATGGCTACAGAGGCTTGCGGCGGCGAAACTTCTGATCTATCGACTCCCATTGGGTTTTTGGAATATTTGAAAATTTATAGGGTGAAGAGGTGGTGCGGGAGGCCACCGAGGTGGGCACAACCCACCAGGGTGCGCCTGGGTCCCCAGGCGCGCCCAGGTGGGTTGTGCCCCCTCGAGGCACCCCTCTGGTACTTATTTGGCCCAAGTTGTGTCTTATGGTCCATAAAAGTTCTCCAATAAGTTTCACTGCGTTTGGACTCCGTTTGGTATTGATTTTCTCCGATGTAAAAAACAAGCAAAAAATAGCAACTAGCACCGTGTCAATAGGTTAGTCCCAAAAAATGATATAAAATTGCTATAAAATGATTGTAAAACATCCAAGAATGATAATATAACAACATGAATACTTCATAAATTATAGATACGTTGGAGACGTATCAGCATCCCCAAGCTTAATTCCTACTCATCCTCGAGTAGGTAAATGATAAAAGAAATAATTTATGAAGTGTGAATGCTAGCAAAGTGCATAAGTTTGATCAATGATAATTTCAATCAATTTTCCTAGCATCATGACAACAACTCTTCTCATAAAACTTATCATGTTAAAGTAGCAATCAATTCACATGTTAAGGTTCAGACAATGAATTCTCTTGAAACTCAACAACCTCTATTCTTAGTCACCAAACAATTTCAATTCAACTTATTCAACAGATTCTAACTAAGAGCTCCACATACTCAATCATCATATAGTCTTCTTTGATTGCTAGTACTCAAATCATATTCTTAGAACAAATGGCATCCATCGAACACAGAGAAAGATAGGGGCTTAATATTTTGCCTCCCAACTCATTTATTATAGAGATAATTGTCAACAATTATAATTCATGATCAAATATATTTGACTGGTCATATGTGCCTAGATCTTTCCCCACCACATGGTGCTTGCCAACTAGAGAATAATTGAGGTTGAAATGAGAATGCATACTATTAACTCTTGCATAAAAGTAAATACTGAAAAGTAAAAGATAGGCAGTTCGCAGTGGGAAGCAGAGGTTGTCATGCGCTTTTTGTTTGGATGCCCAAGCTCTTAATGCAAAGGAAAGTCAGGTTATATTTGTTGGAAATATGCCCTAGAGGCAATAATAAAAGGATTATTATTATATTTCCTTGTTCGTGACAATTGTCTTTTATTCATTCTATATTTGTATTATTCGGAAATCGTAATACACGTGTGAATACATAGACTACTATATGTCCCTAGTGAGTCTCTAGTTGAGTAGCTCGTTGATCAATAGATAGTCATGGTTTCTGACTATGGACATTGGATGTCATTGATAACGGGATCACATCATTAGGAGAATGATGTGATGGACAAGACAATCCTAAGCATAGCACAAGATCGTGTAGTTCGTTTTGCTAGAGCTTTTCCAATGTCAAGTATCTTTTCCTTAGACCATGAGATCGTGTAACTCCGGATATCGTAGGAGTGCTTTGGGTGTACCAAGCGTCTGGCGTAAGCTGGGTGACTATAAAGGTGCACTACGGTATCTCGAAAGTGTCATTGGGTTGACACGGATCGAGGCTGGATTTGTCACTCCGTATTACGGAGAGGTATCTCTGGGCCAACTTGGTAATGCATCATCATAATGAGCTCAAAGTGACCAAGTGTTTGGTCACGGGATCATGCATTACTGATGCGAGTAAAGTGACTTGCGGTAGCGAGATTGAGCGAGGTATTGGGATACCGACGATCGAATCTCGGGCAAGTAACATACCGATTGACAAAGGGAATTGTATACGGGTTGCTTGAATCCTCGACATCGTGGTTCATCCGATGAGATCATCGAGGAGCATGTAGGAGCCAACATGGGTATCCAGATCCGCTGTTGGTTATTGACCGGAGAGCCGTCTCGGTCATGTCGCATGTCTCCCGAACCCGTAGGGTCTACACATAAGGTTCGGTGGCGCTAGGGTTGTATGAATATGAGTATGCAGCAAACCGAAAGTTGTTGAGTCCGGATGAGATCCGGACGTCACGAGGAGTTCGGAATGGTCGGAGGTAAAGAATTATATATAGGAAGTGCTGTTTGACCATCGGGAGAGTTTGGGGTCACGGTATTGTCTGGGACCACGGAAGGGTCCGGGGTCCACCGGGTGGGGCCACCTATCCGGAGGGCCCGTGGGCTGAAGTGGGAGGAACCAGCCTGGTGGGCTGGTGCGCCCCCCTTGGCCCCCCCTGCGCCTAGGGTTGGAAACCCTAGGGGTGGGGGGCGCCCCACTTGCCTTGGGGGGCAAGCCTCCCCCCTTGGCCGCCGCCCCCCATCTAGATGGGATCTAGAGGGGCCGGCGCCCCCAGGGGGCCTATATAAAGGGGGGGGAGGGCAGCCGCACCCCAAGTCTTGGCGCCTCTCTCTCCCTGCTACACCTCTCCCTCTCGCAGAAGCTCGGCGAAGCTCTGCCGGAACCCTGCTGCATCCACCACCACGCCGTCGTGCTGCTGGATCTTCTTCAACCTCTCCCTCCTCCTTGCTGGATCAAGGTGCGGGAGACGTCATCCGCTCCGTACGTGTGTTGAACGCGGAGGTGCTGTCCGTTCGGCACTTGGTCATCGGTGATTTGGATCACGACGAGTACGACTCCCTCAACCCCGTTCACTTGAACGCTTCCGCTCGCGATCTACAAAGGTATGTAGATGCACTCCTATCACTCGTTGCTAGATGAACTCATAGATGGATCTTGGTGAAACCGTAGGAAATTTTTATTTTCTGCAACGTTCCCCAACAGTGGCATCATGAGCTAGGTCTATCGTAGTTCTCTATTGCGAGTAGAACACAAATCTGTTGTGGGCGTAGATGTTGTCAACTTTCTTGCCGCTACTAGTCTTATTTTGCTTCAGCGGTATTGTGGGATGAAGCGGCCGGACCGACCTTACGTGCGCTTACGTGAGACAGGTTCCACCGGTGACATGCACTAGTTGCATAAGGTGGCTAGCGGTGTCTGTCTCTCCCACTTTAGTTGGGCGGATTCGATGAAAAGGGTCCTTATGAAGGGTAAATAGAAGTTGACAAATCACGTTGTGGCTTTTTCGTAGGTAAGAAAAGCGTTCTTGCTAGAACCCTATTGCAGCCACGTAAAAGATGCAACAACAATTAGAGGGCGTCTAACTTGTTTTTGCAGCAATTGCCTTGTGATGTGATATGGCCAAAAGTTGTGATGAATGATGAATGATATATTGTGATGTATGAGATCATGTTCTTGTAATAGGAATCACGACTTGCATGTCGATGAGTATGACAACGGCAGGAGCCATAGGAGTTGTCTTAATTATTGTATGACCTGCGTGTCATTGATTCAACGCCATGTAATTACTTTGCTTTATTGCTAAACCGTTAGCTATAGTAGTAGAAGTAATAGTTGGCGAGCAACTTCATGGAACACGATGATGGAGATCATGATGATGGAGATCATGGTGTCATGCGGTGACAAGATGATCATGGAGCCCGAAGATGGAGATCAAAGGAGCTATATGATATTGGCCATATCATGTCACTACTATATAATTGCATGTGATGTTTATTATGTTTATGCATCTTGTTTACTTAGAACGACGGTAGTAAATAAGATGATCCCTTATAATAATTTCAAGAAAGTGTTCTCCCTAATTGTGCGCCGTTGCTAAAGTTAAATCGTTTGAAGCACCACGTGATGATCGGGTGTGATAGATTCCTCGTTCACATACAGCGGGTGTAAGACAGTTTTACACATGCAAAACACTTAGGTTAACTTGCGAGCCTAGCATGTACAGACATGGCCTCGGAACACAAGAGACCGAAAGGTCGAACATGAGTCGTATGGAAGATCGATCAACATGGAGATGTTCACCGACGATGACTAGTCCGTCTCACGTGATGATCGGACACGGCCTAGTCGACTCGGATCATGTAACACTTAGATGACTAGAGGATGTCAAATCTGAGTGGGAGTTCATTAAATAATTTGATTAGATGAACTTAATTATCATGAACATTAGTCTAAAATCTTTGCAAAATGTCTTGTAGATCAAATGGCCAGCGCTCATGTCACCATGAACTTCAGCGTTCCTAGAAAACCAAGCTGAAAGATGATGGCAGCAACTATTCGGACTGGGTCCGGAACACGAGATCATCCTCATAGCTGCCAAGAAACAATATGTCCTAGAAGCACCGCTAGGTGAAGCACCCATCGAGAGAACCAAGGCGTTATGAGCGCTTGGCAGTCTCGTCTTGATGATTACTCCCTCGTTCGGTGCGGCATGCTTTACAGCTTAGAACCGGGGCTCCAAAAGCGTTTTGAGCAACACGGAGCATATGAGATGTTCGAGGAGCTGAAAATGGTTTTCCAAGCTCATGCCGGGTCGAGAGATATGAAGTCTCCGACAAGTTCTATAGTTGTAAGATGGAGGAAAATAGTTACATCGGTGAGCACATACTCAAAATGTCAGGTTGCACAACCCTTTGTCCCAGTGGACATTAACCTCCGGACGAGGCGGTCATTGACAGAATCCTTGATCGCTCCCACCGAGCTACAAGAGCTTTGTGATGAACTACAATATGCGGGGATGGTGAAAACTATTCTGAAGTATTTTCAATCTGAAGTCGCAGAGGTAGAAATCAAGAAGGAACATCAAGTGTTGATGGTCAATAAAACCACTAAGTTCAAGAAGGGCAAGGGTAAGAAGAACTTCAAGAAGGGCGGCAAGGATGTTGCGCGCCCGGTAAGCCGCTTGCGGGAAGAAGTCAAAGAATGGACCCAAGCACGAGGTGAGTGCTTTTATTGCAAAGGAAGGGTCATTGGAGCGGAACTGCCCCAAATACTTAGCGAGACAAGAAGGCGGCAACACTAAAGGTATATTTGATATACATGTAATTGATGTGTACCTTACCGATTACTCGTAGTAACTCCTGGGTATTTGATACGGTGCCGTTGCTCATATTTGTAACTCACAGCAGGAGCTGCGGAATAAGCGGAGGCTGGCGAAGGGCGAGGTGACGATGCGCGTCGGGAATGGTTCCAAGGTCGATGTGATCGCCGTCGACACGCTACCTCTACATTTACCTACGGGATTAGTTTTAAACCTCAATAATTGTTATTTAGTGCCAAGTTTGAGCATGAACATTGTATCGGGATCTCGTTTAATCTGAGATGGCTACTCATTTAAATCCGAGAATAATGGTTGTTCTATTTATATGAGAGATATGTTTTATGGTCATGCTCCGATGGTCAATGGTTTATTCTTAATGAATCTCGAGCGTGATGTTACACATATTCATAGTGTGAATACCAAAAGATGTAAAGTTGATAACGATAGTCCCACATACTTGTGCACTTGCCGCCTTGGTCACATTGGTGTCAAGCGCATGAAGAAGCTCCATGCTGATGGACTTTTAGAGTCTCTCGATTATGAATCATTTGACACATGCGAACCATGCCTCATGGGCAAAATGACCAAGACTCCGTTCTCCGGAACAATGGGCGAGCAACCAACTTATTGGAAATCATACATACCGATGTATGCGGTCCAATGAGCGTTGAGGCTCATGGAGGATATCGTTATGTTCTCACTCTCACGGATGACTTAAGTAGATATGGGTACGTCTACTTGATGAAACACAAGTCTGAGACCTTTGAAAAGTTCAAGGAATTTCAGAATGAGGTATAGAATCAACGTGACCGAAAAATAAAGTTCTTCGATCAGATCGTGGAGGAGAATATTTAAGTCACGAATTTGGTACACACTTAAGGAAATGTGGAATCGTTTCACAACTCACGCCGCTGGAACACCTCAGCGTAATGGTGTGTCGAGCGTCGTGTCGCACTCTATTGGATATGGTGCGATCTATGATGTCTCTTCTGATTTACCGCTATCATTTTGGGGATCGCTCTAGAGACAGCTACATTCACTTTAAATAGGGCACCGTCTAAATCCGTTGAGGCGACACCGTATGAATTATGGTTTGGGAAGAAACCTAAGCTGTCGTTTCTAAAAGTTTGGGGATGCGATGCTTATGTCAAGAAACTTCAACTGAAAAGCTCGAACCCAAGTCGGAAAAATCGTCTTCATAGGATACCCTAAGGAAACCATTGGGTATACCTTCTACCTTAGATCCGAAGGCAAGATCTTTGTTGCCAGAACGGATCCTTTACGGAAAAAGTTTCTCTCGAAAGGAGTAAGTGGGAGGAAAGTAGAACTTCGATGAAGTACTACCTCTTGAACCGGAAAGTAGTGCAGCTCGGAAAATGTTCTGTGGTGCCTACACCTCTTGGAGAGGAAATTAATGATGATGATCAAGGTACTTGGATCAAGTTGCTCTTGAACCGTGAGGTCCACAAGGACACGTTCCACACCAGTGGTATGGCAACCCTGTCACGGAAATCATGTTGTTAGACAACGGTGAACCTTGAACTATGAAGAAGCGATGGCGGGCCCAGATTCCAACAAATGGCTTGAAGCCATGCAATCCGAGATAGGATCCATGTATGAAAACAAAGTATGGACTTTGACAGACTTGCCCGATGATCGCGAGCGATAGAAAACAAATGGATCTTTAAGAAGAAGGCGGACGCGGATGGTAATGTTACCATCTATAAAGCTCGACTTGTCGCTAAGGGTTATCGGCAAGTTCAAGGGGTTGACTACGATGAGACTTTCTCTCCGTGGCGAAGCTGAAGTCCGTCCGAATCATGTTAGCAATTGCCGCATACTATGATTATGAGATATGGCAAATGGGCGTCAAAGCGGCATTCCTTAACGGCTATCTTAAGGAAGAACTGTATATGATGCAGCGGAAGGTTTTGTCGACCCTAAGAATGCTAACAAGGTATGCAAGCTCCAGCGATCCATTTATGGGCTGGTGCAAGCATCTCGGAGTTGGAACATTCGCTTTGATGAGATGATCAAAGCGTTTGGGTTTATGCAGACTTATGGAGAAGCCTGCGTTTACAAGAAAGTGAGTGGGAGCTCTGTAGCATTTCTCATATTATATGTAGATGACATACTTTTGATGGGAAATGATATAGAACTTTTGGACAACATTAAGGCCTACTTGAATAAGAGTTTTTCAATGAAGGACCTTGGAGAAGCTGCTTATATATTAGGCATCAAGATCTATAGAGATAGATCGAGACGCCTCATAGGTCTTTCACAAAGCACATACCTTGATAAGATATTGAAGAAGTTCAAAATGGATCAGTCCAAGAAAGGGTTCTTGCCTGTATTACAAGGTGTGAAATTGAGCTCGGCTCAATGTCCGACCACGACAGAAGATATAGAAGAGATGAGTGTCATCCCCTATGCATCAGCCATAGGGTCTATTATGTATGCCATCTTGTGTACGGACCTGATGTAAACCTTGCCGTAAGTTTGGTAGGAAGGTACCAAAGTAATCCCGACAAGGAACACTGGACAGCGGTCAAGAATATCCTGAAGTACCTGAAAAGGACTAAGGACATGTTTCTCGTTTATGGAGGTGACGAAGAGCTCGTCGTAAAGGGTTACGTCGACGCTAGCTCCGACACAGATCTGGATGACTCTAAGTCACAAACCGGATCGTGTATATGTTGAATGGTGGAGCGATGGCTGGTGCAGCTGCAAGCGGAGCGTCGTGGCGGGATCTACATGTGAAGCGGAGTACATGGCAGCCTCGGAGGCAGCACATGAAGCAATTTGGGTGAAGGAGTTCATCACCGACCTAGGAGTCATACCCAATGCGTCGGGGCCGATCAAACTCTTCTGTGACAACACTGGAGCTATTGCACTTGCCAAGGAGCCCAGGTTTCACAAGAAGACCAGGCACATCAAGCGTCGCTTCAACTCCATTCGTGAAAATGTTCAAGATGGAGACATAGAAATTTGCAAAGTGCATACGGATCTGAATGTCGCAGATCCGTTGACTAAACCTCTTCACGAGCAAAACATGATCAACACCAGAACTCTATGGGTGTTCGATTCATCACAATGTAACTAGATTATTGACTCTAGTGCAAGTGGGAGACTGTTGGAAATATGCCCTAGAGGCAATAATAAAAGGATTATTATTATATTTCCTTGTTCATGATAATTGTCTTTTATTCATGCTATAATTGTATTATCCGGAAATCGTAATACACGTGTGAATACATAGACTACAATATGTCCCTAGTGAGCCTCTAGTTGACTAGCTCGTTGATCAATAGATAGTCATGGTTTCCTGACTATGGACATTGGATGTCATTGATAACGGGATCACATCATTAGGAGAATGATGTGATGGACAAGACCCAATCCTAAGCATAGCACAAGATCGTGTAGTTCGTTTTGCTAGAGCTTTTCCAATGTCAAGTATCTTTTCCTTAGACCATGAGATCGTGTAACTCCCGGATACCGTAGGAGTGCTTTGGGTGTACCAAGCGTCTGGCGTGGCGGGTGACTATAAAGGTGCACTACTGGTATCTCCGAAAGTGTCTATTGGGTTGACACGGATCGAGACTGGGATTTGTCACTCCGTATTACGGAGAGGTATCACTAGGCCCACTCGGTAATGCATCATCATAATGAGCTCAAAGTGACCAAGTGTTTGGTCACGGGATCATGCATTCTGATGCGAGTAAAGTGACTTGCGGTAATGAGATTGAGCGAGGTATTGGGATACCGACGATCGAATCTCGGGCAAGTAACATACCGATTGACAAAGGGAATTGTATACGGGGTTGCTTGAATCCTCGACATCGTGGTTCATCCGATGAGATCATCGAGGAGCATGTGGGAGCCAACATGGGTATCCAGATCCAGCTGTTGGTTATTGACCGGAGAGCCGTCTCGGTCATGTCTGCATGTCTCCCGAACCCGTAGGGTCTACACATAAGGTTCGGTGGCGCTAGGGTTGTATGAATATGAGTATGCAGCAAACCGAAAGTTGTTGAGTCCGGATGAGATCCCGGACGTCACGAGGAGTTCGGAATGGTCGGAGGTAAAGAATTATATATAGGAAGTGTTGTTTGACCATCGGGAGAGTTTGGGGTCACGGTATTGTCTGGGACCACGGAAGGGTCCTGGGTCCACCGGTGGGGCCACCTATCCGGAGGGCCCCATGGGCTGAAGTGGGGAGGAACCAGCCCCTGGTGGGCTGGTGCCCCCCTGGCCCCCCCTGCGCCTAGGGTTGGAAACCCTAGGGGGGGCGCCCACTGCCTTGGGGCAAGCCTCCCCTTGGCCGCCCCCCATCTAGATGGGATCTAGATCTCGGGGCGCCCCCCCAGGGGCCTATATAAAGGGGGGGGGGCAGCCGCACCCCAAGTCTTAGCGCCTCCTCTCCCTGCTACACCTCTCCCTCTCAGAAGCTCGGTGAAGCTCTGCGGAACCTCTTGCATCCACCACCACGCCGTCGTGCTGCTGGATCTTCTTCAACCTCTCCCTCCTCCTTGCTGGATCAAGGTGCGAGAGACGTCATCCGCTCCGTACGTGTGTTGAACGTGGAGGTGTTGTCCGTTCGGCACTTGGTCATCGGTGATTTTGATCACGACGAGTACGACTCCCTCAACCCCGTTCACTTGAAAGCTTCCGCTCGCGATCTACAAAGGTATGTAGATGCACTCCTATCACTCATTGCTAGATGAACTCATAGATGGATCTTGGTGAAACCGTAGGAAAATTTTTATTTTCTGCAACGTTCCCCAACAATATTGCCCATTATGATAGCAACCTTTATTATGCAGTCCATTGCTTTTATTACTTTGCCATCACAAGTTCGTACAACACTCAATTTTCCCTTATAATAAAAGATCAAACATATTTAGGAGCAATTTTATTGCTTTATGCAACGATGACAACTTATTTGAAGGATCTTATTCAATCCATAGGTAGGTATGGTGGACACTCATGGCAAGAAACTGGGTTTAATGGTTTTTGGATGCACAAGTAGTATTTCTACTTAGTACTCCACCGTCCGGAAATATTTGTCAAAGAAATGGACGTATCTAGACGCATTTTAGTTCTAGATACATCCATTTTGTCGGGGGATGAACCCTGGGCAGGCAACGGAACCCGGATTCTTATTAAAAAACACCGGGGCCAGCAACGCCCCTCAATCCGGCTTGCACTTGGCCGGGTTGCTCAACCCGGCCAAGTCCCTCGACCCGGCCAAACTCCTCAACCCGGCCCCAACGGCTGGCACAAGACGGCCGAACCCGGCATGACCAAGACTTCTCCAACGAGCCATCTCCCCTTGGCGTGTTCCTCAACCTGGCCACGGGTCAGCTCCCGTCCCATCTTGGCCGTACGATGGGACGAGTGTCCATTCAAGGATGAGTGAGGCAACAGTGCCCCACCAACTCCTCTGGTCAGCCGAGACGTGGCAACAGTGCCCCACCTACCCTGCTGACCAGGGCCGACGTGGCTACAGTACACCCATCGCCACTGCCGACGCCAGCAACCGGCGACCTGACGATGCGCCACTATAGCGGACTCGACCCAGCCACTCCGTGACGATCGACAAGACGACAAATAGTCCCTCCTGGCGCACGGGGCCCGCGCCCGGATAACCTGACGAGCCCTGACACCCGGCGGGCCCCAGCACCGGCTTCCCGGACAATGACAACCCGGCCCCACATCGTTGTAACATTACGGTTGTAATCCTGGGGGTTGACCTATAAACCCCCCCAGGAGGCCTCCATGCACGGGGGCGATTAGATCATTAGTAGAACACATACACACCAGGAGAGGGAGCAGCCTAAGCCTAGGCCTGTCTTCCTCCTTCCTCCAAATAGCTCTAGGAGCAACTCTGTACTGCCCCACATGAACTACACTCGGCAGGACTAGGGGTGTTATCTCTCCGGAGAGCCCCGAACCTGGGTATGTCTTGCGTCCCTCGCTCGCTCATGCCGACCTCGCCTCTGGAGCCCATCGGTGCCCTCGAGCCTCCTCCTCTCTTTAGCCATCCCTTGGCATCTACCATGCGCCCACCACGACAGTTTGCGCCCACCATGGGGCAGCTCGAGGTCCCGGCCGGAGCCATGTTCCAGACAGGGCCGCTCTCCGACCCCGATGAGCCCGTCACGCTGGCGGACAACGTCATCGACGCGCTCGCCGCCTCCTTCGCCGCGCTGCACATCTCCGACGCACCCGTGACCGATGAGTACCCCAGTGAGGTACTTGGCGTCTCCGAATCCCCCATCTCCCTTGGCGCGCCCTCGCCGGGGCAATGGACCTCTGCGTCGAGGTGTTCGTCACCGACACCGGTGCTTCTTCTTCATCCAACGCAGCGAGGAAGGCCGCCGAAGCCAAGGCTGCAGCAGATCGGGCCAGCTCGCCCAACCCGTTGTGCACCATGATGCAGAGCCTTCATGTCCCCATCGCCAACGACGTCGATGCCTCCAACATCGCCGAGACCCGGGCTCGGCTCAAGGAAGACCGCCGGCGCCTCCTCGACCTGAACGAAACGCTTGCTGCCACGCAGCGCCACCTGGACTCCGCTCAGCTGGAGCGCAATGCTGCCTACGGTTTCACGCCCGCCGCGGCCGAGCCAAGCCGGGTCGCCGGCGTGTGGGCCCGGGGTGGCGCAATCGGCCGCGCCTTCGGCGCAATCGCTCCCATCTACGAGACCCCTATGATGAATATGCGTGCTACCCAGGCGGCCGCGGTCGGCCTGGATTAGCTCACCGGCGAGGAGCTGAAGGACCGCCTGAAGCGGGTGAACGACCTCCTCGACACGGCCAACACACAACAAGACCACCTCAACCAACTCGCCGAGCCGGCGGGGTCCGGCTCCATCCGCACCGACGGTCCCAAGGACCAGCAGAACACGACGTCTTTGCTACCCGACGAAGCGCACTCCGGCCGCACCCAGACCCGGCGCAACTGCGTCTCGACGACTACCGACGGCTTGGGCGACGAGCCGACCCCGGAGGACCGGCGCCGACGTGATCCTCCCCCGCAACCCGGCCGACGTCCGGCTTCAGGCGACCCGGCCCCCCGCGGTGCAGTCGCCAGCTGGCTGGGCCCTCGCGCCATCGACGACACCGACGCTCGCCACTGCCTCGACCAACTCGCCCTCTTCCTAGAGCTGGAGGAGAACAACGCCGTCGGGCCGGTGTGCTTTGGCTCGCGCATCCGGGACGAGCCCTTCCACAAAGGGTTCACGCCCCCCCCCCCCTCCGCGACACCCCCAAGTACAACGACACCGTCAAGCCCGAGGACTGGCTCATCGACTACACCACCGACATCGGCATCGCGGGAGGCAATCACCGCCTCGCCGTGCGCTCCGCTCTGCTCATGCTCTAGGGCTCAGCCCGCACGTGGTTGAACAGCCTGCCGGCTGGCAGCATCAACGCGTGGGTCGACTTTGAGTAAGCCTTTGTGCGCAACTTCACCGCCACCTACAAACGACTCGGCCGCCCCAGCCAGCTCGCCATGTGCGTGCAGGGGCCGACGGAGACCGGCGGCGAGCACCTCGCACGCTGGACCAAGCTCCGGAACAGCTGCGAGGGCGTCCACGAAGTCCAGGCCATCCAGTACTTTGTCAGCGGGTGCCGAGACGGCACCATCCTCAAGCACAACCTCTTGCGCTCCGAGCCGGCCACCATGGCCGTGCTCATGGTGACGGTGGACAAGTACGCCAACACCGACTCCGCCATGAAGATCCAGGTGGCGCTGGACGAAGGCGGCAAGGCGAAGCCGGTTCCCCCTCCCAAGCCGGCCGGCGAGAGCAGCCGACAACAACACAACCAGCAGAACAACAAGCGCAAGGCCGACCAGCCGGCTCAGCGCTATGATAACCGTCTTGTTGCAGCCGCCGAGCAGGCACCATGGACGACCCGGCCGCCAAACGCCGGCAAATCGGCAAGACGGCGTGGCAACCCGCCATGAGCTTCAAAGAGATATTCGACGCTCCCTGCAAGCACCACAATGGCGTGAGGCCGTCCACTCACATGCTTCGGCAATGCGCCATCACGAAGCGCATCATGCGGGGTGACATCCCGCCCCTGTCGGCTCCCGCTCCGGGAGCAGGGCCGCGCCTCCGCCTCCTCCTCCACCCCCGGCAGGCGGAGCGATGCGCGACAACATCTACCCCGACCAGAACGTGACCTACGTCGTCTTCACCAGCATCGGTGATGACAAGCGCAGCGAGCGCCTGCTCCGGCAGGAGGTGAACACCGTTGTCCCGGCCAAGCCGGAGTACATGCACTGGTCAGACCGCCCGGTCACCTGGACCTGGGAAGACCACCCGGCCATCATGCTGAACCTGTGTGGCTACGCCCTTGTCCTCAACCCTACCATTGTCGCACCTCGGCGCACGTGCAAGTTCTCCCGGGTCCTCATCGACGGCGGCAGCAACATCAACATCCTCTACCGCGACACCATGACCAAGCTCGGCCTTGAAGCCAAAGACCTGGAGCTGACCCAGACGATCTTCCACGGCATTTTTCCCGGCCTCTCCTGCTCCCCGATTGGCCGGATCTGGCTCAACGTCCTATTCGGCACGAGCGACCACTTCTGACGCGAGCCACTCTGGTTCGAGGTGGTGGATCTGTCCAGCGCATATCACACACTGCTGGGCCAGCCCGCACTCTCCAAGTTCATGGCAGTCCCCCACTACGCCTGTCGGTGTACAAAAAGAGGGGCGCACTTTTGTACCCCTTTACCTGTGCACGGGCAGTTGGAGCCGCGCCCACGGTCACACCAAGCAGAAAAGGGGAGGTGAGACAAGGTAAGACCGAAGCCCAAGACAGCCAGAGCAACGCCAAGGCCAAGACCACAAAGAGCAGAGGGACGACGCAGGTTCCCTCGGCAAGGCCCTTGCCGGGGCAGCCACAGCAGCCCCGGCAAGACCTTTGTCGGGGCAGCTCGCCCCACACCAACGGAGCAAGCCACCCTTGAGCCCATGGTCCCCAACACCATCATCCATGTGGGGCCAGGGCCCGGGAGGCACCGCTGTGGTGGCATGCAGATCTTTGTGAAGACATATTCAAGATCAGATGATGATTAGAAGACGACGATCCTCGGCAATATCCTTGCCGAGGAAGGCCACCAGACCTCCGGCAAGGTCCTTGCCGGGGACGACAGCGCGCCATGGCAAGACCCTTGCCGGGCCACACGGCAAGGCCCTCGCCAAGGACGCCAGCAGGGCCACCGCCAGGCCCGTGCCAACCAAGTTTCCACCATCGTTCGCATGCAACTACCAGCTCAACTAGCTGAGCAGGCACCTGCGTGGCAACATGCAGCTCCCGGGCCAACTCGTCAAGCACCTGCGTGGCGGCATGCAGAACTTCGTGAAGGCTCCACCACCACGCCACCTCAGCTGCCTGCCTGCCTACATGGCACCGCATGCCTCACTGGCCAGAGCGCGTGTCGAAGCAAGGAGGAGCGGCGACGGACGGGACGGGCCTCGCCCCCGTCCCCGATAAAGCAAGGGGACACCTAAGCAACACATTAAATGCATCTTGTCCTGTAATACGAGCGATAAGCGCATAGCACTGTGCACCTTTCCACCTCCTGTATGCCACTGTGGCAGCCCCTTTCACCTATAAAAGGAGGCCCACGGCATAATGGAGAGGGATTCGGCTCTTTGGAACCACGCACTCACCACAGCTAGTTCGAGAGCTTAAGAACTCTCTGAAATACACCCACCAAAGCAGGACTAGGGTTTTACGCATCCTCGCGGCCCGAACATGGGTAAACAATCCTTGTGCTAGTTACTGATCCTGCTCTTCTTGCAACCCTGCGCCCCGACAACCGTAGTAGGGATTATTGTGATCCGATAGGTGTCGTTTCCCCGACATCTTTGGCGCGCCAGGTAGGGGGCGCAATTGTGAGAATCTGGTCTAGTAGTTAGCCTAGCAATTCTTTGTCACCATGGCTCCTAAGAAGAAGACGGCCACGGCGATCGACTCGTTGGGAGCCGAACGGTCCGTGCCAGTGCGGACGAGTAGTGGACCGGTCGCGGACAGGACCCGGGCCGCGGTCCACGAGCACCAGCATCGCCCTGGTAGTCAGAGCCTGGTGAGCGGCATCGTTCAGGCGCCAAACGACCGGCCGCACGTCGCCAGATCCAAAGACGGAGCTGGGCCCCCGCAGGCGGCGCGGGGCCCTCCAGGGGTGTCGTTGTGCCACCTCCGGGCAGCGCAGCGACGTCCAAGACGCCCACACCGGCGACCACTGCACGCTCTTCCCATGGTGTGCGCGCCGAGCAGCATCATCACGCTAGTGACCCTGGGCATCGCCGTGGGAAGAGCCCTGTGCGCATCCGCAAGATGAAGGGGTTCAACACGCCCGCCGAAGTGCTGGCGAAAATGGCACGCAGCTGCTGGGTCGTAACGGAGCTCCTTCCAACGTAGTTAGAAGTCGAAGCACGCCGTGATCCATGCAACTGTCGCCGCCGCCCACGCCAGCAGGAGCTTTGGCGCGCACGCAGCTGTTCCTCGACTTCCCTCCTGCTGCAGAGAAGCTTGACGAGTGGAGGGCCACCATCTGGAGCCTGGTCGCCGTCGTGAACAAAGACGATCCGCGACCGGCGGGGCCCTCGGGTCGGCGCTCCACCGAGCCACCACATGCTGGCGTTGGGAGGACCGGGGGAGCCGCGGCCACGGTGCACTCTCCTCCTCCTCGCCAGCCGCCGCGGGCGTCGGCCCGTCATGACGACGCTTGTGATAACATTTCCATAGCGTCGTCCGACCCATGGACCCTCCGCGACCAGCGCCAGGTCCTTCGGGAACGAGCTCACGAAGACGCTCGAACCACCGTCGAGCGCCGGCACGAAACATGCCGCCAGTCGGACAAGCGGGCGGGACCCGCTATGGACGACCCGACACCGGGGGGCTCCGGCGGCCTACCTTACGAGGTGGGCTGCCCGACCTTTATCTGTGAGCTGCGGCAGTTCCAGTGGCCGTCCCACCACACGTTGAAGCCCTACGTCGGCGAGAAGTACACTGGCAAGACCCATCCGTCTGAGTTCCTCAACATCTACACCATTGCGATGCATGCTGCTAGAGCTCGCAATGACAAGGTGCTTGTGTAACGCCCCAGATTCGATGCGCCAGGTGTCTTCCAGTTATTCGCCGTCGTTGCCATGTCATGTGCTTGCGTGTTGCACTTTGCCATGTCATCATCTGCATTTCATATCATGTCGTCATGTGCATCGCATTTGCATACGTGATCGTCTCATGCATCCGAGCATTTTTCCCGTTGTCCGTTTTGCAATCCGGCACTCCTATGTCTCCCGCCGCCCCCTTTTACCTCTTTTCGTGTGCGGGTGTTAAACGGTCTCGGAATGGACCGAGGTTTGTCAAGCGGCCTTGGTATAGCACCGTAGAACCGCTGTCAAGTTTCGGATCATTTGGAGGTCGTTTGGTACTCAACAGTTAACAAGGTAACCGGAAAGCCTCTTTGTATTGCAGCCCAACTCCCCTTTCTAAGTGGCCCAAAACCCACCTAACTCCTCTCCATGCTCTCGGTCGTTCGATCACGATCGCGTGGCCGAAAACCGCACCTCATTTGGACTCTCCTAACTCCTCCTCGTGTCCGGAGCCTTCCGATCGTGATCCGAGGGTCCGAAAACGGAGCAAAACCCCTAAACCTAGACCCCTTTCTATATATAGACGCCTCCCCTCTCCTTCCAAATCTGGTCGTCCTACCCCCTCCTCCTCTTTTTCCGCGCCCCCAACCCGCAGCCACCACCTCCTCCCACCTCGGGGGCCGCACCGCCGCCTTTCCCCTCCAAATCCGGCGCCAGCCACCTCCCGGGCGCCACTTGGCAGTTCCCCAATGGCCAGCCGCCGCCGCGCAGCCTCCCTCACCCAGTCGGAAGGCGCCACGTCGCCCTGCCTCCCTCCTCCTCCCGTAGGGCCCGCCTGAGCCCATCACAGGCCCGCCACGGACCAGATCTGGGCCCGGACGAGCCCGCGCGAGCCTCCGCCAGCCCGCCGCCCTCGCTCCCGTGCTTGCGCCTTGGCTTCCAAAGCGCTTGAAACCTCCGCCCGGCGCCGGAGGCGCCCGCGCGCGCGCCTCCTTCCGCCCCCTCGCGGAGTGCCGCCGCCTCCGCCGCCCTCTCTCTGCAGGCGCCGCCCACGCCGGATCGGCCGGGACCTGCTCGGTCCCGCCGTCCCGACCTCGCCGGCGACCTCCCGGCCTCCCCTCGCTCGGCGCCGCCTGCTCGGCCTCCCACGCCCGTGCCTCGCCGGCCTCCCTACGCCCCGTGCCTCGCCGGCCCTTTCTCCTTCCTCAACTCCGGCGAAGAATCCCTGCCTTCCTCGTAAACCGTGCCAAGGGTTGACTTCTCCCCCCCCCTCTAAAATTCATCTAAGTCCCGAGCATTTTTTGTTATTTTATTGCATTTTCATTGCATCATATCTCTGTCATCGTTGCTCCGTTTTGCGCGTATAATATGTCAAAATGTTCGCCTCGATGAGTAGATCATTTCATCTCATTGCATCATTTTCATTTGAGCTCATCTTGACGCCCGAAATGCTGTTAGAAGAGTGCTATGTGATGTTAGTTTCTGATTTTTATCAGAACATGCACTTTTGTCATTTTTGCCATGATTGATGTGTGCATCCTATGGACTTGAGCCCTACATGTGTTTTGTAATATGCCATGCCATCTTTCCAGGAGTGTATGCCTTGTATTTTTGTGATCTATGTGGTGACTAGCACAAGCATGCAAACTAGGTGTCCTGATGTTGCTGTTTTCAGCCCTGTTTTGCTGATATTTTGATGCTATGTTAACTTGATGCTACCAAGAGATCCATGCATATGTTGAGATACTTAAGTAAGGATGTTTTGTTAAACATGTCTTCCTCTATCCATCCATGCCCTTGTTTGCAATTATGGAGTAGTCTAGCTTGAGTCAATCGAGCTCTACTTTTGCTATCAAATGTTTCCTGGCAGATTGTATACATGTTATTCAATTTTGCCAAGGTTGTTGTGGTTGATCCATGTATGCTATGTTATTGTTCTTGCCATGTATGTCTTGTAGGCCATGTCTTCTTGATGTATGTATGCTTAGTTTTTCATATAAGGCTCTGTAGTGAGTGCATTGAGCTTGTAAACATGCCTACTTGTTAACAGTTTTTGACATGCCATGTTGCTGAATCTGTTAACGAAACTTTCGATATTGACATGGGTGTTACTATATTTTCTGATCCTTTTTGGCTTATGGTCACTAAAGGACTTTTGTTCTATGAAATTAGTAGATTCATGCAATGCCTTTGTTTGCCATGTTAAGTTCCTGTAACATGTTGTTTCATAGCTCTAAACATTGCAACCTGATGTTATTTCTGCCAATGCCTGAAACTGTTATTACTTGCAATCTTGCCATGTGTTTTTGAGCATGTTCTAGTTGTTTCTGGAGATAGCTCAGTGCTCATGTTTTGTAATGCTTTACCTGTAGATCATGCCCATGCCTTTTGTTATTATGTTGAGGTGCTGTAGCATGTTGTTTTGATGTTTGCAATATGCCTACTTGCTATTTGGACAGATTGTTGCTATAACTTGTATAGGGTGTATGTGTTGATCCGTTGCTCCGTTTTGAGTGTGCTCTATATGAAACTTGCTTGATTTTGCATTTAGTTTCATATTATCATATTGGATCCTTGTTTTGAGGTGTTTTGCTTGATGTTTGTGTGCATTTTGCATCAATGCCATGTTTATCTTGTTTTGCTCATATCTTCTAGGCCGTAGCTCCGAATCTAATGAACTTTATATGTAACTTGACTAGAATTTCGTGTAGATCATCGTGGTGCATTTTAACTTGATGTTTAACAACTTGAACATAAATTTTTTCAGATCTGGACCAATTTCGAAATTTGCATATGAGGACTTACCGGAATTGTTATATGTTGTTTCCGGCCTCATTTAAACTTGTCTTGATGTGTTGCTCTTGTTTGCATCATCTCTTGCCATGAGTAGCTTCATGTAGCCCTTGTCATGCATCATGCTTGTTTGTGCATCATGCCTTGTTCATGTGTGGTGTGTTTACCTATGTTGTGTGCTTCTTCTTGTTAGTTCCTGTTGCGTTGCGATCGTGAGGATTCGTTCGTCACGCTTCGGTTCGGCTTCATCCGCTCGTCTTCTTCATGGACTCGTTCTTCTTCCTTGCGGGATTTCAGGCAAGATGACCGCTACCCTGGATCTCACTACTATCATTGCTATGCTAGTTGCTTCGTTTTTTCGCTATGCTGCGCTACCTATCACTTGCTGCTCAAGCCATCCCAAATTGCCATGTCAGCCTCTAACCTTTTCACCCTTCCTAGCAAACCGTTGTTTGGCTATGTTACCGCTTTGCTCAGCCCTCTTATAGCGTTGTTAGTTGCAGGTGAAGATGAAGTTTGTTCCTTGTTGAACATGGAGATGTTGTTCCTGGTTGGAACATGTTTACTTGTTGGGATATCACAATATATCTTATTTAATTAATGCATCTATATACTTGGTAAAGGGTGGAAGGCTCGGCCTTATGCCTGGTGTTTTGTTCCACTCTTGCCGCCCTAGTTTCCGTCATATCGGTATTATGTTCCCGGATTTTGCGTCCCTAACGCGGTCGGGTGATTTATGGGACCCCTTGACAGTTCGCTTTGAATAAGACTTTTCCAAAGAAGGCCCAACATTGGTTTTACATTGGCCTCACCTAGCCTTTTTCCCTTGGGAGTCGCGCATCCCGAGGGTCATCTTTATTTACCCCCCCGGGCCAATGCTTGTCTAAGTGTTGGTCCAAACTAGAGCCACTTGCGGTGCCGCCCCGAGGCAACTTGGGGTATCGTCGGTTGTCGTACGTAGTGTTCATCCGGTCGTGGCTCGAGACGAGATCTGCGCGGCTACTATCGAGGTGTCGGCACGCGGGAGGTCTTCTTTGGACTTGTTTTATTGCTGTCGAAATGTCTTGTAGCCGGGATTCCGAGACTGATCGGGTCTTCCCGGGGAGGAGGAATATCCTTCTTTGATTGCGAGAGCTTATCATGGGCTAAGTTGGGACACCCCTGCAGGGTTTGAACTTTCGAAAGCCGTGCCCGCGGTTATGTGGCAGATGGGAATTTGTTAATGTCCGGTTGTAGAAAACCCGAAGTTGATCTTTATTAAAATACACCAACCGTGTGCGTAACCGTGAGTGTCTCTTTTCGGGGTTGATCGAGAGGAGAACACGGTTTCTGGGTTATGTCTGACGTAAGTAGGAGTTCAGGATCACTTCTTGATCATTACTAGTGGACGACCGTTCCTTTGTTTCTCTCCTCGATCTCATTTGCGTATGTTAGCCACCATATATGCTTAGTCGCTGCTGCAACCTCACCACTTTACCCCTTCCTTTCCCTTTAAGCTTTGCTAGTCTTGATACCCATGGTAATGGGATTGCTGAGTCCTCGTGGCTCACAGATTACTACACCACCAGTTGCAGGTACAGGTTTCGCGATGCTCATGACGTGAGAGCGATGTTTGCTTGTGTTGGAGTTCTTCTTCTGCTTCTTCGATCAGGGGATAGGTTCCAGGTCGGCAGCCTGGGCTAGCAGGGTGGATGTCGTTTGGAGCTTTTGTTTATGTTTCATCCGTAGTCGGATGTTGATCTTGTATATGATGTTGTTGTATTCTTGTGGCTTTTGTGCCTTATGCATGTATCCCTATGTATTATGTAATGTTGATGTAGTGATATCCACCTTGCAAAAGCGTTTCAATATGCGGGTCTATCCTTGGTGGGACCGTCGAGTTCCTTTTGGATAGGGTCGCATATTGGGCGTGACAGCTTGCCAACTATTTCCCGCTGGCGCTGAAGCCCAATGTGATGTCTTGGTTGATGTACTCGCCGGTGGATTCCATTTCTTCTTGGTCGGATCTGTGCCATGAGTTCGTTGGTGCCTTCACAGGAGGCCACCAAGCTCATGGCCAGGCCAGTGATCTGCATATCATTCCCCAGAAGGAAGGGGAAACCCTGCGCAAGTACATCCAGAGATTCAGCCGGGTGTAGTACAACATCCCTGACATTCATCCCGCCGCTGTGATCAGCGCGTTCCACCAGAACGTGCGCAACCGCAAGATGCACGAAGAGCTGGCGGTGACCAAGGTTAAGGATGTGGCCGAGCTCTACGTTCTGGCCGATAGGTGCGCCCGGGCTGAAGAGGGAAGGAAGTACCCCGGCGAAGACGCCGGCGCGGAAACCGACAGTACCGATGAAGACGCCGCCACCCCGATGAAGAAGGGCCGACGTTGTAACAAGAAACACAAAGGCAAGGCCGTGCTTGCCGTTGAGGGATCTGACGACACCGGTGCTGGCAAGAAGGTCAAGCCAGACGCCCCCGGCAAGGAGATTGATGGGTGCGCCGCCTGCCGGGCCTTGGCACCGATAAGCCAGGAAGCTCCGGCAAGCAATACTGCAAGATCCACCGCACCAAGGGCCACGACCTCCAGAACTGCCGACAAGTCGAGCTGCTTGCTGAGAAGCAAAAAAGCTGAGTACGAGAGGCGGGACAAGGAGAAGGACCAGGACAGTGCTAAGGGATCCGGCAAGAAGCGTGGCGGCCAAGGAAGCCACCCCGGCAAGGACAACCAGGAAGAGAGGCCCGCCCGGGGCCGTGACAAGAAACAAGAAGACGATGATCACGACGAGGACGACGAGTCTGGTGAGCAAGGGTTCCAGAAGGCTACGGAGGCCATGTGCATCAATGGCGGCACCTCGCTGCATACCTCTCACCACCAGCTCAAGTAGTGGGTGCGTGAGATTACAACAGCGGAGCCATCATTCGACGCTCAGAAGCTGCTGAAGTGGTCTAGCACGCCCCTCATCTTTGACGCTGAGGACCACCCTGACTGCACTACCGCTGTCGGGTGTTTGCCATTGTTGGTCTCACCAACGATACGCAACCTCAGGGTGAACAAGATGTTGGTTGACGACGGGGCCGGCCTGAACCTGATCTCGCCTGTCGTGATCAAAAGATTGCAAATCCCTTATGGAGACCTCGAGGAAACGGGCACGTTTCAAGGGGTCAATCCGGGGAGGAGCTAGCCGAAGGGGAAGGTCACACTGCCCGTGACGTTTGGTGGAGAGTTGAACTACAGGACGGAGAGGATCATCTTCGACGTGGCCGAGATCCCCTTGCCCTACAACGGGATCCTCGGCCGCCCGGCATTAGCCAAGTTCATGGCGGCATCACACTACGCCTACAACATGCTAAAGATGCCCGGTTCGTTGACCATCATCTTCGTCCCCTCCGACAAGAAGGACGCGCTCATCTGCGCCGACCAACTCTACCGGGAAGCAGTTGCAGCAGCTGCCGCCAAGGCACCTGCTCCTACCGCTGAAGGCCCGGAAGGGAAGAGGAAGCCCGGCAAGACCTCTCACACCCACTCCGGCAAGCACGCCTCTCCGGAGTGCTACGCTACCGTCGAGGACGTGCCAGAGAGCACTACCGGCAAGAGCAAGAGATCCAGAGCCGAGCCACCGCAGACCAAAAAGGAGTCCGCCAGGGAGGATGGCACGGGAGGGGCCTTCACCATAGGCTCCACCCTCAGCAGCAAATAGGAAGGCGCGCTCGTCACCTTCCCGCGGGCGAATGTCGACGTGTTTGCGTGGCAAGCATCCGACATACCCTGTGTTCCCAGAGAGGTGATTGAGCACCACCTAGCTGTCTGCCCCCACGCGCGGCCTGTCAAGCAGAAGGTCAGAAAGCAGGCTCTGGAGAGGCAGGAGTTCATCACAAAGGAAATCAGGAAGTTGGAAGCGGCAGGTTTGGTGAGAGGAGTGCTCCACCCGACGTGGTTGGCCAATCCGGTAGTGGTGCGCAAGGCGAATGGTAAGTGGAGGCTGTGTATTGATTATACAGATATCAATAAGGCTTGTCCTAGGGATCCCTTCCCGCTGCCGCGCATCAACCAAATTGTTGACTCCACGGCCGGGTTTGATCTGTTATCATTCCTCGACGCCTACTCGGGCTACCACCAGATCTTCATGACAAGAGAGGATGAAGAAAAGATAGCATTCATTACCCCATGTGGTACGTATTGCTTTTTACGGATGCCTTTTGGGTTGAAGAGTGTTGGCTCAATGTTTGCAAGAGCAGTCCAAATTGGTTTTGAACCTCAGCTCCATAGAAATATGGAGGCATACATGGATGACATAGTGGTCAAAACCAAGGACGGGCCAACTCTTGTGCAAGATCGGTGAGGGAGTCCTGGACTAGGGGGTGTCCGGATAGCCGAACCATCTTCGGCCGGACTCCTAGACTATGAAGATACAAGATTGAAGACTTCGTCCCGTGTCCGGATGGGACTTTCCTTGGCGTGGAAGGCAAGCTTGGCGATACGGATATGTAGATCTCCTACTATTGTAACCGACTCTGTGTAACCCTAACCCTATTCGGTGTCTATATAAACCGAAGGTTTTAGTCCGTAGGACAGAACAACAATCATACCATAGGCTAGCTTCTAGGGTTTAGCCTCTCTGATCTCGTGGTAGATCTACTCTTGTACTACCCATATCATCAATATTAATCAAGCAGGAGTAGGGTATTATCTCCATCGAGAGGGCCCGAACCTGGGTAAAAACATCGTGTCCCTTGTCTCCTGTTACCATCCGCCTAGACGCACAGTTCGGGACCCCCTACCCGAGATCCGCCAGTTTTGACACCGACAATCGGGAAGAGACATTTACCAACCTGCGCAAGATCAACCTCAAGCTGAACCCTGAGAAGTGTGTCTTCGGCGTTCCATCCGACAAGCTTCTCGGGTTCTTTGTGTCGTAGCGCGGGATCGTGGCAAACCCAGAGAAAATCAAGGCTATTGAGCAGATTGAGGCACCCAAGCGGATCAAGGATGTGCGTCAGCTCACCGGCTGTGTTGCCGCCATGAGCCGATTCATCTCCAAGTCCGCCGAGCGCGCCCTTCCTTTCTTCAAAATCTTGAAGAAGGCAGGCCCAATGGAGTGGACCCCAGAAGCCGAGGCAGCATTGCAGGATCTGAAGAAATACCTTTCCTCCACGCCAATACTGGTTGCGCCTAAACCACAAGAGCTGTTGTTGCTGTATCTGGCAGCGATGAATCAAGTGGTCAGCGCCGTGCTGGTGGCACAGAGGGAGGTCAACGAGGAGGCAGTGACGGCGGCAGAACTAGCGGATGGCCAGCCCAAGATTCCCCCGGCAGGGCCTGATGCCGGCAAGGCAAGGCCCCCCACAGAGTCTGATGCCACCGAGGCAGTGCCCGCGCAATCAAGTGAGGTGGTGCAGAAGAAGAAGATGATGCAACACCCGGTTTACTTTGTCAGCTCCCTCTTGCAGGGAGCTAGATCGAGGTACTCCGGTGTGCAGAAATTGCTCTTCGGCCTCCTTATGGCCTCGAGGAAGCTGCGTCATTACTTCCAAGCCCACGAGATCACTGTCGTCACCCGCCTCCCGTTGCAACGGATACTGCATAACCCAGATGCAACCGGAAGGATTGTGGAATGGGCCTTGGAGTTATCAAGTTTCCGTTTGAAGTTTGAAAGTACCTTGACAATTCAGAGCAGAGTCTTGGCGGAGTTCATTGCAGAATGGACCTCAACGCCTGACGAAGAAATCCAGGAGACCACTCTCCCCGGCAAGGAGGCAGACTGATGTAGGGTGGAACCCTAGATGGCCGATCTTTCACGAAAGGAGCGGATCCCTATGAAGAACACGATGAACACGAGGGGAAACACGAGGGGAACACGAGAGAAATCACTCAACCAACAAGAATAGATCACACATGCGCTAGATCGATGAACGCAAAGGTAAGATACAAGATCCAAAGTCAACAACGGAGGATACAAACGGTAACCGGTTCTTCTCCGTGAGGAGGTCTTGATGGGGGCCACCCAAGAGGGGGTCTTGAATCCAAGGTGATCTTCTCCGTAGAGGGGCCGCGGTCTCTCTCGTGGAGTAGATCCGTAATGGATGAGAAATGCTCTATCTCACATATGAGCTAAACCAATGCTAACCCTAACTAGGAGGAGGTGGGGGAGTATATATAGTGTTAGACCACGAAGGGGTAAGTGAGAGGGGGATACATGGGCCCTTGGCCCGATCTCTGCGCACAGGCAGGTGCCGGATGTCCGGGCTGGGGGCCGGATGTCCGGCGGCTCACGGAGAGACGGATGTTCGGGCTGACGGGGTTCAGCTTCGAGTGCGTTCTGTGATGGGCCCCGGATTTCCGGGGGTCGGGCTGGGGCCGGATGTCCGGGGCCTGTAGCAGCTGGCTCTCCTTCCTTTGCTTCCGCGCGCGCTTGGCCTTGGTCCTTGGGTTCTCCATGGTCTCCTCGGGTGTACCTGAGTATGAACAAGGTCCGCGCTTGAAGTAGCATCCATGTCTTACATGCGGAAAGGGAAGATTCAGAAAGGAGCGAGTTCACCTTAGGTCCAATGGCGTAGGCTCGAGAGTACATGGGGATGATCGTAGGATGCTCCGCATCATCTCCCCTCCCTTGGGAAAGATCCGACCTCGGATAGAAAACCTCATCACCATGGAAACGGTTGTCGTGGACGGACTTGTAGTCGTGGAAGACATGGCGTAATCCAAGTACTCCAAGGTGTCTCCGGAGTGGTACACATTCAAAAAGAGCAAACACAAACGACACTTGGAAATACAATGGTTAGCGCTCACAAGGTGTCCATCATGTAGGAATGAGTCCGTGAGGCAAGATTGTTCATGACAAAGCACATGCAGCGTAGCAAGATGATATGGAATGAGATGTAAAGCATTCATGGGAGCAAAAGCATTCATTGTGCACACAAATGTATTCTGAATGTGATCAATGCAACCACGGTGCAAAATGATGTCATAGTGAGACGGCTTATCAATAGCATGAATATGACAATGGATGCTCAATATGATTATGGTATCATGCAATTGATGGTAGGAAATATGATCATGATGTATGAATATGCCATCAAGAAAGATCACAACAAATTTGCTAAGGAAGTGCACAAGCTCATATATCATGGATGACATCGAAATACAAGATGCAACAAGGCAATAATAAGGTGAGTCAATCCATGCATAAGATGCAAATTTGCTATGGGTATGATATGTCCATCGAGCATGACATGTATGAGCACAATCAACAAATATGAAGGTGTGGGTGCAATGTGTCAAAGGAGTGTTGATGTACCAATGCTCGATGTCGTGGCATGAGTGGAGGTTCGAAGGTGCATCCAATAAGTCCGAGCGCTCCTCAATGTGAAGGTCCATAGAGTCGATCTCCAATGTCGGTCCTCCATCCAATAGATGTATCATGTAGACAATAAGAAGGAAACAACAATGAAAGAATGACCCATCCAATATGCATATATGAGGATGGCTCAAAGGGAAGGAGGTCACCTTTAGGAGTTTCTCAAGGATGATGGAGTTGCACATCTTGTATGCCTTCACATAATCAATATGTCTCGCGATGTTACTGCCTTGTGAATTCCTCAAAATGAAAGAACATGGCAAACACTCGGAAAAACAAATGAGGTTAGTGCAATGTAGCACCTATCATTCGAGTGGTAAGATACCCAACAAGTGTCCTCATCATTCTTATCATAAGAAATAACAAGGTGTGGTATGGTATGAAAGCATATGATGCAACTACAACCAAAGACAATAGGCTCAAGTAAGCAAGCATGCTTCACAAGTGAAGTGTCCAAGTCTCCAAGATCATTAAGCATAGAGGCAATTATTGGAGGCAAGCGACAATAAACAAGATATATCATGTGAGAGGCATGAGCATATATGTCATCAACCCAAGAAAGCGAGTAATGGAACATGGGTGATGCAACAAAGCAAGCAATCATAGATATCAAGTCAAGCAAGCTAGTAGTGCAAAGATGCAACGTACTAGGAGGAATCATGGCAAACATGTCATGTTTGCAAATAGTGGTCATGAATAATGCACAAGACATATCACAAGCATGAAAGCAAGATATGAGCAATATATCATCAATAGCATGAGGCACATGATAAACATGGCAATAGCAACAAGGATCTCCACCAAACATGCAAATACACATAGGAGTAGCGTAACGATGAATCATGGGTAGATGCAAGCAAGGGTCACAATTGCATGGCAAAATCATATAAAGAGGCATAGCATGCAAAGTGAACACGGGAAAATGGGCATAACGTAACAAGTGATATATAGCCCAAAGCCGTGTGAGAGCCAAGTAAAAGGAATGCGCGAAGTCGTTGCGCGAAGGGAATGGTGGTAAGGATAGTCCACGGGATCCCAAGTCATCTTTGCTCTCAAGAGCTCGTTTTGTCAACTCATGGGATTGTGAGGTTGACGAGTGTTCATAAGTACCTACACAAAACAAAGGCAAAGGAAAAATTGTGTGTGCGTGGTAGATGTACACATCATCCATCATGACGCATACGTGCTTGTGTTGGTTAGCACAAAATAGCCAATGCTCAAACAAATGAGATGCATGATATAGAAACATGTCATCCGTCATGAGAGGTTTGTTATTATGTATAGCATAATGGAGACTCAAATTATGTAATGCATCATGAGAAATATGTAGAGCATTGTTATTCATGGAATGCATATGGTGCAAGCAATTATGGGAATCATGCAAAGTATGGAATGCATCAAGATCTCCTAATATGTATGAGGAAACTATGGGGGGTCTCCTCATGAGCATTTGTAGAAACATCACATGGAGAATATTGACAACATCCAAAACAAAGCATATTTGGAACAATGTGATCATGGCATGGCTTAGTAGATGAATTGCGCAAATCATGTGAAGGAAGCATGGCAATATCATCGCATGAAAAACAAAAGCCAATGACCATCATCTCGTCATCTATGCCATAAGTGCAAATGGGATTTATTTTAATGGGGCATGCATAGTTACTATGTTGAGATTGAAATGATGCAATATGGGAGATCTCACTCATAGCATATGACAAGTTCAATGGATTGTCAAACATGAAGTGACCAATAGAATTTTCACATGAAATCCTATGGAGCATAGCATCACAACTAGGCAACTCAACATGCTCATCATCATATTCATCATAAATTGGTAAGTCATGACATGAAGAAGTCGCACCAGCATGAATCATTGGAATAGGTGGATCAACATCATGCAAGCAATAATTGGTAAGATAGTCCACTAGTGGGACAAAAGAAGCACCATCACCTATGTTACCTTTGGAAGGTCGCTCATGTGTTGTAGGTGAGGTGTCGAAGATCCACTCGTTGTCATCTTCATCTTGATGGAACCATGTGGGGGGTGCATCATCGTCCATCATGGCCATCATCATTTCAATTTGAGGTATGGACTCGTCGAGGATAGGCATGTCATCATGTAGAAGACTTAGCACCAAAGAAGAAAACACACTTGGAGTAGAGGTTAAGTCGTTAGAAATCATAGTGGCCTCACGTGCCGTGTCAACTACCTCACTCACTAAGTGTTGTGGCTCACTCACTCCCGGTAAGATGCTCTCACTCATATGGTTGGTGGAGTCACTCAAATGGCTCTCAACCTCACATAGGATGTGTGGCATTCTATCAAGTGTGGGGCTAGTGGTGGTCACACTCATCCTCTCATAGGAATTGCACTCAATGTCATATAGGGTGGAGTCACTCATCTCACTCAGGGGTTTGTGGCTCTCCTCACATGGAAATTGGGTCATCTCTTCATATGTGGGTGTCGGAGAGATGTTGGCGCAAATGTCTCCACGCTCAATCATGTCGTAGTCATAGCCATGGATGAAGGCCGAAGATGGCACATCATCACTCTCCTCTAAGACCAAAGATAAGGTCTCATGTGCGGTCTCGTAGCTTGACTCAGAGTATGAGCCCAATATGGGCGCCGTCTTCGTGTTGTTGAAGAGGTTCATGCTCGTCGCCATGGTCGAAGGGGATGGCCCTTGCTCGACCTTCTTGTCGCCGTCTTGTTGTTGGAGGCCCATATGATGTGGCACCTCGTAGCTCGTCTCCATGACCGAAGGGAATTTCCCATGCTCGGCCATCTTCCTTGAGGAGCTTTCGAAGATGGAAGTGTCGCCCTCGCTTGTAGGTGGTCGCCTTGTTGTTGAAGATGTCGATGTAGCGAACTCATGGGAAGTAGGCGAAGATGCCGTACGTCCAAAGGCAAAGATGCCTTGATAGCACTTGGCGAAGATGCCGAAGTGGTTGTTATAGCCGTAGCTCCGTCTTGGTGGTGCTCGTCTCGCGGTCTTCTCTTTTGCTCATGAAGCTTGGACTTGGCGTGAAGTAGGGCTTGTTGGGACTTGTACGTTTGCGCTTGTGGAGCATCTTCATGATGATGGTGTCGTTGTCGCACTTGAGCTTGTAGTAGATGTCGTTCGTCGTCGTTGTGCACAAGATGCTTGGAGGTGACTTGCCCTTCATGACAATGTTGATCACAAATGTGATGGTGGTCACCATGTATATGTGGACGTGGACGAATTGCGCTTGCATCACGTGGGCGCTCCCAAGATGATCGACTTGCTCGCCACCGCCTTGAGGACGATGAAGGGAAAGAAGACTTGTAGTCGGCCACCATGTCTCGTAGTTGATCCATTAGCTCGCCCAACTTGGTGTCGATGTAGTCCCTTTTCCTTGCTTTGGAGTGGTGTATGTCGATGGCGAGGTTGTCGAGGCGCTCCCGCAAGGTAGATTGTGCACCTTGCATTTGTCGTTGTAGTCCGAAGATGGACGCTTTGGTGATGTAGTTGTTCGCGCCGTCGTTGTTGTCGAAGACCGGAGCTGAAATGCCTTGCCTATCCATCACAAGACTCGAGCAAATATGAGTGGGAGAAAGAGAAGAACTTATACCAAATGTACCTTGACCGATGTTGAAAATGGATCAATGATCACTCAATGTATAACAAGGAAATAGCACAATAGGTACCAATTCTTGTCGGTTTCTCACACCTACACAAATAAGGCTTATGGTGGAGCTCGGTGAGGATAGTGGCACAAAAAAATTGATGCAAAATGTTAGCAAGATTCAATAATGTTGAAAGAGATTCACAAATTAGCAAGTGAAACAAGTAGACCAATAGCAAAGAATGGCACACGGAAACACACACACGGAATGATAAATGGGGTCGTGCAACCAAGGAATGAGCACAAAATGTGGAGTCCACGGAAACGCTTGTGTTGCACAACTCAAGAGAGACGCTAGCACGATTGCTCTATAGGCGGATATGACACTTGTGCACAACCTATGATATGCAAAATGGATAAACTTCTATCCCAAGTATGCTATGTATGTATGGTTCCCGGTGTTTCTTTCAAGATGATCCAAGATGATCGGATATGACAATGTGGTATGATGCTATGGCACTTGCTTACAAGCTTCTTTGCTCTCTCTTTCTCTTTTGCTTAAAAGCTTTTTGTTTTTTTGTATGGCCACGATGCACAAACCAAGATAGCAATTGTGTATATGCGGGAACAATCTTGTGACACAAGTATGATGATACTAATATGATATGGTATGTATGCAATGGAAGGTGTAGATCACTAATGTGCACAAGTAACGTTGCCGACAATACTCAAATGGCTAGTCTCGATAGGCAAGTGACGCAAAATGGGCTAGGGGTTAACAATGCAATGGCAAGGGGATATACAATGGAGGGTGTCGGGACCCCGATCCTAAGTCACACCGATCTAGCATGTAACACATCATATCACTTTGCGGCCTCACGCACGGTATTCCAATGGTGTCGCTTACCATGGCCCGGGACCGTTTATGTCTTTTGGCTCACGATATGATAGTGTCGCTAGCATCCATATGACAAAGAACCCGGCCGACATGGCTAGTCGTGAACCCAAAGCGGCGCTAACCTATGGGGACAGCATACATGAATCACATCGAGCATGTCGGTCATCAACGATATATTCGGCTGTAGCACTGGCTAACAGGACTCCGTATCCCGGCTGTAGCAGGCTAGGCAGGACTCGAATAACACGCGTGACATTTCAAGGGATGATATAGGAACGGTGAAACACATGCCGCCATCAAGTGTCCAAGCAGTAGTCTTTGGGCTAGCAGGACTGGGAACCGGGCAGAAGCGGACTACTATCGCCGTAGCACGAGACTACATTTCCCCATAAGAGAGGCTACCAAGGATAAACAACTAGGTTGTCGGATCCCACACATAGCAATACAAGTTACACGTACGCATAACATGCAAGTATGCGCTGTACAACATGGCATCACAACATAACGCAAACTCATATAGATAATGGCTCAGAAGAGCCACATAGCAATAAATACAAACAGGGGTCACATGACCCATCATTCAGAGCATACAAGCAACAAGCGGAAGCATTACATGTCTGAGTACAGACATCTACAAAAGAAAAAGGCTGAGAAGCCTGACTATTACAAGACCCTCCCAAGGTACAGGATCGTAGCTGAGGTAACAAGCTACTCGTCGAAGTCCAAGCGGAACTACTAGTAAGACCAAAGTCTCCGCTGCAAAACATAAATAAAGCAACGTGAGTACGAAGGTACTCAGCAAGACTTACATCAGATCCTATCATACATGCATTAGTGTCAAAGGTAATGTGGGGTTTAGTTGCAGCAAGCCAGCTTTGACTCTGTGGCTATCCTGTTCTACGACTACAAGAAACTCTTGAGGTGAGTCAACGTACACGAGTCCACTAATCACCACATCAATACACTACTACGGATTCATTCCCGTCTCCATACGAGAAGGCCATCCATAGCATTCACACTTGTCTTGAGCATTTTAGAGTATCCACTTCAAGTTGTCTATGTACCACGAAGCATCCAAGAAGTCCATAACCGAGGACACGGCTATTCAATAGATCATGATAACCCTGCAGGGTGTACTTCTTCACACACGCCTCGCCACTTACCGCCATATACACGCCATGTATCTCGCAACCTTCAAGCGGAAGTTCGGCGAGGGTGTCGGCCACGACCGACTAACCACACAAGACTCTAGTCCAGCTTATCGCCTATTCGGGTTCCATCCGCAAGGAGATCCGGCCGGGTGTCGCCACGGCCCCAAACGATGTGAGCAGGGTTCCCAAGCCCACCATCCGGTGCCACTTGGTACACCGTACACTGTGTTTAGTCTGTCCTAAGCCCACCTGCCGGGTGCCACTTGGTAGAAAAGTAGCACTACCTACAAACACCGAAACTAGTTGCGACTCTCGGACAGAGATCAAGTTGATTAATAAGTCGAGAGGGTCGAGTTACCGAACAATGTGTGGTAGTATCGAGTCATTGGACAACATACATAGAACTCAGTGCTTAAGGATGGTTCGGTGAGACAACCCACCATGTACTCCTACATGGCCTCTCACCGCTACCTTTACCAAATCGTGTTCACACACTTCACTCTCAAAGATCGGAACATAGAACTGCACTCCAATTCATTCCCAATGAATCGACTGACACAACTCTAAGCAATAGCAGGCATAGCATGGTAGGAACACAACATGGCTCAATCAACTCCTACACATGCTAGTGGGTTTTAACTATTTACTGTGGCAATGACAGGTCATGCAGAGGAATGGGTTCAACTACCGCAGCACAAAGTAGCAGGTGAATCGCTGTTGTCCTAATGCAATAACTGAGAGCAGGAGCGAGAGATAGGATTGTATCGGAATGAACAAGGGGATTTGCTTGCCCGGTAAGTCAATCAAGGAGGCACCGCTTCATAGACAGGTACTCTGGAACGTCTCCGGAGCAGGACCTATCGAGAAGGGACGGTGCCGGCAATCAATACACAATCATATGCAACAATATGATGCATGAACATGGCATGTAAATGTGATGTTGTTGAGCTAATGCAACTAGTGTTCAACTGGTTTGAAGTCCATTTGAACCAAAAGTTCAAATGCATTTCTAAATTAGGTCTCTTATATATGCCATAATGTGTTCTCCCATATTCAGCATCTATAGGTTGGTTTTTCATGCATGAAACTAGTACAGATGGAAAGGTTGCATTTTTCTGATAAATTTTCATATATAAATTATTTAAATCTGAGCTACGGTTGAATTGTTATGAATTTTTGAAGTTTAAATTATTTTCTGGATTTTCCTGATTTAAATTAATTCCAGAAAATAACATATTGCGTCAAGATGACGTCATGCTGCGTCGTGGTCAACCGAGGCTGACCAGGTCAAACCCGACGTGTGGGGCCACACGCCGCTGACACGGGTTAACAGGGGGTTATTTAAATTAATCGAGATTAGGGGGGCACTAGGCCCACCGGTCGCTGTCGGGTTAGCTGGTGATTAGCCTTGTTAATCACCGACGACCGGACCCGTGGCAGGCTCAGCGACGGGCTTGCCGCCGGCGGCCTCGGACGCGGGCGGAGTCAGGCGCCACGGGCCACGGGCGGCGTCGGAGAGCACCGGGGCGTAGCCCGTGCTCTCGCGCACCTGGTGGAGCAGGCGGGCCGAGCTGGGGGGGCCGGGGCTCGCCGGAGCGGAGCTCGCGGCGGCGCCGGAGCTCGGGCGAAGAGGGGAAGAGGCTACGGCGTGCGGAGACGGGAACGGAGAGGGGGAAACGGTGGCGGAGCTCACCGCGGTTCTGCGATTTAACGGGCGGCGAGGTCGGGAGGAACCGGGCGATCGTGGCGGCGGAGGGGATCTCCGCAACCGGAGACGAAGGCGACGCCGGTGGCGGCGCCTGTGGCCTCCCGCGCCACGTGACTCGACGGGAAGTAGCGGACGGCGGCGCTGGAGCTAGCGGACACGGAGAGAGGGCGAGGGGAGAAGGTGGCCACGGCGGCGAAGCGGTGGCGCCTCGGTGGCGTTGGTGCGGGGAGAGAGAGCTCGGGGAGGGGAGGAACGAGAGAGCGAGCGAGGTCGGGAGGCTGCGTGGCGCCCCGGGCATCCGGACGAGGAGGAGAGGCCAGGCAGGTAGGGAGGGAGGTGGCGTGGCGCTGGCGGAGCTGCTTGGCGTCGGGCACGCTGCCCATCCTCCCTGTCGGGAGGAAGACGACAGGAAGGGAGGCGGGCTGGGCGGGGCCGGGCCAGCTGCTGCAGGTGCTGGGCCGCGGTGGGGAGGTAAGCCCATGTAAGGCTTCTTACCTATTTATTTCCTTTTCTAATTTTCTGACATTTGTTTTGATTTGTTTAAAATACCAAACCAATTTATTTAATCATGCCAATTTTTGCAGGAGCTAATTATATTATTCCAGAGCTCCTCAACAAAAGGGCACAATTTTGGACAATATTTTATATATATAATAATATATATCCAAGGCAAATATTTACTGCATTAATTCCAAATGCCCAAAATAAATACTTATGAGATCCTAAAAATATTGGTTAGATTGTTATCTCTGTCCAATAATTTCAGAGGCCCACATGAGCATTTTCTTGGACCTTTTTGGAGCAATTTTTATTTAGGTCATTTCCAAAAGTTATTCTGAGGGTTTCACAAATCCCCATTTCAAAATTAAAATGGAATTTAAACATGATGCACAATGACTAGCTAGCCTTGAGCATACCAGCACTAGGATGTGACAACTCGCCTTCACTTGAAAGAATCTCGCCCCGAGATTGTGGGTCGACGGAAAGAAAGCGGGTACTCCAATCGAAGACGATCTTCTCGCTCCCTGTAGCTTCTCTCTCGGAATGATGAGACCATCGAACCTTGAGAAACTTGATATTCTGCCGCCGAGTAACACGCTCGCTTGATCAAGAATGCGAATCGGGTACTCTCGGTAAGTGAGGTTATCTTGGAGATCAAGCGTTTGTGGTCCACTCCATGGATAGGATCCAGAAGCAACGCTGAGTTGAGAGACGTGGAAGACATTATGAACTCGAGAAAGATGTGGGGTAGTTCCAACTGGTAGGAAACCTCTCCTCGCTTAGCGAGAATGCGAAAAGGGCCAATGTAACGAGGGGCCAACTTGCCCTTGATATCTAAACGATGGGTACCCTTTAGAGGAGTAACCAAGGTAAGCCTTGTCGCCAACTTCATAAGCCACTTCCTTATGACGACGGTCATATCGGCTCTTTGACGAGATTGGGCTGTTTTCAGATTCTCACGAATGATGCGAACTTGCTCTTTCGCCTCGGATCATGTCCGTCCAAAGAATTGTCTTTCACCGGTTTCGACCAGTTCAAAGGTGTTCGACATCTTCGCCCATAGAGAATCTCAAAAGGAGCTTTCTTGAGACTGGATTGATAGCTATTGTTATAAGCAAACTCGCTAAAGGAAGACATTTCTCCCAATCCATACCGAATGAGATAACGCAAGCTCTAAGCATGTCTTCGAGAATTTGGTTGACCCTTTCCACCGACCACTTGACCGAGGGTGGAAAGCGGCATCAAGAAAAGATGGGTTCCCATGGCAGTTTGGAAACTCTCCCTAAATGAGAAGTGAAAAGACTACCACGGTCTGAATTGATCTCTAGTGGAACACCATGGAGTGACACTATTCGAGAATGTATAAGTCAGCGAGCTGACTAGCGGTGATACTCTCTCGAACAGAAGGAAGTGAGCCACTTTGGAAAGACGATCAACGACTACGAAGATAGCATTATTCCTTTCTTGGTCCCGGGAAAGCCGGTGATGAAATCCATACCAACTTTATCCCATTTCCACTCGTGAATAGCTAAGGGTTGAAGGGTGCCAAGAGGCCTTTGATGCTCTGCTTAACGCGACGACAAACGCCACAGCTTAGCAATAAAGCGAGCGATTTCTCTCTTCATCTCGTCCACCGTAACCTCTCGCGCGAGGTCCCGATACATCTTAGTACTACCGGGATGAATTGTGAGAGGAGATTCATGCGCCTCCTTAAGAATCAGTTGTCGAAGATGTTGCTTTTGGGGACCACCAGCGGTGCCCAAAGAAAACGACACTCGATCATCTATAGAGAAACTACCAGCAATACCCTTGGCAATGTTTCTCTTGATCCGGTAATCCCCGATCATGCTTCCGGCTTCTATGATATGATCCACCAGGGTAGGTTTCGCCACCAAGGTAGAAAGGAACCGTGAGGAGCAATGTGAAGGTTAAGCTTACAAAATTCCTCATGGAGAAGTGGTTGGCCTTGCTGCAACATGAGGTTGTTGCAATAGGATTTACGGCTTAGCGCATCAGCCATGACATTGGCTTTGCCTGGGGTGTAGGTAATCCCTAGATCATAATCTGTGATCAACTCCAACCAACGTCTTTGTCTAAGGTTCAAGTCTGGTTGGGTGAATATATACTTGAGACTCGTGATCGGTGTAGATCTCGCAACGTTTACCAAGAAGGTAATGTCGCCAGGTCTTGAGTGCATGGACTACGGCCGCAAGCTCTAGATCATGTGTAGGATAATTCTCCTCATGTGGATGCAATCGACGAGATGCATAGGCAATCACATGACGATCCTGCATAAGAATGCAACCTAATCCTCATCGTGAGGCGCCGCAGAGATAACAAAGTCTTTAGTGAAACCGTGGCACTAGTATGGGAGCAGAAGTCAGCGCCTTTTCAGTTCCTCGAAAACTGTACTCACACTGTGGGGACCACTCAAACTTTTTATCTTTCTTGAGAAGTTCCGTGAGGGGTTTAGCTACTTTGGAGAAGTTTTCAACAAAGCGGCGATAATAGCTGGCTAGACCAAGGAAACTCCTAACTTGTTTAACGGTTTGGTGGAGTCCAATCAAGCACGGCCTGAACTCTCTCGGGATTGACGGCAATGCCCTTACCAGAGATTACGTGGCCTAGGTAGGTCACCGCAACCAAAATTCACACTTGGAGAACTTGGCATCAGACGGTGCTCTCTCGAGTTTTTCTAGCACAAGTCCGAGATGTTCGGCATGCTCTTCCTCGCTCTTCGAGTAAATAAGAATATCATCGAGGTAAACCACGACAAATTTATCTAAGTACTCCATGAAGATCGAGTTCATCAAGCGGAGAATGTAGCTGGAGCGTTGGTTAGACCAAAGGACATGACGGTGTACTCATACCGCCGTAACGAGTGACAAAGGCTGTCTTAGGAATGTCTCCATTCTGATCTTGATTTGATGGTAGCCTAACCTCAAATCCATCTTAGAAAAGATCGAGGATCCAGCGAGCTGATCATACAGTCGTTGATCCCGGGAGCGGATACTTGTTCTTTATCGTGACCAAATTAACGGACGATAATCTACAACCATCCGTCCGCACCATCCTTCTTCTTGACGAAGAGGACGGGCAAGCCAAGGAGAAGAACTAGGACGGATGAAACCCTTTGCAAGGACTCATCAAGTTGTTTCTTAAGCTCGGCTAGTTCTAAGGGTGCCATCTTATAAGGTCTCCTAGAGATTGGGGCGGTTCTGGGATAAGATCTATGACGAACTCTACATCTCCGCTGTGGAACACCGCAGCTCCTCCGAAAAACATCCAGGAAAGTCACGGACTACGGGATATCTTCAAGGTCCGGAAGAGGGCTGGCATTAAGAGAATAGAGTTGACGCTTTGTAACTCTAGTGGAGATAAAGGACTATCTTGCCGATGGGTGTGTAAGCTGAGCAGACCTAGTGAAACAATCAATCTTGGCATGATGAGCTGTCATCCAGTCCATACCCAAGATGATGTTAATATCTCAAGACTTGAGGGCTACAAGTGAGGCAAGGAATACAAGTCATCAACAAGGATTTCGTTACCATGGCTTATACAAGAAGTTTGCCATTTGGATCCAGGAGTTTGAATGACTAGCGGGAGGGCATATCACAAAATGATATGTTGTGCAAGTTAGCATAGCTTTTAAATGAAGGAATGAGATGCTCCAAAGATCAAATAGAACCGAGGCGGGATGACAATTGACAAGGAGTGTACCAAGAACGACATCCGGATCATTATGAGCGTCTTTAGCTGAGACGTGATGCACACATCCACGTTCAGCGGAGCTGACTTGACACCGATCATCTTGCGTGATGGCTTAACACAGCCAACAAGCTTCGGCTGGGGTGGAGCATAATCGCTTGAGAGCGAGCCACGCATAGTGTCTGGCTCTCCGCATGTGAAGCAAGTCCCGAAGTTGGACGTGGACCCAGATTGACAAGTGGTCTACCAATAGGCCTGGGTGGAATATGTAATCGACTGGGTGAGGCGCCATATGGGATGGCCTCGGTGAATATCCGGTGGAAGAGCAGAGTTCGAATCCAAACCGCGCTTCAGGAACTGGAACCGGAGGATGAAACCAATTCACGGTGGTGCTTACGAGACTCCTCGTAAGTGAGCTGAGCTGTCTCGCATTAATGGCCTTGTTCACAAGAGCTTGGAATGTATCGCAATGGTGCAGGTGGAGGTCACGACGCAACTTGGGGTTGAGACCCTTCCGAACCTAGCTCGCTTCTTGGCGTCCGTGGACACTTCTTACGGGGCATAACGGGCAAGGTGCTCAATTCTCTGCTGTAAGCATCAACAGCCATCTCACTGGGTGAAATTACAGAACTCTTCTCTCTTGCGATCGATGAGGGCTTCAGAATGTGATGCTCATGAAAAGCCTCACTGAAATCTCTCCGTGTTGGAATCGACCAGCCGGAAGCATAGCCTCATAGTTTCGCCACCAAAGACTAGCATGACCTTCCGGTGGTATGCAGCATAGGTGACCTTGTCATCTTCGTAAACGCTTGCGAACGCAGCTTATGGGTGATGCTACGGGTTACCATCCGCATCGAGTGGCTCGATGGAATGATGAAAGGTAGGTGGGTGCAAGCGAATGAAGTCATGAATGGTTGCAAACCCTTTGGACTGATGTGCGGTGTTCTCCTCGATACGTGCCAACAAACGGTTAGACTCACGCTTGTTCCTCTCCATTTCTAACATGAACCCTGTCAATGAAGGCTGGTCGGGAGGATCCTCATCCCTTCCATCTCCGTGGTTCTAGGTACGAGCAACAGAACTCCGCTTAACTGATGACATCCTGAGAAACGAAACCAAGGACGGAATCACATCACTACATACTGGAAATGTAGGACACCAAAATTAGTAACTCTCGAACTCCCGGGCAAATCCGCAAGATAACGGCAAAGAAATGTTCAAAATGAAACATTCTGCAAAATGGGGTAGCACCATACTCAACATCATCATCAAAGGTTCTGGGATAATACTAACATGCTATACCGAGGTTACTCGAAAACTGGGGTAAGACTCTGACCAACCAATCCTATGGGACTACGGAAATAGTAACTCGTGATCCTGATAGATAGAAGAGATAGCCTAGCTCCTTAACCCCGTAGGAAAGATAGGACGACTCAGATCAGAGGTCATGAGGTAAAGGAGTAAAAGAGCCTTACGTTCCCTTCCACAATCAATTCCCCTACATAACTAAAGCATTTCTAGACTCAACTTCGATCAGGTTGGCTTGGAGATCCTACAGGCAGTCAGGCTCTGATACCAAAGCTGTCGGGACCCCGATCCTAAGTCACACCGATCTAGCATGTAACACATCATATCACTTTGCGCCTCACGACGGTATTCCCACGGTGTCGCCTTACCATGGCCCGGACCGCTTATGCGTCTTTTGGCTCACGATATGATAGTGTCGCTAGCATCCATATGACAAAGAACCCGGCCGACATGGCTAGTCGTGAACCCAAAGCGGCGCTTAACCTATGGGGACAGGCATACATGAATCACATCGAGCATGTCGGTCATCAACGATATATTCGGGCTGTAGCACTGGCTAACAGGACTCCGGTATCCCGGCTGTAGCAGGCTAGGCAGGACTCGAATAACACGCGTGACATTTCCCGAGGGACGTATATAGGAACGGTGAAACACATGCCGCCACCAAGTGTCCAAGCAGTAGTCTGGGCTAGCAGGACTCGAGAACCGGGCTGTAGCGGACTACTATCGCCGAAGCACGAGACTACATTTCCCATAAGAGAGGCTACCAAGGATAAACAACTAGGTTGTCGGATCCACACATAGCAATACAAGTTACACGACGCATAACATGCAAGTATGCTACTGTACAACATGGCATCACAACATAACGCAAACTCATATAGATAATGGCTCGTAAGAGCCACATAGCAATAATACAAACAGGGTCACATGACCCATCATTGAGAGCATACAAGCAACAAGCGGAAGCATTACATGTCCGAGTACGTACATCTACAAAAGAAAAGGCTGAGAAGCCTGACTATTACAAGACCCTCCCAAGGTACAAGATCGTAGCTGAGGTAACAAGCTACTCGTCGAAGTCCAAGCGGAACTACTAGTAAGACCAAAGTCTCCGCTGCAAAACATAAATAAAGCAACGTGAGTACAAAGGTACTCAGCAAGACTTACATCAGATCCTATCATACATGCATTAGTGTCAAAGGTAATGTGGGGTTTAGTTGCAGCAAGCCAGCTTTGACTCGTGGCTATCCTGTTCTCGACTACAAGAAACTCTTGAGGTGAGTCAACGCACACGCAGTCCACTAATCACCACATCAATACACTACTACGGATTCATTCCGCCTCCATACGAGAAGGCCATCCATAGCATTCACACTTGTCTTGAGCATTTTAGAGTATCCACTTCAAGTTGTCTATGTACCACGAAGCATCCAAGAAGTCCATAACCGAGGACACGGCTATTCAATAGATCATGATAACCCTGCAGGGTGTACTTCTTCACACACGCCTCGCCACTTACCGCCATATACACGCCATGTATCTCGCAACCTTCAAGCGAAGCTTTGGCGAGGGTGTCGGCCACGACCGACTAACCACACAAGACTCTAGTCCGTGCTTATCGCCTATTCGGGTTCCATCCGCAAGGAGATCCGGCCGGGTGTCGCCACGGCCCCAAACGATGTGAGCAGGGTTCCCAAGCTCACCATCCGGTGCCACTTGGTACACCGTGCCACCGTGTTTAGTCTGTCCTAAGCCCACCTGCCGGGTGCCACTTGGTAGAAAAGTAGCACTACCTACAAACACCGTAAACTAGTTGCGACTCCTCGGACAGAGATCAAGTTGATTAATAAGTCGAGAGGGTCGAGTTACCGAACCCAATGTGTGGTAGTATCGAGTCATTGGACAACATACATAGAACTCAAGGCTTAAGGATGGTTCCAAAGTGAGACAACCCACCATGTACTCCTACATGGCCTCTCACCGCTACCTTTACCAAATCGTGTTCACACACTTCACTCTCAAAGATCGAACATAGAACTGACTCCAATTCATTCCCAATGAATCAGACCTGACACAACTCTAAGCAATAGCAGGCATAGCATGGTAGGAACACAACATGGCTCAATCAACTCCTACACATGCTAGTGGGTTTTAACTATTTATCGTGGCAATGACAGTCATGCAGAGGAATGGGTTCAACTACCGCAGCACAAAGTAGCGGGTGAATCGCTGTTGTCCTAATGCAATAACTGAGAGCAGGAGCGAGAGATAGGATTGTATCGAATGAACAAGGGGATTTGCTTGCTCGGTAAGTCAACAAGGGAGGCACCGCTTCACAGATGTGTACTGAACGCCTCCTGAGCAGACCTATCGAGAAGGGACGGTTGGCAATCAATACACAATCATATGCAACAATATGATGCATGAACATGGCATGTAAATGTGATGTTGTTGAGCTAATGCAACTAGTGTTCAACTGGTTTGAAGTCCATTTGAACCAAAAGTTCAAATGCATTTCTAAATTAGGTCTCTTATATATGCCATAATGTGTTCTCCCATATTCAGCATCTATAGGTTGGTTTTTCATGCATGAAACTAGTACAGATGGAAAGGTTGCATTTTTCTGATAAATTTTCATATATAAATTATTTAAATCTGAGCTACGGTTGAATTGTTATGAATTTTTGAAGTTTAAATTATTTTCTGGATTTTCCTGATTTAAATTAATTCCAGAAAATAACATATTGCGTCAGCATGACGTCATGCCTGCGTCAGCGGTCAACCGAGGCTGACCAGGGTCAAACCTGACGTGTGGGGGCCACACGTCAGTGACACGGGTTAACAGGGGGGTTATTTAAATTAATCAGAGATTAGGGGGGGCACTAGGGCCCACCGGTCGATGTCGAGGGTTAGCTGGTGATTAGCCTTAAGCTAATCACCGACGACCGACCCACGTGGCAGGCTCAGCGACGGGCTCGCCGCCGGCGGCCTCTCGATCGCCGGAGTCGCGCCGCCACGGCCACGGGCGCGGCGGAGAGCACCGGGCGTAGCCTGTGCTCTCGCGCACTGGTGGAGCAGCGGGCCGAGCTGGGGGCAGGGCTCGCGGAGCGGAGCTTCATGGGCGGCGCCGGAGCTCGGGCGAAGAGGGGAAGAGGCTACAGCGCGCATGGAGACGGGAACGGAGAGGGGAACGGTGGCGGAGCTCACGCGGTTGCTGCATTTAACGGGCGGCGAGGTCGGGAGGAACCGGGGCAGTCGTGGCGGCGGAGGGGATCTCCGGCAACCGGAGACGGCGGCGACGCGGTGGCGGCGCTCAGGCCTCCCGCGCCACGTGACTCGGGACGGGAAGTAGCGGACGGCGGCGCTGGAGCTAGCGGACACGGAGAGAGGGCGAGGGGAGAAGGTGGCCACGGCGGCAGCGGTGGCGCTCTGGCATGCTCTCGGTGCGGTGGAGAGAGAGCTCGGGGAGGGGAGGAACGAGAGAGAGCGAGCGAGGTCGGGAGGCTGCGTGGCGCCCCGGGCATCCGGACGAGGAGGGAGAGGCCAGCAGGTAGGGAGGAGGTGGCGTGGCGCGGCGGAGCTGCTGGCCGGGCACGCTGCGCCCATCCTCCCTGCCGGGAGGAAGACGACAGGAAGGGAGGAGGCTGGGCTGGGCCGGCCCGGCCAGGCTTGCAGTCTTGAGCCGGGGCGGTGGGGAGGTAAGCCTGTAAGGCTTCTTACCTATTTATTTCCTTTTCTAATTTTTCGACATTTGTTTTGATTTGTTTAAAATACCAAACCAATTTATTTAATCATGCCAATTTTTGCAGGAGCTAATTATATTATTCCGAGCTCCTCAACAAAAGGGCACAATTTTGGACAATATTTTATATATATAATAATATATATCCAAGGCAAATATTTATCTGATTAATTCCAAATGCCCAAAATAAATACTTATGAGATCCTAAAATATTGGTTAGATTGTTATCTCTGTCCAATAATTTCAGAGGCCCACATGAGCATTTTCTTGGACCTTTTTGGAGCAATTTTTATTTAGGTCATTTCCAAAAGTTATTCTGAGGGTTTCACAAATCCCCATTTCAAAATTAAAATGGAATTTAAACATGATGCACAATGACTAGCTAGCCTTGAGCATACCAGCACTAGGGATGTGACAGAGGGATACCACGATACCAAGATGATATGGAGGTTACCGTCCGAGGCGATGATGAGTGGCGGTGTTCTTGATGGAGATACCAAGATGATGGAGACTCGTCCCTAAGTAGCCGAAACACCTTAGGAAACGAAAAAACCGCGAACTCAAAATCTCAAATGTCAAATGTCAAATGGTGGTAGCGGAAAGCGGTGGTGGTTGCGGAAGCTCAATGGGATTGCGGAAATGCAATGATGGGGTTCGGAGTATGCAATGCGGAAGTGGAGGGTTAGGTGGTGAACTATACACGGAGTCGGAGTTGGAAGAACGGTCCCTAAGTAGCCGAAACACCTTAGGAGACACAACTCACAACACAATCAAAATTGGGTTAAGTGCGGTGGATGCAGTAGTGTATGCTAGGTAAGCCTATGCGGAAGTTATGGTGGTGGTTGATGAACAAGCAATCGTCCCTAAGTAGCCGAAACACCTTAGGAGACTCTAATCACAACTCAAACAACCTCAAATGCAAAGGGGGACAAAATTCGTTAGGTTGCGGAAGTCGATGGTGGCAATGCGGAAGTTATGGTGGAAGCCCTAGGCAAAGATGCCAAAGTTTCAAAAATTTGATGGAGTCAAATGGGTATGGTAGTATTTTTGTGGGATGGGGGATGTCAATAGCTTCAAAACGAGCTAAAGAATGTCAAAAACGGACTCCGGATGAATTAGTTATGCACAAAACGGTGAAACGAGGGAGGCTGAAATGCCAGGGGCCGGACATCCGGGGCTCGTGCCGGATTTTCGGGACCTGATGTCCAGAACGCTGCGTGAAAATGCGCTCCAGGAGCCGGATGTCCGGGGGCAGATGTCCGGGGCTACGGGCCGGATGTCCGGGCTCCAAATCCGAGGATGAATTCGAGGAACTCGATTTTGGGGGTGGAAATTGATGATTTCGGGGGCAAAATTGCGGAGATTTCGTGGATGGAACATGGAGAAAATTGGGGGAAAGGTAGATCTACTAGTAACAAAGCAAATCCATGGATCAAATCCAACAAAACATCATCAAACCAACAAATCACAAAAAAATTGGGGCTATTTTTGGTGGGGATTTTTCGAATTTGGGACAAAATCAACAAAACTAGGCTAGAAAACACAACGGGGAGGCTCCAAATTCGTGATAAACCTAAGCTCTGATCCAAGATGATGTAGGGTGGAACCCTAGGTGGCCGATCTTTCATGAAAGGAGCGGATCCCTACGAAGAACGCGATGAACACGAGGGGAAACACGAAGGGAACACGAGAGAAATCACTCAACCAACAAGAATAGATCACACATGCGCTAGATCGATGAACACAAACGTAAGATACAAGATCCAAAGTCAACAACGGAGGATACAAATGGTAACCGGTTCTTCCTCGTGAGGAGGTCTTGATGGGGGCCACCCAAGAGGGGGTCTTGAATCCAAGGTGATCTTCTCCAGAGAGGGCCGCGGTCTCTCTCGTGGAGTAGATCCGTAATGGATGAGCAATGCTCTATCTCACATATGAGCTAAACCAATGCTAACCCTAACTAGGAGGAGGTGGGGGAGTATATATAGTGTTAGCCCACGAAGGGGTAAGTGAGAGGGGGATTGTCGGTGTCAAAACCGGCGGATCTCGGGTAGGGGGTCCCGAACTGTGCGTCTAGGCGGATGGTAACATGAGACAATGCACACGATGTTTTTACCCAGGTTCGGGCCCTCTCGATGGAGGTAAAACCCTACTCCTGCTTGATTAATATTGATGATATGGGTAGTACAAGAGTATATCTACCACGAGATCAGAGAGGCTAAACCCTAGAAGCTAGCCTATGGTATGATTGTTGTTCGTCATACGGACTAAAACCCTTCGGTTTATATAGACACCGGAGAGGGTTAGGGTTACATAGAGTCGGTTACAAATGGGAGGAGATCTACATATCCGTATCGCCAAGCTTGCCTTCCACGCCAAGGAAAGTCCCATCCGGACACGGGACGAAGTCTTCAATCTTGTATCTTCATAGTCTAGGAGTTCGCCAAAGGTTATAGTCCGCCATCCGGACACCCCTAATCCAGACTCCTCAAGAGTCCCCTAACCAGGCTTCAATGACGATGAGTCCGGCGCGCAGATTGTCTTCGGCATTGCAAGGCGGGTTCTTCTCCAAATTCTGTGTACCCGTTGAATAGTGTCCGGCTTCTTGTGAATATTGCGCTCCTTGGCTTCCACGCCCAATAATGGTCGTCTTCCACGTTCCAAACGAATGCGAAAAGCCAGGGTGTTTTTACGTTTACCCCCCTAGCTGCGCAAATGAGCTGCCTATAAAAGAGATGAGGATTTAGATCCAAATCACACCATCTTCCCTTCGCGAGCATTCATCGGAGCGCATCCGACGGAGATCCATTCCATCATGGCCAGTCGAGGCAGCTCCTCCTCTCGCCCTCCCAGCCCTCAGCCTGGAGGTTGGGATAGATGTTTCGTCCCGCACAGCGAGCTAGTGACGCTCCAAACCAAGGGATTCCTTCCCCCAGCCTTCATGGTCCCGGTTCGAGCCGGACTTGCCACCTATAATGGCGGAGAGCAAGCGGAGAGCGTCCCCAGTCGCTCCAAAGGAGAGAGGGTATGCCTTGTCCCTTATCTGACAAGAGGGCTCAGATTTCCAATTCATCCGTTTCTCCGGGGGCTCCTGGAGTTCTACGGCCTGCCTCCATATTGCATATTGCGGGCTTCGTAGCCCTTTGCGAGCTGTTTTGGGCATCGAGGCTCATTTCGCTGTGGAAGAAGCTGTTCGCCTTGTGCCCGTTCTCGGGAGGGGTCGATATATCAAGTGGGCGGAGCCAAACTATGGCGCATCGCCGGACCGGATATCTATCCGAACCCCAAGGAAGGCGTCCAAGACTGTCCTTCGTAATGGTTTTATATAGAAGATGTCCCCTCGCGGACCCTGCTCGGATCGGCCTCCCCGAGTTCAATAATGCTCCTTTGAAGAAGCGCCTAAGCTGGCGTCCACGGAGCCCTCGGAGGAAAATGACAAGGACGCCCTTTACGATGAGCCGGATAAGGTTGTTAGCTCATTCCGGACTGACCATGATCGGGTCATGGCCACATGCATTATGCGGGGTGCAGCCGCCAAGATAGAGGCCACCCCATGTGGGATTTCAACGGGAGGATGATGCTACCCGCTGCGGCCGTAAGGGGCCGGATCGGTTGCCGCCTCGACGAAGATCTTGTCCGCATTGTACAAGGGAGAAGAGGAGGAGTTCCTCCGTCAATCCACAGGCGGATTTTCTATGAACAATCCTCCAAGCTGGGTAAGCGGACACTTCTTTTGCCCATCCGCTCCATATTCCCATAGTTAAGTACCTTATCTTGTGATTTCGATGCAGGAATTGCGCCGGGCCGTAAAGGATATAAACAACCTCCTCCACAACCCGAGGATCCGTGAACGGTCCCTCGATCCGCCTCCCAAGAGGATCCGGACATATCCGTGGAGCTGATCGATGGGGTATTTCACCAATCGAGCATCGACAATGCCTTGGTGGCTATTACAGCCGATTATCCCGGACTGCTCCCGCCTCACAAGTAATCGAGACCGAAGTCCTAATACTTCGAAGATGATCCATCCGTGCTTATTTTTTATCATCGTATACCAATGGTGTTTCGCAGGGGAGGATCTCGAGGCGGAATGCCGAGCCTGCGGCGACTAGCCAACAGGGGACCGCGAGGGTGGGTAGGCTAACGAGGCACGCAATCCGGGTCAAGGCACCGACGCAGCAGTAAGGCGCGCTGCCTTATTCCAAGGTATTATTCTTATGATGCATACTAACGCCCGTGCTCTCCTTTTTTTAGGAAAAAGAGGGCTCGCCGGACTATATCTGGAGAGATTGCCAATCGAGCCTCCACCAGCCAGGCTCCAAAGCCAGGTCCAGAAGCAGAGGCGAACACGAGGCGTGCGTTGGACGCTCCTCCGATAGAGGATGCGAACAAACTGTCCGCCACCAATTCCGAGGTGGAGAGTGCCATGAATCACAGGCGTCGCCGGACAGTTCTTCGTGACGCTTGTTTCTCCCAAGAGGCATTGTATGCCTTCAATTCGGGAGATGCGTACCTCCGTGCCGCCAAAATGGTCTAGCCAGAGCCACGGAGCAGTATGTGAAAGACATCTGGTGAGAAAATTTGATGGTTATATATGTCAAGAGCTCCCCGAGACTTGAAACAGTTAGAATAACTAATTTAAGGATCATTTGTTATGCAGGATCTTACAAAAAGAATACCCAACTGTCCTGGGGAGCTGGAAGAGTGCAAAGCCCAACTTGAGGCCGACTAGCCGGCAAGTAGGGAGGCCAAGGAGACCCCTCCGTAATATACGCTCAAAGATAAGTATGTTGTGAAGTGTGGCGTGTGCAAATCGACAATATCATTGCAGATGGCGCCGGAGTAGATTCGGACAAGCAACAACTCTTGCGCCGGTTAAAGGCCGACGAGAGCATGCTTACGAGGGTGAGGCAGGAGAAGAATAATCTCCAAGATGCCAACACCCAGCTGGACGAGGAACTAAAGGATGTTCGTGCCCAGCTGTCAGACTCCGTGAAGGAGAATCGACGGCTTCGACGCGACATTTTTACTAAGTGCTTGAACGAACTTTGAAAAAGAGTTCGACGAGGAAGTCGACTAACAGAGTTATGTCTGTAGGTATGCTCACAGGTTGTCCTGTAGAGGAAATGCCTGTTCTACGGGTGACCTTCTTCCCGAAGCCATTATAACCGCATTTAACGAGTTCAGCAGTGATGAAAGGCGTCGCCTGTGCCTTGTGGCTATCTGTCTCCATGCCCAAGGCCTTGGAGAGCTTGCGAGAGAGGCTTAAGGGAGCGCGGCTGCGCTCCGATTATGGAAGATATCGGCTGCAAGTCAAGGCGCCAGGAGGCCTAGGCCAAGGTGAAGACGCTGCACAGTAAGGCTGACCCAAACCACATGGCCCAGTCGGACTGTGGGGGCCGATGGGGAGGAGATCCTCTCGAGCTTAGTGTACCACCAAGTAGAGTTGGTCATTAATATTCCCAACAGGATGTAAACTAGACAGCCTGTTGGATGGTATTAAAGAGGAATATGCTCAGTCAAATTGACTATGTAATTTAAGATGACATGTAAAATTCCTTCTAGCCGGATTGTAGATCGTTTGTCATGGCGGACCTTTTCGCTTCGACCTTGGGACCCGATAGTCCGGAGTGTGTCCGAATACCCTCTCGGTTATATAAGAACCGGGGCATGCATGGTTATTGCTTGAACAGACAAGTGCCCAGCTAGTTATGTTATATTACATAGTTAGTAAGAAACATCTTCCAGGGAGAATAGTTCCGTTAGGGGTTCCTTTCCCTGGGAGGCATGCCCTAAAGTGCATGTCCGGACTGCGAAAAAAGAGTAGAAAAGCATCTGGGGGCAGGTAAATAAACAAGTGAGAAATCATATTTTAGTTCATCGATCAATATTCCCTTAAGAATGCTAGCGCTCGCTTCACCCGATCGAGGTACACATCCGCTGACCCGGCAGTAACAATCGCAGAGGTGCTCCCTTTACCGCCTAGCCGAACAGTCGGGAACGTAGGGGTAAGCACAGGAGCCAGGCAACCCAGCTTGGCCAAAACTTAAGTCATATCGATGCATATAATGGTGAATAAAAGGTACATGCGGAAGTGTGACACATGTGTTGGGCGTGAAGCCCATATAAATAAGCTTCTGTTAAAGAAGCCCCCAGGTATAATGAGTGCGGATAGCGCGTCAGTTGTGTGCGAACAAGGCGCGAACAAGGCCTAAAGGCTGTAAGGGGAAGGGAGGGAGAAGGAGAGATATGTAAGACAGTTAATGTGTAAAAAATAGACAGAGGAAGGAGAGGAACATAGAGTCCGGCACTAGGCGTAGAATCTTCGGATACGGGCTGCATTCCATGGGTTCGGTTCGAGTCGGTTATACGATGCATCTCGCAGACGGTACGCTCCACCAGTCAGGACTTCGTCAATAATAAAGGGACCTTCCCATTTGGGCTTGAGTTTATCCTTTTTCTTGTCCGACAGGCCTTGAACTAACTCGCCAACATTGTAAGTTTTGGCCCGTACTTCTCTGCTTTGATATCTTCAAGCCTGCTGTTGATAGAATGCGGAATGAGCTTTTGCCACGTCACGCTCCTCCTCCAAGGCGTCCAAACTGTCCTGCCGATCGAGTTCGGCTTCTCTTTCTTCGTACATGCGCACGCCGAGGTGAGTCATGAATTATGTCGCAGGCAGAACTGCCTCTGCCAGATACCATAAAGAATGGTGTGAATCCTGTTGTGCGATTCGGCGTGGTCCGCAGCCCTCGAGTACGGAGTCGAGCTCCTCTACCCAAAGGCGTGTTAGATTCATTGAGGGACCGCACTAATCTGGGTTTGATGCCGCCATGATTAGACCATTTGCTCGCTCGACTTGACCGTTAGTTTGTGGGTGATAGATCAAGCATAGTCGAGCTTGATGCCCATGTTTTTGCACCAGAGTTTGACCTCTTCGCCGTAAAGTTCCTGCCGTTATCGGTGATGATGCTTTGTGGGGATGCCGTGAACGTGTACGACCCTCGATATGAAGTCTATCACGGTCCGGATTCGCCGCCTTAACGAGCTTGGCCTCTATCCATTTGGTGAATTTATCCACCATGACCAGAGGTATTTTTGCTTGTAGGTTCCCCTTTAAGGGGTCCTACCATGTCAAGCCCCTGCATCGCGAAGGGCCGTGTGATGGGTATAGTTTGAGGGCGGTGGGTGGCATATGGCTTTGGTTAGCAAAGAGCTGGCAATCGACGATCGTTGGACTAAGTCCCGAGATCCGCCTCGCCGTCGGCCAAGAAAATCCTATACGGAAGGCCTTGCTTACAAGGGCCCGGGCTGCGACGTGGTGCCCGCCGAGTCCGGCATGAATTTCAGCCAGAAGATTCTGCCCTTCCTCTTCGGAGATACACCTTTGAAGGACTCCGGTGGTGCTTTTCTTATAAAGCCCTCCCTCATGGAGTTTATAGGCTTTAGATCGCCGCACTATGCAGCGTGCCTCGTTTTGGTCCTGGGAAGTTCCTGCCTGGTTAGGTAGGCTAGGAATGGTTCCGTCCACGGGGCAATGACTGCCATTATTACGTGGACTGAAGATGTTACTTCGTTGGCAGAGCCTCCAGTTGTGTCAGAATGTTCGGTGTTGTAACGCCCCGGATTCGATGCGCCAGGTGTCCGCCAGTTATTCGTCAGCATTGCCATGTCATTTGCTTGCGTGTTGCACTTTGCCATGTCATCATTTGCATTTCATATCATGTCATCATGTGCATCTCATTTCGCATACGTGTTCATCTCATGCATCCGAGCATTTTCCCCGGTGTCCGTTTTGCAATCCGGCACTCCTATGTCTCCCGACGCCCCCTTTTGCCTCTTTTTCATGTGCGGGTGTTAAACGGTCTCGAATGGACCGAGGTTTGTCAAGCGGCCTTGGTATAGCACCGTAGACCGCCTGTCAAGTTTCGGATCATTTGAGGTCGTTTGATACTCCAACGGTTAACCGGTAACCGCAAAAGCCTCTTTTCTTTGCAGCCCAACACCCTTCCAAAGTGGCCCAAAACCCAGCAAACTCCCTCCATGCTCTCGGTCGCTCGATCACGATCGTGGGGTAAAACCGCTCCTCATTTGGACTCTCCTAGCTCCTCTACCTATATATATGCCTCCCCCAAATTTCGGATCCAAACCCTAGCCTAACCTTCCTTCCTCCCGCCACGGACATGTCCGTCTCCGGACCTCCGTCTAAAACGCCGCCCGCCACGTATGCTGCGCCGCCATGTGGCCCTCGCCATCATGCGCAGAAGCTGCCCAGGCCGCTCGGATCGGCCGCATGAGGCCCATCCCGCCCGGCCGTCTCCGCCGCCCCATGGCCTGCGCCCGCTCCGCCGCCGCCGCTGCTGCGGCCGCCGCCGCTGCCTGCTGCTTTCACTCCCGAAGCGCCGCTGCGCGCTGCTGCCGCTGCCGCGCCGCCGCCCCGCCTCGCCAACCTCGCCGCGCGGCGCCAGATCCGGCGCCGCCTCCGGCCGATCCGCCAGGCCGGCGCCTCGCCTGCCCTCCGGCCGGCCGCCCGCCCTCCTCCGCTGCCCCGGCCTACTCCGGTGTCCTTCCCCGACGAACCTCGGGCTCCGTGCCCGACCCCAGATCCAGATCCAGCTGGAGAGGTTGACCCCGGATTTTCTCTAAGTCATGTAACTTTTGTCATTATCATGCCATATTCATCATGCCATAACTCTTTCCATATTGCTCCGTTTCGTGCGTGTAATATGTCAAATTGTTCGCCTCGACGAGTACATCATTTCATCTCATTGCATCATTTACATTTGAGCTCATCTTGATGCCCGAAATGCTGTTAGAAGAGGGCTATGTGATGTTAGTTTCAGATTCTTATCAGAACATGCACTTTTGTCATTTTTGCCATGATTGATGTGTGCACCCTATGAACTTGAGTCCTACATGTGTTTTGTAATATGCCATGCCATCTTTACAGGGGTGTATGCCATGTATTTTTGTGATCTCTGTGGTGACTAGCACAAGCATGCAAACTAGGCTTCATGATGTTGCTGATTTCAGCCCCTGCTCACTGATATTTTTATGCCATGTAAACTTGATGCTACCGAGAGATCCATGCTTATTTTGAGATACTTCAGTAAGGATGTTTTGAACATATGGTTATTCTCTATCCATCCATGCCCTTGTTTGCAATTATGGAGTGCCATAGCTTGAGTCAATCGAGCTCTACTTTTGCTATAAAATGTTTCCTGGCAGGTTGTTTACATGTTATTCAATTTTGCCAAGGTTGTTGTAGTTGATCCATGTATGCTATGATGTTGTTCTTGCCATGTATAGCTTCTATGCCATGTCTTCTTACTGTTGGTTGCCTTGCCATGCCATGTATTGCTCTGTGGTGAGTGATTCAAGCTCACCAACATGCCTACTTGTTATCTGCTTATGCCATGCTCCAGCTTTTGCACCAAGTCTGAATCTATTTATGTTTTGCTATATTCACATGCTTGCAATCATATTTTCTGATCCTTTTGGCTTATGGTCACTAAGGGACTTTTGTTATATGCTTTGAGTAGATTCATGCCATGCCTTTGTTTGCCATGTTAAGTTCCTGTAACATGTTGTTTGATAGCTCTAAACATTGCAACCTGATGTTATTTGTTCCATGTCCCGTAAATTTCGCTAAGTCTAAACTGTTATTATTTGCAATCTTGCCATGTGTGTTTGAGCATGTTCTAGTGATTTCTGGAGATAGCTCAGTGTTCATGTTTTGTCATGCTTTACCTGTACATCATGCCCATGCCTTTTGTTATTACGTTGGGATTCTGTAGCATGTTGTTTTGATGCTTGCAATATGCCTAGTTGCTGTTTTGGACAGATTGTTGCTATAACTTGTTTCATGTGTATGTGTTGAACCGCTGTTCGCTTTTGAGTGTGCTCTATATGAAACTTGCTTGATTTTGCATGTAGTTTCATATTATCATGTTGCATCCTTGTTTTGAGGTGTTTGCTTGATGTTTGTATGCATTTTGCATCAATGCCATGCTTAACTTGTTTTGCTCATATCTTCTAGGCCGAGTCTCAATCTAATGAACTTTATATGTAACTTGACTAGAATTTCGTGTAGATCATCGTGGTGCATCTTAACTTGCTGTTTAACAACTTGAACATAAGGTTTATTCAGATCTGGACCAATTTCGAAATTTGCATATGAGGACTTACCGGAATTGTTATATGTTGTTTCCGCCTCATTTAAACTTGCTTTGATGTGTTGCTCTTGTTTGCATCATCTCTTGCCATGAGTAGCTTCATCTAGATTTGTCATGCATCATGCTTGTTGTGCATCATGTCTTGTTCATGTGTGGTGTGTTTACTATGTTGTGTGCTTCTTCTTGTTAGTTCCTGCTTGCTATGATCGTGAGGATTCGCTCGCTCACGCTTGGTTCGGCTTCATCCGCTTCATCTTCTTCATGGACTCATTCTTCTTCCTAGCGGGATTTCAGGCAAGATGACCGCTACCCTGGATCTCACTACTATCATTGCTATGCTAGTTGCTTCGTTTCTATCGCTATGCTGCGCTACCTATCACTTGTTCCTCAAGCCTCCCAAATTGCCATGAACCTCTAACCTTTGTCACCCTTCCTAGCAAACCGTTGTTTGGCTATGTTACCGCTTTGCTCAGCCCTCTTATAGCGTTGTTAGTTGCAGGTGAAGATGAAGTTTGTTCCTTGTTGAACATGGAGATGTTGTTCCTTGTTGGAACATGTTTACTTGTTGGGATATCACAATATATCTTATTTAATTAATGCATCTATATACTTGGTAAAGGGTGGAAGGCTCGGCCTTATGCCTGGTGTTTTGTTCCACTCTTGCCGCCCTAGTTTCCGCCATATCGGTATTATGTTCCCGGATTTTGCGTCCCTAACGCGGTCGGGTGATTTATGGGACCCCTTGACAGTTCGCTTTGAATAAGACTTTTCCGCAAGGCCCAACATTGGTTTTACATTTGCCTCACCTAGACCTTTTTCCCTTGGGAGTCGCGATCTCAAGGGTCATCTTTATTTACCCCCCGGCCAATGCTTCTCCAAGTGTTGGCCCAAACTAGAGCGATGTCCGACCGCTCGGGCAATCAGGTCTATGCCAACCCGACGCCTTGCTCATCCGGTGTGCCCCGAGACGAGATATGTGCAGCTCCTATCGATTTGTCGGCACATCCGGGCGGCTTTGCTGGTCTTGTTTTATTGCTGTCGAATGTCTTGTAGCCGGATTCCGAGACTCGATCGGGTCTTCCCGGGAGAAGGAATATCCTTCGTTGATCGCGAGAGCTTATCATGGGCTTGTTGGGACACCCCGCAGGGTTTGAACTTTCAAAGCCGTGCCCGCGGTTATGTGGCAGATGGGAATTTGTTAATATCCGTTGTAGTAAACTTGAAGCAAACTCTTCTAAAATACACCAACCGTGTAGCATAAACGTGAGTGTCTCTTTTCGGGTTGATCGAGAGGAGAACACGGTTTCTGGGTTATGTTTGACGAAGTAGGAGTTCAGGATCACTTCTTGATCATTACTAGTTGACGACCGCCTTTGTTTCTCTTCTCGCCTCATTTGCGTATGTTAGCCACCATATATGCTTAGTCGCTGCTGCAACCTCACCACTTTACCCCTTCCTTTCCCATTAAGCTTTGCTAGTCTTGATACCCATGGTAATGGGATTGCTGAGTCCTCGTGGCTCATGATTACTACACCATCAGTTGCAGTGTACAGGTTATGCGATGATCATGACGCGAGAGCGATGTTTGCTTGTGTTGGAGTTCTTCTTCCGCTTCTTCGATCGGGGATAGGTTCCGTGTCGGCAGCCGGGCTAGCAGTGGTGGATGTCGCTTGAGCTTCTATTTATGTTTCATCCGTAGTCGGATGTTGATCTTGTATATGATGTTGATGTATTCTTGTGGCATTTGTGCCTTATGTATGTATCCCCATGTATTATGTAATGTTGATGTAATGATATCCACCTTGCAAAAGCGCTTCAATATGCGGTCTATCCTTGGTGGGACCTTCGAGTTCCTTTTGGATAGGGTCGCATATTGGGCGTGATAAGTTGGTATCGAGCCTCGACCAACCCTAAGAGCCCCTTGATTGATCGTGTAGTTTGGCCGTTGTTGAGTCTAGAAGAAAACTGTTTTCGAGTCTAGTTATATCGAGAGTAGGAATCTTTTTACTCCTCAGCCCCTTCGCCGCCTCCGTGAGGAATCTTGACGAGGTGTTTTGAATTACTTCTCTTCCCTTCAAATTTTCTTTAGGATCACGCAGTTGGTTTTCCGATCGTTGGTTCTCAGCTCTTTTCATCCGTGCATTTCTCGCAAGTTGACTCGAGCCTCTTCATCTTTGAGTTCAATCCTCGCTTGTCCTTTTTTTCCCACCCGCCGCCTCCCTTCTTCCTCTCGAACCGAGTCCATAATCGAGTATCCATCCTACTCGTGTGAAGTTTTTGCTTTCTCTCCTCAATGATTTCAACCGTGTTTTTCTTCAAGATATTCGCTGCTTTCCCTTCCAAGTTACCTTTGTTTTCCCGCCTCCCACCCTTTTCTTCCCGGAGTCCGAGTCTCTCTCGACCATCAATTCCATTCGTGTGGATCCTCTTCGCCTTCCTCAATTATTTCAACCGTGAATTCTCGCCTTGTTCGCCATTCTTCATCCCTTTCTTTTTCCGTGCACTCAATTCAAGTTTTTCGTGTTGATCATATTCTTTCCTTGGATCAATTGTTCTCCTTGCTCATTTGCCTCTCGCCATTCAATCATTCCGAGTTTCAAGACATCTCAGAGATTCGCTCTGTTCCAATTAATTCGAGGTTGTCACCTCATTCAAATATTTCAATTGTTCCGTGCATCATCTATCTGTTCAACAATCCTTTCCAACGGTGTTTTCTCTTAGTGGGCCCTAACCCACAGTGTCTTTTCCTGTGATCTTACCCGACTCTTCTAATTATTCCGAGTTATTCTCAAGTTCTTTTGAAGTTTGACGAAGAATGAATTTCATCACCGATGCCTTCCCAAGATCTCTTTCAAATTCTTTTCATTATTGGCTCAACCTCTTCGCTTTTCATTCTACCGGAGTATCTCAACAATTTTGGTGGTGTTTATCGTCATCATTTGAAGACCAAGAAGAGTTTTCTCTAAATCTTGTCCGTTCTCTCGGAGATTCATGGTGCTAGCTCGATGTTATCCTATCTAATTGTTTCAAGTCATGCAAATTCTTTTCATCCATCCGAGTATTTCAGGAGTTGCTTTCTCTCGATCATCCGGAGGCCATCTTTTCGAAGATTTCTTCATTCTAAGTTTTCAGATTCATTCCCCAATTATTCTATATCCGTGCTCCCTTCGCTCATCTCAATATTCTTCCGTGCTTCGCTCAAGTGTTCTTTAATCAGCTCATGATCTCTTTGTTCTTTTGCATCTAAATCCCTCTAGCTTATTGGTTCTTCTAATTCTTCCCGTGATTCTTTCTCTTTCTTCATTCATTTTCAATTCTAACGGTGGTTCGCTCAAGATTCTTTTCCTTGATTATCATTTTAATCCATTCGTTCTTTCAATCCTACCGTGGTTCATGAAGACTTTCTCAAGTTTTGTGCGATGTTTCACTTAATCCTTTTTCAAGAAGAATAAGTAGTATGCAAAATCCATTGCTTGTCATCAATTTAATTTGATGAAGGATAAGCATACAATAAATCTTATTCTTGTTTCATCCAAGTGAGTAATCCCTTCCTTCGAGTTTGTTCTTGAGGAATAAATTCTAGTTCCAAGTCTTTTCATCTTTTCTTTTCCGGAGTTCAAATTTCTCGCCATTTCGTCGGAACCTCCATCTAAATCATCGCAAGGCTCATCTTATTCTTTCTTCCTTCATTCTATCTCATCATCCTTTTGTTACCGGAGTTCTTCATGGTGGTTCTTCATGATTTAATTCATTCTTCAAGAGTTCATCAAGATTTTGTTGGTGGAGTTCAAGTATCTTTTCTTCTCATCTCAAGTGCAATTAATTCTTCGTATTCTTTTGAAGTGGAGTTTTGCATTTCTTCGCTCTTCTAAGCTATCCAATCATTTCAATTTGTGGTCGGTTATCACCTTATGATCTTGAGATGTTATCCATAAGTCCACAACAATCTTATTCTTTCGTTGTTGATTTTCTCAACAACTCCATTCAATCCTTCCTTCTAAGTTCTTTTCATTCAATTCTTCAATTCTTCCGGAGGCATTTGTTGTTTATCTCGTCAAGTTTCATTCCATCTTATGAAGTTCATGTTCTATTCCTTCCATTTTCAACCGGAGTGCTGCCTAAATCCTTTCAGTCTTATTCGTTTTTTTCTCATTCTAACCACTCCGTTAGAACGAGTTGTTTCATAGTCTATCCGATTCCGTGAGCTTTCGATTCTCGCCATTCTCGTCTGCTCCTCTCTTCTTCTCGAGTGCTCTCGATTCTTTGCTTCTTCTCTTGAGTTCTTGTTTCACCTCATCCCTTTCTCTTCCGTTCGGTCCTAAGATCTCGGACGAGATCTCTTGTTAGTGGAGGAGTGTTGTAACGCCCGGATTCGCGCGCCTGTGTCCGCCAGCTTATTCGTCAAGATTGCCATGTCATGTGCTTTATGTTGCACTTTGCCATGTCATCATCTGCATTTCATATCATGTCATCATGTGCATCTCATTTTGCATACGTGTTCATCTCATGCATCCGAGCATTTTCCCGTTGTCCGCTTTTGCAATCCGCACTCCTATGTCTCCCGGCGCCTTTTACCTCTTTTTCGTGCGGGTGTTAAACGGTCTCGAATGGACCGAGGTTTGTCAAGCTGCCTTGGTATAGCACCGTAGACCGCCTGTCAAGTTTCAGATCATTTGAGGTCGTTGATACTCCAACGGTTAACCGGTAACCGCAAAAGCCTCTTTTCTTTGCAGCCCAACACCCTTCCAAAGTGGCCCAAAACCCAGCAAACTCCCTCCATGCTCTCGGTCGCTCGATCACGATCGTGGGCGAAAACCGCTCCTCATTTGGACTCTCCTAGCTCCTCTACCTATATAAACACCTCCTCCAAATTTCGGTCCAAACCCTACCCTTTTTCCTTCCTCCACCACGGACATGTCCGCCACAGCCGGACCGGACGACCACCCTGCACGCGTGCCGCCGCCGCCACGCCGCTGCCGCTGGGCCGCCGCCACGCGGGCGCCTGGCTGGGACCGAGCCTGCTGGCTCGCCTCGGGCCGCAGCTGCTGGGCTCATGGCGCCTGCCGCCTCAAGGCCAAGGCGCTCCAGACGCGCCGCCTGGCTCACGCCTGCCACGCTGGGCGCCGCCGCTCGCGCTGCCTGAGCGCCACTCGCCGGCAAGGCCGCTGCCGCTGCTGCCGGGCCCGGAGCGCGCCGCTCGGCATTGCCTGGCCGGCCTCGGCCCCTGCTGCAGCCGATCCGCCGGCCTGCCGGGCCTCCGCCGCCGCCCGCCGGCTCTCCTCCTCCGGCTCCTCCCCCTCCCGGCTCCGCCTCCGTTCCAACTCGACCACCTCCAGATCCCTGCGAGATCCCCGCGATCCAGATTCCGTGGAGAGGTTGACCTCAATTTTCTAAGTCATGTAACTTTTGTCATTTTCATGCATATTCATCATGCCATAACTCTCTGCATATAGCTCCGCTTTGTGCGTGTAATATGTCAAATTGTTCGCCTCGACGAGTACATCATTTCATCTCATTGCATCATTTTCATTTGAGCTCATCTTGATGCCCGAAATGCTGTTAGAAGAGTGCTATGTGATGTTAGTTTCAGATTCTTATCAGAACATGCACTTTTGTCATTTTTGCCATGATTGATGTGTGCACCCTATGAACTTGAGTCCTACATGTGTTTTGTAATATGCCATGCCATCTTTACAGGGGTGTATGCCATGTATTTTGTGATCTCTGTGGTGACTAGCACAAGCATGCAAACTAGGCTTCATGATGTTGCTGATTTCAGCCCCTGCTCACTGATATTTTTATGCCATGTAAACTTGATGCTACCGAGAGATCCATGCTTATTTTGAGATACTTCAGTAAGGATGTTTTGAACATATGGTTATTCTCTATCCATCCATGCCCTTGTTTGCAATTATGGAGTGCCATAGCTTGAGTCAATCGAGCTCTACTTTTGCTATAAAATGTTTCCTCGCAGGTTGTTTACATGTTATTCAATTTTGCCAAGGTTGTTGTAGTTGATCCATGTATGCTATGATGTTGTTCTTGCCATGTATAGCTTCTATGCCATGTCTTCTTACTGTTGGTTGCCTTGCCATGCCATGTATTGCTCTGTGGTGAGTGATTCAAGCTCACCAACATGCCTACTTGTTATCTGTTTATGCCATGCTCCAGCTTTTGCACTAAGTCTGAATCTGTTTATGTTTTGCTATGTTCACATGCTTGCAATCATATTTTCTGATCCTTTTGGCTTATGGTCACTAAGGGACTTTTGTTCTATGATTTAGTAGATTCATGCCATGCCTTTGTTTGCCATGATAAGTTCCTGTAACATGTTGTTTGATAGCTCTAAACATTGCAACCTGATGTTATTTCGCCATGTTAAATTCGCTAAGTCTGAAACTGTTATTATTTGCAATCTTGCCATGTGTGTTTGAGCATGTTCTAGTGATTTCGGAGATAGCTCAGTGTTCATGTTTTGTCATGCTTTACCTGTACATCATGCCCATGCCTTTTGTTATTACGTTAAGATTCTGTAGCATGTTGTTTTGATGCTTGCAATATGCCTAGTTGCTGTTTTGGACAGATTGTTGCTATAACTTGTTTCATGTGTATGTGTTGAACCGCTGTTCGCTTTTGAGTGTGCTCTATATGAAACTTGCTTGATTTTGCATGTAGTTTCATATTATCATGTTGCATCCTTGTTTTGAGGTGTTTGCTTGATGTTTGTATGCATTTTGCATCAATGCCATGTTTAACTTGTTTTGCTCATATCTTCTAGGCCGAGTCTCAATCTAATGAACTTTATATGTAACTTGACTAGAATTTCGTAGATCATCGTGGTGCATCTTAACTTGCTGTTTAACAACTTGAACATAAGGTTTATTCAGATCTGGACCAATTTCGAAATTTGCATATGAGGACTTACCGAATTGTTATATGTTGTTTCCGCCTCATTTAAACTTGCTTTGATGTGTTGCTCTTGTTTGCATCATCTCTTGCCATGAGTAGCTTCATCTAGATTTGTCATGCATCATGCTTGTTGTGCATCATGTCTTGTTCATGTGTGGTGTGTTTACTATGTTGTGTGCTTCTTCTTGTTAGTTCCTGCTTGCTATGATCGTGAGGATTCGCTCGCTCACGCTTGGTTCGGCTTCATCCGCTCATCTTCTTCATGGACTCGTTCTTCTTCCTAGCGGGATTTCAGGCAAGATGACCGCTACCCTGGATCTCACTACTATCATTGCTATGCTAGTTGCTTCGTTTCTATCGCTATGCTGCGCTACCTATCACTTGTTCCTCAAGCCTCCCAAATTGCCATGAACCTCTAACCTTTTGTCACCCTTCCTAGCAAACCGTTGTTTGGCTATGTTACCGCTTTGCTCAGCCCTCTTATAGCGTTGTTAGTTGCAGGTGAAGATGAAGTTTGTTCCTTGTTGAACATGGAGATGTTGTTCCTTGTTGGAACATGTTTACTTGTTGGGATATCACAATATATCTTATTTAATTAATGCATCTATATACTTGGTAAAGGGTGGAAGGCTCGGCCTTATGCCTGGTGTTTTGTTCCACTCTTGCCGCCTCTAGTTTCCGCTCATATCGGTATTATGTTCCCGGATTTTGCGTCCCTAACGCGGTCGGGTGATTTATGGGACCCCTTGACAGTTCGCTTTGAATAAGACTTTTCCAAAGAAGGCCCAACATTGGTTTTACATTTGCCTCACCTAGCCTTTTTTCCCTTGGGAGTCGCGATCTCAAGGGTCATCTTTATTTTACCCCCCGGCCAATGCTTCTCCAAGTGCTGGTCCAAACCGAGCGATGTCCGGACCCCCCCGGCAAACTTGGGTCTATGCCAACCCGACGCTTGCTCATCCGGTCGTGCCTCGAGACGAGATATGTGCAGCTCCTATCGGGATTTGTCGGCACATCCGGAGGCTTTGCTGGTCTTGTTTTATTGCTGTCGAATGTCTTGTAGCCGGATTCCGAGACTGATCGGGTCTTCCCGGGAGAAGGAATATCCTTCGTTGATCGCGAGAGCTTATCATGGGCTGTTGGGACACCCCGCAGGTTTGAACTTTCAAAGCCGTGCCCATGTTATGTGGCGATGGGAATTTGTTAATATCCGTTGTAGTAAACTTGAAGCAAACTCTTCTAAAATACACCAACCGTAAAGCGAATCGTGAGTGTCTCTTTTCGGGTTGATCGAGAGGAGAACACGGTTTCGGGTTATGTTTGACGAAGTAGGAGTTCGTGATCACTTCTTGATCATTACTAGTTGACGATCGCCTTTGTTTCTCTTCTCGCCTCATTTATGTATGTTAGCCACCATATATGCTTAGTCGCTGCTGCAACCTCACCACTTTACCCCTTCCTTTCCCATTAAGCTTTGCTAGTCTTGATACCCATGGTAATGGGATTGCTGAGTCCTCGTGGCTCACAGATTACTACACCACATTGCAGTGTACAGGTTATGCGATGATCATGACGCGAGAGCGATGTTTGCTTGTGTTGGAGTTCTTCTTCCGCTTCTTCGATCAGGGATAGGTTCTGTGTCGGCAGCCTGGGCTAGGTGGTGGATGTCGTTTGAGTTTGTTTATGTTTCATCCGTAGTCGGATGTTGATCTTGTATATGATGTTGATGTATTCTTGTGGCATTTGTGCCTTATGTATGTATCCCTATGTATTATGTAATGTTGATGTAATGATATCCACCTTGCAAAAGCGCTTCAATATGCGGGTCTATCCTTGGTGGGACCTTCGAGTTCCTTTTGGATAGGGTCGTGATATTGGGCGCTGTTATTTCCGGACTTCTTCCCATAATATATGGTGAAATTCGAGCCCTTCGAGCCGAGCTGACATTTTTAGGACGGCTTTGCGATAAGCTGCCATTTTTTCAGATGCTTGGCATCAAAGTCTCCATTTATTTGGGATATCGCGAGGTTCAATCCTCACACCTCTAGGCGTTGAATGCCCATGGAGACTGCCATCCGGAGACCATGTAGAAGGGCCTCAGATTCGCCGCGTTGTTGGAGTCCGATACATTATCCGGAGTACATATTGAATCAGATCTCCTGTTGGGGACGCTGTAACGATGCCAGCCCCCAGATCAGCCAACATTTTGGAACCGTCAAGTGCATGATCCAATGGAATATGTGACGACTTTAGGGAGTTCGGCTTCAGTCCATTCGGCGATTAAGTCAGCCAAAACTTGTGACTTAATAGCTCGCTAGGCTTATAGGTTATGTCGAACGGAGGAGCTAATGGCCCATTTGGCAGTCCGCCCGCTAAGGCCATGTTGTTTATAATGTCCTTAAGAGGTACTTCGAGGCTACTGTTATCGAACACTCTTGAAAGTAGTGTCGCAGCTTCCGGATGCTATAAACACCGCCAGACGCTTATATTTTGATAATGCGGATACCGTGACTTGCATGGAGGAGGACAAGGACACGTAGTAAACTGGTTTTTGAAGGGGAACTTGTGTCCGTCCGCTTTCGCTCGACAACGAAAGCACCGTGCTTACAACTTGATGAGTTGCCGTGATGTATAATAGCATTGGTTCGCCCATGTTAGGCGTAGCCAGACCGGGTTTGTTGCCAATATGGCTTTTATTTCTTCGAAGTCCGTCGTGGTATGCATCCGCCCACTGGTGTTCGTGCGCCGGAGGAGGCGATAAAGGGTAATGCCTTTTCTCCCAAGCGGAGATAAAGCGCTCAGATCCGCCATGCATCTAGTCAATTTTGTATTTGTTTGAGGTCCTTTGGGATATCCAATTGTGACAGAGCTTGATCTTGGCTGGTTTGTTTCAATTCCTCTACCGGATATAATGAAGCCCAAGAGCTTTCTGGCTGGTACGCCGAAAACGCATTTTTCCGGGTTAAGCTTGACATCATATGTTCGGAGGTTATTGAATGTGAGCCTCAAGTCGTATACTAGAGTTTCAACATGCTTGGTTTTGAAGACCACGCCATCTACGATGCCTCCACTGCTTTGCCGATCTGGTTTGCCGACATGTCCGAATCATACCGATATGTTGCGCTATGCTTGAGCCCAAGGAATTGTGTTGAAGGTAATGGGACGATGGGTGATGAATGCCGCTATGCTTGGTCAGGCTCGCCATCTTAATTTGATGGTAGCCGAGTATGCGCCGAGGAAACTCAATGAATCGTGGTCTCCGTGGTAGCGCCGATAATTTGATCGATGCAGGGAGGGGAAGGATCCTTGGGCAAGCCTTGTTGAGGTCCTTGAAATCGACGACAGGCGCCTGTGGATTTGTCCTTCTTGGTACCATCACCAGGTTTGCTTGCCAGTCCGGATGTTTTATATCTCCGATGAATCCGCCTCTAATAGTTTGGCCAGCCTCTCCCATGGCTTGTCTCTAGGTTCAAGAAACGCCAAGAGCCTGCTTGACTGGCTTGAACTTTTAGGATGTTTAGGCTGTGCTCGCCACCGTGGGATTCCCGGCATGTCTGAAGGGTGCCTGCAAAATGTCCCAATTTTCACAGAGGAATTCTCAGAGGTGGCGCCTACATCGGGTTTAATTGCACCCCGATGGAGGCCGCTTTTTGTAGGGTCGGTTGATGGACTTGAATTTGACTATTTCGTCTCACCGGTTTAAAGGAGGTGGACTTGGATCTTTATCGAGTATCACGCCATCCCTGTTCACCGTGGAGCGCAGCGCAGCCGGGCCTCGGCCGCTAGGGCTTCAGATAGTGCCTCAAGGGCGCAGGCGGCTGTCTTATTTTCAGCGGAGTGCTATGTCCGGTCACTAGCAAGAGTGATGATTCCGCTGGCCTGTGCATTTTGAGCTTCATGTACCCGTAATGGGGTGTAGCTTGAAAATTGTGAATGCCTCTCGCCCCTAATAGAGCGTGGTATCCGCTGCTGAACGGGCCACTTGGAACGTGACCTCCTCGGACCTGTAATTATCCGCATGCCAACACCACATCCAAAGGTGATTTTTCCCAGATAGCACGCTTCCGACCGGGATTATTCCTCTAAAGGTTGTGCTGCTTCGCTCAATGCGGCTCCAGCCTATTTCCATTTTTCAAGGGTTTCTCATAAATGAGGTTCAATCCGCTGCCACCGCCCATGAGTACCTTGGTAAGGCGAAGCTGTCCACTATTGGACCGAGGACCAATGCGGCCGGTGCTCGGGCTGTTCGAATTTAGGTTCATCACCGGCATTAAAGGTAATAGCCATGTCACCCATGGGTTTATCGTTGCTACTTGGTAGACTTCGCAAGGCTATGGAGTGTTCATTTCCGCGATATTATTTGATGCAAAAGTCTCAAGACTATTAATAGCGCATCGTATCCCTGGGCTGGTGCTCGTGGATTTCGGGGTTAGAAGCTCTTCGCCACTTTTGGCCACCGCCGGAGTATCCAACATGCTCTAAGGCTATGAGTTGGTGTGGCGCCTCAGATTATGAATTTTATAGGGTCCATTGAGCCATCCCTCCAAAGATGGTTCCATGCCCCGTAGGGGGTTTTTGTTTTTGGTGTTTAACCCGGTGATCGCGATAATGCACCTTTTATTTCGGACTGGTTTGTATTCGGGCCGGATTGTCCCAAAATCTTACTTCGTTTTCCAGCGCTTCATCGCGACAAGATTTTCGCACTATGGACGCCAAGTCGAAAAGCGTAATTTCATGGCGACCTATGGCGTTGAGGATTCCTTGTCCGCAATTATTGTAGAAGAATGAAATTGCGCTTTCCTCAAGGGAGTCCTTTATCCTGTTCATAACCAGGAGGAATCGCCCAAGAATGATGTAATCGCTTCCTCGGCTCTTGCCTAATTTTGATAGATCGATATGTTCGGGTGGGGGTGGAATTAAACCAATCCTCACCCAACTGGGACTCAAGGGCCAAGGAGTTTCCGAACTCGAAGTTTGGATTCTTGATGTTGTCCAATGAATCTAGCCCGCTGTTCGACTCTAAGTTCAGTCTTGAGGACGCCCTTCCTCCGCTGGGTATCCGCTTGAGGATCGAATCCGGACATAGATAGTACTTAAGATAGATGAAGGGTCGCCAGATTGTTCCTCCACCACAAGAACGTGATGGGTGACCTAGGGAGAGTTAATCTCTCATATCGGGTTTAGGCCCAATCTGATTGTAGTCAGAAGCGACTCCTGATGCATGCGCGATCCAAGAGCTCGTTAAGGAAGAGAGCTCCGCCGGATCTAACTGCTCGCGCAGTTCCGAGATGACGGAAGATTGCATTCGATGACCCGAGAAGTCATCATCGGCGCGGCGGTCAACAGCGGTCATAAGAAACCGCTTAGCTGTAGAGAGTTTGGCCGATAGCCAAAGCTCCTTTAGCAACAAGGTTGTCTTTAAAGACGGATGAGGCATCCTTCGTGATGGCGACGCACAGAGGAACTCTCAATGAAAGCACCAATGTCGGTGTCAAACCGTGGATCTCGGTAGGGGATCCCGAATCGCGGCGCCTAGGCGGATGGTAACAGGAGACAAGGGACATGATGTTTTTACCTAGGTTCGCCCTCTCGATGGAGGTAAAACCCTACTCCCGCTTGATTAATATTGATGATATGGGTAGTACAAGAGTAGATCTACCACGAGATCAGAGAGGCTAAACCCTAGAAGCTAGCCTATGGTATGATTGTTGTTCGCCCCACGGACTAAAACCTCCGTTTATATAGACACCGAGAGGGTTAGGGTTAAATAGAGTTGGTTACAAATGGGAGGAGATCTACATATCCAGACGCCAAGCTTGCCTTCCACGCCAAGGAAAGTCCCATCCGGACACGGACGAAGTCTTCAATCTTGTATCTTCATAGTCCAGAGTCCGCCGAAGGTTATAGTCCGCCATCCGGACACCCCTAATCCAGACTCCTCGTGGATACATGGGCCCTTGGCCCGATCTCGGCGCACAGAGAGGTGCCGGATGTCCGGGCTGGGGGACGGATGTCCGGCGGCTCACGAAGAGCCGGATGTCCGGGCCTCTGGCCGGATGTCCGGGATGACGGGATTCAGCTTCGGGTGCGTTCTGTGATGGGCGCCAGATTTCCGGGGGTCGGGCCGGATGTCCAGGCTGGGGCCGGATGTCCGGGGCTTGTAGCAGCTGGCTCTCTTCCTTTGCTTCACAAGACGCTTGGCATTGGTCCTGTTCTCCATGGTCTCCTCGGTGTACCTGAGTATGAACAAGGTCCGCGCTGAAGTAGCATCCATGTCTTACATGCGGAAAGGGAAGATTCGAAAGGAGCGAGTTCACCTTAGGTCCAATGGCGAGGCTCGACAAAGACATGGGGATGATTGTAGGATGCTCCGCATCATGCATCGCGATCGATCATGTACTTTGATGGGGCTTTCGCCATAAGGCGCCGTGACAAGGTGCTGCTCGTCGACCCACCAGAGTGCACCTCAAGTACATGATCCAGATGCACTTTCCCGGAGATGTCCACCAACAACACCGCTGAGTACGAGGGATTGCTTGCCGGTCTCAAGATCGCGGCAGACTGGGTTAAGAAGCTCATCGCCGAGGAGACTCACAGCGTTGTCGCAGGTCAACAAGGATTACCAGAGCCCATTGATGGAAGCTTACGAGATGAAGTGAGGAAGCTGAGGAGCGCCGCTTGACGGTATCTGCCGGGCACGCCCCGAATGGAGAACCACACGGCCGACACCACAAAGCGCATGTATTCAAGCTACATGTGGAACCAGGTACCTTTTTGCTCCGTTAACTCAACCATCCGTCGAACCATCAACGGGCAGAATAAGCGGAGGAAGTCAGTCCCGCAACTACTTTTCCTACCGAGCCCCCGGGCTGCCGGCAAGGGTGCTGCCACGGACGCCGAGCCCGCCAAAGGGCACTAGCTCTGCAGGGCGCTGCCCTGGCCATGGAGACAGCCGTGCCCATGGCCGAGGAAATGCCTTTGGTCCTGCCGCCGAGCCCTGTGCTCCAAGCAAGGCATTGCATACCGTCCGATTCCTCCAACAGGGAACTTCCCGACGAAAGGTGAAGAAGCGGAGAGTAGCTGCTGGTCCGCCTGCACCAGTTCATCGACGACGCCCTATACAGAGAAGGCCCAACGGCGTGAAATTGAAGTGCATCTCCGGAGGAAGGACTGGAGCTGTTGGCGGAGATACATGGAGGCATATGGCTCCTACATAGGGTCGAGGGCCCTGGCCGGAAAGGCGCTCCGACAAGGTTTATTTTGGCCCACCGCCTCCTGTGATGCAACGACACTAGTAACCAAGTGTGAAGCATGTCGGCCCATTCAAAGAAGCTTCATCAACCAGCTCAAGCCCTTCAAACAATCCTCTCTCCCGCCATTCTCGTCCTGGGGCTCGATATATCGGGCCTTTTTCAAGGCTGTCGGGGCTTTGAGTACTTGTACGCTGTAATCGATAAGTTCACAAAGTGGCCAAGGTGGAAGCAGGAGAAAGGTGATCGCCAATCAGCCGTCTAGTTTTGACTGGTTTGTGGTTTTGTGTGCCAAACAGAGTCATCACCGATAACGCACACAGCTCACAAGCCACACCTTCATGCAATACATCCAAGACCTCGGCAAGAAGCTCTGCTTTGCTTCCCCGGCACACCCACGAGCAATGGCTGCCGGAGAGGGCAAATGCTGAAGTGTTGCGAGGCCTAATAGCAAAGACTTTTGACAAGCAGCGCAAGAGCGGAAGGTGCTGGATTGATGAATTGCCGGTGATTCTTTGGTCGATCAGGACGGCGCCAAATCGAGCCACCAGCCAGACACCTTTTGCCCTGGTCTATGGGGCAGAAGCAATTCTCCCCACGGAACTCATATACGGGTCACCTCGAGTGCTCGCTTATGATGAGCTTGAGCAAGAGCAGTTGCGCCAAGATGACGCGACGCTCCTTGAGGAAGATCGTCTTCGGGCGGCTATGAGAGCAGCACACTACCAGCAAGCCTTGCGCCGCTACCATAGCCGAAAGGTTCATGCCCGAAGCTTTGAGGAAGGCGACCTTGTTCTTCGGCGCGTTCAGTCGGCCAAGAATTCTAACAAGTTGACGCCGAAGTGGGAAGGCCCTTATCGGGTAATACGAAGTCACTGTGCCCGGCGCAGTCCGCTCGAGATCAAGATGCTGTCCCAAGAAGCAACTCCCGAACATCGAGCATCTTCGCAATTTTTACCAGAGGCACGGCTTGCTGGCCTCCCGCAAGCCACCTTTTGTACAAGCTTTGCCAAGAAGGCATGTAACCTTTGTACAAAGCCAGCGCAGACCCCGAGCATAATAAATGAAGCGCTTAGCGCCTTCTAAGTTATAGCATGCATGCTAGGTCGAGTCTCTTCCTTGGTTAGGGTTGATAGTGCTCAGGGCTTACTAACCCCTAGCTTGGAGGTCGAAAAGGCTCTATCTGCTTTTTTTCGTCCTCCTTGGTTTGCGGTGGCACATGAGCATTTCTCACGAGCTACTTGGAAGAAAGGAAACAGACTCATGTTCCTTTAATTCCCAAGAAACCAGAGTTGCCGGGGCTATAAGCACAAGGATCCAACCACGACAAGATGAGGTTGCCGGGACCTGCAGATCCGTATAAGTCTTTCATCCTCCGTCAGGCATTTCAAACGGAACTGGGCATGTGAAACCTCGCTTTTATCTCCGTGCTACCATGTTCCCTTTTTTCCCATACCTAAGGATTATCTCCTAGGTCTGATTTGTTGTAGCCAAGTGCAAGGAGGTAGAACGAGGAGCCTAAAGCCCACTTCATCCCTGCCCACCAAGAGCGCGAGAATGGTCGAAAGTGAAGTGAGGGGACGGCAAGGCCTGCTGTCGGGCTAAAAACGCTTATCTTAAATAATAACAAGGATTCGCCCTTGTCGCAGGTCTACCCACGAACTAAAAACCCGCAAGCATCCCTTTTTCATTAAAAACATCCCATACAGGTAGAGTTCATACGGAATGAAAACATGAGCAAGGGGATTACAAGTTCTAAATTTAACGGCGTCTGTGAGGCTTACAAACTAAAAAGAGATAAGATGCCCATAATTCCTTTCTTGTCCCTCTCCTCGAGGCAGGTCAAGGAGGCGAAGGGCAAAGGGCGCTTAGGCGAGCTATGAGCAGCAGTAGCACCAAGAGAACACTCGGTGGCCGCCACGGGTGGGCCGGTGATGACGGTGCCGGAAAGGAACTGAAGACAAGGCGGCAGGACCGACAATACGCTGATGAAGGCGCGGTGCCCTGTACTCCGAGTTGACAGCCTTGCCGCCCGCCTCTCTTTCTTCCTTCAGAGCCTCCCAACGCCAGCCACCCAAGGAGGCGGCCCGAGAAGTTCAAGGAGTTGGCCCCACCCCGCAAAACTCGCCGAGGAGCGCCAGTGCAGATGCTGCTGCTGCCGCACCTGCCCAGGCGCTGGGCGTCCGACGCCTAGTTGGACTCTGGCCCCGCCATCTGCCCCGCTATCCTCCTCATCACCTTCGCCGAGGAAGAGCTTCCATCGCCGGAATCTCCGCTGGCAGAGCTCAAGACGCAGCACTTCAGCGTAGTCCCAAGTCTCCAAGACCTTGATAGAGAGCAGGCCGCCCTCCATTAATTTGAAGTAGAGGACGAGCCCCGCTGGCAGCTGTGGATGCAAAGTAACATCTTCCATCCGCGGTGGAGGTACATCGCCCGAGGAGCTGGAAGTCAACGCCGACCTGCGTGCCTCATTCCCACAGCCCTCATGTGCAATCTGAGGATTGGGGCAGGTCACGCCCATCCCCCGAGCAAACGGGCGGAAGACGAAGACGGCGACGCTGGAGGCCGCACAGCCTCGATGTATAATTCACGGGCTGGTCTCCAACATGGCCTTCTATCTAAAAGGCATCATTGGCGGAGGCGGCCGGGCGCGCCGCCTGCCCTCCTCTTCCCCGAGCACCACGACCGCCTGCTCGCTTCTCCCTTCCTCAAGGCCGGCTCTACCACCGCTGGCCTCAGGAGGAGGGGGACGATTGTCGAGCGGCGACCTCGCCACCACCATCGAGGGACCAGGATTCCTTTCTCCATGACGAGTGGAAGGAAGAAGGTATGTAGAGGAGATAGATGATGAGAGTGCGGATGCCATCCCCTTCCTCCTTATAAAGGGGCGGGTCGGGCTCGCCACCCCGCCGACCAATCCAGCCACCGGAGGCGCAGGAATCGACCGACCCGCCACCCCAACCAGCGACGGCCCGATTTCCGCCTCCACCGCTTGCCACTCGAGGCGCATGAAGGACGCGTGGCAGGTGTGCAGAACCGAGGGGACGGGTGAAGAGACGTCTCCCCACCCCGTGATCATGGGGTGTGGATGCCATGAAGGCCTCGACCCGGCCCCATTCAGTAAATGAGTCGGGGTCCTCTCGGTGTACAAAAAGAGGGGATCACTTTTGTACCCCTTTACCTATGCACGGGCAATGGAGCTGCTACCACGGTCACACCAAGCAGCAACAGGGAGGTGAGCCAAGGTAAGACCGGCTCAAGACAGACAGAGCAACGCCAAGGCTAAGACCACAAAGGGCGAGGGATTTAGCAGGTTCCCCTGCAAGGCCCTTGTCAAGAAGTTTCAAGAGCTCCCTTAAGCAGGTCTTGCCGGGCAGCTCGCCCCACACCAATGGAGTGAGCCACCCTTGAGCCCACGGTCCCCAACACCATCATCCACGTAATAGGGCTCTGGAGGCACCTCTCTGGTGACATGCAGATCTTTGTGAAGACATGTTCAAGATCGATGAGGATTAGAAGACGACGATTGTCGGTGTCAAACCGCGGATCTCGGTAGGGGGTCCCGAATCGCAAGGCCTAGGCGGATGGTAACAGAGACAAGGGACACGATGTTTTTACCAGGTCGGGCCCTCTCGATGGAGGTAATACCCTACTCCCTGCTTGATTAATATTGATGATATGGGTAGTACAAGAGTAGATCTACCACGAGATCGAGAGGCTAAACCCTAGAAGCTAGCCTATGGTAGGATTGTTGTTCGTCCCACGGACTAAAACCCTTCGGTTTATATAGACACCGAATAGGTTAGGGTTACACAGAGTCGGTTACAATGGTAGGAGATCTACATATCCAGATCACCAAGCTTGCCTTCCACGCCAAGGAAAGTCCCATCCGGACACGGACTAAGTCTTCAATCTTGTATCTTCATAGTCCAGAGTCCGCCAAAGATGATAGTTCGTTATCCGGACACCCCCTAGTCCAGACTCCTCAAGGGCCCCCAACCAGGCTTCAATGATGATAAGTCCGGCGGTTGATTGTCTTCGCATTGCAAGGCGGGTTCTCTCCGAATCCTGTGTTGAATAGTGTCCGCTTTCTTGTGAATATCGCGCTTCGCTTCCACGCCTAATAATGGCCATCTTCCACATGTCGAACGAATGTGAAAAGTCAGGGTATCTTTACATTTTACCCCCTTGTCAGTGCAAATGAGCCGCCTATAAAGAGACGGGATCCAGATCCGGATCACACCATCCCCCTTCATGGAGCCTTCATCAGAGTGCCTTTGACAAAAACCCACTCCATCATGGATACCGACGCTGCTCCTCCTCGCGGCCCCAGCCTCAGCCCGAGATTGGGGAGATGCTCAGTCCAAGACAAAATAATTGGCGATGCTCCAAACCAAGGAATTTCTTCCCCGCCTTCATGGTTCCGGTGTGTTCGGACTCGCCACTTATAAGGGCGGAAGGTGGAGAGCGCCCCGATCCCTCTAAGGGAGAGCGGTATGCTTCATCTCTTACCTAATGAGAGGACTCAGATTTCCAATCCATCCGCTTCTCCGGGCTTTAGAGTTCTACGGCCTCCACCGCACAACCCTTGCGCGCTCCATCTTGCATATAGCGGCTTTATGCCCTTTGCGAAGCTGTTTCGGGCGCTGAGGCCTATTTCGCCTGGTGGAAGATATTGTTCGCCTTGTGCCTCATTCTCACGGCGATCAATATATCAAGTGGGCGGTTTAACTATGGCGATCGCCGACCGGATACTTATCCGAACCCCAATAAGGCGCCCGAGGACTCGCCTCGGAATGGTTTTACATGGAGGACGCCCGCTGCCGGATCCTGCTCGGATCGACCTTCCGGAGTTTAGCAACGCCTTCAAGAAGCGCCTTGCCGGGCGCCTCATGAGCCCCCTGAGGGAAAAATGACCGACGCCCTTTACTTGATGAGCCGAATAAGATTATCGGCTCATGCCGGATTGACCATGATTGGAGTCATGGCAACCTGCATTATGAGGGGAGTGCAACCGCCCAATATAGGGGCCACCCCATGGGACTTCAACGGGAGGACAAAGCTACCCGCCATGGCCGCAAAGGGCGGATCGGTCACCGAATCGGTGAAGACCTTGTCCGCCATGTACAAAGGGGAAGAGGAGGATTTTCTCCGCTACCCATCGAGCAGGTTTTCTTCAAATAATCCTCGAAGTTGGGTAAGCAAATATCTTCGTGGCCTGTCCGATCCATGTTCCCGTGGTTAAATATCTTATTTCATGGTTTCTACGCAGGATCTGCCCGGGCTGTGGAGAAGATACACAGCCCGCCCCCACAACCCGAGGATCCAGAACGGTCCCTTGATCCGGCCTCCGAAGAGGACCCGGATATAAAGGTGGAGCTAATCGACGGGGTGTTCCACCAACTTAGCATCGACAATGCTTTGGTTGCCATTACGGTCGACTACCCCGGATTATTTCTAGCCTCCTGTGTAACTGCGGATCAAGTCCTGATACCATGACCCACCCGTGCTTTCTTTCTAATCACCACGTATTTGATGGTGTTTCGGAGGGTGTGCCTTCGAGGCACGAGGCCGAGCCCGCGACGGCTAGCCAACAAGGGGCAGTACGGCCCAGCAGGCTAAAAAGAAGTGCGGTCCGGATTGAAACTCCGCCGCAACGGTATATCAAGGCCACCATATTCCTGTGGATTGATTCCTCGAAGGCGATTAACGCCTGGCGCTCTTTTCAGAAAAAGAGTGCTCGCGGATCGAGTCCGGAGAGGTTGCTAATCGAACCTCCGCCAGCCAGTGCTCCAAAGCCGGGTCCGTAAGGTGAGGCAAGCACGAGGCGTGAGTCGATGCCTCCGGCTGCAGGATGCCGACAGATTGTTCGCCACCAACTCCGAGGTGGAGAGGCCATGAATCACAGCGCCACGGACAGTTCTTCGTGACGATGTTTCTGCCAAGAGGCCTTAAATGCCTTCAATTCGGGAGATGCGCACCTCGCCGGGCCAAGATGGTCTAGCCAGAGCTAACGGAGCAAAGATGTAAAGGACATACGGGTGAGGAAATTTGATGCTTATATATGCCAAGAGTCTCCTTAGACTTAAAATAGTTAGAATAACTGATTTAAGGATCATTTGTTATGAAGGATCTACAAAAAGAATACCCGACTGTCTCTGTGAGCTTGAAGAATGAAAGGCCCAACTTGAGGTCAAGATTAGCCGCCATGGGGGAGCCACAGAGACCCCTCCTGTAATATATGCTTCAAAAGATAAATAGTGTGTGAAGTGCAGCTGTATGTAATCTGACAATAATATTGTACATGGCGCCGGACTAGATCCGACAAGCAACAGCTCTTATGCCGTTGAAGGCCAGCGAGAATGTG